>JBBBDQ010000340.1:1697500-2392500 GCA_037127315.1 Ascarosepion bandense | reverse complement strand
TCATCCAAAAAAAGCTAAACAAATTATATAAAGGAAAAATACTCTTACCAAACATCAATGACAACTTCATTAACCTATCGGATTACCAACTTACTCCAGATGAAATAGAATTCCTTAATCTCGGACCAAATTTTCATGTCGCACAGAAACCTAATTCAATGTTTAAACAAATGGAAATTGAAGCTTTATACCAACAAATACTTCAACTCGAACAGGACAACCATATTACTACACAGGTAGGCTTAAAAGAATTACTCAAAGCTGAATCAATCAAACACCGTTACCATAAAAATCCTAATGATATTATAAATATGCCTCTCATAAAAGCAGCCACACATCTCAAAAATAACAAAAATATTGTTATCCGACGTGCCGATAAAACCAATACTTTTGTTATTTTAAACAGACAAGAATATTACTCCAAATTACAGGCCATTCTCGACGATCACAACAAATTTAAAAAATTAACTTGTAATACCACAACCCAACTTAAAAAACATATTAATAAACTTATTACTGCAAACAATGCTGAAATAGGATCCTATAAACTTCAAAAGATTATAGGTGATTATCAGCCCGGCTACCTTTATGGAAATGTAAAAATCCATAAAAAAGATCATCCCCTCCGACCTATCATTTCTCAAATACCCACACCAATATATAACCTTTCCAAAACACTTAACAAACTAATTACTCCCTATCTTCCTGGTAAATATAGCATTAACTCCACGGACGAATTTTTACAGATTCTCCATTCCGTAAAACCTAATAATCAAATGATTGCATCTTTGGATGTTCAAAACTTATTCACAAATGTTCCCGTCCAGGAAACAATTGACATCATTATCCGTGATGTATACAACCATGCTACTCTCCCATCAATCAATATTAAACCCACTATATTAAAAAAACTATTATTAGCATGCACCACACAAGTACCCTTTCACGATCCCTTAGGCAATATTTATACACAAATAGATGGTATTGCGATGGGATCTCCTTTAGGCCCCCTCTTTTCTAATTATTATATGGCAAATCTAGAAAATAAAATAATTAATGACAACAATAAACCCTCTATATATGTAAGATATATAGATGACATCTTTGTTTTAGCTAAGAATATCGATCAAATTAAATATCTTAAAAACAAATTTGAAAGTCACTCCGTCCTCAAATTCACATTAGAACTTAATATTAATAACAAACTCCCATTCCTTGATGTATTCATTGATTCTAGCACACATAAATTTACTACTTCTCTATATAGCAAACCAACTAGCATAAATTCGTGTCTTCTTAATTATAATAGTGAATGTCCCCAACGATATAAGTTAGCTGTTATAAAAAACTTACTTCAACGCACACAAATGATATCTTCTTCAAAATCTATATTTTATAAAGAATTACACAACATTAAGCAAACACTAGTCAATAATGGATTTCCTAACTCCGTTATTGATCAACAAATTAAAATGTATCTCAACAAACTTAACAATAGCTCTAACAATAATGATAATATTAATAATAATGGTTTACATCAAAATAAACATAACACTATTAACTTATACTATTGCAACCAAATACATAATAATTATAAACAAGATGAAAAAACTCTCAAAAACATAATACGTAGAAATGTTAAACCAGTCGAAAGTAATAATCAAATTAAACTCATTATATATTATAAAAAGTTTAAAACAATTGACCTCATAGTCTATAATAACCCAACAGGCACTAAACTAAATTCTTTACAAAAAACCAATGTAGTGTACCAATTTACATGCCCATTCAGAGATTGCATCTCTGATACTACTCAAAACCTAGTACATATATTGGTTTTACCACAACCACGCTCTCCCGTAGACTTACATGTCATCTTTCTGATCAGAGTACTATTAAACAACATTTCTCTGAAAAACATAAACATGTAGGTAATATCAGACAGATTTTGGTCAACAATACGGTGATCCTTACTCATACACACAGTAAGAGGAACCTGCAGATATTGGAGGCCATGTACATCAAATCAAAACAACCAACACTCAATAAAATCAACTTTAAAACAGGAAATAACATATTACATTGCATTTGACTAGATGGTTTTGTTGTCATTTCGCGCTATCCCGCGGTGTGACGTCATAAAGCCGCATCGCAAACTTAAGAACTGCGTTTATTATTTTTGGTAACTATTGCCGTTGCCAAGCGGAGTTTTATGTCAACACAAAATAAAATCGTCGGTGATGGTGGATTTTATAATATTTCAGTTTAAACTACCTCTCTGAAGATGGCTCATGTGAGCCGAAAGCTTAGAAGAAAACCAATAAATAATTATCCAAATGTTGGAGAATTTTTGTCTTTATTTTCAACTGAAATTAAAGCAAAAATACGACGTTTAGAACGGCTCATGATTAAACATAATAGACATTCATTGTCTCTTATATTTAATAGCATATGCCTAGAAAATATATATATATATATATATATATACACACACACACACACGTTGCTGTTCTGCTGTTCAGTACAGTATTTTGGTTAGAGTTTATCACTCTTGCATGCAGGCAACTATAACTCCAATCCACGCCTTCTGCAGAATGTAACACTTCATCTAAGTCGGTTGGTCTGCCACCACGCTAAAGTTAAAAATTCTTCTAAGGCAGGCAGTCAAGTCACAACACGTCTCTCGTATTAACTTGCTACCTCTTGAACTAATGGTCAGACCAACTCTACTCAACTGTCTGTAAGCTCATCAACTCTTGTTTATATTGAGCCTAACATCCAGCAGGGGTGGTTGTCACGCGCTTTGAGTACACTTAGCATTTTCAGATGACCAATAAGGGATCCTCCGTTTTGGTCACCTGATCAACCTCGTCATCTTCTCTTCTGTGTAAATGCCTCTTACAACTGTTTGAGAGGCATGGAATGTTTCTCTAACTTTCCTGAAATCCACTGGGGCTACTTTTTTTTTTTCTTTCTTTCTTTTATTGTTCATCTGATCAACCCAGTCTCCTCTCCTGTGTGAGTGTCTTTTACCATTGCTTGAGGAGCGTGGTCCAGCCCAACATCCAAATTTTAATTATCGTTCCAAAATTTATTTCCTATTGAATCTTTGTGGTGTCTGGTCATTTCACATCTGTGTTTTATCATTTCAATCATCATAAAAAATTCTCGCTTTGGTCGAAAAGAAAACCAATATGTTTCTCTTTTAATTATCAGCATCACAAAATTTCACAAAGAAAACTTTATTTCTGGGAATTTCATCTCTCCTTCTGACCAAGGGGTGGTTGTCCTTGGGGGTCATAAAATTCCTCATCCCAGAGGAAAGTCTGTTTCAAATCAAACTGCTGTTGTTTTATCAATAATCATTAAATTTTTCAATAACCCATAAACTCACTGTGATAATAACGGTTCTTCTGAACTTTGTGGCTAGCACTCAAGAGTCATAAAAACTTTATCTATTTTTCTTGGGTCGTCTCTTAAAATATCCCTCATTTATCTTCTTCTTGTGGGTGAAGAAGAAAGAAAAGAAAAACATTCAATTATTATCTCTTCTTCCTTCCCGTCTCCTTTTTCTCACCCCCCCCCAGAAATAGTGTTACAATATTACAAACTGTTTAATAGATTTTAAGTTCACTCAATGTTCATGGGAGTTAAATCTTATGAAGTTAGCTGACTGTTTTTTTATTATATCAAGAGTAAAATTTGAACAGACAAAGATTACATGGAGATAAAAAATTAAAAAAAGAAAAATTATTAAAATGCATGAAGATTAAATCAAAGGGGCATGATTCCTAATTATTAATATTTGCAGGGGAAAGAGCAAAAGTAAGGTAGCGAGAAACAGCGACAAACGTATGGAAGAATCTCTATCAATCAGGGTCGAAGAAGTATTTTTTTTTTTATGGCAGCGTGTGTGTAATATATTACCTTGACCAGCAAAAATATAATTGACCGAAATTTATTGTGGCCACGGGTGGTGGTGGCAACAACAGGGTGCCACATCAAAGACAGAAACACGGGCAATAGCCGACACAGATATCGACATCAAAGGCAAAAATGCATGAAAATTTTGGGTTATATGAGTCTGGGATTTCTGGCCAAAAACAGACGAGAGAGAAAAGAAAGATAGAACAGAGAACTTCTACTGGTTAACAACCCCTTGACGGCTCCCTCATATGTGCGTGATTCTCTCTGGTTACTCTCCTACTCCACACAACTGTCACCGATGAAGAATAAAAATATTAGTTTATATTTTTATATATACATGTTTTTGTTCCTTGTTGTCTGCCAAGACAATTGTTTTTTGTTTTTTTTCCACCAGCAGTGACAGTATAAATTAGATTTTTTTAAAAATTTAAATGTCATTAAATTGCTTTTTTTTGTTAAGTAGATTAGGGTTATTTATATGGTTTAAGATGACTAGTTTTATAAAAGGCATAACTTACATCTGTCTTCTTTTCCATTATAAGATTTGGTTTTAGCAGCAATATTCCAAGTAATAATTGGGTTCTTGTTTTTATTGGGCTCACGGCCATATCACATTGAATACACCGGTTCTCACTCGATCACCAAAGTTAAGCAACGTTGAGCCTGGTCACTACTTAGATGGATGACTGCTTGGGAATACCAGGTGCTGTAAGCATTTAGTGACGAATGTGTGTTGTGGTGCAGTGGATATCGGCTCGGAAAGAGAAATCGGTGAGCCGAGTTAGAATTTCAGTTGAATACCCTGAATTCACTTAAGCACTGGTACCCTTGGGAAAGGTATTAATCCGTCCCTTCCTTCCAGTTATGGGTTAAATAACAGGGGTAAGACTTGGGGACGCTGCCCTTAAAAACAAATCCCAATGAATCTTGATACTCAAAAAGAAAAAAGTATTACTAGACACAAAACTTATATAAAAACAACAATAAATTGTTGAAAGAAAAAGGTATTACCAGCAATAAATAAATAAAATTTAGTTGGCAACAAATGACCCGCCGAGGTGTTGATATGCCATAAAAACAAAACCAAACAAACTTCTTTTTATTATTATTTCCTGTAATATCGTTTTCAATTTTCTTTAATAATTTTACACCGAAATGTTCTTAAAAATTTCAATACTCAGACGAACTTTAATCAGACATTAAGAATTTCACTTTATTCATTCATTTTCTATATAAGGAATATTTGTGCATTCCGGCTATTCATGATTAAGGGGGGGGGAGTAAGAATAGCATTGGTCGTCACATCAAATGAAGTCCGCTTAATGTCATGCTAGGCATTTGCAGTCATTTTTTTGTCTCTCTTCTTCCAGCTTGGTATCATTTACAAAGCTTGTGATTCTCCCAATATTCGAAGGGCTATGTTTAGTGCAACATTTGCTTATGATGTGGAACAGTGGTGTAAACTCAATCTTGATAATGTTGTTCAAGTCTACATTGGTGGCAAGTAAGTGATTTTTTTTTCTTTTCTTTACTTTTTTTTTTTCATCCCCCCCCTCCTATTTGTGGCTTTGCAGACATTGATTCATGAGAATTGTACATTTGGAATTTACCCGTGTCTCTAATTCCAAAATCATCTTCATTGCAATTAAATATTATTTCCATTTCATGTCATGATGACAGAATTCTGTTCATTGCTTCATTTGCTATGATTTTAACTGGTCAGTTCTCTAGCCATCTTCAACATAATCGTATATACACTGAAAATCATTACATGGAAGGAATTTTTATTTTTATTTTTTTAAAATCTAGACTTTGCATCAGAAAAAAAGGATGTCTTCTTTCGTTTTCATTTTTTTCTTCAGTCTAAAATCAATTCTAAATTAACTATAACCCTAACCCTATCAAACCAAGTTTTTTTTTTTTTTTTGAGAGAATTTGTTTTTGGACCAATTTTTCTCATCTAGTTCCTTTGTCTCAAAAAACTATAAATGCTTATTAGTTCAACTCCTGAAGATGAAGTTTACTTTTAATGGCTTTTGAGGTGAGCACATTAACAACCATGTACTTGAACTAGTCCCACATATACACATTAAGTCAACATTTTCAAAGATTCAGACCCTTTCTTGAATATTTGTGCCTTTGTTATCACAAAGTCTTTATTTAAGTCATTTGCAAGATAAAAATGAAAGGGGGGGGGGCAGTATTTCAAATGTCCTTTTGTCCCCTTAACCAGATTAAAAGAAATGCCAGGCTGTCAGTTGTCAGAATCACAGTGTTACTTGTGTTACTCATCTCCCTCCAGCTATGGATTGAATAACAGGACGGATTGGGTTCTTTAGCCTTGGTTGGCAACCAGTCTACTGCAGAAAGAAATAGCAACTATCTGCGGGAAAATCATCTGCTTAGTCAGTCACAGAGTGAAAAAGACATAAACAGCCAAGCGTGTATCACATATGGCAATTAACTGACTGATTGAAAAACAAATTTTTGCTTGTTTGTTTGTTCTCTTTTTTTTTTTTGTTTTTTTGTTTCTCTCTCTCTCTCTCATCTCAAAGATGATTTGATCTCTTCAGCAGGTACACTATGAATAATTTTTCACAAAAGTCTACTTTTGTCAGCAAACTACATTACAATTTGCTCATCTGAAAACATTCTTTTCTGTTTTTATCTCTCTCTCATATATATATACAAACTAAATCTAAAAGTGAGCCAAAAGTCGATCCGGTGAGTGAAACCGCGGTCGGCTTTTGGCTCACTTTTAGATTTAGTTCGTATTTTTGCTCTACTTTCGTATTGAGCTCTTTCTTGTTAAGGTCTCGTCTTGGGTTTTTTTTTCTTTCGAACATGGCTTATGCTTTGTTTGTTTCTTTTTTTTTATTCCCCTTTACCTATTTGGTAGTACCTTTTGGGTTTGATGACTTACTTTACCGATTTGTTAGCAGTAGGTTTTCCTGATTTCGGTCATGATTAGTGCTACTGTTTTATTGGTACGTTTTACAATATATATATATATATATATATATATATATATATATATATAATCCCCAAAAGTTTTTTTAAGCAAATTCTGAATAGTTTTTGTCGGTATTTCTGATATAAGGAGTGATCAATACTTACATTATTTATATTTGGCATATATTGCCATATAAACAGATGCAATGTGTTGACAGCAAACAATAAAAGAAAATAGGAAAGAACTGAACGTAGAAGCATGCAAATGTAACTCCGCTTAGTAGTTGGCCTATCAGAACATTGATGACAAATTTATTTCTACAACTCAACTTATAAAGAAAAATTTTGACAATACAAAATGAACTCTAACTGAATGAAGGACTTGCTTGCTTTGTGATTCTGAGATTTCAACAGTCAAAAAAATACATTGCACACCAAGATTTTGCTGTTTATAAAAACAATCAATCTGGTAAATTGGAAGGTGGAACTCCTAGGATTGCACTTCAGAAACTGAAGGATAAAAAACAAAAGCAGAGACAATGATTCCATTCTATGGTAAATTCAGGAAATTCGGGAAGCGAATTGCATATTTGCTTGGAAATAAAGATGCAAACTCAAAAACGCATTGTTGTAAAATATTTAGATCCAGATAAAGTTACCAAATCTAAAAATGTGCTTCTTTCAAGAAGGACGAATACAGAATTGACCAGGAATGTAATGGGGCAGCTCCAAAGTATATTTTTCCTTTGCTTTGGATAAATCGATGGATTCCACTGATTCGGCACAAGTATTCTGCTCTTTTAAATGACACTTTACAAAATATTACAATATTTTTTACAATATAATACCTTCATTTATAACTGAGTAAATGCCATGAGGCATCATGTTTCGGGACATGTTGATGATGAATGATGAGGTAATCAGTGTAGATTTGCCCTATCGCTCAAAAATACATTGGTTATCGCAAAGAAATGTATTGGTCACATTTATGAGAGCAAATAATTGACTTTTTCAAAGAAAACAATAAGTTTTGTGAATTCTCAGATACAGAATTTCACAGAGATTCTGCATTTGTGTGCAATAACAAATTGACAAATCAAAATGAGTTAGATATTCCATTGCAAGAAGTTATTTTTTTCAAGTCCTTTCTTGCTCTGTGAAAACTTTCAAAAAAAAAATTTTTCTATTTGTCAAAAGTAACAAGTGAAATTGAAGGGAATATGTCTATGAATCTTTTCAGGAATGCCAGTCAGTTTTCGACTCCTTAATAGAAGAACACAGCAAAAAATTCAATGATTTTGAAAAACATAATGTCAACCTGAAACTTACTTTTAGCCTCACTTAACGTATCAGAGGCTCTTGAGGAGTAACAAATAGTTTACTGAGTTGTCTGAAAATAATATCCTGAAAATTTTGTTTGACAGCAAGAAAGATCCCATTGGGTCTTGGATATAACGGTAAACTGCATCCAGCAGCAAGACATCTGATTTGGAGGTTGTGAGGAGCATGGAACCACTTCTTAATTGCTGTTGTTCTCAGGTCTACCCTGACCTGGAGTGGTAGCACCTGTTAGGGTCCCAGCTACGGGCAAATAGTTAACTCCTGTAAACTGGGGTCAAAACACTAAGAAAATATAAAAATAGACTTTAAAAAAAAAAACATTTTTTTAAGGAAAAAATATTACCAACATACATTTTTTTTTCTCAGTAAAACATTTTTGAATACAAAACTAGAAGACATTTTCAGTTTTCTAAAATAAAGAAGAATAAACAAAAAATTTTCATTTAAATCTGACTAAATCAACCTTCTCACTATAACCAAATATTAAAAAAATACTTTAAAACCCCGACCTTTTGGGCATTAAATAACCCACAGAGGTGTTGATATGCCGTTAAACAAAAAACTCAAATTCAAAGATCTCATTGATACTTGGGAAAGGGCAAAGCAAATCTTCTCATCTTTGTGAACATGTGTGCCGACTTATTTCATGTTCATTCATACAGCTGTCGATCTACATCCTCGTCAGTCAGTTAAGTGCCATACGTGAAACACGCTCGGGCGATCATGTCTCGAAAGAGACATGACTGACTGGGCAGAAGATTATCCCGCAGTAGGTTGCCATTGCTTTCTGTGGTAGACTGGTTGCCAACCAAAGCTAGAGAATTCAATCTGTCCTGCTATTCAACCCATAACTGGATGGAAGAGACGGATTAATACCTTTCCCAAGGGTATTTCTGCATAAGTGAATGCTTTGAATTCAACTGGAATTTGAACTCGGCTCCCCGATTTCTCGTTCCGAGCCGATATCCACTGCACCACAACGCACATCCTCGTACTTGACACAAATCGAGAATTTGTTGAGAACAGATGAATATTTGGAAGACCAATTAAAACTAAAAACCTGTCACAGCCTGATGTCAAAATGCTTTCTCAAATGAAACAATGTCAAGGAAGTCATTAATTTATCTAAAAGGTGAATAAAGTATTTGTTTGAACAGGTCTTTTTTTTTTTTCAGTTTTATTTTATTAGATTATATAATTATTAATTTCTATTTTATACATTATTTACCTAACTTATAAAACGTGTCACTCTAAAAATTCACTTGATGAATGGGGCCTCCATGTGGGAAGATTAATTTCCATGTGGCCTCATGCAAAAAGGTTCTCACATCCTACTCTAGGAGGGGTGGTAACTCAAAAAACAAGAACAATCTACCCCAGTGATTGCAAAAAAAAAAAAAAAAAAGCGTTCAGTTCAAAATTCTAATCACCTGAAGAAGATCAGAGTGTACAACAGCCGAAACGTGAATATGGCAACAAAGATGAGGACAACAGTCCGAACAATGCAAATAACACGTGTATCATCGACATTAATCCCTGCCATTCAATGTCATCTTTCTGTTACATACATAACTCGTGTACTCAATTATCTATAAAAATATAAATATTGCTTTATTGAAATTGTCTTCCATTTCCTTCGTTTATAGACGTATAAGTAAATATTGTTTGTCACAGTTTTTACACTAACTTTTACCACAAGACTGAATTTTTAAAGACCTAAGAGTAATCAAGAATCTCTACTGGCAGCAAACCACTTGCATACAGACAGGTAATGAATTTAGCAAATATACAAAGATAGAAAAGCGTGTAAGACAAGGATGTGTCTTTTCATCAGATCTATACAACTCGTACAGCAAGGTTATTCTGAGGACCCTAGAAGTTATGCCAGAATTCGTCATTGACGGCCACATTTTAAACAATATAAGGTATGCAGATGATACGGTGCTGATAACAGACACGGAAAGGAAACTACAAAATCTCCTACAGAAGGTAGCTGTGGAGAGTGACAAGAAAGGACTACAAATAAACTTTTAGAAAACTGAATGCATGGTCATCATCAAAAGGTGCAACCCAAAATGCCAAATACAGGTGAGAGACACTAAAATCAAGCAGGTACAAAAATTTAAATACCTGGGAAAGTGTTCTAACAGAAGACAGAAAGTTTGACACAGAGACCCGAAGGTGAATTGGCATGGCAAAGGAAGCATTCCAGAAGTTGAGTAAAGTATTAAGAAACAGGAAAATTTCGCTAGAAACAAAGAAGAGAATACTGGATTGCTATGTGATGTCAGTTCTTCAATATGGCAGTGAATGTTGGACAATATCTTCGAAGATGAAGGAAAAACTTGAAGCAGTGGAAATGTGGTTCTACAGAAGGATGCTGCGGATATCATGGACCGAGCATGTGAGCAATGATGAGGTATTAAAAAGGATGGAAACGAAAAGGAAATTAATATTGTCTATCAGGAAGAGACAACTAAAGTTCCTGGGACATGCAATGAGGAAGGAGGGTTTGGAGAACCTGATACTCACAGGCCAGATAGAGGGAAAAAGAGCCAGGAATGCAGCGGACAACATTTGAAAGACATGGTCAGGTGGATGACGGAACGAGGGTAGAGTGGTGCAACTGGAGAAAGTATGCTAAGAGCCACCAGGAATAGAGAGACATGGAGAGCCATGATCACCTACATCCTGAAAGGACAGGGCACATAAAAGAAGAAGATGTAAGGGAGTTATTGTTAAAGAATAAGGAAAAAAACTATTTGGGAGAGAAAACCAATAAAAAAAAAAAAAAGAATTAAAACAATAGACAACAATTGACATTACATTTAAATTTTTTTGAAAATCAAAGTTGACTGGGAAGCAAGAAACCAGAAGAGAGTTCCACAAGCGAAAAGTGTGAGAGAAGAGACTATCAACATAGAACTATTCAACCCATATGTGGAAGGAGAAAAGATGGATTAATACATATCCCAAGGATATTCGCGCGTAACTGAATGCAACAAATTCAACTGAAATTCGAACTATGCTCTCTGATTTTGTATTCCGAACCGATATCTACTGCAGCAAAAACTGCATTTAAATTCCTAAATTCTAGGTACCATAGAGGATTGTTCATCAGAACAATTACCATGAAAGTGTTTGTAGAAAAGGATACATTATGGCGATGGGACAGTGACTGAAGGCAAGATGCTAGGTCAGGATCAACAACATTGCAGATTCTTTGTTGGATTTTATCAAGAATCTGTAAATAAATAGAAGGAGCACCAGACCGGATGTTGCAGCAAATATTCAAGGCATGAATGAATGCTAGACTTATAAATATGGAACATAGTTTCCGGTAGGAAAAATTGTCAGGCTCGACACAGGGAACCAATTTTCCTAGCAGCAGACGTAGCATCTGATTCAATATAATCTTTCCACTTCATGTCAGCAGAAAATGTTAACCTGAAAAAAGTGCAAATAATCACCCTCCTGGAGGTTAGAAACAGCCATGCTGACGGAAATGCGGAAAGGTGTCTCTAAGATGATTGATAGAGAGGAATTTAGTTTTGGGGTGTTCAAATTAACAAGCTATTCCTTGTTCCAGGTAACAACAGATTGTAAGTCATTTTTTTAAGGTCGGCTACCAGTTTAACCAGAGAGATTTTTTTGTTGTGTGTGTCTCTGTGTATCCATGAGACAAATCCATTTTTTAGTTTAATTCTTTTATTAAATTTGATTTTGTCTTGGTCTATTTTCTAATGTCCTATTTAAATGTCAACACATATCAGTCTTATTAAAAGAGTTGCAAACATTTTAGTGGCCGTTGTTCCACAACCATTTTGGTCACTAAAAAGATTAATTGGCCAAATAAAAAATTTGATTTGTTTTTTTTCTTTTTTTCTTTTTTAAGGAACATGGCAACAACGACAATTGATCAACAATTATTATTTGCTGGCACAGAAAGTGGGAAACTTTTTGCTATGCGAGAAATCATTCAGAAGGTTAGGTTTTACATCGTTGGAGAAAATTTCCACCAACGTTTCTTTCTTTACATTTGTCTTTTATTCTTTGTGTTGTTCACATAACATCATTGCCTTCTCTTAATTGCTTTTTAGATTTTATATCTTTAATTACACGTAATATGTCACCTGAATTGAGCTGAAGGGAGACTCTGCCAGCCAAAACATTGTATTAAAAACTAGAAAGAGCAGTCGGAGATTGCAAGTCTCCACTAAGGCAATACCGACATCATCTCAGCGATTAGCAAGAAATGATTATTAAAATGAGAAAGAATAACTGCAATGAACTTGACCGCTCTCAAGAGTCGAAATACGAAAAAGGAACTCTACCTTTGTCAAAATTAAATGCACACTTAAAATAAAACCAGGGGAGGTAATTCAGTATTTAAAATGATCTAGGGAAGGTAAATTCAGTATTTGGAGTTTAAAAGGCAAAAAATTAAATTTTATTAATATAACTGAAAAAAATAACCTTGAAACTTTATTCCGTACCGAATTGAACCTAAAATCTAATCAGTTTGTGCCAGTCATGAGACCATCCATCCAAAGCCATCCGGCAGGGTTTGGGATATCTTGACCATGGACAGACAGACAGACGCAACCAAATACTTAAGGCAGAGGTAACAACAAAGATTCTCGTCTGAATAATATTTGAAAAAGCCTCTATTCTCTTTGGGGCAAATTTTGTCAGGCTGAACTTGAAATGATTACTGAAATAAGAAATATATTTTATGAAACATTTTATAAAAGCTTTAGAAATGTATTTATGAAGATTTATTTTTTTAGAGAGGATTTTATAAGATTATCATTCAAATCAAATAGTGGAGGTGCTGAAAAAGTTCTTGGCTTAACCCACTTCTTAAAATCTTTTAAATCCCTTCTTGGTTTGAGAAATTAAAATAGGCAAAATTGACAAAGATTTAATTTTTAGAAGAAAAAAAAAATCTGACTTAATTACCAGCTACTGAATTTGACTTTATCAAGTATCGGGGGGAGGGGTCTTTTCCTTTCACTGTTGTTTAAGTTTTAGCCTTGAACTTGAATTAGACAAACAAACAAAAAAATGTAAGAAAACAAAATTAGATGCAATCAAAGCTGTTTTATTTCCAAATTTACATTTGTCCTTCATTAGCATTTGTTTATTCTGTTTTTTGTAATTTTGGATGTGGGGGTGGTGTAATGGATTAAGGCTTTGAATGAGAGATTGAAGAATAGTTCAAGTTTCACTCAAGTTCATCACATTCACTCATATTGAAGTAACTTTGAAAAAAGTATGACTCCATCTCATTCCTACAGCTATGGGTTAAATAGCAGGACTAGTATCAGAAAAAAATTATTAATCTACAAAAATAGTTAATGCTATTTTGAATGGATCCCGTGTTGGTATTTTGAATATATGCTATCCATGCAGGCCAAACCCAGGTTCAGGTAAGCGCTTTGACCTTAATTTTGCTTTGACCTTAATTTTACTTGTGACAAACAACTAAAGCGGGCATCTTGGGCAAATATATATATTTCTTACAAAAAAAATGTCCTGGGTATGACTATAAACTACATCCTGCAGCAAGATCACCGATTTTTAAACTGGATGTTTTGAGGAGTCTATAACCACCTTTTAATTGCAGCTGTTCCCAGATCCACCCTGAGCCAGGGCGCTACCACCTATGTGGGTCCCAATTATAGACAAATAGTGAACCCCCAAATAAAACACTATGAAAGTATAAAAATACATTTTGTAGTAAAAATACCAACAACAAAAAAATTTTAATAAAAATAATAAGACTTTACCAACAATACGCACATACTAACACGAGATCCATTCAAAATACTTCCAAACAACCAATATGAACTCTTTCTTGACATTAATCCATATAATGTTCAACAATTCCTGAAATCAAACTGTATTTCAAAATATAACAAAACACATATCATTGTCTGTAGTAATCATGTCCACACAAACACATATATATGCAAAATCTGAGTATCATCTACCATGTATTTAATTGTGAAAGCAGAATAACATTTTTATTACTTCCAAGCTTTCAAGAAAATTAAATTTTGACATAAGGAATTGATATACCGTTATACAAACAAATCAAAGCTCCCAAGAAAATTAAATTTCAACGTTAAATGACCCATAAGGAATTGATATGCCGTTAAAGAAACAAATCAACTTACAAAATAGTAATAATTACTATTCAAAATATGTTTTAACTTTAAATAACCGAAAAATGATTGATAAGCTATAAAAATCCTATCAATAACTCTCTTCATAATTTCTTAATCTAAACTTATTTATAAATGGAAATTTGTCTGTGTGTGTGTGTGTCTGTGTGTGTGTCCCCGTTACCTATAGACTCCAAAACGGCTGAACCAATTTTCTTGAAAATTTACAGTTTTACTATAAGCGTCTGCAAGTGTTCTTAGCTAGATTTTGTGTCGAGGTACCCCCGATAAATATCGAAAATTGATAATCGAAAAAATCAGGTTACAGAAGGTATGGTCCAATTTTAATCAAATTTAATACACTCATAGACAAAGACATAAGAAATGATATTCAGAAGTTTCAAGGTTGCAGTTCTGACAATAGTACAGAAAATCGATAAGAAATATATATATATATATATATATATATATTTCTTATCGATTTTCTGTACTATATATAGGAAAGAATATTAAAACGTTTTGAGTTTTAAAATGTGTTTTTTTTGACAGTATTTGTTTATTTCTACTATTATATTTTATATTTCAGACCGCCCTCGGTCCTTCATCAGAAACAAATGATTTTAAAATTTGAATTAGTAACGTATTTCGCGAGAGCATCAGTGAGGAGTTTGTTTACATCACGTGACGCGTTTGTGGAGAGAGTTTTTGTTTTTACATCAAGTGACGTTGAAAGCGACAGATTTTTTTTAAAATTATGTTTGTAAACGTGAATCTGTCTTTAATAATGCTTGTAAATTTGTTTTAGATAAAAAAAAATTTTTAAATGTATCTAAAAAAGTTTTTAAAATATTTTTAAATGTATCTAAAAACATTTAGTTATTGAAGTATTTGTAAAGATTCAAAGCACCTAAGTCCCTATTTAACCCTAGCTCGTGTGTATTTAATTTTAAAATTCAGTATTTTTCTTTCTTTCTGCATGTGTATGTAGAACTAAAATTGGAGTCTATTAGTAAACATTTGCAATTTTCTAAGGTGTGACCCGGTTGATTGAAATGTGCTCCTACTGGGGAATATTGATTATTTTGGCATATATTAAGTTTGTGATTATTGAAGCGAAATCTAAAGCTATTACCGGATTCGCCAATATATTCACTATTGGGACATATTGAACAGAAGAGGAAGTATATAATGTTTTCGCTGTCACAAGTGAGGCGTGGTGGCTGCAATTTGATTTTGGTGTTGGGTACAGAGAATGTTGTGTCGTTTACCAAATGTTTACAAATTAGGCACCTGGGTTTCTAACATTTTAAATTCCCTGATACGTTTGTGTTTTTTAGATATTTGTTAGAAGTGAGGATAGTTGATAGGTTGGGTGTTTGTTTCATTGCATTTATGGGTGGTTTATCGAAAATGTCTTTGATTTTTTTTTTGTTTGATTGGAGGTTCTTGTAATCATTTTTTAAATTTTTGATGAGTGTGTGCGAATGTTGATTGTGGTTAAAGACCATGGGAATTCGGTTGTTGTTTTTTTCTTTTCTTGTATGTGAGAAGTGTGTTACGATTTATGTCGATGGTTTTATTTAGTGCTTCTTTTATTATTTTTATTGGGTATTTAAATTTTAGAAATTGCTTTGTTAGGTTGTTAATGTTTAGAAAATCCGGATGGTCTGAGCATATGCGTTTGATTCTTAGAAATGAGCTGTATACGATAGATTTTTTTAATTTAAGGGGATGACAACTGTCAAAGTGTAGGAATTTATGTTGGTTTGTGGGTTTGTTGTATAGACTGGTGGAAAGTGTATGTTTGTTTAATTTTATCATGACGTCTAAGAAAGGGACGGATGTGTTTGGGTACTCCATGGTAAATTTAATTGTATTATGGAAGTTGTCTAGTATCTTTCTTTCTAGAATGTGCATAAAGATATTGGCATAACTAGGTGCCATTTTCGTGCCCATTGCTGTGCCACTGATCTGTAAAAAGTGTTTGTTGTTGAATTTAAAATTATTGTGTGTTAAGATGAAATTTACTAATTGGCATAAATCTATGATTTGGTTGTTAGGTAGTTTGCTTTTAAGGAACTCATGGCAAGCTGATACTCCTTCAACATGTAGAATGTTCATGTACAGAGATGTAACATCCATCGTTACTAGGATATTATCATCGCGGACTAAGTTAATGTTTTGTAATTTGTTGAGAAAGTCAGTAGTGTCTCTAATATAACTAGGTATGTCAGGCAATAAAGGTTTTAGGATATTGTCTATGTACCCAGATATAAGTTCTGTGAGGGTACCAATGCTTGATATTATGGGTCTGCCAGGTGGTGTGATTTTAAGGGCTTTTGAAATTTTGTAGATCTCTTCATTGTTTGATTGTTTAGTATGATGTGGGTTGGATGAAGAGATGTTAGGGTGTTTTTCTGAGATGATTTTGGGGAGTTTATGTAGTTTTGGGATAGTGTAGAATGTTGCTGTTTTGGGGTTCTCAGGAATAAGAGCTTTTATTTTTTGTGCTGTGATTCAGGTTCTGAATGAGAAGTGATAATTCTGTTTTGTAAGTGCTGATCGGATCTAGAGGTAAGGGTACATAGAACCTGTTATTTTGAAGTTGTGATTCTGCTTCTTTAATATAGTTGTTGGTGTCTAAGATGGTTGTAGCTCCTCCCTTATTGGCTGGTACGATAATTATGTTTTGGTTGTTTTTAAGTGTATTGTTAAGGCTTGGTGTTCTACTTTGGATAGGTTGTGTTTTTTTGTAAGGTGTCCTTTGTTTTTTAAGAAGTTATCCATGTGTTGTCTGGCTTTGTTGGCATATTGATTTTTTATACTTTTTTAGATACATTTAAAAAAAATTTTTTATCTAAAACAAATTTACAAGCATTATTAAAGATAGGTTTACTTTTACAAACATAATTTTTAAAAAATCTGTCACTTTAACGTCACTTGATGTAAAAACAAAAACTCTCTCCACAAATGTGTCACGTGATGTAAACAAACTCTTCACTGACGCTCTCGCGAAATCTCGCGAAATATGTTACTAATTCAAATTTTAAAATCATTTGTTTCTGATGAAGGACCGAGGGCGGTCTGAAATATAAAATATAATAGTAGAAATAAACAAATACTGTCAAAAAAACACATTTTAAAACTCAAAACGTTTTAATATTCTTTCCTATACATATTAAGGCAGTAATTTAATTTTAATTTTTGTTTCTTATTCTAAAGGGTATCGAACCACCAGTCCTGGTTTTTGTGCAATCCAAAGAACGTGCCAAAGAATTATTCCAAGAACTCATTTTTGATAACATCAATGTCGATGTTATCCATGCAGGCCGAACCCAAGTTCAGGTAAGCGCTTTCACCTTAATTTTGCTTTGACCTTAATTTTACTTGTGGTGACAAACAACTAAAGTGGGCAACTTGGGCAACATTTGAGGAGAAAAGACAGGTTGTAAGAATGCACGAGAAAAGATTGCCAAGGAGGAATGAACATGGTCTCCGTCATCTTCAACTCTGGGCGGGATTTAAAGATTGCCGAGGAGAAATGAACACGGTCTCCGTTGTCTTTGGCTCTGGGCGGGATTTAAAGATTGCCAAGGAGGAAGGAACACGGTCTCCGTTGTATTCGGCTCTGAGCAGGATTTTAATTTCATGCAAACACACTAAACACTTGGGGGTGGGAGACTGCCAACTTGCCTTCTTGTTCAATGACTCAAATTAATATCTGAATTCAGTTGGTACCTAGATGTAAAACCATGTGAAAACCCCATTAACTGTAAGTGGACTCTTACAAACCGAAATCTCTTTTGGCAGAGGGTTGATGAACCATAAAAAAAAACAGTCAATCCCACAGCTGGATTACCCAGCTCCATGTGCTGTGAATGGGAAACCAGACAGTCATAATGCATCACCAATTGATAGTGAATCCCTGGTCACTTTGTTTGAAATTGACTGAAAAAAAAGATAAGTGTTTTGCAGATATTGAACCTGTGGAAGAAGCTTTACAATTATTGACAAATGCAAAATAGTTTTCCACTCTGACTAAAATGGTGGATTCTTTTATTTCTCAATACTCACTAGGTAACATTCTCTCTTTCTTTTTTGTCTTCAAAGCATACACAGTCATGTACTCTCCATAGCTCTCTGTTTTAATACCTACAAATTACTTTTCGGACAATCAGTGTAGTAGCTTCCCATTGCTTTGCTCATGGTTTTGAGTTTGACATTGTCCTTCTCTTAGACCAGTTGCCAATCAAGGCTAGTGAGCCCAGCTTTGCTCTGCTATTTAACTCAGAACTGGGATGGCAACAACGTCTGTTTATAAATTGGCTTTCAAAATTAAATTCTTAAAAACGTGGTGAGAAAATGGCTCACGTAAACCTCTCACAACTTTAGTTCCATGTCATAATTTGCGAGTCTTTTAATGCAATTATTCGATTGAATTCCTCACCCCTTCCAAACAAAAAAGAACAAGCTAAATAATTGAAAGTAAGTTTTCAATCACTTGGCCTATTTGATGATTCTTGTTGCATTTAACACATGCAAATGTAAACGGATAAATTTGTCGCCTTTTTAATCTGGAGTTGTTTCTTTGTTTCCTTTTTGTTCTCTCATTTTGTTTATTACTTCAATAATCAATTGACGGTCGGCTGTTGTATTGGAAAACATTATTCTTGTAGAATTCTGGTTAATGATGTCATCCAACTGACATTTCAAAATGACATTTATTCAAGATAATTTTACAATCTAGCCTGGTCACATGATCATCGACACTGAATGTTTTGCCCCATCCACCTGATCCCTGCCAATCATCATAAAACATCTTCCCCCGTCATACCTGGTATTTATAAACACAAATTCTGTCTTACAGCGTGAAAATGTTGTGAAGTGTTTCCGTGAAGGTAAAATCTGGGTGCTTATTTGTACTGAGCTGATGGGTCGAGGTATTGACTTCAAAGGAGTAAATTTGGTCATAAATTATGACTTTCCTAACAGCGCCATCAGTTACATCCACCGAATTGGTAAGCATTTTATTTTGTGTTCAATTTAACAAAGAAACTTTTATCCTCCTCTTCCTCCATTTTGGAGATTTTTGTCCCAGGATAATGCCACCCATCCACCCCTTCTCACTGGTGCATAATTACGACTTGATAAAATAAGATATTTTTAAAGTTTATAAACACTATAGAGTAGTCAGTGATCCCTACAGTAAGTTTTTAAACACCTCATTATTTTTTAAAATATTACTAGGATTTTTTTTTTTTTGCAACACTATTCTTAAAATCCTCTGCCCTATTGAAACTTTCCTGACTGTTTATATTCACAGTCCTATTTTCCCAGAATGATATTTGTATAAACAAAGAAAGAAAAGATATGTAAAAAAAAAAAAAAAAAAAAAATATTGCATTTTTGTGAGGTATTTGATGTTTTAATTATTAAATTGTTTTTCAAATAGTGGGAATATTTTGTGTCAAATAATAAAACAAAAATTTAAAAAATGAATTGTACTAATAAAGCAAAATACACTTTTTACTCTCCTCCCTTACCTGTTTGCAGTTCTTCCCAAAATTTGGTTTTGATCAGTCAATGTATGGCTATTTTAGAGGGTGTGGTGGATGAAAGTCACACAATTTTACACACACACACACACACACATATATATATATATATATATATATAGAGAGAGAGAGATGACTGAAAATAAATCTTCTTTCTAGTTAAAAAAAAAAAAGAAAACATTCTGTGCAGAAATAATTTTACTGATGAAATGCATCTTTATGATATCTGCCATTGGGTTGTGGTTAACAAGCTTTGGGTGAATGAAGCGTGCGGATACTTTTGAAAGTAACCCATAAATTTGAACAAATAGACTCAATCTCTGGTCTCTCCTGTCAGAAACCCGAAGACACACGGCCCATATGCTTCTACGGTCATGAACCGATCCTTTTTTTCTTCAGCATTACAATGTGCTCATGTAGCAAAACCAGGGGTTCATAAGCTGGGTCACCATGCACTTACCATGAGTGACCACGAGTGTTTTACAATGAGGTCTGGCTTAGTGAGAACTATTTCAATTTATACTTGCTAAAATTAATATTCGTTCATTGCCACCCTTTTCCGATGACCCAAACATAATGGCATATTTAATGCTAGATTCACATTTCACCATCAGTAAATATACACATCTCGATATTTAATCCTCACAAATATCTTCCTTATCAAAGTCATTATTTCATTTATCTCTATTGTTTTCTTTCAACCCAAATATAACGGCCTAAACTTTTGTTTAGATCAAATTTCTCTACCAGTAAACAACCACGTTGGCCAACTCCAGTGTTCGACTCAATCCTAATTTCTGGCCAAAAGAAAAATAATTTATATCTGTCATGTTTTTCTGAAAGCCGAATATCTGTTTTTAAAGATTTCTTAATAAAAATTAAAAAGAAAGATTACGAATGATGTTTTCCCCTTATTCAGGTGCCAGGAATTTTTAACCTTTTAAACGTGTGTCTATGTTTGACTCTCTCTGTGTCACAGTTGACATATATACCTGTATATATGTACATCTACTTTATTTTATGGATTTAATTGAATGTAGGTCCTTTTGTTGGTATTAATTATATGTGTATATATCTGGTTTTCATAGGTGTGTATGTGTGAATACAATACTTGGGTATATGTATCCATATACATATGTGTGCATCTATGTGTCTAGAAATTGTGAGTGGGCGTGGATTTATGGTCACTCATTCTGCCCTATGAATGTGAGTTGTGCCGCAGTGGATATCAGCTCGGAACGAGAAATCGGGGAGCCGAGTTCGAATTCCTTGCATTCACTTACGTGCAAATACCCTTGGGGAAGGTATTAATCCGTCTCTTCCATCCAGTCATGGGTTAAATAACAGGACAGATTGGGTTCTATAGCCTTGGTCGGCAACCAGTCTACCGCAGAAAGCAATGGCAACCTACTGTGGGATAATCTTCTGCCCAGTCAGTCATGTCTCTTTCAAGACATGATCGCCCAAGCGTGTATCACGTATGGTACTTAACTGACTGATTCTGCCCTAACCTTTGTGACCCTTACAAGACGACTGGGTCATGTTACTTGTTTTCTATTCTGAGAAAATTTTTATACCAAATAAAATGTGATCTCATGAAATGAGCTTATTAGCACTTTAGATGATGTGCTGAGTTTTATATATATATATATATATTATAAATTATGTTTTAGAACATGTACATAATTTCTTCTATATATGTCCTCTTCTCTAGAATACTCGGATATATATAAACAAGGTACCTCCACTCATTTGCTGAAAAAACAAATGTTTTATCATCAAGACAAAATATGAAAGTTTGTTGTCATTATTTTTTAAAAAATTTTTAACAGCAATTTACCTGATGTTTACTAGAGGTTACTATTATGGTAAATGTAATATTACACAAGTCAGTTTTTGTTTTTTTTTTATATTTTTGTTCTAACACATTAGTTTGAAAATTTTTGCAAAATCAACTGTCTGATTTTTAATAAAACTTTCAGGACTTACAAATCAATTAAGTGATTTGTGCAATTATTTTGGTAAAAATATTTTAAATCAATGAAGTGATTTATGCAATTATTTTGGTAAAAATATTTTATAGCTCATACCCCCCACCACCACCACCACCACCATGAAATTTCTAAAAATTCAAAAATGATCCCAACTTTTGTTCTATTAGTTAAATGTAGGACTCCTTAGGAAATGTAAATCATGTAAATTTTTTTTATGCAACCACTATTCCAAAAATCTGCTCCAATTAATAAAAAAAAATGCATTAAAACTACACCATTTTAATTTAGATAGATTAAGGATAATACGATTTTGAAGAAAAAAGTTTTCAATGAATAATGAATTTTCATAAAATTTCAAACATCTTTTCAGTTTCTTCCAGTCACTTAGTGTCTTTGGTTATTAATTTATTAAGTAAAGACTACATTTGCAAATTGAAAAGCTTAATACAAATCATGTATCATTAAAAATTTATTATTTTTACTTAAAATTTATTTTTTTTTTTCCTTTTTTTTAAGTAGCACCACGTAAGAGACATATTAAAATGTTACAAGGGTTGCTAATATTGTTTTTCTTTACAGGGAAGAAAAAAAAAATCCTGTGTAAGAATTGTATGTATCCAATTTTCAGTTATGTACAATTTTTTCAGTTTACTTCCCTGTTTCCTGTGTATGGTTGAACATTCGAGAAGCTTTGCAAATCATCCCTTCAAAATTTAAAGTAGTTCACTAATATTGTTTTTCTACAGGTATCTTTTTTATTAAAATGGAAAATGTATTGTGTAAATCAAAAAGTAATGAACACTTTACATAGTCAGTGCTTTTAGGAAAACAAAAAAAAATAAATCTGAAATGTGAGTCAACTTTAAAAGGAAGTTTTATTTGATTTGATTTTTGTTTTCTTCTTTCAGGACGGACTGGGCGTGCAGGAAGACATGGTAAAGCTATCACATTCTTTGTAGAAGATGATGTACATTATTTACGAAGGTAATCGTTCTCTTCATTTAGATTTTCACAGACAAGATCTGCCCATCTTTGAGCTAATTGTTGATATTGGTTGTTATATTTCTAATTTTATTTTGTACACGCTTCTTTACTGTATTCATTTTGTACACAATTCTGAGGTTCCCTAATATTGATCCCCCCACACCACCTCCTCCTTTAAAATAAGTCCTTGCTTGCCCCTTCAACCCAGAAATTGATATTTTTTTAATATCACCCCAAGCAAGGCGTTAACGCCACTGATGTGCAGGGGGCTACATAAGAGTGAGAAGATTAGAAAAGATAAAACCGGAAACTGCATCCTAAACAGGAAACAAGGGATGAGCCTCTTCACCTGTTCAATAGATGTGGGTGGAGTGTGAACTGGGCGATAGTTTAGTCTATCTACTCCAATTGACTGTCCCCAAATTCATTAAGTAATGCTTTAATTAACAAGACTACTTCAATTTCCTGGGTTAAGCCATGTGTACTAGGGATTCAGTGGGAACAGTGCAATCATTAACTGGGTAGTTCTAAAAAAATAAGAATGTGATTACGCATCATCTCAATAAGCAACATTAAGTATGTCTCAATTTCTGCTATGGGAAAGCAAACCTTTTCTGACTTCTCACTAAGTTCCTTGTCATGGAAAATGGACCCCCACACACCCACACTGCTTGACTATGTGGAGACCTATCACCCTCTTTCCATTGACCCCTCTTCCACAAACTGGAAGTGGGGGGGGAGGTGGCATGCATAGACATGTTATTTGGTCAGTCTTTCAATGGATCCTAACAAAATTTTGTGTTCTTCAATTCAAGGATGAAGTGGAGATTCCTGATGAACCCCGGTCATTGAGTTAAAAGAATCTAATCCTGTATTGCTACAAGATATCCCGATACTGGATTAAATAAAGGGTTTAATTTTGGAATTGCCTATAGGTAACCTGGATTAACATGGTGCCTGATGAAGGCCAAAACATTGGGAATGCATCCAAGAAATTGCCTGGGTTTTGCTAATTATGTCCTCTTTGATTTTTTTTTTACAGTATTGCCTCTGTGATGAAAGAAGCTGGTTGCCCAGTCCCAGAATATATGCTCAACTTGAAACGACCCGATAAGTAAGAATTATTTAAAAAATCTTAAATATTTTAGGCTTTTTTCTTTTTAAGTGTTCTAATTTTTAAAATCTTTTATACCACAGTAACTATCCAAGCCAAAAACATGAATTTGTGTTGATGACTGCAAGTTTGTTTTCCATCCTTCGGCACACAGTAGCCTTTGTCAAAAAAACAAGTGGGAAGGTGCCTCTTTCGACTAAGGGTTGTGACCTTGGTAAATTCAAAAAGGTCATGACAGAAAATTTTCTCTCTTGGAAGAGGGAAGTTTTCAGAATTGACAGCATCGACATTGAAATTTATTCAATGTTGTTTCAGTGGTTTGCCTTCAAAATAAATAACCATAAATAAATCTGTAATTGGCATCAAATTAAGTTCTCAACTATGACTATAAAAATAATTTTATATTTATTTTAAAATTTGCTGTAATTTAAAACAGTGATGAGAGTTGGATTTTCCTTTCAGAAAAGAGCGTCGAAAAATGGCCCAAACCAACCCAAAAAGAAGAAGAATTTCTACAACTCCTTACGAAGATGTTAAAGCTGCCAAAAAACAGTAAGTTTTATGTTAATTCTAAAAGTGTTACTTGAAAATGAAAGAAAAATTTAAGTGTTTGCCTTTAAGAATAAGACACAAAAGAATTTTAATTAAAATACTTTTTCTTTGACAGAAAAAAGTCTAAAAAACGGAAACCTGGGGAGATGTCAAAGACACAACTAAAAAAATCTCAACCTTTTCCTGGCAAGCGGCCAAAGAAATCAAAAGTGGAAACCGAACAATAAAGTTGTTTTGTAACGTCACATGGAGAAGAAAGAAAACAAGTGTAAAAAGTTTAAGTAAAAGAAAAGATCATTTATTGAATAAACTAAATGTACAAGATACGAAAGTAATTCCTTTTTTTCTTCTAAGTTGAAAATGAAGTGAATAAAAACTTTATTTTTCAGCTGCTTTTGTCCTAACTTTTTTGTCTATTTCACTGTAATCAAAATCAGGGAGAATATTGGCAATGACTCCATAACCAAGAGTCACTCCAGAAGCTCGCAGAGTGAAACGCTGACCTTTTTCCAGAGCCTGAAAAAAAAAAAAATTAAGAATTTAATTCAGGGAAGTGATTGACTTTTATAAACTGCCTTGGTATTGTGCAGTACAATATGACCCAAATACAAGCTTTCCAATGAACACCTTTGTTTGCTTATTTGAGACAACTCCTAATGTAGATACCAACTCCTTTACCCCAAAAGTATTTGCACATAAGTGACTACAACAAATTCAAACTGCGGGGTAGGGTTGCCCCATCACTTCCCTACTCCCCTTTTGGTATCAAAGTGGATGCAACTTAGATAAGGGAGCCGTGCTTTATGTAGGTATCCATCATATCATGTGTGGATAATTTCCAAACAGACCTCATACACTAAGTTTAATATCATAATTTTATTAATTACAGCCAAAGAAGTGACTATAAGGGAAATATCTGTCTATTAAATAAATAAGGAAAAAACAAAAAAAAAACTTGCCATTTTCTTGAACAGATTAAACGTGACCGTCCCATCCTCACCAGGCATCATCATGTCTTTGCCTTGAATCCGCATGAAAGCAGGACAATCCCAAGTTCGACTAAACACTTGGGTTTGGAAAAAATCTGTAAAAGGCCTTGCCCTACCACCTTCTTCTTTAGTCAGAAGATAGACCTACAAATAGAAAAGGAAAACAAAACAATGAAAGTTCTGGAGGAATAGATAAGTGCCAAATATTTTGAAGAAGGTAGCTTTTAAATTTCTTTTCTGAACTGTCAGACAGAATAAGTGGATAGTGGCCAAGAAAGTATGGAATGAATATATATATATCTCACTGTCCCAGAACCATTCTGAAGGAAACAAAAGTGTTTATATTATTTCCTACAAATTAAAGACTCCATGTCTTCCTGTTGATAAATTTGCTTCTAATACAAGGAGGACAGAAATTGAGATCTTCAAAAATGATAAAGAAAATTTAAATATTCCAGATAAATAATTTTTATACAGAAATTTTTTTTTCTACTACTCAGGAAAACTTTTATAAGAATTTCAGCACATTCTATTTGGTCAATACACAGAAAGCATAAAATGTTTGTTAATAGGACATGAAAAAAAAAAAAAATTATTTTTTTCTTTGATTACAAAACCAAAACTATTTCTTAAAATTAGATCTGTTTTAACCAATTTGGATGAATAATACAAATATCTAAATTTAAGCACTCCAAACCTTCATTTATTTACCATCTTAAAAAGAATTTTTTTTTTTGGCTCATGCAAACATATTCCAGGTAAAAGAATTATTTGCTTTTATTGTCCCTGAGACAATGATAATTTTGAAATTAACCATATATATATATATATAGGGGTAGAATGAAGAAGTCAGGTATCTTGAATATATTCAAGAAGACTATTGCAAGACTAGGTTGATGAAAAAAAATTACAAGCTGTAAAGCATTCTGCCAACCACTTATGGCCAAAATACACTCTTGCTGATGCTACTAGTACACACAATCATCACCAAAGAGAAAAATATGAGATATATATATATAAATGTGTGTGTGTGTTCATTATTGTTTATTTGTCAAGATGATTGTAGTTCCAGCAGCAGTATATACATGATAGTATATAACAGTTATTTATAATTAGAACTCTGCTCTGCTTTTAATGTATCTTCCATTCAATGTCTCTAATACAGATTAAAAATTTATTTAGATTTATTCGAAATAGTAAAATTCTAGTCAGTTTGTAAGCAAAAACACGTGGAAATAAAGTATTTCCATAATTTTGTTTGCCAATCTTTAAAACTAAATGCCCCAAATTGGTGAAAGTACCCATCAAATCAAAGCCCAGCTTTCACACTAAGTGCAACGTCAACTTTCTAAAAAAGTAAAACAAATCAACCTACCCTGCTGTAACATTCAATTTGTATTTTGAAATATTGAACACAAAGCTAACACTACATTCATTTCTCTTTTGTGTGTTTCAACTTCTTTAGAGTGACACCTTTTTTTTTTTTAAACTGTTGCTTTAAAAATTGAGGAGTGGATGGATCCAAGAAAGTTCCTGAATGAAAGGAAACAATAAACGCTTCATGTTAAGAAAAAAAAAACACAATGGTGAGAGGTGAACACCTTAACAAAAATGGAGTGGGAGACTTGAAATGTTAATATGAATCACATTTGCTTACCTGGGCTTCCACTTTGTTGTGCATTGTAATCGTGCCCGGTTTACACAGACACATACCTCGCCGAATTTCATCCCGTTTCACTCCTCGGACGAGAGCCCCAAGCTGATCACCTGCTTCAGCTTTATTCAGAATTTGGTGGAACATTTCAATTCCTAAAAATAGAAAAGGAAAGTGTTTGAAAACACCACCAAGCCTGATGAGTGAATTTAGGCTGACAGAACAATTTGGGAGTCAGTAACACAAAATTTCAAGTCATTGTGACTGAAGGTTTAAGTGTGCACTGGCCTTGTCCAAGAAATTGATTATTCTCTCCTAGAAATTGTAACTAAGGTCTGCACAGCTGAGTTGCACTTTAAACCACAGGTGGGTTGAGCAGCGTTTGTGATAGGGCCTGACTAGCCAGACAGGTGTGCTAAGAAATGAGTAGTAGACAGGCAGCTTTTATATATATATATAAACAAAGAACACTCGGTCTATTATCCAGGTAAATCCCAATAGAGATGAACTCAAAAGAACTCAATGTTAAATTCATTTATTTAATTTAACAGAGTAATATAATTTAGAAAAATTTTTCATATATTACAGTTTCAATGGGTAATATATATTTCACCGCACAATGATGACAATTGCAGCTCGTCAGACCCAAATGGTACAACAGTTGATCCTCAAAATATACCCCCCACCAAAAGTTAAATCTGCCTTATATGTAAAAAAGCAGGTTTAATTTAAATAGGCTTTAGGCAACTTCATTCACCAAGGAAAGTATTTGACCTGCCTTTACAGTTGACTCCAATCACCAAATTTCACACTTGTGTTGTCACATCCTGCTATAGCAACCAGCAAAAATAAAGCTTTGACTTAAATTAAGATCAAGGCTATTGTAGTTTGTGTGTGTGTGAAGATTTTTCCGTCTTTGTTGCTCTACTTTCGAATCATGCTTTAGTGTTAGGGTTTTCATCTTGGTTTTTTTTTCTTTCTTTCTTATGAGTATTTGACTTTTGTTCATGTACTTTCTTTGTTTCTTTTTTTTTACTTCCCCTCCTTTTCTCTCAGAGTTCGTTCTCGGTGAGTTTTTCAAGACAAACTTAAATATAGTATAACAATTACATTAATTAATTACATTAGTATTAGCAGAATTATTTTTGTTACTTTTAATATTGTTATTATTATATATATATTATGGTGGAAGAAGTCACAAAGTTTATGACTGTTAGATCTTAGTCATCATTAACCAAAAAATGAGAAGCGTTTATTGGGGGCACCACATGATAATTGATCATAAGAGAATAGCCAGTAAAAAAAAAAAATTCACCTGATGACAAGAGCTTATTAACTTTTAATATTAAAAAAAAATTGAATATCTTTTATACAATTCAACACAAAACAAAATCTTCCTGGGCAAAACTTTTGGTAACTAATCCACCACACGGCATTTACCTGTAATTGTTGTTTTGACCTTCTTATCATAGCCGATCAAATCACATTCATCTCCCTTTTTGATGCTACCTCGTTCCAAACGACCAGTGACAACAGTGCCACGGCCTGAAAGAGAAAAGAAAAAATAAAGGAAACATAAAAATAAATGGAAAATAATTTGTAGAAATCAAAACAGAAACAAAGGTATTTTTTTGGAGGATTATAATACATTTATGTCTTGAAGAAATTTTTTTTTTATCATTTCACCCCAATAAAGCCACTCAGAAACAAGGCATTACTGAGTAGTAGAGAATATGAGAAAATTAAAGAGAGGAAATAAAATTTTAAAACAATGAATAACAATTGACATCAGATTTTGATGATCAAACTTGACTGGAAATAAGAATACAGAAGAGAAGAAGTTCTACAAGCAACAAAAGAAACTTTGCATAGAATTCATGGTTACATTGAGCAATTTCAACAGTAAAATTACAAGATCTCAATGTCAGTCAGTCAGTTAAGTGCCATACGTGATACACACTTGGGTGAACATGTCTTGAAAGAGACATGACTGACCGGGCAGAAGATTATCCAGCAGTAGGTTGCCATTGCTTTCTGCGGTAGACTGGTTGCCAACCAAGGTTATAGAACCCAATCTGTCCTGTTATTTAATCCATAACTGGAGGGAAGAGACAGATTAATACCTTTCCCAAGAGTAATTGTGCATATATGAATGTCAGGAATTCAACTGGAATTCGAACTCGGCTCCCCGATTTCTCGTTCCGAGCCGATATCCACTGCACCACAACGCATAGTCAATCTAGTACTTTGATTAAATTCATAAAGTTTAAGTATCGTCGTGGAAAGTTGATCAGAACAATTATCAGGAAAATATTTATAGAAAAGGCACAAGGAAGCCAAGTTGCACTGTAAGGAAAGTAACTGAAGCTGAGATGCCAGAGCAGGACCAATAACACAGCAGATTCTTCAGATTTTATCAAGAATCTTTAAACAAATAGCAGGAGCCTCAGATCAGATGTGGTAGCAATACTTAAAGCAAGGACAAATGGAAGACACATGCAAGATAAGAGTCGAATGTGAATAATTTAAGATTTCTTTTTCAATCAAATATGTCCTCATTGTAAACAAAACACAAACCTTACACAGGTAATGGATATCATTCAAGATTACAATCACCAGAATGACTGATATGTTGGTATGACATTGGGTACTGTGGGCAATTACTTGTTTGTATGATTAGATGTCATTTGTCAAAAAGTTTAAAATCAGCTGATATCTGTTTTTAACTGAAAAGTTTTTGTGTCAGTATAAAACAATAATTGATCGATGCTGGCTTAAAAAACAGTTGAACTGACAAATCACTTGTTTCATCAGTGACAATGAAATAAGAGCCATTGATGGAATTTATTTCAGCTTGTGTGAAGCAATAAAAATCAATTCAGTCTCTCAGAAGATTGTGTTCAAGAAAGACAACTACGGTTTTTTTCTTGAGCCATTAAAAATGTATTCCTTCAAGCTCAGCTGATAAAAAAAAAATTAAATTTTTGAATTCTTTGCTTCAGATCCATTAGTTGAATGCAAAATAATATGAAAACATCTTAAGCTGATACATTCCTTTTTTTAAGCATTTATTTCATTAGAACCATTTTGAATGCCTTCTCTCTCTCTCTCTCTTTTTTATATTCTTAACTAGAAGAGCTCCAACAAAATCACATTCACTGATTTTCTATTTGAAGAGATGAAAATAAAAAATAGTCTAAAGTAGTTTTGCTCGTGCATGCAACATCCTCCCAAGGAAAGCCAAATAATATCTGTCAATAACTGGCAAAACAAAAAAATAAATAAATAAAAAATAAAAACAGTAATTTATTGTGATAAGTATGAATAATAAAATTTTAATTGACTTATTTCCCTTAGACGTTATTAGAAGAGTTATTTTGAATGGAATTAATGAGAATAATTTTTATAAAAAAACGAAAAAGAACTTTAGTCTATAGAAAGAGAGTCGTAGACAGCAGCTCAGCTCTCCAATGACTCCTTCCAGAGTTCAGGGCAAATGAAGAGAGAGAGAGAGAGAGAGAGAGAGAAAAAAAAAAAGAACTTACCTGGAATTGAGAAAGTGGCTTCTATAGACAAGTTAAATGGTTTGTCAAGATCTCGCACAGGTGTGGGGATGTAGTTATCAACTGCACTGAGAAGTTCTTTAATCTTTTCGGCACCCATTTCGGGTTTTGTTCCCTTCAGGAAAAAAGAAAAGAAAAAAGTTATCCAACATGTCCAAATCACAGAGTTCATTTCTTCTAATTTGCCATTTTGTTAATATTTCATATTCTTGAGGCTTTTAGCAGTTCACTCATATTGAGAGGAAAAGAGACCCGAGAGATTGATTGTTTATTTGCATATCAAAACCTCTGTGGGTCATTTCATGCTGAAAGTATAGATTTTTTCTGTTTTTTTATTTATTCAGGTACGTTTTAAAACATAAGTTGCAAAACCCTATTTTCTATAGAAGTTAGAAGTGTCCCTTTTTCTTCAGATGTCCTATTATTTGGGCAGTAGGTACATTTTTGAAGAGCATATTAAGATTTTATGCTTGGTAATAGTTGCAACTTATTTTTTGGTACTTCTTGCATTCTATCAAGATATGCTTGATGAAGAGAAATTGATTGGTGTGGGTAGACCTCGGTGTAGGTTCTGCCTTAAGAGTGTGTGTATGAATGTCTCTCTCCAATTTTTAATCTGTTGAGCACTATGTCTTGTCTACAGTCAGCCAATGGCTCTATATTTTTTCTTATTGTCAACTGATGTTCATTTATTGTTTGGGAACATGTGCCAAATTGTTCGTCTTTTTCTTTTCATGTGTTGTGTAATTTTGATTTTGTAATTTGTATATGAGAGTTTGATGGTGGTTATTTTCATTTTCATTGCCTCTTTTGCCAATGTGTCGGCTTCAGGATTTTGCTTGATGCCTATATTGCTTGGAATCCAGGCTAATATTATTGTTTTAACTGATGACAAGTTTCTAAGATTTCTTGAATATAAGGATGATTTGTGTTATTTTCTTTAATTGCTGTTAAACTAGATTGTTAGGTCGATAGAAGGTTTAAAGAATTTCCATAGAGCTACTTTGTTTATTGTGACTGGTGCTACGTTATCAGGATCTCAGTTTATTTGTTCTTGTGTTTCATTAATTCAAAGTTTAAGTGAAGAGATGGCTGTTGGTATATTTATATAGAACTGGAGATATTGCAGTTCATATGTCTTTCAGTATGCTAAGTTATTTGGGTTGGATTGTCTTAGTGTATATGGGAGGGATAATTTTTCCCATAAAGATATAGGCAGTTCATTGATTTCTCTAGAGAGAATTTGCATGGATGAGGTCTAGAAGGCGCCAAGACTTAATCTCAGTCCTTGATTTTGTAAGAGTTGACATGTGACACTGTAAATAATGCATACGTAATCTAATTTTGATCTATGCATTCCAAAAATTACTTTTTGATCAGCACCCCAATTGAGTTTCACTATTACTTCTAGAAGCTTCAAAAGCCTTTGGGCATTTTTGTTTAAGGCAATCAATGTGCAGCGCCTTGAAGTTAAATCTGCTATTTAGTATGGATTCTAGATATTTTATTTGTTGGATGATGCGATTTAAGTGTCTTTTTAATTTTAATTATGGATCAAGGTGGTAGGCTCATTTCTTTTGCAGAAATGCATACAACAGTTTTTGTTTTGAAGAAACAATCCTTTTTCATTTGTCTATTTTTCTGCCTTGTTTAAATGTTTGTACATATTTTTTAAGGGAAGGCATGTTTGATAATGAATATAATATTGAGAAATCATCTATATATAGGGATTTTTCAATTCCTGTATTAATGGTTTTAATAATACCATTTATTTTGAGAATAAATAATGTAACTGATAAAATGCTACCTTGAGGTACTCCTGCCTCTTTCTTGTGTGTGTTTGATGTTGTGTTTCCATTTTGTACTTAGAATGTTTGGTTTGATAAGTTTTAGATGAATATAGTCATTCTTCTTTTTATTCTCATCTTGTGCATGTCTTTTGGGATACTGTGGTTTCATAGGCTTTTTTTAAGATCAAAGAATATTGATATCACATGATGACCTCACACAAAGCCGTCACGAATAAAGGATTCTAGCCATACAAGTTGATCATTGGTTCCTTGGTTTTTCCAGAATAACACTTTGGTTTTAATTCTGTTTTTTTTTTTTATTCTGATTTTGTTTTGTTCTGTCAGTTTTTTGTTTGTGAAATTTTTCATTTAAGAAATTTTGAGTTTTGTCGCTAAGAGGTTGTTGCCAGTGAATTTTGTGTTGAATTATGGATAGGTTTGGTTCAGAGGTAGGAGTTATTCTAAGTTTACAATGTTGCTTGGGTTATTTTTGCATATGATGGTGTATTGGAATTTGTTTTTATGTTTTTCTTTGCTTTAGAGTAAGGACATTTTTTTTGCGCATTTTATTTTTTATATATATTTTTTTCACGTTTCACAATCCCTAGAAATTGCCTTATGAATTTTTTTGTTTTTTACAAGTAAAGGATTTGGTTTCATCTGGGCATGTGATCTGTGTGTAGTTAGGATCAGTTTCTTCACATTTTCTACATACAACCTTCTTGTACATTTATTCTAACCATGTCCTTTTCTTTGGCATTTGAAGCATCTTAAAGTGTCTAAAATATGTGTTTCTACTTTGGAAACTGTATGTCCAATTTTTATTTCATGTGGTCTTGGTTCTGGTGCATCAAAAGTAATGCTATAAATGTTGGCATCTATAATCCTATCATTTTTTTTAAAATAAATATTTTTTTTATGCCCGTAATGTTTTGTTTTTTGATAGAATTATTGTTAATTTTCTCCAGTGAGAGTTCAGTGCTCCTCCAAATGCCTTTGAAAGAATTTAGAAATTGGTGTGGGTAGACATATCAGGAAATTTACTAGAATTTACTCATCTTTAGTAGAATTTCAGCACCATGTTTTCCTTTAACTTTTATCACTAACGTATTATTTCTAACTTTTTTTGAAGTTATTCAAGAAGCTAAGATTTTTCCTATTACAAAAGATGACTACTATGTTATTAGTTTGTTTTCTATTGGTTTCATTACTAACACTTTCAAAACTTTTTCCTTTGACTGATTTTCTGTGTCTATATCAATGTGTAGTTTTTAGGTTGTTTTTTCTGCTTGTAATTTATTGTTATTATTCATCAGCTATGCTCCCCACCCACCTTGGAACTCTATAGGAGGGAGATGATGAGGGAAGAAATTCCATTTGCCTAATTCCTCCAGGTATGAGTGCTACATGACTGGTATACTCAAACATGGGAAAGTGTGTGTGTGTGTGTGTGGGGGTGGGGGTCTCCAAGCACCTGTTATACCCAAGATGGTCCACCCGAATATGGGCTTTCCTCAGAGACTGAAACAGCCATGTCGGATTCCTTTGTTCCTAGTCTGATTGATCCTACAGCCACCGCTTAATAAATCAGTTTAATGTTTGAATTTGATAAATGTGAGTGCATTTTATTTATTTATTAGCCTGACTTAGAGATTGACATGACCAGCTGGTTGACTGGATTGGGCCTCTCCAACCGTCTGTCTAGCCCAAGTAGAGGCCAAAGTGATATGCTGGAGTTTAGGAGCATATGTATAACCCAATTTCTAAAACCCTCAGGATCCACTCAAGCATTAGAAGTTGCCACTACAGAAAACAGGTGGCCCTCTTGAGAGACTTTTATATCCCCCTAAAGAAGTGCACTCAGCACATTCTGAAACTAGAGAGAAAATACTTTCATGAAAATAACATAACACCTTACCTCAACAGCACACAATGCTGATCCACAGATAACAGGAGTCTCATCACCATCAAATCCAAATTCACTTAACAATTCACGAACTTCCATCTCCACCTAAAAATAAAAAACAAAAACAAAAGGAAAACAGGAGAACAAATGAAAAAAATTATTTACTCCAACATAAAATTCAAGTTCTTTTTCTGCAATACTGTCAATTTTATACATTTTAAATCTATTTTCTGTTCACAATCAATTGCAATTGCTGACAAAACACTTAATATTTTAAAGCAAGTTTCATTAAAACCTATTAAATGTAAACGTATGTGGGTAGTGTAAGGGTTATTGGGGAGCAGAGTTGAAATTCTATGGACATGTATCTGTTTAATATAATATTATGTTTGTGATATTGTTTTATGAGAAATCAGTTCTTCGATTCCAATTCCTGCTTGGAAAGTTATATTGACTTACATGCAAATTTGCTTGAGAGAGGTATGAATCTGGCTCTTCCTCCTCCCAGCTATGGATTGAATGCCAGGACAGACTGGGTCCTAATCTTGTGCCTAGTCAGTTATGAATCGAAAGAGACATGTTTGCCCAGGCATGTATCATGAATAGCATGTAACTGACTGACTGATTTAGGAAAAATTATTTCTTACAATCAAATTCTAATGCTTTTCACATTTAGAGATAAATAATAGAAATATCTACATTTAAGTCTTTCAACCTTTATTTGGGTTTTATAATATATCATTTTCTTGCTTTGTTTATTAAAGCCAAATTCAGTCTTCCAATCAGATCCTAATGCTTTTCACATTTAGAGATAAATAATAGAAATATCTACATTTAAGTCCTTCAACCTTCATTAATCTCTTTAAAAAGAAGTGCATAAGTTTTTCTTTATGTGTATGTATGTGCGATGTGCATTGTGATGCAGTGGATATCAGCTCAGAATGACAAACTGGGGAACCAAGTTCAAATTCCAGTTGAATTTGTTGCATTCAAATACCCTTGGGAAAGGTATTAATTCATCTCTTCCCTCCAGTTATGGGTTAAATAACAGGACAGATTGGGTTCTATAGCCTTGGTGGGCAACCAGTCTACCGTAGAAAGTAATGGCAACCTACTGCGAGATAATCTTCTACCCAGCCAGTTAGTCATGTCTCTTTCAAGACATGATCACCCAAAGTGTGTATCATGTATGGCACTTAACTGACTGATGTATGCTGTATTTATTAAAAGCCTGCCACCTCAAATATATGACAATTGTTATAAAAAAAATTCTTTTTTTTTTTTTTAGGAAATCAGTTGTTCTTAAAAAAATTCTTTATCGTGTGTGTGTGGGGGGGGAGAAGAAGTTGTTATTCTAAATTTATGTCCTATTACACCAAGTAAAAAATGGAAAGAATAATCCAAAACATTTTAATTAATAGAAAATATCAAATGGATAAGAATAAAGAGCTAAATGGATATTATCCAGAGCAAAATATGAAATACTGAGAGGAAAACTCAACACATAATTAAACAGTTATAAATCCAGAATTTATTTCAGCAAATTACAAACTGTTTTTCAAGCTTAAAAAAGCAAAGGTTACATTTAATTCAGCATAGTTCCCTCCCACCTCCCCACCAAAAAAAGTAAAAAATGATTTTATACAGAGAGGAAATAAGGTATTAAGTACATTCGATTTTTCGGGTTTGAAGAAGCAGTTTGTAATTTTTACAACTGCCGAAATAAATTCTGGATTTATAACCATTTAATTATGCATTCAGTTTTCTTCTCTATAATATATTATTTAAAAAACATACATCATCAATGTTTAGTGATGTAAACAAATAGAACTTTTCCTAAGCACAATTTACAAGAAACAAAATAATTATTTTCAAAAGGATTTCATATCTTCCAACAATAAAAAATAATATTTTATAGGCAGAAGAAATGCTTTGTTTTTTTGTTTTACACCAAACTTAATTGTGCAGCTGAACATATCCTTTCCTCCAAGTGTCAAAACATCCTTCCTTACAATGAACATTTGGCAAATTTTATCTTTGATGCAAAGAAATAATCAGTTTCAGACAAATTCAAAATTCCATAGCAAAAAATTACAGCAGTAATTTCTAAAGTCTTTTATCCCACAGTAGACAACTGATGCATAAAATCCTAAGGAACCATGAGGCATAGCTACAGGCTTTGGGGAAACACATAACCAATACCTTGGGTTCAGATCAAACTATCAACAGCACTTTACAACATTAAAAAAAGGTTTTTAAAAATAAAGATATTGTGGGAATAAAGATGGAAGAAACCAGTTGGTGAAATTAAAAAAAAGAAAGAAAAAAAATCAGGCAGATAAATGTCACCAAGAGAATGGAAGGAGGAGGAGGAGGAAGAAGAGGAGGAGGAGGAAGAAACAAGCAGACAACTGAATGATCTTAAGGAACAAAAAGGAAGAAAAAGTATAAAGAGATGAAGTTGAAGCCTGGGCAAAGTTGGGGGGGAGGGAGTACTTACCAATTCCAACATTTCACTATCAGCAGCATCTGCCTTATTGATAAACACCACCAATTTAGAAATACCAATCTAAAAAGAAAGAAAAATGGCATGTCAGGTTAAAAGATTAATTTTTATTCAAGGATCAAAAATGGAGAAACATCTATAAATGACCTGTGAAATTGAGAAAGTAAATGTTTTTAAAGATTCAAATTATTCATAATTCTTATCTAATATTTGTGGTTCTCACAGTCAGAAATCAAAATGCATTTTACACTATCCCCGTCTCGGTGTCCAGTGTTTGTAGGGTAACCTTTTTCTTTTCTTGGGGAGCAGACACCAAGTGCAATATTTATTTGGAAACAATGAGAACAACTGTAAGAAAAGATTCTTGTCATTTTATTCCAGACAAACACCTTGAAAAAGTTTGGAATAGAGGTTGAGGTGTGAGGGAATGATTAGATTAATGCAGGTTAATAAGTCTTGAATTATACATGGTTACAGACCGATTCTGAAAGATTCCTAAAGATTTCCTCTAGCTTTGAAAAGTCTTTGAACAGATTCCATCAGTCTCGTTATCTACTGTCCTCATTTGATGCACTTTTATTGACATAAAAAGTGCATCTGACATCAATCTATATTCCAACAAAATTCTATTGAAATCCTCAGCCCAAGTTAATACAGATTTTACAACCAAATCCTTAAAGAATTCTGATATTCCCGAATTGGGGACATTGTATAACAGACCTGAAGATTGCATTCAAACAGACTGTTTTTTTTTCCCAGTTGGTTTGACCACAGATATTTATTTACAAGATAAACAAAAAATAGAAAATGTTTATCAACCTAACATCTTTCACTTTTATTAAAGCTTCATCAGAGATTAAGAGAAAACAAACAAAAAAGACAGAACTTTGAAACTTTCATTTTTTAATCTGCATTTGATCTTGAACTCAGAATGTATGTATGCATGCACGCAGACACACACACAGATGGGTAAATTGTTGCCATGTTGTATCTTTTATTTTACACATACGCTATCTGTGAGAAAAAGAGCACATGACGCAATTCACTCCACCAGAAATTTTCAAACGCCATGCTGTACTGCTTGATATTTGTACAAGAAGCTCCAATATAAAGATTGGAGAGTGTTCGGGTGTCAATTTGAAAACAGTGCAGAGGATTCAGAAAGAGTTGGAATTAGTTTAATGGCTTTTATGAAAGTATTTGGAGTGATCACTCATGATGACAACATTCATCCTTCATTCATTTTCCCACTGAGCCTCAGACTCAATGTAGGCGCCTACATCAAGTGACTTGAAGAGGTAATACTGCCCTGGGTCAAGAGGGTGGCTGCTGGTAGACCCTATGTCTAGCAACAGGACTCTGCACCAGGCCAAACAAGCAAGAAAACCGAGTCATGGCTGTCACACAAATTCTGCAAACAAATCACCCCTTACATCTGGTCACCTAACTCCATAGACTGCAACCCCCTTGATTATCATGGGTGGACCACAGTTGAGCAAGTGACCAACAAAACTCCTTGCTCACAAATATATTTTTTTTAATTTGTTGCCACCCACCCACAATACAAATAATCCACAGATCCAATTATCAAATTTTGTGCTTAACTATATATGCAGTGTAATATATTACCTTGAGCAGCAAAAATTTATTCCAGCTATGGATAGTGGCAACAGGGCGCAACATCAAAGACAGAAACACAGGCAATAACCAACAAAGATATGATTGCCATCAAAGGCAGAAAGCACAGGCGAACAAAGGCTTGAAAGATGATAGCGAAAATGACTGACAGATGTATCTGGCCATAGATGACGTCTATTAAGTGACAACCCAAAAAAGCAAAAATGCGTAGGAATTTGGGGTTATGTAAGTCTAGAGTTTCTGTCCAAAGAAACAGAAGAGAAGAAGTCAGAACAGAGAGAGTGAGAGAACAGAGAGAGTGAGAGAACAGAGACCTTCCACTGGTTAATAGTTCCCCGACAACTCTTGTCTTTGCAATATCTCTCTGGGTACCTTCCTACTCCACACAACTGTCACCAAGAAAGAATAAAAATATAAGATTACATTTTTGTATATACATGTTCGTTGTTATGTGTCAAGACAATCATTGTTTTCCAGCAGCAGTAGGACCCCCACCTCAACCATGAAAGAAAGAGAACACTGATCCCTATTTAATTGTGTAGATATAGAAAGTATTAATAGCAGTACATGCTTCACCTTAAATTCACTTTACTTTTTGCCTTATTGTGTTTTCAGGCAAATCTTATTAAAAAAGTTTAATTTGTATAAGCTTTAAATATTTATGGAATTTGGGGAAATATGTTTCAATATTTGTCTATATTTCTGAGTTGAGGTATTGAAATTATTTACATTTGTTCAGACTGCTGTCCTCGTCTTTGTTGCTGAACAGTGTAAATAATAAATTTCACTGTTGTCATTCTCGGGGATGATTTCAAGAAATATATCTTCCAAAACAAAGATAAAGATGAAGGAGATGGAAGAAAGAAAAATTAGCAAATTTTCAACCTATCAACGTCTGTGGACTATTTAATGCCAAAAGGGGGGTTTGAAGGTTTTTTTTTAAATGTTCAGTAATAGTGAAAAGGTTGATTTTTAGTCAGATTTTAATGAACATTTTTTGTTTTTATTCTTTTTTTATTTTAGAAAACTGAGAATGTCTTCTAATTCGTTTTCAAAAATGTTTTGCTGAGAATTTGTTTTCCTTCAAAAATGTGTTATGGTAATAAATTTTTTTTCATCAAAAATGTATATATTTCTATAAAGAAATATTTTTATGTATGTATTTTTATACTTTCATAGTATTTTGACCCCAGTTTGGGGGGGTTAACTATTTGCCCATAGAGGGGACCCTAACAGGTGCTACCACTCCGGGTCAGGGTGAACCTGGAAACAACAGCAATTAAAAGGTGGTTCCATGCTCCACACAACCTTCCAAAGAGGCCTTACTGCCTGATGCAGTTTACTGTCAATACCCAGGACAAAACCAATTGATAAATTAATGCTCAAATGTAATATTAATCAATTTGGAAGCCATTTATCAATAAAAATGGGAATAATCTTACCAGAGTCCAAGATCAGAATTCTAATGTGATTGTAGGTCTATGGTGCATAAGATCTCAAAAACAGCCAAATAAACAAACACAAATTCTTTGCAAGGCAGCAAACAAACAAAAATAAAAAGAATAAAAGCCTAAGAATAGCTTCATCTAATTTAATAAAATATCCAAAGTGGATTAAAAAATATAATTTGGTTGGTTGTTTTGTTTTCATGGCATACAAACCTCAGCGGGTCATTTGTTGCCAACTAAATTTTATTTATTGCTGGTAATATCTTTTTCTTTCAATAATTTATTGTTGTTTTTATATAAGTTTTGCGTCTAGTAATACTTTTTTCTTTTCGAGTATCAAGATTTATTGGGATTTGTTTTTAAGGGCAGCGTCCCCAAGTCCTACCCTTGTTATTTAACCCATAACTGGAAGGAAGGGACGGATTAATACCTTTCCCAAGGGTACCAGTGCTTAAGTGAATTCAGGGTATTCAACTAAAATTCTAACTCGGCTCACCGATTTCTCTTTCCGAGCCGATATCCACTGCACCACAACGCACATCTGTTACTAAACGCTTACAGCACCTGGTATTCCCAAGCGGTCACCCATCTAAGTACTGACCAGGCTTAACATTGCTTAACTTTGGTGATCGAGCGAAAACTGGTGTATTCAACGTGATATGGCCGTAAGCAAGCACATCCATCATTAAACACTTACAGCACCTGGTATCCCCAAGCCGTCACCCATCTAAGTACTGACCAGACTCAACGTTGCTTAACTTCGGTGATCAAGCGAAAACCAGTGTATTCAACGGGATATGACTGTAAGCACGCACATCCGTCACTAAACGCTTACAGCACCTGGTATTCACAAGTGGTCACCCATCTAAGTACTGACCAGGCTCAACATTGCTTAACTTCGGTGATCAAGCAAGAACCGGTGTATTCAATGTGATATGGCCATAAGCCTAAGAAATTTCATAAACTGATCAAACCACAATTAATCCCATTGCAAAAATTTTACCAAGAAACCTAAGAATATAAATAAACAATAATCCTAAACAAGATTACAGACCTGTTTCGCCAAAAGTAGATGCTCTCGAGTCTGTGGCATAGTTCCATCTGTGGCAGCCACAACCAATATGGCACCATCCATTTGGGCAGTTCCAGTAATCATATTCTAAAAGTAACAACAAAATCATTTTAAAACTCATCAAAAATAATAAACATGTCTAACAAATCATTTGCAGTAGTTAATCAGCCCAGATCAGCATGCAAAGATCTAATAAAAATAATTAAAATATATAATTACATCAAATTAACTTGTGCATACATTTTGTTTTCAATTAAATGTCGACATAAAAAGAAAAAAAATTGCCATCCAATTCAAACGATTTTAAGTTTTGTGGAAACCTAATTACAGCTTTTTTTTTTCCTTTTTAACACTAGAAGCAGTTATTAGTAAAAATTAAAAATTTAGTTTATAGAAAATTAACTTCTGCTTCGAAACTTCCTAAGCAAAAATATTCATAATTACTTTCAAATAAAAGTTTTAATTAGTGAATAAAAAAATGTCATTGGATGACATTACGAGTGTTTAGTTTCAACTTCATTCAAAATTACGCTTTTCAATTCTATGGTCACAGCTGTTACATTTGCATGCGTCTTTGACAAAATTTAACTAACACTGAAGATGGAAAATAAGCATATTTCTAAAAAATACAACTCAATTTTTACAACCACCCCACCTACTCAAATGCTTACATTTCAAACTCACTTGTTAAAAACTTTGTTCAAAAAGTAAGATTTCAAACCGCACTCTCAAAGAGTTCTCAAGATATTTTCCTTGGAAAAAAAGAATGTTTTTGTTTCCTTCATTAAAAATGGTAAACTACTTTAAATTTTTTATTGTTTCATAGCATTTACACAATCCAGATTTATCTTCATAATTTCACAATAGTCCTTTGAGAATTGAAAAGTTTATGTTCAAATAAGCATTGCACTTTATTCCGATTATAAAAAGACAAGATTTCACTTTGCTACTTTCTTCAAATTTCTTATTTCAAACAGATCGAAATCTTTTACAGAGAGGGCGTCTGAAGTGAAGCTTTTATTTTTAGGATAGGAACCTGGCACTGACATTTTTAATGATGTTCACACATAACAAGAGGAAAATCAACAATAACAGATACGTTGTAGGTAGCCAAATGACAAAATTTATGCAACAATTTGTACAAATTCTATTTTTCCCCATTTGTCTATACTTCTGAGATGAAATAGTATTTACACTATTACACCAGAAAAATGACAACAACGACAAGGACAATAATCCGAATAATGTAAATAGTCTAATTTTTGAAGAAATCTGCAATCAAAAAAATGTGACTACAAGCAATGGCAATGCAACAATTGCTTCTACATTTACAGAATTTGATGATTCAACATTTTTTCCCTTCTTTATTGGAAACTTTCAAAGTTAAAACATGTACAACCCTGTTTCTTCTTGTGCAAAGACATCCAGCTGAAGGGTAGTCTTACTTTACTAAGTACACATTGAGAAACGTTAATTTCTCAGCTTAACCAAACTATTCTAATGTTTAGTTATTTTGTCACATTCCTTTAAATGCAAATATATATATATATATATATACATACACACACACACATACATGCACTCTCTCTATCTCTCTCTAAAGTCAGCTAATCTGACACAAAAGCCATAAGAATGGAGCAATGTCAGAAGTGGGGCTAATTAACCAGCACTATCACTTCACATCTAAAAAAATATTTTCAAAATAACACACACATTATATATATTATATTTTAGAACATGTACAATTTTTTTTTATATATATCCACTACAAATTGTACATTTTGTTTCAACATTGGACTTCCAATGTTTCATCAGGTGGTGTGGAAAGGAATGGAATTTGTAGTGGATATATATAAAAAAAAATTTGTACATGTTCTAAAATATAATTTATAATAAATATTCACAGCTCTATATTATATATCGAGCACTGTTTTAAGTTAATGTTTTGGACGTTGTAAATTCTTTGTTCCTTATTTAATTGGAGATATATAGATATATATATATATATATATAAATAGAAGAGTTGTAGTAACCTTAATGTAATCTGCATGGCCAGGACAGTCAACATGTCCATAATGCCTGTTCTCTGTCTGATATTCCACACAGGCTGCATTGATCGTGATGCCACGGGATTTTTCTTCTGGTGCATTGTCAATGTCCTCATATTTCTTAAACACTGCATTCTTATCCAAGGAAAGTACTGCAGAGAAACATTAAAGACAAATTATAAATAAATGCTTTTGATACATATTAAAAAACTAAATTGAGAAATTTAAGATATGCAAATATGTTGGAAAGAAACTTGCACAGCATTACCCTCACTGCCAATTCAGTTTCATGAAGTTTTATGAAAATTCTAAAAGTTAACTTTTTAAATCAATAAAAATTTGCCAAAGCAGTATTCAGTAATTGTAGTTTCAAGAGAAAACAAAAAACATTGCCAATATTTCTTTGGCAATGGTCTCTTTTAATTACAGAGATTTTTTTTTCCTTGACATTTCAAAATTAGTAGAATTGAACTAGTCTGGTGTTGGTTTGTGAATTTGGTGACAGTAATTGAATTCAATCCTTGGACAGGGCAGTGTGTACCTTGGACTCAGGGGAATAGGGCGAGCAATAACTGAGCAGAATTAAAAATAAAAAATAGATGAGTTATCTCTGGTAGACAATGAGAACAGTTTATCACTGTAGTTAAAATAAAATGTTCAGTTTGAAATTCCCTGTAGGTTAACTGGATCAACATACACCTGATGAGCTTGAGTTTTGTTTAACCGCATATCAACCTCTGTGGGTTATTTAATGCCAAAAAGATGGGGTTTTAAGGTATTTTTTTAATGTTCGGTTATAGTGAGAAAGTTGGTTTAGCCAGATTTTGATAAAAAATTTTATTTTATTTTAGAAATTGAAGATGTCTTTTAGTTTTGTATTCAAAAACGTCTTGCTGGTAATAATTATGTATTATGGCAATTTTTTTTTCTTAAAAAATATATTGGTAATATTTTTCTATAAAAGTCTATTTTTATGTATATATTTCTATAAAGAGTCTATTGTTATACTTTCATAGTGTTTTTGCCTCCATTTGGGAGTTAACTATTTGCCCATAACTGGGACCCTAACAGGTGCTACCACTCTAGGTCAGGGTGGACCTGGGAACAGCAGCAATTAAGAGGTGGTTCCATGCTCCTAACAACCTCCTAATCAGAGGCCTTGCTGCCAGATGCAGTTTCTCATCATACCCAGGACCCATACACCTGATGAAGACCAGAGTTAACAAAATCCAAAATAAAACAAAACAAAAAGGAGAATAATCCACACGTAAATAATAATGGCTCCTCATAAAAACAGAAGAATCTTTCACACACAATTTCAGTTTTTCTTATGGATGCTATCCCTTAACAATTCTCACAGAGCTAGTAATGTACATGTGCATGTAGGAGGGGAGTGAATAAACTGTGTATCAGATTGGCCGGGGGGGGGGGGGGTTTCAGGGATGAAACGGAACAAATCTTTATGTGATACGTTTTTGGTATTTGTCTATACTTCTGAGATGAGGTAGTATTTACACTATATACATTATTTGGACTATTATCCTCGTCTGTTGCCATTTGTATGAGGATTCGGCCGTTGTAGACTCCGGCCTTCTTCGAGTGCTAGGAATTTCAAACCGAACCCTTTATTACAATCACTGGGGTATATATTTCTTTGTGTGAAGCCTCTTTTGACAGTTATCTCCCTTTAAGTTACTTGTTCACCACTTGTAGTCTGGTATTGAACTCACAACACTTTGGGTCAAGTCACTGGAACTAACCAACATCTATATCCACTGGGCCATGTGTCCTTAAGGTCAACTGAATTCCTGGGACTTAATGTTCAGTAACTTTTTACCAGAGTTCATATTGCAATTTTTTGATGTTAATGGTTTTTTTCTAGTACTTTTTACCAGAGCTCATATTGCAATTTTGACACTAATGATTTTCTCTGACACTCCCATATTGTATTCATCTCTATGCTTGGTCGACTTAGGAGATTTTTGTAGCCTAGACTATGTGCTGGTTCCTTAAGTTTACGTAGTTTCCAGTGGCGTTCTCCGTTATTTCAACTTCATCCCATAAGGGGTGGTGAACCCCTTTCTCCCTTCATATGTGGTCAGCTACGCCTGATTTTTCTATCTTTCCTCATGTTATGGCCTTGCGATGTTCTTGTAGCCTTATCTTTAGGAGGTGGCTTGTTTCTCCTTTATAAGGTAAGGCTACAAGAACATCAACTAGAAATGTCGTACAAATGGCAACAAAGATGAGGACAATAGTCCAAATAATGTAAATAGTGCAATGTATTTTGTTCTTCAAAAAAGCTTCATGACAAATAATGTTATAGTGATGAAGTCATATGCAAGAAGCAGAAACAAAATATAATATCAGTTACATTTCTACATTGAGGGTAATGAGATGTTAAAATGAAGGGAATTCAACCATTTTCCTTGGACTTTTTATTATGTATGTTAGTCTGTTTCCTTTTAACATCTCGTGACATTGCACTACACATGAAGGATTTCTAAAACTAAAATATTCTGTTAATCTTTTTGAATGATTTGTGGGCATTTTTTATAGTTGCCAACACCGTTCATTTATAGAAACGTAATTTGGAATAAAGCTCATTTTGTCTTTTTGCCTTGATAAAATCCATCACAGGATGAAACGCATAGGCGATTTAAATACAGTTTTCCTCTTGTCTTCTTTTTATTTAACCATATGTATGTATTGCGCGTGTGTATGTGTACATGCATTGTATACATAATCGATTTTAACAGATTCAGCGGTTACAGAGAAATACACAATTTATCGGATGTCATTCTGCCATCTTTGATGAAGATGTCAAATCAAAAGAAACATTATCTACATGCAGTTGAATGAGAAACTAGAAAAAATAAGGGAGACAGGGAAAGGCAGACCCACCTTTCGTGATGGCTGCAGTAAGCGTGGTCTTTCCATGATCAACATGACCAATTGTGCCAATATTCATATGAGGTTTGTCTCGAAGAAAAGTTTTTTTCTGGGCCACTGGCTGAGCAAAGTACCGTGAGGTAAATGAAATCTGCCGTACATTCTAGAAAAGAGCAAAACAGAACTGGTTAAAATTGTAAAACATTTAACATCAACGTTAAAAAAGTAAACAACTGATCAAGTTATAGAAAAGCAACAGGAAGATGGTAATTGTTGTACATATTTGAGAACTGAAAACTTATCACTTGTTTAAAATAGTTTCATTTATTTTTCACAAGAACAAGAAGTTAATTCCATCCCCAAAAACTTCAAATTAAGTTTGGCTTATGCTTAGATACAAGATGGCTAAACAGAAACTGTAAATTTAAATGCACCAGTAGGATCTAAACTTGTAAAGGAAATAAAGAGTTAATTTCTAAATTTCAATCATCTGATGAAGGCAGGAGCATACAACGACCAAAACGTTGTGAATATAGCAAGAAAAATGAGGAGAACAGTCCAAACAATGTAAATAGTGTAAATAATTACAATACCTCATCTCAGTTATATAAAAAAAATATATCTGACGTCTTTGTAGAAAAACATATCTGAAGTCTTTGTAGAAAAAAGTTAAAACAAAAAAAAAAAAACGTACCCACAAAATTTTTTTTTAAAATTCTAAAAGTGCAAATCCCTTTTCCCAGATTTATTTATATTTTATGAGAGGTTTTCATTTCAAAAGCTGCCCACTGCATAAAAAAAAGGAAAGTTTGTTTACATGTAAGTATGTGAAAGTGAGCCTTCAGAAAAAAAAAACAAAAAAAAAAAAAAGATATGTTGCAGAAGTAAATAAACATTGAGATGTGACAGAATCAACCATGTTTGTTTACTATTAAATTTTGATTACTAAAATTGAACCCTACCAAATGGAACAGCATCTTTATTAAATCTCAATTACCTAGTCCTGTAGGCATCAGTTACATTGTTTAATAAAAAAATAGGATGTCTACCAAATATAAGGTTTATATTTATCTTATTCTATTTCAGCATGTCCGTCCTTTAGTTTCTTAATTATTACGTACACTACACCCTAAAAACAATTTATAAATAAGAGTCTATTCTGTTTTGGTAGTGTGGAAAGACGTATCAGAGATGCTACTTGGTTTCAAAGAATAAATGATTAAAGAAAGAGTGAAAAAATGGAAGAGAAGTGTTTAAAATTTGTTTCAGTAAAATGGAAAACGTTGCCAATTTAAACTTTGTTCATTAGTATCGCATGATTTATGATTGTTATTGAAATATTTTGTTAAAATTATTAAGTTCAAATATTTAACAGATAAAAGACAATACTTGATTTTAAAAAGAATATAACAAAGAAAATAATGAAGGAAGATATATATATATATATATATATGATAGCATTATTCTTATATACACACGTATAACTTTGGTATTTACAAGTGAGTGCATAGATGCAGAAAGGCAAGAGTGTGCAGAGATAAGAAGAAATACATATGTATACATAGAAGACTTTGTGTATATATTTAACAGTATATATATATATATATATATATATATATATATATATACACACACACACACACACATACTCTTAAATATAAGAGACAATGAATGTCTTATGTTTAATCACGAGATGTTCTAAATGTCATATTTTGGCTTTAATTTCAGTTGAAAATAAAGACAAAAATTCTACAACATTTGGATAATTTTTTATTAATTTGGTTTTGGCTCACATAGACATTCATTGTCGCTTATATTTAACAGCATATGTTTAGAAAATTATTTGCTGCCTCGATACACTATATATATATATATATATATATATATGAGTGTACATGTTCTAAAATATAATTTATAATATATATATATATATATATGTGTGTGTGTGTGTGTATATGTATGCAGATATATGTGTGTGCGTGAGTATGTCAATATATGCATATTTTCTGAGTATATGTGAGGTTTATTAGTATACTTGCACAAATATGTGTTATTAATCATACATGTATAAGTCTTCATAAATATATGAGTGTGTAAACAATAGTTATATATGGATATGGAAAGACGTGTATGTGTGTATATATAGGTATACGCATAACCACATCTGAATGGATATATGTGTATGTGTGTATAAGTAAATAAATATATGCGTATTTTCTGAGTTTGTTAGTATACTTGCATAAATATGTTAGTATTAATTATACATGTATAAGTCTTCATAAATACATATGTAAGTGTGCAAACACTTATATATAGATATGGATGAATATGTGTATGCATGTATTTATAGGTGTACGCATAGACACAGTTGTATGGACATATGTGAATGAGTTGTATATGTATAAATATGTAAATATAAGCATATTTTCTGAGTATATGTGTATATGTAGGTGAACACTGACACATTTTTATCGACATATGTGTTATGTGGGTATATGTGTGTATGCATAAGTATGTTCATATGTAAAATTATGTGTATACATATTCATGTGCTTGTAAGTGAACATGTAATGGTTCTATGGTCACTCTTTCCACCCAATGAACTTTCTTCTTCCCTAGCCAGAATGATTCTTACCCGAGATAAGGCCAAAGTTTCTATTCTGGGTCAAGTTACTTGATTTCCATTTCATTTTAGAAAAATGCTTATTCTGGGAAAATATTTGCACCAAATGAAACAAATGTAGTTGTGGTCTGAAAAATTGGACTAATTAGTTCATAAAAATGAATTAAATTTTAACCATTTTAAATGATGTGTTGAGTTTTCCTTTATACATATCATATTGCTGTGGATAACATCCATTTAGCTCTCTATACAGATCTAACACTTAATATTTTATATTAAGTAGATCCTTTTTTTTTTTTTGATTATCCTTTACAGATTTGACATCATTTTATATATCTCCACAGACAGATCTGTTTTGCTGTATCACAGCTCATCAGTGCAGTTAGACATCAGATTGCTTTTTACCCAGGATTGAAAAATATATATATATATATATATATATATATATATATATAGCCTTTGAGATTTGAAAAAGAAATCACTCGACTGGTGGTCGAGAGCAAGGGAAAATTTACTCGCCCCAAAATCATTTTACTCGACCGACTCCATTTTCTTAATAATCACTTCATGTAAACAGAGTGAATCACTGACGGAAAACAAAAAAATGAAATTTTAATTAAAATTTCGAATGTGTTAGAAAAGATTTCAAAAATATTTTAAAATAATAACAAAATTTGATCTTTCCTCTTAATAATAGCATAAACATTTTGATGATAAAACTGTTTTTATTAAGTTTGAGCCCTTTTAACATCATGATATGCTGTTGATTTTTTTTTTGGCAATTCCTAAATTCGTAGTTTCTTTCTTCTGTTTAACTACAACTTCCATCTCATAGATGATAAAAAAAAAAATCAATTCTGATTTTCATAGCGATTTTCTATAAAAAAAAATAAGTTGTATAATTTGTTTTTCAATGTGTGGTTGAAAAAAAAATATGCATATTTTTTTCTTCTTTCTTTCAAATGTTCGTTTTTTACTTTTCGTAAGTGGGGAGGAAATATAGGATAATATTTTTCCAAATTAATTTTTTAAAAATCTGTGAGTGTCTAATCTGTGCAATGGAGACATTTTGGCTCCACTCTGGAAGCATTAATTAAACAAATGTTTACACTGACTGTGACGATAAATGCCAAGAATTCAATAACGTCATTGTAGGTCTTTCTAAGTAACTTGTGAATCTTCAATGGCATACTTTTGGGTCGTAAAAGGAATCAGATTTGAACAGACACATTTCATTGCGAGGTTTTTAATCAACTGAGTCAATCGGGCGAGTGAAATCTCAAAGGCTGTATATATATATATATATATATATATTCATGAGTAATAGTTACTAATGGAAGTACATTCCACAGATATTTACTTTAAAAAGCGCTCAATACAAAAGTTGGGCAAAGATGTATGGTAATTATTATTATAATAATAATAATAGCATACTGCAACTCAATAGCTATAAATTTTCAATCATAAGGCAGTAAAATGTAGTCAATTTATTTTGTAATATATAGATAAGGAGATTTTAAAATATATATATCAAATAAAAAATGAAGAAATAAATAAAAACAAGGTCAGCTAATGAGATGAATTAAGTAAGCTAGGCAGTTATAACACCCTAAAAAACAGTGTGTACAACTCAATAGACAGTAGTGTAGCAAATGTACACTCAGTTTATTGCTTCATAACAATATAAAACTGATCCCCCACTTGATGCCCAGTAGGAGCCTTAATCAAAATTTCAACTATTATATTCAGTCAGTCAGTTAAGTGTCATATGTAATACACGCTTTGGGCGATCATGTCTTGAAAGAGACATGACTGATTGAGCAGAAGATTAGTAGGTTGCCATTGCTTTCTGCAGTAGACTGGTTGCCAGCGAAGGCTATAGAACCCAATCTGTCCCATTATTTAACCCATAACTGGAGGGAGGCGACCGATTAATACCTTTCCCAAGGGTATTTGTGCATAAGTGAATGCAAGGAATTCAATTGGAATTCAAACTCAGAACCCAGATTTGTCGTTCCGAGTCGATATCCACTGCACCACAAGGCACTAAAATAATAATAGTAATTAAAAATTACCAGTTCAATAAGCTAAATTTTTGTGAAGTTATGAGGGGATTTGTTCATAAGTACAAATAAAATAATAGTAATTTAAAGAAATTTTCAGTATACTACCATTATTATAATAATAATAATAATTACCATGTGAATAAATAAAACATAGAATATTTGGTATTTTTTGTCAGGAAAATTCCAATAGAGACAAACTCAATGTTAAATTTTTTATTAAATTTAACAGAGTAATATAACCTTGAAAAAAATTTTGGATATTCTCCAAATCCATGGGTAATAAATATTTTGCAGCTAAGCAGCTGCTCCTCAGACTCAAATTATACAACAGTTAATGTTTATAAAGGATTTTTTGGATGATTTTAAACATTAACTGTTGTATGATTTGGGTCTGAGGAGCAACTGCTTAGCTGCAAAATATTTATTACCCATGGATTTGGAGAATATCCAAAATTTTTTTTCAAGAATATATATACTTTTCCACAGACAGAAAGTGCAAGGAAAGAAGCTACTAGTGGTGGCTACATTTGATTGTTTTGACTATAAAAAGGTGAGACCTATTTGCCAGTCTAGTAGCTCGAATAAATTTGTATGGAGGGGACATCATATTAACTGATCATCTAGTGCTTTTTTGAAAAGTGTTGGATGATCAGTTAATATTAAAGGCCTGAATATATCGAAAGGTTGAAACCAAGGTAGTTTAACCAGCTGATCTTCTGAATTAGAAATATTATATATGAAATTAAAATTAGTATAGAGAAAATGAAAAGATTATTAAATTCTGTTACTGATTTAATAAAAGAAATTTACAACTTACATGCCAATGAAATTTGAGAGAATTTCTACTGAATAAATATGAACATCGAGCACCTGTGAGAAAGAGAGAGAAAAAAAAATTAAGCTAAAGATTGCAATCACCAGAAAGAAATTTTTTTTTAACACTTCCATGAAACTTTTCATCTCCAAAATCAGATTTGTGTCAAATGAAGAACAATTAAGATTCACTTAAAAATTAATAAATACATAAAAAAACAAGCATTCCTATTGCTTTCAAAATCTTTTTTAATAGTTAGGAAAAAGAAAAAAAATCCACATAAAAGATTGTATTGCATCAACACCTGCATTTTAAAATCTTTAATCAGGATTGCCAGTTTTTGAATGACATCCTCTCAATGATAAACAATGATGTCTGTTACACCTAAGAATGATAAGAGACTACCCAAAGATTTCAGTCTTAAACCGAAAAAAGAAAATTAAATAACTAGAAGATAATTGCCATTTAATACAATACATCCTAAGAAGATGTGTCGAACTGATCAGTAAAAGTAAAAAAATTAATCACTTCCTCAAATACTTTTTAGTATTTGTCTATATTTATAAATGAAACTTTGTGTGTGAGCTCCAGTACCATAGATTAGTTTTAAAGCTTTCATTACACCCGAGCAACGCTGGGCTATACTGCTAGTTTGTCTATATTTCTGAGATGAGGCAGTTTTTACACTGATCGGACTGTTATCACTGAAACTAACCAACACTTATATCTACTGGGCTATATATCTCCTCAAGGACACATGGCCCAGTGGATATAGGTAACTTGACTCAAAGAACTGAATTCAATACCTGGCTACAGCACTGGTGAACAAATAACTTAGTTAAGTTATAAGGAAATAACTACATGACTGCCAGAAATAAAAACTAAAAAAGCTTTTTTCATGTTTTAAAATCATTTTAAGTATCTACATTAAGCTCCCAATAAATTTGTCGACACTTACAAACACCTCCCTTTGTGTTAAAAAAAAAAACTCTTTTTCTGATATTTTTAAACTAATATCTGGTTAAATTCAGAATATTTAAATTAAATCAGTTAATTTTTCTCAAAGTTTCAGAATAGTATATTTCTGAAAGATTTTTGTTAAGGAGACCTGTAAACAGATTTGTCAATATGTCCGATTTTACGGATTAAAAAAATAATTCCAATAAATTTAATTTCGGTTTGAAATACAGCAAAGTATTCATTTTGTTTGTGGGATGGTGAGGGGTAACTAACCGTGTTTCGAAAAATAAAAATTATTTCTGGTTGCAGTGTAAAACTTCAATGAAGATAAACTCGAACTGTTCATCAATAATTTCCCGAGTAATGGAAATTGTAAAAATATTGTCAACAGCAACACGTATCCCACGCTTTTTTGTGCTGAACCACATTTTTACTTATATATGAAAACTCATTTGAGGGTTTTTTTGGGGGGTTTTTTTTTGCAATGTAGTAAAAATCAGTTCAAATAAACAAAACACTATGAAGAAAAAAATATTGTTCATTTAATTTAGTTTACTGAAGTTTCTGTATTTTAAACTCTGTTGAGTGTTGATAATGATTTTTTAAAATTTTAAAAATCATTAAAAATTCTTAAAATCATTTAAAATTTAAATCAATGAAACGATATTATAATCAAAATTGAGCGAATTAGTAAGAACCAAAACAAAAAAGAACTTTATTTTCAGCTAAATGAAAACGGCTCTTTGCACCTTCCTTCAAATCAAGCTTCTGGGTCTTAAAAAATATTTATGCACTGCATATATAGCTCTTTTTTTCCGTTACTGCATTACTTGAATCTTAAAGTCACATTTTTCTTTATGAAAGAAAGAAAAAAGTAATATTTGTTTTTAGCACAAAATGACTTTATTTAAAAAAAAAAGAAAAAAAAACGTTTTTACTTTATGAATTGATAACAGAACTTAGACGAATTAAGACTAAGAGTAAAAATTAAACAAACGATGGGGAATTCGTCAGAAAATCTCTCAACCCCGATTTCCTTGATTAACATCCATAAGAATAAGATAATTAAAATACAAGTTTATTGATAAATATATAATTATATAAAGTACACAAAGTGACAAGGTCATTCCTGTTTGTGGAGTCGTATTTTCTAAAAAAGCACGTGACCCGAGTTATAACTTACGGGCAATGAAGTGCATAAATAATAAATACAAAGCAAGGCAGACCAGAAACTGACACGACAGAAGATATCGGTAGATAAATGCTAATCGTAATTTAACGCGATATATTTACCTTGCGACTGAACCAAAGAACGAAGGAGACACACGGTAGCCGCCATCATTTACACAAATTCAAAAGTTAAGAGGAACTAAATAGTGAGCATGCGCAAACTCATGCTTACTTCCGTTCCTTATGAAAACTGAAAAAGAAGATAGGGTTCATTTGAAATTTGCCCTTTATTTTTATTTTTTTTAATTTATTTTTAAAAAATTCAATGATTCGAATTAGATTTGAACACACGAAGAAATTTAGAATAAAAGCGTTAGATGTGAATTTTCGTTGGAGTGGAGTAAAAAATAGATCTGAATGGAAAATTTTATGCTGCGTTAAAAAAAAGTACTGTTTAAAATTTAATTTAATTTTTATTCTTATGCCAAAATAGTTTGTAGGAAGACAGTGTTGCTCTAAGTTTTTTTTTTCTTTTCTATTGGAATTCTTAATCTGCTTTACAAAGTTGAAAAATTGATTCTTTCTATCAGACTTGATATTATTTACCGACAATGTCAAAAAGTGACTGAAAAGGTCACCAGTTGATATTTAATATAGTATTTACAAGGTTAGTTTGACATATGATAAGACTGTAGCAGTTTAGGAGATGGTTAATATTTCTTGGTTCGGCCTTGTGTCTTACTTAACCGAACTCCCTACAGCTTACAAGTTTTATGCAGAATTATTATCAGAAGGTTTTCATCAGAAAGTTGTTTGTCGGCAATAGTGTGGAATAGTGTGAGAATATACATTTTATATGTAAAAATTAGTAATTTACTATAAGAAGGAATAACAAGAGGTCGTAGAAATTAATGTTCAATGAAAAAGTTAAGGGTATCAAGAGTTCGTACAAAATGATTGTAGTAGTAATTGTTGAAAGAGATAAGGGGAAAGAGAAAGAGGACAATGTCCAAGTCGCTTGAAGTTGAAGTTACATTTTAGATGTTTCCTCTCGCGGCTCCCATCCAACTCACTGACTGACGCTGAGGAAGTCCTTTTACTGTAATCTAGATGTTTCACACTTGGAAAGTCTTTTTTGGTTTTGCAAATCGCTCCCATTGGTCAAAAATCATTTTAACACCTACTTGTGAAATCTGATTTCAACTTTTTCTTTGAGCATATGGTCAATTCTTTTTCTATTTGGGGAAAAACCAGGATTTCACACATCATTGTGAATTTTTGTAAAAGTGAAGAAGGTTGATTTTAATTCTTAATTTCTTTTCCCTACAAGACCACAAAAAGGAGCACACACAGAAATATCTGCATTAGGAATTATCTTGTTAATCACCTTTGTGACATGTCCTGTCTTTTACTTGAATTTTTATGATATTAAATCAGAGACCCCCCCCCCCCATACACATACACACACTATTCAGATCATTATTCTTTTTGTTTTATAACCTATCTGGTGTAATTATGGAGCTTTTCATGACATTAGACTCGACCCATCCCCCACCCCAAAACAATTTTCCAAATCTTTATTCTGTTTGTTTTATAATCTGCCTGTATTAATTTTGGTATTTTTTTAAAACTGTAGGGAGCAAATGTCTGCAAAATGGCCTTGTGTCAAACATAACCGAGAACCCCACATTTGAAAGTAAGGCTGCACAAAAGACAAAATGATCTTGTTTGTATAACTAAGTGTAAATTTATTTATCAAGAAGCGTGACATCAATTTTTGTTGTTTTGAAGTAATACGTTCGATAAATCCTGTATAAATTTTTTCTTGTTAGTGTGTGTTTTTAAGATTTCAGTCTTTTTTAAAGTCAGGTGAAATTCTTTTTTTTGTGAAGAAAAGGCAAAATGGTGTCACTGATATGTCATCTTGAGTGTGAAATGAAAGCAAATATGAATTGCCTTTGTTCCTCTTTCATTTTTGTTTGTTAGTACATAAGGAACTTTATACATCTGTGGGACATTTTAAAAACTCTACATTTCACTTTGCAAATCAATTACATACAAAATTTCTCATCCAACATTCTTCTTCTTACGCATCTATGTTATTAATGTTCAGCAAACAAAATTCCACTTATTTTTTTCAACAACCTGATGATATATTTAAATTGTGGGGATCGTCAGCTATGTTTTGAAGTGGCCTTGTACCAGGTATGGTGAATGCACCTTACAAATTTAATGTCATGAATAAAAATTAAATTCAATCAGACAGATTATAGAACAAAAAGATTTGAAAAGTTGGGCGCTCTCATTTAATGTTGTAGCGTAGGGAGATGGTTAATGTTTATTAATTCAGCCTTGTGTCATACTTAACCGAACTCCCTACAGCTTACAAGTTTTATCCAGAATTATCAGAAGGTTTTCATCAGAAGGTTGTCAGCAGTTTTGAATGTGTGGATCAGTGTAGAATAGTGTAAGAATAAAATATACATTTTTCATGTTAAAATAGGAATTTATTTAAAGGAAAGAATAACAAGAATAGGTAGCAGTTTGAGTTTTATCCAGTTATCAGAAGGTTTTCATCATTATCAGAAGATTGGTTGTCAGCAGGTTGGAATATGTGGAATTGTGTGGAATAGTGTAAGAATAAAATATACATTTTTCATGTTAAAATAGAAATTTATTTAAAGGAAAGAATAACAAGAATAGGTAGGAGTTAATGTTCAATGAGAAACAAGTAATTCGTTAAGGGTATCAAGTACATATGTATGTATTAAAGTTTGTTTAGTAGGAATGTCTTTGAATGGAGAAGAAGAAGTAAAAGGAAATCAGCACACTAAAATAGGGGCAGAAAGAGGACAATGTTTGAGTCACTTGAGGCTACATTTTAGCTTGTCGTCTCTGCTGCTTCCATCCCTGACTTTCTGACTGACTGACATGAAGTCCTTTATAGTAATTTTAGGTTTTTTTGCACTTGATCACAAAGTCTTTATGGTCTTGCAATTCGCTTCCATTGGTCAGAATATCACTCTAACATCGACTTTTTCTTTAAGCCCATGATCAATCCTTTTTCTATTTGGGAAAAACCAGGATTTCACAGGTCATTGTGAATTTTTGTAAAAGTGAAGAAGAGAGTTTATAGTAGTGATGCGTTCTTTTGGAGAGTAGTTGTATGTTGTTGCAGATTAACGGAATTTGGCCTCGTTATAGGTAGCCCACTATAAGTCATAAAATATTATAAATCAAGAAAGGCAAATTGAGTTGAGAAATAACATTTTATACATACACATATCAATTAAGGTTTACAATTAAAGTAATCTTTTACATATGGGTCCAACGGACGTTAAAATGTTCATGGCAATAAAATGCTGAAAAGAGAATTAATGCTTAGGTATGTGGGAGCGTTGTAAGTAAGGAATGTCTTTGATGTATCCGCTCCTTAGGTCAGTAAGTAGTTTTGAGACAGCGAAGAAGGAAAAGAGAGGTAAGGGCGATGAGCATAGTAAGACGCTTGACTTACAAGGTCAAGGGAGCTACTAATTACACTCGTCTCTCTCGAACCTGTCTGTCTGGGTCGTTCTGTCTGTCTTTCTGTCTGGCGAGGCTTTCTGAATCGGCTTTTTATATCTTCTTTTTGGATCGCAGCAGATCATTTGGGAATTCACACATTTGATTCTGGGCTTCGCATTGGCCAATAAATAAAATTCGCATAGGCTTGTGAACTGGAATTTAATATTCAATTAATTTTTAGTTTTCAACTGGAACATCTGCATCAATCCGGCTGTGTACCGACGAGTTTTGGTCATTTTCTTTTTGGTCGTGAGAATGCAAACATCCGGTCCCCCGCTTTTGTTCGGTCGGTATCACCATATAACTTTCACCCCAGAAAACGGAGTTGTTTTTTGGTATCTGTTGTCGCTTCTCTTTTTTTTCTCTTCTCAAATAATAGTTTTCATTTTGTTTTGCTATTTTCTTTTTGTTTGTTTGTTTGTTTTCTTTTGTTTTTTTTTGTTTGTTTTGTTAGAAATACAAATATGTGTTTTCTTTCTTCCATTTAATCATTCTACCGGACTTCATTTTCATTTTTAGTTTGTTATTATTAGTTTCCTCGGTACAAGATGGGGAGTTATCGAAATCCTGTTTTGATTCGATAGAATCTTTTGGTTTTTTGTTCTTGTTGAAAGGGCGAACACTGGTAGCGAATTTTTCTCACTCTGTGGGAATAGATATGGGTTGGTTGGTTTGGATATATTGTAGTTTCTTCCACGTCCATTGCCATGTTGAGTTTGTGTTGCAGAGAAATATTCAAACTTTGCTGAAAGTTCAAACAAATTTTTGTGTATATATATATATATATATATATATGGGCGTTGAATTTCACATCGGCTAGTCACCAGTTTATAGTGGGGAGTCTGTTCTTTTAAATTCACAAGTGACTATCCAATTGTTTTTTTTTATATATATTCCTGCAGTATCATCGAATTCTTTTGATTTCTGTTGACTGACATTAGTGAATCGAAAATTTTAAAAGTCAATCTTCAGTTTCATTTTTCTTTTTTTATTATTAATTGTTTACGCCAGGGGCCTATTTCTCCTCGACCACATGTCTGAAGCACAAGGAGTTTATAGTGGTGAGTCTGACGGACATTAGGTTGTTCATTGGTGCCGAAATGCTGAAAAGATGGTGGAAAGAGAATTTTTGTTTGTATGAATGCTTATATTGTGGGGGTATTGTATCAAAAGAATGTCTTTGATGTATCCGCTCCTTAGGTCAGTAAGTAGTTTTGAGACAGCGAAGAAGGAAAAGAGAAGTAAGGACGACGAGCATAGTAAGACACTTGACTTGGTCAAGGGAGCTACTAATTACACTCGTCTCTCTCGAGTCTGTCTGAGTCGGTCTGTCTATCTTTCTGTCTGGCAAGGCTTTCTGTATCAGCTTTTTATATCTTCTTTTTGGATCGCAGCAGATCATTTGGGAATTCACACTTGTATTTGATTCTGGGCTTCGCATTGGCCGATTAATAAAATTTGCGTAGGCTCACGAACTGGAATTTAATATTTAATTAAATTTTAGTTTTCAACTGGAACATCTGTGTCAATCCGGCTGCACACCTACTAGTTTTAGTAATTTGCTTTTTGGTCATGAGAGTGCAAACATCCAGTCCCTCATTTTTGCTCGGTTGGTACCACCACAAGTTGATTTTAATTCTTAATTTCCTATCCCACAATGTCATGAAAAACACCAAAATTAAACAAGACAGATTTATTAAAGACAAAGTATAAGGATTTGAAAGGCGGGTGCTATAATTTAAGGTTTTAAAAAAAATTGAGCCTGACACATTATATAAACAAATATTTTATTAATTTAAAAAGGGTGGTCTTGTAACGTAGGGAGCTGGTTAATGTTTTGTGGATTCGGCCTTGTGTCTTACTTAACCAAACTCTTTATAACTTACAAGTTTTATGCAGAATAATATTCATCAGAAGGTTGGTTGTCGGCAGGTTGGAATATGTAGAATTAGTGGAATAGCATAAGAGGAATAAAATATACATTTTGCATTTCAAAATAGAAATTTATTAAAAAGAGGAAAAACAAGAATTCGTACAAATTAATGTTCAATTAGAAACATTATTAAAAAGTTATGGGTAGAGTTCATACAAATTGTTCGTAGTAGTAATTGTTGAAATAAATAAGGAGAAAGAAAAAGAGGACAATATCCAAGTTGACCTGAAACTTCTCTCATTACATTTTAGCTGTGTCTCTCACTTCTCCCATCTCTGACTGCTTGACTGATGCCAGGTCATTTTCGTAGTTGAGTGGTCTAAGACGCACTAGATCAATTGAATTTTACACTGGATCGCCAAATTGGTCAATTCTTTTTCTATTTGGGAAAATCAGGAAGTTGCGAATTTTTGTAAAAGTGAAGAGAGTGGATTTAATTAATTTATTATCCGATACACTCTTTAATTTAATGTCATAAAAAACACCAAATTTTAACCAGACAGGTTTTAAAACAAAAAGAATAATGATTTAAAAAATGCAGGATATTATAAAACCAGAAGAATTATAAAACAATTATGATATTTGATGGGGGGGGGGGGGTCTAATCAAATGTCATTAAAAAACGGCAAAATTAAACAAGAATGTATAGAAATAAAAAACAAAACAAATTTGAAAAGTAGGGCTCTAAATTAATATATATATTTTTTTTATAATTGTTTATAAGCAAGGCAGTACTGACACTGATGCACAGGGGGTTACAATGAGAGGAGAAGGAAAAGAGAAAATAAAATAAAACAGTACAGGTGATATTGTAGAAAGAGAAAGAGGTGGGGAGGTGGGAGTCAAGGAGATAGAAGATGGCAATTGATGTTGCATTTAAACTTTTGGAGATTGTAGCTATCAAGGAAGCAAGTAAACGGAAGGGAGTTTCGCAGGAAGGAAATGTGAAAAAAGAAACTGTTAAAGTAGAAGTGATGTTTACATTTGCCTATTTTAATGGTATAAAATAAAACTAAAATTAAATAGGATGATTTATAAAAAAAACAACTATAATGATTTGAAAAGGTGGGTGTCGCTCTAACTTAATTAAAAGAATAAAAGCATACAAAATTGAACAAAACAGTTTATGGAAAAACAATAATAATCATAAGAATCAGCAATTAACTGGAAATGCACAAATTCTGCTACATTTAAGAGCCTAATATTTTTATTAATATAGTTTCTAAATAATTTGAATTGATACCATGTGATTCTGTATCAAGAAATTAATTAAAATCAACTTATTCTTTTTTACAAAAATTCACAATGACATGTGAAATGCTGGTTTTTCTCAAATAAAAAAAGGATTGACCATGTGCTTAACAAAAAAGTCTCAAACCAGATTTCGCAAGTAAGTGTTAAAATGATTTTTGACCAATAGGAGCAACTTACAAGACTTGAGGACTTCTGGAGCAAGTGCAAAGATCTGAATACTTTAAAAGGCCCCAGTCAAGACAGTCCGTCAGAGGATGGAAGGACAAACTAAAATGTAACTAGAGAAGCTTCAAGCTGACCCGGACATTTGTCCTCTTTCTCTTTCCTTCTGTCGATTCCTTTTACTTCTACTTCTCCATCCAAGGACATTCCTACTGAATACATACATACATACATACATACATGCTTACATACACATATACTCTTTCAACAATTACTACTACGAACATTTTCTACAAATCCTGATATCCATAACCTTATCATTGAACACAAACTCTACCCTTAACTTTTTAATAATGTTTCTAATTGAACATTAACTTCTACAACTTGTGTTATTCTTTCCTTTTTATAAATTTCTAGTTCAACAAGAAAAATGTATATTTTATTCTTACACTATTGCTACATTCTTTAACAAAGTAAGATCGTACCCTGCTTTGATAAACGGAAGTGATCTTCATGAGTTCCAGACTCGAAATGACAAAATGTGTCACTGCGCAGGGGGATCCACGCATTGTTCTGTCTGTTTGATTAATGATGCCTGACCGTCAAATCAGTTTGACAGCCAATTGCAAACTCTCCCACGGGACAAAAGGGACTGCTTGTTTTGAGCCATTCCGAAGGAATAAAAAAGGTGAAGAAATGACAATTCAGCAGTCTTCTTCCCTCACCCGCTAAGGGGAACCTGTGCCACTACTATTGACAGACTTTTCAACGCCACATAACCGGACTTCAAACCCAAGATAAGTGAATCGTCCTGTTTGTGTATATTGCTATAATCCCCTTGTATGAAGTTTGCTGACCTGCCTTCTTCTTCTTTCACATTATAACTGCCTTTGTCTATTCAAAAAAAAAAAAAAGAGAGAAATAAATATTTTATGTGTGTATTTCTTGCACCAAAAATTATCTTTATTCTTCATTGTCAAGTTGTTTAAATCTGTTTTTCAACCATACGCATTCTACGCCTACAGCACATATATTTACCGTGTTTAGATAAATAACACTATTCCACACTTTCCATCCTGCTGATGAAAACCTTCTGATGATTATAACTTTGCATAAGACTTACAAGCTTTAGGGAGTTCGATTATGTCTGACACAAGGCCGAATCAAAGAAATATTAACCAGCTCCCTATGCTACAATTCTGCTCATTAAAGAATCAACTTTAAACTAAAAATGCACAAAATGAACAAATTCTGCCATATTTAGGCACCGAATATTGTTATGAATATTGCTCAACTTTAACATTAAATGAGAGTATGTTGTTCTACCAATCAAATTATATATGAATCAACATTAAACTGAAATGCACAAAATGCATACATTCTGACATATTTAGTTTCAAATTATTGTTATGAATATTGCTCAAAATATATTTTTTATTGATACAATGTGATTCTACACATTTAATCACATAAACAACATTAAACTTGATATACACACAAATCATGAATTCTGCTATAAGTAGTTTCCTAATATTGTCATGAATATTGCTCAAAATATATTTTTAGTAGCACCATCGGATTCTACTCATCAAATGACATAAGAATCCACATTAAACTTAAAATGCACAAATTATGCTATTTTTAAGTTTTGATCACATTATTAATACAGCTGAAAATTAATTTTAATTGATAACACGTGTTTCTATGCATTAAATTAAATATAAATCAGCATTAAACTGGAAATGCAAAAAATGCATACGTTCTGCCATCTTCAACCTTGGGATATACGGACAAACATTAGCGAGAAAATTAGCGAGAAAAAAGATTGGTCAATCTTTTTTGAAATATGTGTATTTTTGAGCAAAGGGGTTTGACTGGATAGTTGTGACTGCATTTTAGTCCTTTGATGTCTGCATTCAGTGTAGCATTGGGAGGGAGGAAAGTGACTTTGTGGCGAACTCAACTTTCCTCATTTCACTGAAACAACCATTAACTACTTTTATCTTCCTTTCATTTTTTTTCTTTCTGACTTAATTACTTACTTTGTTTTATTCTTTCATTCATTTTCTCACTGAAATCAAAATGTCTTTTCCCCTCTTTCCTTGCAATTAAAACAGAATAGTCTATTATTAATGAGGTATCGGCAGGAGACGTTAAGTATTTTTATGTTCCCTTTTTCTTTCTTTCTAGCCAAATCCCTGTCTTATGAACATTTCTCTTAATAATAATTTAAAAAATAATTCAGCAGACGATGTCATTTCATTTTATTTTAATTTAATTTTTTTTTTAATAATCATATCGCCTCAAGGCATTTTACTGCCACTGTTTTGCAGGGAGTTACATAGAAGGAAAGTTATGAGAAAGAGTGGCAGGTTATAGGGAGTGTCAGGAAGTGGGTAAGAGAAGGATGAGAATACTGATGAGAGTGGAGTGGACGGAGAAAAGAGCATGAGAGAGAGAATGCAAGTTAGTGAGATAGGAGATGACTATTGACTTTACATTTGAATTCTTGGAGATTGAAGCAAGTAAATGGAAGGGAATTCCACAGGGGGGTAGTGCGAGAAAACAAGCTGCTGGAGTAGAATTCGCATTTACAATTTATTGGTTTCGCAGTAAAAGAGTGGCACCACCTCAAGTAAATTTATATATAGGGGGCACCAGTGAGCTAAGTTCATCAGAGCAGAAGCTGTGAAAGTACTTGCAGAAGAGACACAGGGAAGCTACATTGCACCGGTGAGAAAGTGACTGTATCTGAGCTGCCAAGTCGGGATCTGTAACATTACAGATTCTTCGTTGGATTTTTATTTTAAAGACTTTTATTTCCCTTCATTATTTCTTTCTGTTATATTCTCACTGAAATTAAGTATTGTCTTTTATCTGTTAAGTATTTGAACTTGACAAATTTAACAAAATATTTCAATAACAATCATAAATCATGAAAGACAAATGAACAATAACACATATTTGTGCAAGTATGCGAACAAACCTCACATATATTCAGAAAACATGCATATATTTACATATATTTACATACTCACACACACACATATATCTGCATACATATACACACTCCTGTCTGTATATACACACACATACACACACACACACACATATATATATATATATAGTCTTCTATGTATACATATTTTTTATCTCTGCACACTTTTGCCTTTCTACATCTATGCACTCACTTGTAAATACCAAAGTTATACATGTGTATATAAGAATAATGCTAGCAGATATATATATATATATATATATATTTATCTCCCTTCATTATTTTCTTTCTGCTATATTCTCTTTAAAATCAAGTATTGTCTTTTATCTGTTAAGTATTTGAACTTAATAATTTTAACAAAATATTTCAATAACAATCATAAATCATGCGATACTAATGAACAAAGTTTAAATTAGCAACGTTTTCCATTTTACTGAAACAAATTTTAAACACTTCTCTTCCAATATTTTGCTCTTTCTTTAATCATTTATTCTTTGAAACCAAGTAGCATCTCTGATACGTCTTTCCACACTACCAAAACAGAATAGACTCTTATTTATAAATTGTTTTTAGGGTGTAGTGTACGTAATAATTAAGAAACTAAAGGACGGACATGCTGAAATAGAATAAGATAGATATAAACCTTATATTTGGTAGACATCCTATTTTTTTATTAAACAATGTAACTGATGTCTACAGGACTAGGTAATTGAGATTTAATAAAGATGCTGTGCCTTTTAGTAGGGTTCGTTGTTGGTAAACAATATTTAATGGTAAACAAACATTAGGTTAATTCTGCCAAATCTCAATGTTTATTTACTCCCGCAACATATTATCTTTTTCCTGAGAGCTCACCTTGGCATGTTTACATGGAATATTATGGCTATTACTGCTGGGTTGGTTCTTTTGCCTAAACATCCAAAACTTGTTGAACAGCTTTTGCCGCTGAAATAAATAGGCAAAGAGAAAAGGAAACATACAGAGACACTAGAGGGACAGTTTGGACACTGATTTTATTTTTGGTTCCAACAACCTCTTGTTGGGGAAATTCCTTCCCGAACAGTTTGGCATGTCTTTACCATCCAAAGTCCAACAGAGAAAAAAGAGATCGAGTTTATTTTTGGCACCAGGAGGCCTCTCCGTTTGTGCATGCGTCAATTGTCTTTCCTGTCAAAGGACTCCTGGGAGATTTTTATGTTTATTTTATTTCGTACTTTTATTTTATTTTGTATTTTCATTTTATTTCGTAGATTTTATTTTATTTTATATTTTTATTTTATTTAGTGTTTTTTATTTTATTTCGTATTTTTATTTAATCCCTACACTTACACATAAACTTTGCCTTTTTTATTCAGTGGGCGGTTTTTGAAATGAAAACATCTTATAAAATATAAATAAATATGAGAAAAGAGATTCGGTTTTTTAGAATTTATAAAAAATTTTCTTGATCATGTTTTTTGTAAACTTTTATTTACAAACAAACAAGATCATTTCATCAAAGACTTTGGATATATTTGTCTATATTTCTGACATGAGGTATTGTATTTATTTACATTGCATGGATTGTTGTCATCATCTTTGTTACTATATTCACAACGTTTCCGTAGTTGGATGCTCTGACCTTCTTCTCAGGTGATTGGAATTTAGAAATTAACTCTTTATTTCCTTCACCATGTTAGATACTAAAAAAAGAGATAGGGCATAGTTGACCCTAATAAAAATAGTTAAGATAAGTTGTCCCCCTTTAACCGGAAGGATGAAAAATGAGGTTTTTGTGACATTTCCTGAAAAGCTGGTCATTTTAGGTACAGGTAGTTTCCGCTATGACACCAAAGTGAGCAGGATAGTTTTCCAAGGGAGACATTTTATCATTATGAATTCAGCGGCTTCACTCACTATTTGACTTATAATTAAATTAATAAACCTCTGATAGTTATCTTTCTTCACAAAACCACATTATCATCCCCCCCCCGGGAACATAATGGAGAGAGAGAGAGAGAGAGAGAGAGAGAGAGATGTTTGTCTTTTTATAGCACTTAAACAGCCCCACCTAACAGGTGCTTTTGCAGACCAAGTGGAAGTGTAGAATCACTTCTACATGCATGTACACACTCATATACATATCGTCATGTACGTACGTACACATACATTCACGTACATACTCTTACTTTAGTACCACACATGAAATCTCTTTTTTCCCACACCTTATTCAGAAATATATAAGCTGATGTTCACACGTGCTTAGACATTTGGATCCTGCTTTTCGGAGCTAACCGTACGAATGCTGCTAGTTCCTTTCCATACTGTGCTAATTGCCTTCAGCAATTCAGTCAGTTAAGTGCCATACGTGATACATACTTGGGTGATCATGTCTCGAAAGACACATAACTGACTGGGCAGAAGATTATCCCGCAGTAAGTTGCCATTGCTTTCTGTGGTAGACCGGTTGCCGACCAAGGCTATAGAACCCAATCTGTCCTGTTATTTAACCCATAACTGGAAGGAATAGACGAATTAATACCTTTCCCAAGGGTATTCGCACATAAGTGAATGCAATGAATTCAGCTGGAATTTGAACTCGGCTCCCCGATTTCTTATTCCAAACCGATATCCAATGCACCACAACGCACATCCTTCAGCAATTAGCTACACCAAAAAATGCTTCTCTCTCTTATAAGCATACTTAACTACATGTATAATTATATTCAACTACTGATTAGTACAAACATAATATTTTCTTATTTCAGGAACTTTTCCAGTATGAATATTGAAACATTTTCTTCAACATCCAAGAGAGAACTTTCTCCACTAAATCTTGCATGCACAAATTAATCAATCCTGTAACTATGTTTAATACATTGTTATTATTCTTGTTATGTTGTTCTCTGAGTTATTTTAAGTGATTCTAGAGAAGTAATCTCCACAAATCTTAGTGCCATGAGGCATGAACAAACCATTTTGGCAAAAATCTTATTGGATACTTGGCAAAAGAAAAATCAATCATCAAAATTTCTTTGCCATGAAGAAGAAAAGAGACTGGAAAAAATCTTGATATAAAAGTATTTGTGTGCATTTTAAAGAACCGGAGATATTTGTGAAAAATGGTAGCATGAAAAGTTGTCATGCAATATAATTTCCATTTTTAAAAAATCATAAAAAAACACCTCAATTAAACAATAAACAAAACTATTGAATTTTTTTTTTACTTACTTAATAAAAAAAAAAAACGAAAGTTATTTTTAAAAAGCTTAGAAACCATACAATCTTGTCAATTAAACTGATTTATACTTCAGTTACTCAAGTGACATATGTGATACACACTTAGTTGAAACACTCATACATACATATGTTCCTGCCTACTTACACATAAACTCATTTTTGCAAGGACTACTATGAACTCTTGATAAACTTAACTTCTTAATACTCTTTCTCATTGAACATTAACTTCTACCAATTCATGTTATTCTTTTCTATTAATAAATTTCTATTTAAACATACAAAAGGTATACTTTTATTCTTCCACACATTCCAATCTCCAACCTTCTGATGATAGCGAATAATCCTAAGTTGAAGGGAGTTCGGTTATGTGTGACACAAGGTCAATTCAAAAAACTTTAACCATCTTCTTAAAAGGTGTTTTTTCAGAAAAAGAACCAACAACCATCCTTACGAATGGGAACATATAACTAAAAATTCATATATCGAAATAAAAAAATGCGTCTGAAAAAACATTGAACGGTAAATTTTAACTCGCGAATAATGGCCCGTTTTTTTATGGTTTCTTTTCTAAACTTTTACCCCTGTTTTGAACACGTGATCAACAAGGGAAGTAACTCCGAATTTTCTCGTTTTAAAATTACGTCATGTTTTTATTAAACAATTTAGGAAGCTAAACGTTGTGCAAAAACACCATGATTTTTTATCTTTTATGATATCTCATTCTGTTTCATGCAATAAAAGCCTAATAAAAAGTATATATTTAGATAAATAATGTGTTTTTATCTTTTAATTTAGCGTCAGTATCTGGAATGAAAAGAAAAAGGAATAGAGAAAAAAAAGAGTAACTTAAAATAAAAAACGTTAGCATTTTTTTTCCCGTTTGAATCGTCTTTTTAATTTCGCATTAAATTTTTTTTTCACATTAAAAAACAAACTATTCTTCAGAGACAATAAAAAAGAAAAACTTAGGAAAATAGGTGAGACCCATAAAAATTTGTACCTTAAAAAATAATGATGAACAATTGTAGGTAGATTGTTAGAGAAAGAAAGAGAAAGAAGAAAAACAAACCTCCAAGTGCGAGTTGCCCAGTGACCGGCTCTTCCTAGAAAAACACTTCTAAAAACGTGACGCTTTGTTTAATTAACACTTATTGTTTGTCTACTTACCTGTCATTCAGTCTCCGTCCAGGTGAAACTTAGGTCGATGTTTGTCTCTCTTTATCATGGAGGATGTTGGGAATACAATTTGACCATTTAAAAAGTAAGTAAATAAATTAAATTGTTGTTATTATCGAGAAGTAATAAAAACTTAATTGAAAAGTTTTAAAACTTACTTATTTTTAGAAATATTTTCAATCATATTCAAGTTCGATAAGATTGATTATCAAAGTAAAAGTCGTAAAAAAATAATTTAAATTTCTTTGATATTTTAATTTTAGCTAATTTTTCTTTTTGTAAATTAATCTTTTATTCTTTTCTAATTATAGATTCATTTTTTAAGACTCAGAAGAGAGATGTATTGTAAAATAATAAAAAAAACAGACATTTATTGACTGACTGTCATGAAATTACAACAAAAATATTTATGATCTAAAAAACATTGTTAAAAATTTGAAACCTTTTTCTTTTTAATAATTTATTTGTATTTAATTTAGAAAGTAAATTTTGTTGAATTTGTTAAATTATTTTAAAAATGCTTTCCTCTCTATATGACCAGCATTTAAATTTCTTTCTTTTTCACTTTGTGGCTGAAGCAGTTGTGGATTTCGCCACACATAGAAACTGAAACAAAGAAACAAAAACTAAACAGGATTTCTGTTTTAAACATTGTTGAGGAGACTTAATCTTTCAAATGAATCTTTCTGTCGTGTACAAGTTAGACTTAGAAGTCGTACGAACAAAAAACAAAAATGTTTTATTTTAAAATTTTTCAAATAATCACAAAATTATTAAATAAGTAACTCATAAACTTTCTTCAACAGATTTGTTATGAATTAATTATTTTATTGAAATTAAAACGAAAGTAAAAATAAATGGCCTTTCTTTTCTATATATATATTTTTTTACAAAATCTTTTCATTTTTTTTTTAATGTAGAAATACAAAAATAAAATCTCTTTAAAACCGATTTTTGCAAAGTGAAGCGCTCCATAAAATATTGCCATGAACCAGCATCGATTGGGATCAAAATATTAAAAAGTAAAAAACTATTTTAAATCTTAGTAATTGAATTGAATCATTTCATTGTTAACTTAATGTTAACTTAAAAATGAAATGATTCAATTAAAATAATTATTTCTAAACATAACATTTCATGAAGTTAAAAATTAAAAAATAAATAGCAATAAAGTTTAAACTGGAGTTAATTTACCGATTATCAGGTTTACTTTTCTTGTTTAATTGCATTTCGATTCAGTTTTTTTTTTATTATTGTTCAACAAGGCTTAAGAGCCACTCCAGGTAAAGGATCACTGAAAGTAATTGTTTTAAGGACGTAAGGAAAAATGTGTACATGAGGATAAACTGTTTTATATATCTAGAATCAATTGATATTTATTTTCAAAATAGATATCTTTTTTTTAAATAACTTTATTTTGGTTAAATTTACAAATCTAAACTTATTTCTTTGTCTGTGTGTGTGTGTGTGTCCCCATTACCTATAGACTCCGAAATGGCTGAACCGATTTTCTTGAAAATTTACACAGTTGTACTATAAGCATCTGCAAGTGTTCTTAGCTAGGTTTTGTGTCGAGGTACCCCCGATAAATATCGATAATCGAAAAAATCGGGTTATAGAAGGAGTGGTCCGATTTTAATCAAATTTGATGCACTCATAGACAGACATAAGAAACGATATTCAGAGGTTTCAAGGTTGCAGTTCTTACAATAGTGCAGAAAATCAATAATATATATATATATATATATATATATATATATATATATATATATATATATAGGTAGATTTTTAGACCCTAATAGGCCTATATCGGGATGATGGACTGATATGTATTCCCAATTCCAATGGGCCTTACACTAATAGAATACATAAGAAAATTATCAGAGCCCTAAATTTTCTTGGTTTTAAGGTTGAGGTTACTTCCAATCTCAAAATTGTAAACTATCTAGATATCACCCTTAACTTAAAGAATGGTTCCTACCAACCCTTTCTCAAAGAAAATAGTTCTCCCACCTATATAAATAGTTTATCCAACCACCCCAAGAATATTAAGACAAATACCCAAGATAGTAAATAATAGGGTTAACCAATTATCTTCCAATATAAAAATTTTCAACGCAAGCAAAGAAATTTACGATAAGGCCCTTCAGAAAAGCGGTTTTGTTAATAAGTTAAAGTATGATAAGCCTGCTATAAACCCAGAATCATCAAAAACTAAAAACACCCGAAAATGTAGAAAAAGGAAGATAATTTGGTTTAACCCTCCTTATTGTAAGCTAACTAATATAAATATTGGTAAGTATTTTCTCAAATTAATCGATAAACATTTTAATAATAATAACAATCCCTTAAATAAAATTTTTAATAGGTTCACCCTAAAAATTAGTTATTCTTGCACCTCAAATATAGATAATATAATTAATTCCCACAATAAACAAGTTTTAATGAACCTAAATAATACGGAAGCTAAATCCGGAATTGTCGACAAATGCAATTGTTATTCTGTGGATGCCTGCCCGGTGCAAGGCAAATGTAAATCCACCCATGTAATTTATGAAGCCCGCATTTCTCCATCTAATAACAAGGACAGTTACCGGAGCTATATTGGCATGTCCGTGGGCTCTTTCAAACAGAGGCTTTATAATCACAGGTACTCGTTTTCGAACCCTAAACAGAGATTCCAGACGGCACTATCACGTAGGTTCTGGGAAATGAAGGAGGAAGGGCAGGACCCTATAATCAGCTGGAAATTAATAGGCTCAGCTTGTACTCCTAAAAGTTTTCGTGATAGGTGTCGTCTGTGTTTATTGGAGAAGATTCTGATTTTGAAGTATCCTCATCAGGACTTACTTTTGAACTTTAGAAGGGAATTTATAAACAAGTGCCGCCATAGGGCGGATTTTAAAATTTAACTTCTAATTTTTAATTTTTAAATTCTAAATTTTTCTATAATTTTTTTAATATTTAAAAAAAAATTTTTAATTTTAATTTTAATTTTTTTTTTTTTTGTGTGTATGTTTGTGTGTGGATGTGCATATTTGTATATATATGTATATATATGTATTTATGTATGTGGGCTATATGTAATTTTGAAAAAATTTTTTTTAGCTATTTAAATGCTCTTTTTCATAATATTCATTAATATGTATGTGTGTGAGTGCATATGGAATATATATATATATATATATATATATATATATATATATATATATGTGCGTGTGTGTGTGTATATGTGTACATGTATGTGTACACATGTATATTATGTGTATATGAATTTTTTGTATATAGGTGTGTACACACATATATATGTGTGTATGCGCATGTATATGTATATAAGTGTGTAATAAATTGAATGTATGTGTGTGTATGTGTATGTATATATGTATTCTTATTCGTTAAATTGTGTGTGTATATATATGTATGTATGTGTGTACTTCTATAGGTATGTATATATAATAATTGTAATTCATTTTTTTTTTTTTTTTTTACCTAGTGTTGTCTTTATTTAGTTTAATTTCAAATGACCTAATTTTTAAAAAAATAATTTTATTTTAAATCCTATATCTTTTTATTCCCTTTTATTAATAATTATGCCTTTTTAAGTAAAGGCCTTTTTCTAATACTTCAACGTTTTGGGGAAATTAGGTTTTTGAATTTGTCCAGCGTCTGTAATATTTAAAAAAATTTTTTTTCTTTAGTTTCTTTCTTTTTCCCTCCCTTCCTTCTTTTATCTCTCTTACCACCTTTCTTCCGTGTTGCTTAAACTTAGGTCGATTTAACACGGCTGTCTGTTAATTTTTAGTTACATTCTCCCCTTTTTTTTGCGAACCCAGACGATGTCAATTTTTTTCTTTTCTTATTTATTTGATTTTATTCTATCTGTTTCTTTTTCTTTTTCCTTTTCTTTTTCTTTCCCTTTATTTTTATTTTTATTTTATTTTATTATTTATTTTTTAATTTCTTTGCAATCTATTTAAAAAGGAAAAGTAGACTAATTTTTCTCCAGTTTCTGATAGGTTTTTTCTGTTGCTGAGGTGATGTGTCGTTCCCCGTGGGGATCTTCATATCGAAATGGCCATTCAACATCTTTGAATTAATCCTTTTTTAATATATATATATATATATATATATAAAAGGCAAGATACCGGGTTTGATCAAAATCAGTTTTTCAGCTCTTTTATTTTAGTTTTTGCTTCAGGTTTGGCTCTAAGTAGGTATAATTGAACTTCTTAGTCTCAGCCATGATACCATTTACTCAGAGGACTTATTTAGCCTTCAAAATTCAGTTTACGATGAAAAAAATTTATTTGATATTGATACTAGGAAATCAAAATTTGACTTACATCCATTCAAATGAATGGAAGTAAGTCAAATTTTGATTTCCTAGTATCAATATCAAATAAGTTTTTTCTTTCTTTAACTGGAAACAAGTATTGCTTTTTAGTCTTTCGTGCCAATGTCCAAAGAGTCTGAGCTCCAGGACCATGCATTAGTTTTAAAGCTTTCATTATACCCGAGCAACACCGGCTATACTGCTAGTTAAACATAGTTACAAGATTGATTATTTTGTGCATGCAAGATTTCGTAGAGAAAGTTCTCTCTTGGATGTTGAAGAAAATATATCAATGTTCATACTGGAAGAGTTCCTGAAAAAAAGGAAATATGATGTTTGTACTAATCAGTAGTTGAATATAATTATATTAGTACTGAAGTATGCTTGTAAGAGAGAGAGAAATATTTTTGGTGTAACTAATTACTAAACGCAATTAGCGCAGTATGTGAGTTTGAAAGGAACTAACGGCATTTGGACTGTTAACTCCGAATAACAGATTCCAACTGGTCTATACACTTGTGAATATCAGCTTATCTATTTCTGAATGAAGTGCGGGCAAAAGAGGTTTCACGTGCGGTACTAATGTAAGAGTATATGCGTATGTGTGTGTGTACGTGCGTACATGGCGATATGTATATAAGTATGTACATGCATGTAGAAGTGATTCTACAATTTTTTCTTTTAATTTTTTTAACAAATGCATCATTGTTGCTCAGGTGTAAATTCTTTTTTCTAATTGTAGGTGAAAGTTACAAAAAAATTATTCATTGCAAAAAAAAAAAAAGAAAAGGAAAGGTTGTCTTTTAAGAAACTGCAACCTGATGAAGGCCTGTCGGTAATCCCAACCAAAACAAATAGAGATACTAGTCTGAATCATAAATAAAATTAAAATTTATTGAATATAGATTATAGAGTTATTACTTCACTAGCAGTATAGCCCGGTGTTGCTCGGGTGTAATGAAAGCTTTAAAACTAATCCATGGTCCTGGAGCTCAGACTCTTTGGACATTGGCACGAAAACTAAAAAGCAAGAGTTGTTTCCAGTTAAAGCGAAACCGTACACTGAAAGAAAAATGAATGGATGTAAGTCAAGTTTTGATTTCCTGCTATCGATATCAAATAAGTTTTTTTCGTCGTAAACTGAATTTTGAAAGCTAAATAAGTCTTCTGAGGAAATGGTATCATGGCTGAGACTAAGAACTACAATTATACCTACTTAGAGCCAAACCCGAAGCAAAAACTGAAATAAAAGGGCTGAAAAATTACAGGCAGATAAACAGACACACACACAAACATCTTGCCTTTTATATATATATATATATATATATATATATTATCGATTTTCTGCACTATTGTAAGAACTGCAACATTGAAACTTCTGAATATCGTTTGTTATGACTTTGTCTATCAGTGTATCAAATTTGATTAAAATCGGACCACTCCTTCTATAACCTGAATTTTTGGATTATTGATTTTCGATATTTATCGGGGGTACCTCGACACAAAACTTAGCTAAGAACACTCGCAGACACTTATAGTACAACTGTGTAAATTTTCAAAAAAATTGGTTCAGCCGTTTCGGAGTCAATAGGTAATGGGGACACAGACACACACACACACAGAGACAAAGTTCCATTTATAAATAAGTTTAGATCTCAGATCTGTAAACAAAATGAAGCAGGCTGGAGAGCACACTGACCAAAACAGTAATCACAATAAGAAAGCAAATTTATGATTAAAAGTTAATTTTTTAAATTAAAAGTACTTTTCATTTGTTTGACTTTCAGGAGACCTGAAATATTTGAAAGTATGCAAAACAAAATATATGTCAGCATTTCTTTGTGGTTTAGTATTGACAAAATATCTAAAAATAGATTTCTTCAAACTTGATTTTAAAAAAATATTTATAGAATTGCTTTGCACTTATTTTTTATTTATAGTTAAAGAAATAAACTTTCAAATTTTTTAAAATGTCGACTACTAATGAGAAAATGCTCATTGTAAAAAATGATGCTTACCAATAATAGTTGTTTAAGCATTTTTATTAATGTAGGTTCAATAATCAATAATAAATATTTGTGTATAATCCTGTCAACTATAAAAAAGATTGTCGTGTATTTATTTGTGTACATATATTTTCCTCCTGTCACGTTCATGGAGAGAGAGCCAATAGTGAGGCAGCGTTGGCTTAGTTCATTCTCTTTACTACCAGTTATTAAACTTTACTGTCAGTTACAAAAGCACTTGCCATGTGTTTGCTTTTTAACATTGCCTTATTTTGTTGCAATAATTATGCTGTCAAGTAGTGAAGAAAATATATGTGTGTGTGTGTGTATATATATATATGTGTGTGTATATATATATATATATATATATATGTATGTATATATCCGGTCTATTATAATAAAAACTGTTGTTTATTTATTTGTAATATATATATATATATATATATATATATATATATATATATATATACACACACACACACACACACACACACACTATCGGCCATAATTATTAGACCATTCCAGTTTTTATAAAAATGTTGTATTTTATGCTATTTTTAGTATTTATTGCCAAGTGGATAATTCTAAATGAAAATAGAAGGGTTCTTTTGTTATTATTACTTTGCAAAATTTTACAAGGCAGCCAGGAAGCCTTTGCTTCGGCCAGCCAATAAGAAGAAGAGAGAGGAGAGTACAAAAACTGGACACCAGAACAGTTTATTTGATGCACATGTTATTGTGCATTATTAACAAAAGAACCATTTTATTTTCATTTAGAATTATCCACTTCGCAATAAATACTAAAAAAGTATGAAATATATCATTTTTTTAAAAAACTGGGATGGCTTAATAATTATGGCTGGTAGTGTGTGTGTGTGTGTGTGTGTGTGTGTGTATCTATCTATCTAATCTAAACTTATTTATAAATGGAACTTTGTGTGTGTGTCTGTGTGTGTCCATTACCTATAGACTCCAAAACGGTTGAACCGATTTTCTTGAAAATTTACACAGTTGTATTATAAGCGTCTACGGGTGTTCTTAGCTAGGTTTTGTGTCGAGGTACCCCTGATAAATATTGAAAATCAATAATCGAAAAAATCGGGTTATAGAAGGAGTGGTCTGATTTAATCAAATTTGATACACTCATAGACAAAGATATATATATTCAGAAGTTTCAACATTGCAGTTCTTACAATAGTGCAGAAAATTGATAATATATATATATAAAAGGCAAGATGTTTATGTGTGTGTCTCTCTTTATCTGCCTGTATATCTGTATTTTTTTCAGCCCTTTTATTTTAGTTTTTGCTTTGGGTTTAGGTATAATTGTAGTTCTTAGTCTCAGCTATGATATCATTTACTCAGAGGACTTATTTAGCCTTCAAAATTCAGTTTACAACAAAAAAACGTATTTGATATCAATACCAGCAAATCAAAATTTGACTTACATCCATTCATTTTTCTTTCGGTCTACGGTTTCACTTTAACTGGAAGCAACTATTGCTTTTTAGTCTTTCATGCCAATGTCCAAAGAGTCTGAGCTCCAGGACCATGGATTAGTTTAAAAGCTTTCATTATACCTGAGCAAAGCCAGGCTATACTGCTAGTATATATATATAAAAAAAATAAAACAAATTCCGATGTTCAAATTCGCTGAATGGCCATTTCTACGAGAAATTTCTTGTGTCATTAGCAATGAATTTATTTCAAAAAGCCAAGTAACAAAATGCAAAAATTATTCCAAAACACATTGGTAGCATTTCATCTATGAGTCACTAGCAGTATAGCCCGGCGTTGCTCAGGTGTAATGAAAGCTTTAAAACTAATCCATGGTCCTGGAGCTCAGACTCAGCCTAAAGAATATTTGTGTGAAGTTTGGTGAGAATCGGATAAAAATTGTGGATTTGTATAAAGGACATACAGACAGATAAACAGACAGACACACACAAACATCTTGCCTTTTATATATATATATATATATATATATATATATATATATATATATTATCGATTTTCTGCACTATTGTAAGAACTGCAACCTTGAAACTTCTGAATATCGTTTCTTATGTCTTTGTCTATGAGTGTATCTAATTTGATTAAAATCGGACCACTCCTTCTATAACCCGATTTTTTTCAATTATCAATATTTATCGGGGGTACCTCAACACAAACTTTAGCTAAGAACACTCACAGATGCTTATAGTACAACTGTGTAAATTTTAAAGAGAATTGGTTCAGCCGTTTTTGAGTCTATAGGTAACGGATACACACACACACACACACACACACAGACACAGTTTCATTTATAAATAAGTTTAGATAACTGGTATCATTCATACTTCAGTGCCTCGTTCAGATGTCTTGGATCAATACAGATACAAACTTCATCCGAGCTCTTGGTTACAGTGATCATTTTGCTATTCCAGTCTCTAGGTACATCAACGGGAGTGATACCCCTGAGTTCCTCTAGTCACTTTACTCCATTTCTAACTTGAGGGATCATGGACGCTGGCATGCATCCTGCCATGGGACTATGCAGTGTGACAGTTTCATCAACTTGTAAACACACTTCCACAGACAATGATCCTCGTTCATTGCTGAAAACATCTGCATAGTCCATTAGTAACTGCTTGTACTCTGGTACTGAACTAACATTAGCAATGTTGTTATAGTTCACAGTTATCAGGTCCATTATTTTCATAGTTTTGTAATTTCTTACTTCATTGAATAAAAAGATTTTTTTTCAAATTTCTTGACAAAAAGTTAGATTTTAATTTTTTATAAAAGGTAAATAATAAGTATCGCATTGTATTTGATTCACTTATTTTTATCAACTTCTCAATAAACATTGCCAAGGGAGTAAAAAAACTGGTGTACTAGAGTCAAGGGAATAATTGTTGTTTTTTTGTTGGAGTTAGGGTTAAACATTGCCAAATAATCTTTGTAAGAGTTTTATGCAGTTTTTTTTTAAAATAAAATTTTGGTATAACTATCCTTTATGTACTATCCGTGTCTTTATTGTTAGTATCACATTTCAACTATTGCCCTCTCTGGCCTTCTTCAGGTGTTTGTCAATCTGGGTAGTAAACTTCAGGGAATTTCAAATTGAGGCTTTTATTTAAAGTGAACAGACATTAATAATTGTTCCCCCAAATCTAATCAGAGGTGATTGAATTTTTTAAAGTAAAACATGGAATCTGTATTCCCCTTTATAGGAGAATCCAGCATTTGATCTGGTTTACCTCACCATTTGGTCCCTTCTGGAGAGCACATTGTCTTTATTAACTGTGGTGAAAAAAAAAGAGAGACCCACCTCAAAGTTTGTAATCCAGTTACCAAGGGATAAGAAAGGAGAGACTGAGTAAAAAGGTTCAAAGTGGCCACGTCACATTGAGATTCTTGTCTTGTCTCATGGAATAACGTGGGTTCACGTATTTATTTTTTGTTCCCCAGTGTGTCCAGTATTGCAGAAGTGAAGGAGTGCCAATGTAAGAGAACAAGAGAAAGACTGAAATTAGAAGACAAAGAGTGTGAACTTTATGATGACTGTTTGATGAAAGACTATTCATCTATTCATCACATTAACATTTCACAAATGCACGGCCACTAGACATAATACAGTCTAAAATAAAAATGGGGTGTCTGTTTCAAATACATGTATCCACTATAACATTTGAAGTAACAACAATGTCGGATTAAAAATAAACCTATTAATTTTTTAGAAATTGCTGGTGGCTTACCTCTATTTTCTTTATGCTAATGGTAAGGCCAAATGCAATAGTTCTTGGGCTTTCCTCTAGGAATGTTAGCACAATCAGCAAACAGCAGATCACAAATTACACTAATTCAAAGAAGTGATTTAGCTTTGAACCAATGATGGTCGAAATGGCCGCCACTACTTCAAAATTGAAGTTTAAAACCAGTGTTCATGTCACGATGCATTGGAACATTACTGAGAAAACAGAGGCCATGACACAAGAAAACAGAGGCCATGACACAACCTTGACACAAGCCATTTGTAACATCAAAGGGATCAGAGAATTGCCCATCAGATACAACAGCAGCTTTCATCCCCTCATGAAAGAAGATTACAATGCTTTGAACGTTTTCTCTGGGATTCCAAGCTTTTCAAGAACTTTCCAAGGCCAAGTTTTATTAACTATACCATCATTTTTATTTTGTTGTTGACGACTTTATAATGTTACATATTTTTGTTGTAAGTGACTGTTCATCATTTTATATGTATTTCGGTGTTCAGTGTTAAGGTTATAAAGAGTTTCGTGTGGATATATCATATTTGTTTCAACGTGTGTGTTTGGTGTAAAGTAGTAGCAGATTGCTGTTTACGTGTGCTATGTTATACATAATTTGTGTGTGCGGATTGTTTTTTGAATTAATTCTTGGTTTTCGGTATATCCTTTTTGTGAATATTATTTAAGGCTTATCTTCCTTTGGTTGGGTAGTATTGGTTTAATCTCTAACAGCATATTGTGAGGCTCCACACACGCACATGTGTGTATGCTGTGGGCCAACTTAAAATTGAGGCAAAGAGAAGAGAAGAGAGAAGAGAGCTATGCATGTGTTTGCTGTTCTTTTATATTTTCTTAATGGGAATGACAACATGTGGTTGTTAATTCTTATCTTTCACCTATTAGAAGTACTTCCAAAGTATAATTTAACATCATTATCATCCGAATGAATTCGAGCTCTATAAACAATACTTTTGGACATACACTGGCCATTCATTGGGCAGGTTTTATTTTTTCGGCAGTTGCAATTATTTTTAGAAAGGGTCATTTTTGCTACTAGTTGGGTGACAAATGTTGTTTATGTGGGCCAAATATTTATTTGATATCATTGCATTATGTTGTGAAATATATTTATCTATGTTTTTAATGCAACTATAACTAAGTTTGACATTGTTGTTGTTGAAGATTTTTTTAGTGTGGGTGAATAAGAGAAATGTTTATGAATTAAGTTAAGGAATAGTTTACCAAGGTTAGTTTGAACATTACAACTGAAGGGTGGGTTAAACAGTTTTAATTAAACCAAAAAAAGTTGTTTCCGTGATTTTTGCTTATTTCTGCCTATCTTGTTTTTAATGGAGTATTCTGAACTAGTGTTAAGTTTACTTTTTTCTAAAGCATTAATGTATTTAATTTTAGAATTGTGAGAACATTATTTGACAATTTCTCAAATATTTAGGCCAGTGGATATATATAAATATACTACGGCAGGATTCGAACCTGTGACTCCTATCTATTGCACACATTTTTGTAATAAAAATTTATCGTAAATAATCAGGCCGGTAGAAATAAATATATAATACTGTTTCATTAAAAACAGAATATCTACTTAAATACGAGTATCGATAAAAAATAATGTTCAAACAATTCATTTCAAATTGTTGGTTGCTTATAACCAAGTTTCGTTAAAATCCGTTGATTTCCGTAACACACACACACACACACACACACACATATATATATATATTTAGTATATCGAGGCAACAAGTAATTTTCTAAACATATTCTATTAAATATAAGAGACAATTAATGTCTATTATGTTTAATCATGAGCCGTTCTAAACGTCGTATTTTTGCTTTAATTTCAGTTGAAAATAAAGACAAAAATTCTCCAACATTTGGATAATTATTTATTGGTTTTCTTCTAAGCTTTCGGCTCACATGAGCCATCTTTAGAGAGGTAGTTTAAACTGAAATATTATAAAATCCACCATCACCGATGATTTTATTTTGTGTTGACATCTTCCTGGTAAATATAGTATTAATTCCACGGACAAATTTTTACAGATTCTCCATTCCGTAAAACCTAAGAATCAAATTATTGCATCTTTGGATGTCCAAAACTTATTCACAAATGTTCCCGTCCAGGAAACAATTGACATTATTATCCGTGATGTATACAACCATGCTACTCTCCCATCAATCAATATTAAACCCACTATATTAAAAAAACTATTATTAGCATGCACCACACAAGTACCCTTTCACGATCCCTTAGGCAATATTTATACACAAATAGATGGTATTGCGATGGGATCTCCTTTAGGTCCCCTCTTTTCTAATTATTATATGGCAAATCTAGAAAATAAAATAATTAATGATAACAGTAAACCCTCTACATATGTAAGATACATAGATGACATCTTTGTTTTAGCTAAGAATATAGATAAAATTAAATATCTTAAAAACAAATTTGAAAGTCACTCCGTCCTCAAATTTACATTAGAACTTAATATTAATAACAAACTCCCATTCCTTGATGTATTAATTGATTCTAGCACACATAAATTTACTACTTCTCTATATAGGAAACCAACTAGCATAAATTCGTGCCTTCTTAATTATAATAGTGAATGTCCCCAACGATATAAGTTAGCTGTTATAAAAAACTTACTTCAACGCACACAAATGATATCTTCTTCCAAATCTATATTTTATAAAGAATTACACAACATTAAGCAAACACTAGTCAATAATGGATTTCCTAATTCTGTTATTGATCAACAAATTAAAATGTATCTCAACAAAATTAACAATAGCTCTAACAATAATGATAATATTAATAATAATGGTTTACATCAAAATAAACATAACACTATTAACTTATACTATTGCAACTAAATACATAATAATTATAAACAAGATGAGAAAACTCTCAAAAACATAATACGTAGAAATGTTAAACCAGTCGAAAATAATAATCAAATTAAACTCATTATATATTATAAAAAGTTTAAAACAATTGACCTCATAGTCTATAATAACCCAACAAGCACTAAACTAAATTCTTTACAAAAAACCAATGTAGTGTACCAATTTACATGCCCATTCAGAGATTGCATCTCTGATACTAATCAAAAACCTAGTACATATATTGGTTTTACTACAACCACGCTCTCCCGTAGACTTACATGTCATCTTTCTGATCAAAGTACTATTAAACAACATTTCTCTGAAAAACATAAACATGTAGGTAATATCAGACAGATTTTGGTCAAGAATACGGTGATCCTTACTCATACACACAGTAAGAGGAACCTGCAGATATTGGAGGCCATGTACATCAAATCAAAACAACCAACACTCAATAAAATCAACTTTAAAACAGGAAAGAACATATTACATTGCATTTGACTACATGGTTTTGTTGTCATTTCGTGCTATCCCGCGGTGTGACGTCATAAAACCGCATCGCAAACTTAAGAACTGCGTTTATTATTTTTGGTAACTATTGCCGTTGCCAAGCGAAGTTTTATGTCAACACAAAATAAAATCGTCGGTGATGGTGGATTTTATAATATTTCAGTTTAAACTACCTCTCTGAAGATGGCTCATGTGAGCCGAAAGCTTAGAAGAAAACCAATAAATAATTATCCAAATGTTGGAGAATTTTTGTCTTTATTTTCAACTGAAATTAAAGCAAAAATATGACGTTTAGAACAGTTCATGATTAAACATAATAGATATTCATTGTCTCTTATATTTAATAGAATATGTTTAGAATATATATATATATATATATATATATATATATATATATAGAATAAAAAGTGTGAGGATAACTTTTACATACTAAAAAGGTCACCCCAGATCAAAACCACTTCAAATTGGGATAAACACTTGATTCTTTTATCTGTTTATTTAAGAATTATCCATTTAGACACATGCTGATGTGGAAACACACCACTGAACGTGCCGGCATTTGATTCATGTTATTTTGATTTATTTTATTTTATCTAATTTTATCTTACTTTATTTGTTTTACTGGTTTTATTTATTTACCTATTCTTCCTATTAACTTTATAAAATAACAAGCTCGCGACCAGAAATTAAAAAAAACTCAAACATAAAAACCACAAATTTATTCGCCTGAAGAGAGTTAATTTTAGACTCAAAACACGTGTAGCATGTAGCATCACAAATGCAATTAATGTTTCATAACATGTATAATTACAAAAACAATAAATATACACTTTAAAGAAAACGTTCACGGCTTCTCACACTTTTTATTCTATACTAATTTCTCTCGTTGGAACAACCCTATTTCTTTTTCCTATATATATAATGATAATTGTCACTTCTTTGCAGAAGACCATCTCTTCAGTCGCTTTTATTTGTGTTTTTCATTTAGAATATCATTATTTTTCTCATTTTTACCTGAGCTAATGCTCTGCTATGAACCCATAAGTGATTCTTAAATCCAGCGTCACCTTTTACAATCTTTCTACATAGGTGGCAAACATAAAGTTTGTCTCTACTAATCATATTAAAAACTTGCCTGTCCCTATGTACAATCATCTGATATTTGAGTCCTGCAACAGACCTACAAACCTTATCACAAAACTCACACAAGTAACCAGCAGGTCTTTCTGATACGGATGCATTTACAGGAAAAGTGATCTCATTAATATACAATGGCTTACTGGAGTGAAAGAAAAATGAGAAGACATTAGAAGGAACTGAAAATCTAATCCTAAATAGGAAACAAGACTCCCGTTCAAATTTGAATTAAATGGAACCTAGTAGGACCACAAATTTAGTTCCTTGTAAAAGGTTCTTTTTTTAAACACATATATATAGAATGTGCATTGTGGATATCGGCTCGGAACGAGAAATCGGGGAGTTGAGTTCGAATTCCAGCTGAATTCATTGCATTCACTTACGCGCAAATACCCTTGGAAAAGGTATTAATCCATCTATTCCTTCCAGTTATGGGTTAAATGACAGGACAGATTGGGTTCTATAGCCTTGGTCAGCAACCAGTCTACCGCAGAAAGCAATGGCAACCTACTGCGGGATAATCTTCTGCCCAGTCAGTCATGTCTCCAAAAAGACATGAATGCCCAAGCGTGTTTGACGTATGGCACTTAACTGACTGATATATAGAAAGGGTAAAATAATACTTTTATTTGGTTCTATTTTTGTATGACTGTTCCAAATAAGCAGCTCTTTTTTGCAACTAATTACACTGAAGCTGTCAGTCTATATATTCAAGGGGTTAAATATTCAAGGGGTTAAATATTCAGGAGTTAAATATTCAGGGGTTAAATATTCAAGGGGTCAAATATTCAGGGGTTAAATATTCAAAGGGTTAAATATTCAAGAGTTAAATATTCAAGGGGTTAAATATTCAGGGGTTAAATATTCAAGGGGTTAAATATTCAGGGGTTAAGAAACTGCTGTTTTCTGAAGTATATTGAGCTTTTTGGTAATCCTTGTTAATCTTTGCCTTAGGAAAAGATTAATCCACTGAAAGGCCATTGTTCCTGTTTAGTTTCATATTTTCTCTCTTTTTCCACTTATCTGATCAGCAGTGAAAATGATTGAATTTCTTAGAAGAGACATTTATTTTTACACATTGTTTTATTTCAATTATTTGCTATAATGAAATTGGACTGAATTAAACAAAACTGCGCCTCCTCAGCCTTACCCTATCTTCCGATCTCAAGTGGAATCATGACATTCGGTCAATAGCGGAATCCACTGCTAGGAAGGTTGGGTCACTGTGTCGAGCCAGTAAGATTTTATGCTTAAATCCATCTTACACAGATACAAATCAGCTATCTGTCCATGCATAGAATACAGATGTCATATATGGTCAGGCGCCCCTGCTGTTCATCTCAGTGTTCTCGACAGGCTCCAAAGGAGAATCTGTAATGTGATAGGTCCCAACTTGTCAGCTTCACTCCAGCCACTTTCTCACCTGTGGGAGATGGCTTTCTTCTGTTTATTCTACAAATATATTCATGGCTTCTGCTCCGATGAACTTAAGTCACTGGTGCCCCCACCACATGAATTTACTAATGCCATCCGACTGGCAACAACGTCCCACCCATTTACAGTTAAATCAACCAAATGCAACTAACAATTCTACTCCAATAGCTTCTTTTCTCGCACTTCCCACCTGTGGAACTCCCTTCCATATGCTTGCTTTCCTGACGGCTACAACCTCCTGAAATTTAAATGCAATGTCAACTCCCATCTCTTATCCACTTGACTCTAGTCCTTTCTACATCACCCCATATATCTTGTTCATTTCCTTTCTCTCTACTTTCGCAACTGTCTTCACACCTGTGCTCCCATCCTTCTCTTGCCCTTTCTCTGACACCCCCTGTAACTGGTTTGTCTTTCTCTTCACTCTCCTTTTTGTATTCTTGTTTACTCTGTCTGAATTTTAATCTTTAACTAATCCATGAAAGTCACTTTACTCCCTGACATCTCTAGGATAAAAGTACCTTGCTGGCAGTACTTAGCTCCTCTCCTATTAAGAAAGGATGTGTGTTGTGGTGCAGCGAATATTGGCTCAAAATCATAAATCAGAGAGACAAGTTTCAATTTTAGTTGAATTTGTTGCATTCACTTACACACAAATACACTTGGGATTAATCCGTCTCATCCCCCTCCAGCTATGGGTTAAATAGCAAGGTGGATTAGATTCTATAGCTTTGGTTGGAAACCAAGTCTACTGCATAAAGTAATGGCAACCTGCGGAAAAATATGAAAAACCAGAAATAATGTCCAGTCGTAATCACACCAAAAACTACATATTAGGATCATACAAACCTGGATGAAAGTGTTTAAGGTCCTTAAGTAACTCCTTCCTAATTTTGAAATTTAAAAAAAATTCCAGTCATGTCTTCATAAAAATCCCTGTCGTACATTTGAAGACATTGTAAAATCATGTATTATAAATCACCTGAAAATACCAAAAGGTTGAAATAACATTTTTTTTTTTAATCATTTCACCCCAAGCAAGGCATTCCACTGCCATTATTGCGCAGGGGGTTACATAGGGGAAGGTGCTGAGAGAGTGATTAGATATAGGAAATGTCAGAAGGAGGTACATAGGAAGAGTGTTTGATAGAATGTGTGCGAGTTAGTGTGTTAGAAGGTGTCTATTAACTTTACATTTAAACTCCTGGAGATTGTAGTTGTCGGGGAAGCAAGGGAATTCCACAGGTGGGAAGTGCGAGAAAAGAAGCTGTTGGAGTAGAAATTGCGGTTACATTTTATTGGTTTCACTGTAAGAGGGTAGGACCTAGTTGCTAATCTAGTATCTCGTGCAAATTCGTACCTAGGGGGCACCAGTGATCTAAGTTCATCGGAGCAGAAGCCGTGAAAGTATTTATAGAAGAGGCACAGAGAAGCCACGTCACACCGGTGAGAGAGTGACTGCAGCCAGTCTGCCAAGTCGGTATCGATTACATTACAGATTCTCCATTGAATTTTGTCAAGAACCCGGAGGAGAATAGCAGGGGCACCCGACCAGATGTGGCAGCAGTATTCAATACATGGGTGGATGGTAGATTTATATATGTGCAGGATAGATTCAGACGGAAAAAAACTTCCCAGCCCTGCACAGAGAACCAACTTCCAAATGAAAAATATATATATATATATATATATATTGATTGTTTAATTACTTAGTTTTGGGTTATAATAAAATTAGACCAGTGCACATCTGTATTAAAAAGTGTTCAATACAATTATATTGTAGAACTTTTGAATATTTTCCATTTGTAAATGAGTTATTATGTGACCTAGGTTTCTACCATGAGTGGTGTCTTCAGGCGATTTTCAATAACTGATTTTATTGTTTACTGTTTTTTTTTGTTTTGTTTAAGAATGCTTACGTAATGGTGTTTTTTTTTTTGAATGCTCATGTCATGGGGAATTTTTGAATGCGCAATTTTAAAATTACAAGAAATTATCACATTTTTATCCATGGTTTTATGAACCTAAGAGGTATAATTTCTGTTCTTTCATTCAATAGTTTGATTTTGCTTGGGAATAGCATAGTCTCTAGCTTTTCTTCTTGACACAGTCTACATATTTTGTCACTGTTGTAAGGCTTGGGTGTTTTTACTATACACCACATTATGTTTGGGTTTTTTCTAAATTTTGATTTCAATTTCTACATGAGGCTAACCAATTTTGTACAGTTTTTTAAGTTTTAATGTAGACTTGTGATTGAACCACCTGGTCTTAAAGGTGTCTTTGGTTGATTCTGAATGTATTTTATTTTGACCATTTAAGTCATGTACCTTTGCATTGTAAATGACTTCTTTTGTGTTGCAAATTACCAAGCAGATAATTCTAAATGCAAATAGATTGGTTCTTTTGTTAATACTTCACAATAACATGTGTACCAGATGAACTGTTCTGGTGTCCAGTTTTTGTGCTCTCTTCCCTATGCTAGTCTCTTCTTCTTATTGGCTTCCTGGCTGCCTTGTAAAATTTTGCAAAGTAATAATAACAAAAGAACCATTCTATTTTCATTTAGAATTATCCACTTGGCAATAAATACTAAAAATAGTATGAAATACATCAATTTTTAAAAACTAGTGTAGCCTAATAATTATGGCTGGTAGTGTATATATGATAAAAATACAGTTTTAAGTTATGTTATATTTATGATTTAAAGTGATCAATATCACCAATACAACATTTGTAAATATAAAATATAAAAATAGACATTAAGTTCAACACTCATTAGTGACAATCTGTTTCTTACTAAAATGCAATCATCAGGCCAGGGTCACTCATTTAGTGATTTGTGTTATTTAAAGATCAGATGTCATCTCAAAATGCAGACACAAAAATGAATTTTTACTACATTATTTAAAAATTGAAAACTAAAAAACAGACAAAACTAAATTAAAAAATCCAAATCAACAAACAAGTAAACAAATTCAGTAAATAAAAAACACATTAACAAACTAAGAATGCATGCATAAACAAAAATAAATGAAATAAACACAAGAAAATATAATAATCAACGACAAATAATCAACAACAAATAATCAATAATAAATAACGAGTCAGAAAGTTAACGAACAACATGATAAAATAGTCACAAAACTGCATTTGGATCCAAAATTATTTTTACTCAGTAGCCTCAGAATAATTTGAAACATAACCGTTATAACCCACCCAATAACCATTAAAATGATATAATAGACCAACCCATAATGCACCATCTAAATCTAAACTTATTTATAAATGAAACTTTGTCTCTGTGTGTGTGTCTGTGTGTGTATCCTATAGACTCCGAAACAGCTGAACCGAATTTCTTGAAAATTTACACAGTTGTACTATAAGCTTCTGTGAGTGTTCTTAGCTAGGTTTTGTGTCAAGGTACCCCCGATAAATATCGAAAATCGATAATTGAAAAAATCATGTTATAGAAGGAGTGGTCCGATTTTAATCAAATTTGATACACTCATAGATAAAGACATAAGAAATGATATTCAGAAGTTTCAATGTTGCAGTTGTTACAATAGCGCAGAAAATTGATAATATATATAAAAAAGGCAAGCTGTTTGCGTGTGTGTCTGTTTATTTCTCTGTATGTCCTTTATACAAATCCACAATTTTTATCCGATTCTCACCCAACTTCACATAAATATTCTTTAGGCAGAGTCTGAGCTCCAAGACCATGGATTAGTTTTAAAGCTTTCATTACATCCGAGCAACGCCGGGCTATACTGCTAGTCATATATAAATAGTCGAGCCAAGATACAATACACATGGCCTGAAAATTGCATTTAAGCATGAAATAGACACACGGTGCAATGGATGAATTGTCATCTAACACTGACATCTCATTTTAACATAAATTAAATTGGTGAATGCTGCCGTAATCCTTGCCTTCAGTTCATCTTTGATGTTACAAGAAGTTTTGTTGATCTCTCACTCAACTGCACCCCACACATAATAATCAAGGGGGTTGCAGTCTGGGGACTTCAGTGGCCAGTTATAAGGAATGTTGTGGTCATAGAAATTGTCTGATAGCCATGACCAGGTTCTCCTGTTTGTGTGGCATGGTGGAGAGTACTGTTGCCAGGCATAGGGACTACCAGCAGCCATCGTCTTGATCCAGAGCAGTACTACCTCTTCAAGGCACTTGATGTAGGCGTCTGTGTTGAGTGTGAGGCCCTGTGACAAGATGAATGGAGGCATAACATCACCATCTTTAGTGATCACTCCAAACGCCATGATATTGACTGGATATATCATCCAACTCTTTCTGAATCCTCTTTAGATCGATACCCAAACACTCTGAAATGTTCATATTAGAGCTTATACTATGAATGCCATGCAGTGCATCATCATGCTTCAAACTTTCTGACATAGTGTATTGCATAATAGTGCCCTTTTTCTTACAGATGGTGCCCAACTGACCCTATTATACTGTTCAGTTGACAAAAATCAAAAACGTCACGCATGCATGAAATCAGAAGTATAAAATGGTGACAATTTACCCCCCCCCCGTTTGTGTGTATATATATCTAAACTTATTTATAAATGGAACTTTGTATGTGTGTGTATGTGTGTGTCCGTTACCTATAGACTCCAAAATGGCTGAACCGATCTCCTTGAAAATTTATACAGTTGTACTATAAGCATCTGCGAGTGTTCTTAGCTAGGTTTTGTGTCGAGGTACCCCCGATAAATATCGAAAATTGATAATCAAAAAAATTAGCTTATAGAAGGAGTGGTCCAATTTTAATCAAATTTGATACACTCATAGACAAAGACATAAGAAACGATATTCAGAAGTTTCAAGGTTGCAGTTCTTACAATAGTGCAGAAATTCGATAATATATATATATATATATAAAAGGCAAGATGTTTGTGTGTGTGTCTGTTTATCTGCTTGAATGCCTATTTTTTCAGCCCTTTTATTTTAGTTTTTGCTTCAGGTTTGGCTCTAAGTAGGTATAATTGTACTTCTTAGTCTCAGCCATGATACCATTTCCTCAGAGGACTTATTTAGCCTTCAAAATTCAGTTTACGATGAAAAAAACTTATTTGATATCGATACCAGGAAATCAAAATTTGACTTATATCCATTCATTTTTCTTTCAGTCTACTGTTTTGCTTTAACTGGAAACAACTATTGCTTTTTAGTCTTTCGTGTCAACGTCCAAAGAGTCTGAGCTCCAGGACCATGGATTAGTTTTAAAGCTTTCATTACACCCGAGCAACACCGGGCTATACTGCTAGTATATATATATATATATTATATGCAGAGAGAGAGAGGGAGAGAATAGGAGATTATTTTAGTTCTTGTCAGCATTTTTGTTAATGTTTGCCTCTCTAATAGATGCGATTATTTTTCAGGTGACTATAGATAAGCAATTGAGTTAATAAACAGCTTTATATCCCCCGCCTCACCTCCACTAAAATCTTTATTTTTCACACCACTCTGTCAATTTATGATTATCTGAATAATTATATAGTAACGCATTCATAGGATATATCATTATTATTATTTTGAATTACCCGTTGTTTGTAAGGAGATTACCTGGGCATTGTGTTCTAGTTGAATAACTGAGAGATCCTTAGGATCATAGAATATTCTCACACTTAAGAAGTTTTTTCATTGAATATACATTGACTGACGATTGTTTTATTATACTGAGGGGAATATTTATAGATGTTTATAAAACTGAGTACAGTACGGTCATGGGAATGAGAGACAGTTCAAGGTGTGAGCCACAAACTCTAGATGTCAGAATAAGGTCGGTACAGAAATTATAACTATCACAATAATGTAGTAAAAGACTGTGTAGTAAATGTGACATAGAAATATGAAAATGCATCAGAAAAGATACCTTAGAGAAATTAAATAAAGTATTAAGAAACAGGAAAATTTAGTTAGAAACAAAGAAAACAACACTGAACTATTATTTAATATCTTATCTTTTGTATAGCAGTGAATGCTGGACAATCTCCTCATGCCTTTCATAAACTGAGCAAAGTATTAAAAGATAGGAAAATATTGCGAGAACCAAAGACAACGGGATTGCTATATTGTTGTGGTGAAACTTTGTCGCCAAGTTGTTGTGGCTTGTTTGAGCCAGGAAGAAAGACACGGAATCAAGAAGGGTAGGTTCAAATAGCCAGGAAGAAAGACACGGAATCAAGAAGGGTAGGTTCAAATAGCCAGGAAGAAAGACACGGAATCAAGAAGGGTAGGTTCAAATAGCCAGGAAGAAAGACACAGAATCAAGAAGGGTAGGTTCAAATAGCCAGGAAGAAAGACACGGAATCAAGAAGGGTAGGTTCAAATAGTGCATTAGAAATAACAGAACATATATACAAGTAAGAGTGCTAGGAGTCAGCAAAATATAAGTTTAAGTCCGAACGGTATAGTTACGCTGCGTCACAACTGTCTCACAGCTGCATCCCTGAAAGGCACATATATCACATTTGTCCTGTAAATGAACTGAATGTTTGACAATTGCCTAAGAGATGTAAAGAGATTCACAGATGTAGTTTAAGTTAGGAATAGTATAGACTGAACGTGGCAAATGAAACTTGTAGGTCTTAGGATTGTCCTTCTTCAAACACTTTGGATTAGCGCTACATAATCACAAACAAAGAACTGTGCCAAATAACAGAAACCATATCACTTGAAGACTACTAACGGCAGCAACAACTAAAATGGATATTATATGTAACTCAAAGAAAAATATTGAAACCTGAGTGTTTTGGCAAAGATCATCCTTTGTCGAACATTGTGGACTGGTGCTACAGAATCACAAACAAAGAACTGTACCAAATAACAGAAACCACAACACTTGAAGACTACCAACAGCAGCAACAACTAAAATGGATAGTACATGTAGCTTGACAAGAAAATAATGACCTAATTAAGATGTTATAGTTCCACACTACTTCAGACAAAAGGGTAGGAAACTTCCATCAAAAATGGAAAGAGCAACAACAGTGGATTTTAAAAACCTGTTTCCATGATGTGCATTGTAGTGCAGAGGATCTTGGCTCAAAACAAGAAATTAGAGAGGCGAGTTCAAATTACAGTTGAATTTGTTGCATTCACTTACATGCAAATACCCTTGGGAAAGACGTTAATATGTCTCTTCCCTCCAGCTATGGATTACGTAAGAGAACAGACTCTATAGCCTTGGTCGGCAACCAGTCTACCGCAGAAAGCAATGGCAACCTACTGCAGGAAAATCTTCTGCTCAGTCAGTTATGTCTCTTTTAAGACATGATCTCCTAAAGCATGTATCACATATGGCACTTAACTGACTGACTGAATATAATAGTTGGAAACATGATTAAGGCTTCTACTGGTCATAAAGTGGGGGATCAGTTTTATATTGTTATGAAATAATAAACCGATCCCCCATTAATTACTATTTAATAATATAATACATCCCTTCCTTCTCTACCTATGAGTCAAATAACAGGATAGATTGGGTTCTATAGCCTTGGCTGGCAAGCAGTCTACTGCAGAAAGTAATGGCAACCTACTGTGGGATAATCATCTGCCCAGTCAGTTATGTCTCTTTCGAGACCCAAGCATGTATCATGTATGGCATTTAACTAATTGATCTGGATAAAAGGATTGAATAGCAGGACAGATTGGGTTCTATAGCCTTAGTTGGTAACCAGTATACTGCAGAAAGTAATGGCAACCTACTGCAAGAAAATTTTCTGTCCAATCAGTCATGTCTTTTTCGAGACATGATCACCTAAGCGTGTATCATGTATGGCACTTAACTGACTGATTTTAATGAAAAATTATTTTAATAGAAAATTTTTTAAAATTTTAGCCAACTGTAGAACTGACTGATTGCTCAGTGAATGTCAAATGTTTTCTTATGAGGAAAATGAATATTACCATTATCATGGGAATACTTATACTTAAAATCATAAAGAGATATTTGAACTGTGGCATTACCCCTTGTTATCTACCAGAGGACTTCTCTTAACACCTGCTACGTGGTGTATAAAGCAGTATAAAAGGGCCCAAGCCATCACTTTCTCCCTCCAACTACAGGATGCCAGAGTGACAAGGCATGTTTTTTTCTCCTCTGGAGAGACTTCTTAATTCTAATCGAACCACATGTCACAGTGCACAAAATGCAATATTGTCACTACTTTTCATAAGAACCAATTATGACCGCAATAATATTGCCACAACAACCTATCATATAATAGAATCTGCAATGTTATTGGTCCTGACCTGGCATATCAGTTTCAGTCACTTTCGAACTGCCATAATATAGTTTCCCCGTGCCTGTTCTATAAATACTTTTATGGTAATTGCTCAGATGAGCTTTCCTCTTTAGTCCTTAGACTTTATGAAATTATGTGTTTGAATTCCAGTCAAATTCATTTCATTCACTTATGAACAAATACTTTTGAGAAAGGTATTAATTTATCTTTTCTCACTCCAGCTATAGGCTGAATAGCTGGACAGATTGGGTTCTGTAGCCTTGGTTGGCAACCAATCTATTGCAAAAAATAATAGCAACCTACTGCAGGAAATCTTCTGCCTAGTCAGTTACGTCTCTAAAGAGACATGATCTCTCAAGTGTGTATTACGTATGGCAATTAACTTACTGACTGGCTAGATTGGCTTCAAATCTTATCTTAAAGTCGAAATAGCGAGATGCAATCAAATGTTCTATGATAATAGTTTCTCCTATTGCACTCATTCCTTGTGGAATTCTCTTCTGGCTTCTTGCTTTCCAGTCAACTTTGATCTTTAAAAATTCGAATGCAATGTCAATCATTTTCTACTGTCTTCTTAATCCCTGTTCTTTTATTGTTCTCTCATCTTAATTGTACTTTTTCTCTTTCTTATATATATATAACTAGCAGTATAGCCCGGTGTTGCTCGGGTGTAATGAAAGCTTTCAAACTAATCCAAGGTCCTGGAGCTCAGACTCAGTCTAAAGAATATTTGTGTAAAGTTTGGTGAGAATCGGATAAAAATTGTGGATTTGTATAAATGACATACAGACAGATAAACAAACAGACACACACAAACATCTTGCCTTTTATATATATATATATATATATATATATATATATATATATTATCGATTTTCTGCACTATTGTAAGAACTGCAACCTTGAAACTTTTGAATACCGTTTCTTATGTCTTTGTCTATGAGTGTATCAAATTTGATTAAAATCGGACCACTCCTTCTATAACCCGATTTTTTTGATTATTGATTTTCGATATTTATCGGGGGTACCTCAACATAAAACCTAGCTAAGAACACTCGCAGACGCTTATAGTACAACTGTGTACATTTTCAAGAAAATCGGTTCAGTCGTTTCGTAGTCTATAGGTAATGGATATACACACAGACGCGCACGCGCACACACACACACACACAAAGTTCCATTTATAAATAAGTTTAGATAACCCCTTGTATCTTAGTGACTTTATTGTGCAATATTAAAAGATTACTGCTGATGACACAAACAAAAAATAACTACACTTACAAGACAAGCCATCAGTTGTGATATAGAAGAAAAAATTGCAACTTTATCTTTTCTTAGTCTTCAGGGTTTGTGCCTCACAAGGTGTGGCTTGTGCCTTGTAATTCTTTGTATAATACTTTATCAATTATAAACAATTTTTCCTGTAGAGGGGGGAGATCCTCACAGCAGGAAACGGCATAACAAAAAGAGAAGCAAAAAGCAGTGAGCAAGTGAAAAAAACTATAAAATATTTAGTACATAATATAGAGTGAACCCCACTTGTCACATGCTAAGGAATAACAGAGATTGGTCTATGTAACATTTAAAGAGTTGGTATAATCACGACTTGGATTCTCTGATTACAAAAAAGCTTCTCACTGTCTAAGCGGACTTGTTTGAATAAAAAGTGGAAAGTAAGTGTCCTATTTTTGTCCACTATGTTTGCCTATGAGTTCTGTTTAACGTGTTTGTCTGCATTGTTTTAAGTAACTTGTCTTTGTCAGATGGTGTTTCTCACATTGCTACCTGTGGCAAGAATGGTGAATTGGATGTCGTGAGTGAAGGGAATCTTGCAATATGAACATTATTCATATCAGGATTTGATTGGATTCTTTAGGTATCATTGTGGAGTTATTTTCGCTTGGAGGCTAGTATTTGTGCTAAAGTCAGTTTTAATAGGTTTGATGTACAAAATGTTAGGAATTTGATATAATATGTATTACGCAGTGTCACTGACTACTTTTGTATTTGACTAACTGTCGACGACTATCATCGTACATTGACTGACCCCCGTTCCTCTTGCTACTCCTACTTAAATTAGGTGGGAGGGTCTATTCACTATAGAATAGGTGTGTTTCACCATAAAAGGTATCAGCTCAAGATGAAGATCAGATCTGATAGAAAGCATTTGTTGTTGACAAATTTCAACAAAAGATGAATAAATGTAGTGAGCCTGGTTCATGTGAATTTGGCCGGCCTTGATTTTCTTTTTTAAGTCCCCTATCTCACAATGAGGCAGTTTCCTGTGAACCCTCCCCTGGTTAAGAGAGACTCTTTTTGTTTACCTAGTTAATGTGAGTAAGTGTTGTTCCTGGCCTGTTCCCAGTATTCTCTTTTGTTATGATCCATGTTGAGATTCTCAATGTCTCTAGTTTGTTTTTGGGATTTTTGTTTTCATTCCAACTGGCTCAGCCTTTGATTTTTCTCTCTGCATTGCTTATTTTGGCTTTTCCCTCTCCAGTAATAAGTACGTGTCTTGATTCTGTCTATAGGTAAGAATACAGCAGCCATTCTTATTGTTTTGTGGGGTTGACGGGTCCAACTAACATCTGTTTATTTTAGCCTGAATGTTCAGTTATAATTTAGTTTTGTTTTTTGGGTTTATCCCCGTCTTCATTTTATGATCATTATATATCTATCTAAACTTATTTATAAATGGAACTTTGTCTGTGTGTCTGTGTGTGTGTATCCATTACCTATAGACTCTGAAACGACTGAACCGATTTTCTTGAAAATTTACACAGTTGTACTATAAGCGTCTGCGAGTGTTCTTAGCTAGGTTTTATGTTGAGGTACCTCCGATAAATATCGAAAATCGATAATCGAAAAAATCGGGTTATAGAAGGAGTGGTCCGATTTTAATCAAATTTGATACACTCATAGACAAAGACATAAGAAATGATATTCAGAAGTTTCAAGGTTGTACTTCTTACAATAGTGCAGAAAATTTGCTATCAATACCAGGAAATGAAAATTTAACTTACATCCATTCATTTTTCTTTCAGTGTACAGTTTCGCTTTAACTGGAAACAACTATTGCTTTTTAGTCTTTCGTGCCAACGTCCAAGGAGTCTGAACTCCAGGACCATGGATTAGTTTTAAAGCTTTCATTACAGCCGAGCAACGCCAGGCTATACTGCTAGTTTATATATATATGTTTGGATAAAGAAATTTTTATGACACGTGTTTTTTTTTATAGGTCCCCTGTGAATATGTGGTATTGTGGTGAATGAGTTCATTGTAAGGAATGAATAGGTTATGAATCTGATTAGCTTGGTCTAGGATAGTTAACCAGTACTACACTATTTCCCCTTAGACCATATGCCACAATTGATGTATTTTGCATTAATAAATAATTTCTTCGATTACAAAAAAGAACTAGATTGGAAAGAACTACAATACAACAAATGAATTGTAATTTAAAATTTAATCCATATATTTTTTGCCTTGCTTGAAGTGAAATGATTGAAAAATAGAGTTTCTCTCCAAACAAGAAATTATTTTTCTTCAACACACTCTCAATGTCATTACAAGTTTCTCAAAGAATAATATTGTAAGTCATTTTCTCACTAAAAAGTTAGTTGATCTTCCTATATGGTAGTTAATGCTCCATAATGACTGACTGGGCAGATGATTTTCCCGCAGTAGGTTGCCATTACTTACAGTAAACTGATTGCCAACCAAGGCTATAGAACCCAATCTGTCCTGTTATTTAATCCATAGCTGGAGGGAGAAGAAACAGCTTAATAATTTTCCAAAGGGTGTTTGTGTCTAAGTGAATGCAATGAATTGTGCATTGTGGTGCAGTAGATATCAGCTTGGAACAAGAATCGAACAGTCAAGTTCAAATTCTAGTTGAATTTTTTGCATTCACTTACACACAGATACCCCTAGAAAAGGTATCAATCTGTCTCTTCCCTCTAGCTATGGGTTAAATAGCAGGACTGATTGGGTTATATCGCCTTGGTTAGCAACCAGTCTAGTGCAGAAATTAATAGCAACCTAGTGTGAGAAAACCTTCTACCCAGTCAGTCATGTCTCTTTCGAGACACAATCACCTCAGCATGTATCATGTATGGCACTTAACTAACTGAATCTTATCACAGATAAAGAAAAAATTAGAGTCAGCAGAAATATGGTTCTACAGAAGGATGCTGAGAATACCATGGTCTAAACATGTGAAAAATGACACAGAGAAAATAGAAACGAAAAGGACACTTATACTTAACATCAGAAAGAGATGGTTGACATTTTTAGGGCACATGAGGAAAGAAGGCTAAGAAAATTTGGTTTCTGGTTTCTTGCCTCCCAGTTTAATATTTTCAAAAAGTTTAAATGCAATGTTAATTGTTAATTGTTATCTTCTGTCTAACACTCATTAACCCCTTGTGTGTTAGTGGCATTATTGTCATGCTTGGGGTGAAATGATTAAAAAACAAACAAAAAAAACAGGTACTCACAAGGTTCAGTGTTGTTTAACTTTGGTGATAATACAAGAATGATTTTTATAATTTACTATAATTAGGTTGTGAGCTTTCTTTTTTAATGTTTTTTTTTTTAAGATTGGCTACTGCTGTATGAATTGGGATAAAAAATTTTTCCTTAAATTTTTATGTTCTTAAATTTATCTGCAGATAATTTTAGAAAAAAAAATGTTTTCTAATTAATTTTTACAGGATTTTTTTTTCTTTTTTTGTGTGACTTATTTTAAGTTAATATATTGTTGTATCAGGTGAGCAATTTAACTTGTGTTTAAGGTTGAATAAGTACAAAAATGATTCCATGGAAAATTGAAAAGAATGTAAATAATTACTTTTTTGTGAGTGATGAAAAACTGTATTTCAAAAACAAATGTTTCTTTTAGGTTGATAACAAAATAACAAATGTATGTTGTAAAAAGAAGTATTTTAATACGCTCTTCAACAAATAAAAATTATTGTCCTGTTAAAGAAAAGCCCACTATTCAACTAAATAGTTTCTCCACCTACAACTAACATATTCGCATCTAGGAGGCTAATGAAATAATATTTAATATTTAAATAAAAGAACTGTTTTTGTTTCAAGTTTTATTGCATTTAGAGATTGCAAGAAAAGTGATTTATTGTAAATTGTGCTTTTTATTCTTCATAAAGAATTAAAATCAAAGCAAACAGATCAACAGATAACAAACATGCATTTGTGAACTAAAACAATAATCAGCTCCTGCCATCTGTAATCAAATTTGTCACCCTTCTTCTTCTTCTTCTATGTGCTTTGTCCCTTCAGGACATAGGCAATCATGATTCTCCATGTCTCCCTATCCCTTGTGGCTCTTAGTATATTTGCTCCTGTTACTCCTGGCAACCTCCATTCCTTCTTCTACCTGATGTTATCTGCTGCCTTCCTCTGTCTCTTTTTCCTTCTATCTGGCCTGTCAGTATCAAATTCTCCAAGCCCTCCTTCCTCATTGCATGTCCCAGGAACTTCAGTTGTCTTTTCCTGATGCTCAGTATTAATTTCCTTTTTGCTACCATTCTTTCCAACACCTCATCATTGCTTGTATGCTCAGTCCACGATATCTGCAGCATCCTTCTGTAAAACCACATTTCCACTGCTTCAAGTTTTGTCCTCATTTTTGATGATATTGTCCAGCATTCACTGCCGTATTGAAGAACTGACATCACATAGCAATCCACCATTCTTTTCTTTGTTTCTAGTGAAATTTTCCTGTGTTACTACTTTACTCAGCTTCTGGAACGAGTCCTTTGCCATGCCAATTCGCCTTCAGATCTCTGTGTTACACTTTCCATCTTCTGTTAGAACACTTCCTAGGTATTTAAATTTTTGTACTTGCTTGATTCTGGTATCCCTCACCTGTATTTGACATTTTGGGTTGCACCTTTTGCTGATGACCATGCATTCAGTTTATTTGTTGTCCTTTTTTGTCACTCTCCACCAATACCTTCTGTAGGAGGTCTTGTAGTTTCCTTTCACTGGTTGTCAAATAATCTGACTTCTGTTTTATGTGCCGTGTCCCTTGTTGTGGTGCAATGGATATCAGCTTGAAATGAGAAATTGGAGAGCCAAGCTCAAATTTCAGTTGAATTCATTGCATTCACTTAGGTGCAAATACCCTTGAGAAAGGTATGAATCCATCACTTCTCCCTCCAGCTATGAGTTAAATAGCAGGACAGATTGTATTCTATAGCATGGATCAAGTATGGCACTTAAATGACTGAATGAATATAATAGTTGCAAATATAAGTAAAGATTCTAGTGGGTATAAAGTGGGGGATAGGTTTTCTAATTTTATGAAGTAATAAACTGATCCCCCAATAATTACTAATTGATATAATATAAACCCCAGCTATGGGTTAAATAGCAGGACAGATTGTATTCTATAGCATGGATCAAGTATGGCACTTAAATGACTGAATGAATATAATAGTTGCAAATATAAGTAAAGATTCTAGTGGGTATAAAGTGGGGGATAGGTTTTCTAATTTTATGAAGTAATAAACTGATCCCCCAATAATTACTAATTGATATAATATAAACCCCAGCTATGGGTTAAATAGCAGGACAGATTGTATTCTATAGCATGGATCAAGTATGGCACTTAAATGACTGAATGAATATAATAGTTGCAAATATAAGTAAAGATTCTAGTGGGTATAAAGTGGGGGATAGGTTTTCTAATTTTATGAAGTAATAAACTGATCCCCCAATAATTACTAATTGATATAATATAAACCCCAGCTATGGGTTAAATAGCAGGACAGATTGTATTCTATAGCATGGATCAAGTATGGCACTTAAATGACTGAATGAATATAATAGTTGCAAATATAAGTAAAGATTCTAGTGGGTATAAAGTGGGGGATAGGTTTTCTAATTTTATGAAGTAATAAACTGATCCCCCAATAATTACTAATTGATATAATATAAACCCCAGCTATGGGTTAAATAGCAGGACAGATTGTATTCTATAGCATGGATCAAGTATGGCACTTAAATGACTGAATGAATATAATAGTTGCAAATATAAGTAAAGATTCTAGTGGGTATAAAGTGGGGGATAGGTTTTCTAATTTTATGAAGTAATAAACTGATCCCCCACTAATTACTAATTGATATAATATAAACCCCAGCTATGGGTTAAATAGCAGGACAGATTGTTTTCTATAGCCTTGGTTGGCAATCAGTCTACTATAGAAAGTAATGGCAACCTACTGGAAGAAAATCTATCCAGTCAGTCAGGTCAAGACATGATCGCCCAAGCATGTATCACGTATGCCACTTAACTGATTGACTTCTTTTGATCTAATCTGATTTACATCATTTAAATAGTCTTACTTACATATATGGGCTTATGGCCATATCACGTTGAATACACCGGTTCTCACTCGATCACCGAAGTTAAGCAACATTGAGCCTGGTCAGTACTTAGATGGGTGACCGCTGAGTTTAAATTCCAGTTGAATATCCTGCATTCACTTAAGCACTGGTACTCTTGGGAAAGGTATTAATCCGTCCCTGCCATCCAGTAATGGGTTAAATAACAGGGTAGGACTTGGGGACCCTGCTCTTAAAAAACAAATCCCAATGAATCTTGATACTCGAAAAGAAAAAAAAGTATTACTAGACACAAAACTTATATAAAAAATTGTTGAAAGAAAAAGGTATTACCAGCAATAAATAAATAAAATTTAGTTGGCAATAAATGACCTGCCGAGGTTGATATACCATAAAACAAAAACAACCAAACAACCAACCAACCAACTTACATATGTAACTGTCAGGTCTTTATTTCTTTGACCAATTTTATACTTATATACATATGTTTGTATAAAGAAATCTTAAGGAAAATTACAAAATGGCATTAACTGACATATTTATTTAAATTTGTTTCTTTACATAAGGAGACAAACTGGAGCAGATATGGATATTATGAAAAATCAAGAACATGTATTTATATGACTTTATTTGGCCTTGTTTAACCATGAAATCTTCCATGCATTTTTTATACAGGATTAAATAACAGGGTAAACCCGTCTAAAAAAATCCTTGGGAGTACCTGTGGATGAAGAGTAAACTAACGAGTAAATTATGCACAGAACCAGATTAGGTAGTTAAATGCTAATGATTGATGTAGATGGCATCATCTTCCAGCAACTCCAGTACAAAATTGTGTCCTTTTCTTTGGATTCTCTCAACAATGCTGAGAGAGGAGGATTCTGTATGACCAGACCAAGATCCCTATAGCTCCGGCTCAGGCCTGTAGCACTCTATATTTCACAAGGTGGATGAATACCAGCTCAAAAATAAAAATGAGTAATCACAAAAATATCAGGTCAGTGTAAAAGTTTTTGCCAATTTAAAATTTCATCTTGCAAATGAAAAGACTGTCTTTGAAAATTTTGTGGGGAAACACACCTATTCCTCAAACTCTCCCTCCTATTTTAATAAAAGTTAACAAGAAGTACTTGGGAAGTTCTTAGGAGTTCCTAGAAGTTCTAGAGAGTTCATTAGAACTACTAGTTAGTTCCAGTTTGGACATAGTTGGACTAAGGCAGTTGACATTAGTAGGCAGTTAGCCGAATACTAAGGAGTCAGCTTTCAGTGAAAGATTACCAAGTTCCTAACATTTTGGGTACGTTAAGTCGATTAGCAATCGACATAGCCCAATTATAACCTTCAGTGCGAAAACTACTCCACAACAATATCAATAATGACCTTTACTCTCTATAACTTGATTCTACCTGTCAACGAGCTTATAAATGCCTCGCTTGTAAAATTCTTTAGGTTTTGATGTGAAATATGAATCTAACTCATGTTCAATCTCCTCTCATGATGTTAACCTAAGGCTATCTAGATGGTTTTGTAATCCTCGAAATAAGTGATAATCCGAGGGAGATAGATCAGAAAAATATGCAGGATGGGGCAAGATTTCCCAACCAAATTCTCCTAGGAGATCTTTGGTCAGTAGTGCTGTGTGAGGACGAGCATTATCATGATGGAAGATGACTCCCTTTCTGTTGACGAAAGAAGGTCAATTTTGGGTCATAGCAGTTTTCAAATAATGAAGTTGATCATAATAGAGACTATCAGTAATGGTTTGACTGTTGTCTAAAAGTTTGTAATGGATGGTCCCTTCAGTACTCCACCATACGCTCAAAATGATCTTTTTTGAGATGGAGTCCTGCTCTCAGTTGCTGAACTGGTCTTTCTCTTCGATTTATCCATGATTATCAATGTTTAACGATATGGTAGAGAATCCACTTCTCATCACCTGCGACAATCCTACCCAAAAATGGTGCCTGAAGGTGTCTTGAAACTCATAGAGTAGAGCATGCCTAATGTGTTCTTTAGATGGAAAGAACATGGGTGAGAATATTGCAGAAAAATATGAATGATGCTTTAATAATCTGAAAGAAAAAGTTATAGATTAATCATGGTGATATGTTTAATTAATAACAATATGCATAAAATAAATTACAATGATTTAAAATTGCGTTTTTACAAACCGGCAAAAACCTTTGCACAGACCTGATATTTCATTTCAGGATCTTGAATGCCTTTTAGGAGATGAAAAAAAATAAAACTGGGGTTATCTCCCCTTGTCACTAGGTGGCACAAAAACTAAGTGACTTTTTTGGATAAAAAAGCCTTGATGTCAGAAGAGGGGTTTAGGGTTTGGGTTTTCATTCTTGTTTTTTTTTTTTTTTGCTTGTGTCTCCAAAAAGGAGTCAGATTTTCATGTTCTTTTATATCCCATATTCTGGGCAAGCATGACTCTCCACAGCTTAGAACAACAGGAAGTTGTGGAGAGTCATACTTGTCCTCTTACTTTATTTTGCCTTTGTGGCTCTTATTTTTCACTCATTGTTTTGCCACCCTTCATTATCTTCATCCGTTACACCCAATGGCGTATTGAGCAGCAACAAAGCCCCTGTTACTGTTTCCGTAACAAACTGTTTTTTATGGGGCAGTGTTGTTAGCCCTGTGCCCAACCCCCAAACCTGGAAGGCCAGTGGACCACTCTTGATTCCTACGTTTACAGCACCTGGTATTCCCAAGCAATCACCCATCTAAGTACTGACCAGGCTCGATATTGCTTAACCTTGGTTTTTGAATGAGAACCGGTGTATTCAACATGATATTGCCGTAAGCATAACCCACCCTTCACTAGCACAGTATAAATGATAAACATGTTTTTTTTAAATAATCATTTCACTCCAAGCAACTGGTGTGCAAGAGATTAGAGAGAGAGTAGAGAGATAGAGAGAGAGAGAGAGAGAGTAGAGAGATAGATAGAGAGAGAGATAGAGAGAGAGAGAGAGAGAGAGATAGAGAGAGAGAGAGTACAAGGGATGCTGAAAAAAGGATAAGAAGTGGATGAAATTTAGGGAGGTGGAAAATGGCAATTGATGTTGCATTTAAACTTTTGGAGGTTGTAGCTATCAAGAAAGCGAGTATACAGAAGGGAGCTCCACAAATGGAAAGTGCAAGAAAAGAAACTGATAGAGTAGAAGTGACAGTTGCATTTAACTATTTTGACAGTAAAAATGTAAGACCTTGATGCTAATCTAGTAGCATGAGCAAATTCATGTGGTTAGGAAATCGGGGGGTGGGGGGAGCTCATCAGAGCAGAAACCGTGAAAATATTTGTAGAAAAGACAGCATGAAGCCATATTTTGACAATGAGAAAGTGACTGAATTAGGAGCTGTTAAGTCAGAATCAACAACATTACAGATCCTAGCGGATTTGATAACAACACCATGGTTATTCAGTCATGATACTTCAAGAGCTGTTTATCATATTAAAGTGTTCTTAAAGACGGTATCTATATTGCACTTAACTCAAACCCAGGTGAGACTCCAGCAGGAGTTTCTACTTTATTAAGGCAAAATATAATTTACTGCTTCTATTAACCTCTCCTAAATACCATAGCTGTTCAGGATATGAACCATCATGGTTCTCTAGTTTTCTGTATATTGTTACTCCTTCATGACCCTACTTCATATTTTCTTTTTTTTATCATTGCACCCCAAGCAAGGCGCTATGCATATTTGTTTTTACTATGTATAGGATTGCTACCCACTTGCAGCAGGCGGTTGGCTCCCAAATTGTATTTCTGACCCTAATCTCTAGAAACATAGTACCATAAAGACAAAGTGGGATCGTAAAGGAGCAAGTATTACTGATAGAAAGAAAATACAGGATGCTGTGGAGGACCATGATCACCTAAATCCTGAATGGACATAAGTCATAAACATAGACACTAGGTCACAAGGGGTTACTAAGTGTTAGAGAATATAAGAAAAACTACTATTAAGGAGAGAGGACAATAAAAGAACAAGAATTCAGAAGACAGAAGATAACAACTGGCATTGCATTTAAATTTTTATATTTTACTATAAAGAAGTCAATAAAGCCAAAATGACGCAAGAGGTTACAGAGTTAGAGAATATGAGAAAAGACAATAAAAGAACAAGACTTAAGAATACAGTAGATAATAATTGGCTTTTATTTAAATTTTTGAACATCAAATTTGACTGTGAAGCAAGAATCTGGAAGAAAGTTCCACAAGTGAGGAGTGAGAGAGAAGAAACTATCATCATAGAACTTACGGTTACGTCAAGCCATGAGACCTTACTGTCAATCTAGTACTGTGTTTAAATATATAAAATCTAGGTACTATACAAGAAAACACATCAGAACAATTACCATGAAAGTATTTACAGAAGAAGTACAGGAAATCTATGTTATGACAATGGGAAAGTGACTAAAGCTGAGATGCCAGGTCAAGACCAATAACATTGCAGACATGGCAGCAATATTTAAAGCAAAAGCAAATGGTAGACTTATGAATATGTAACATAGATCCTGGCAAGACAAATTGCTGTATTTCTTTCTTTAGCTATTCACCCAAAACTAGGTTCTCTATCTCTTTGTTTATGACTTATGTCCATTCAGGATTTAGGTGATCATGGTCCTCCACAGCATCCTGTATTTTCTTTCTGTCAGTAATACTTGCTCCATTACGATCCCACTTTGTCTTTATGGTACTATGTTTCTGGAGATTGGGAGCAGAAATTCAATTTGGGGGCCAACCTCCTGCTGCAGGTGGGTAGCAATCATATATACAATACAAACAAATATGCATATTTCTGAGATGAGGTATTGTAATTCTTTGCACTGTTTACATCATTCAGACTGTTGTCCTCATCTTTATTGACATTTCGTCCATTATATGCACTGGCCTTCTTCAGGATCTGTTTATATTTCTGAGATAAGGTATTATAACTCATTGTATTATTTACATCATTCAGACTGTTATACATATCTTTATTGTCACATTCATGTTTCAGCGACTGTATGCTCTGACTGTCTTCGAGTGATATACATTAAAATTTTGAACTGGACCCCTTAGTGTATTTAAGAGGAAATTTTGCTTAATTCTTGCATTCATAAGGTTTTGGTTTCTCAATGTATTGGCAGCATTTAGCCATTTTTTTTTACTCCTTGGACAACTGTCAAGATGCTCTCACCACAGCTGAATATGAGCACAGCACAGAAATATCCTGACAATAACAATTTGGATTTTATCAAAGTCACTCTGTCACTTCCTTCTTACTCATAACTGGAATATTCAAAACATCAGAGTAAAGTCCTTAAGGCTGGTTTACCTTCCTATATAGCTTGAATATGACCCTAAATATGCAACTATCACTTTTGTCAAATGTTGGTTATAATGTTTTGGCTACTCAGTCTATACACAAAGATACCACATTGGTTCTTGAAAATGACTGAGACACTTGAAAAAACAAAAACAACAAAATCCAGAACTTTGGACAGTTATATATATATATATATATATATATATATATATATATATATATATAATTTGTAACATAAATATGTTATAATATCATTACAAAAGTAGCCAATTTGTTTCGACGCTATCTGACATTATCCGTGTCTTATCAAGTGATGAATTACATTTCAAGTTGGAGGGTTTTAGAAAGTTCAAGACTAGCCAAACCCCATTAATCAAAGAGGCGTTGTTATATAAACAGAACGGACCAATCAAAACAAAGCAATCTCTGATGTGAAGAATACAAGAACAGACACTAAAATTAATTTGTTAGAGGCCTTAACACTAATAATGGAAGCCCGGATATACATGTATGTGGATATAAGTAAGTATACGTGATTGTGCTAATATGTAGGGTTATATGAAGATACATGTTCATGTGCCCGTGAGTGGCCATATAATGAGTTTATGGTCACTATCTAAGAATAGTGACCCTCCTTTGACCAGTCTAGAAATCCCCAATTGAGATAAAGCTAAGGTCTCTGCTTTGAACCATCTTATTTGTTTTTTATTCCATTTTAGAGGAATATTTATTTCAGGTGAAAGAAATTTATACCGAATGGAACGAATATAGTGTGGTTTTATAAAATGGGCTAATTTAGCTCATAAAATTAACTATTATTTAAAAGATGTGTTGAGTTTTCCCTTTAAAAATATTATATTACTTTGGATAACATCCATTGAGCTCTCTATATAAATATAACACTTAATATTTTATATCAGGGGTCTGGTTGAATTATCCTCACCATTCACGTACTCCACATCCTTTCCCATATACATACATATGCACACACATATATATACATTAAATTTTTTTTTTTAAATATGGACTTATATGTACCAACAGCTAAAACCAAGTACTAATAAAAAAAATCAGAAACAATGTGAGATTGATGCATAGAAAAACACAATGACTAAATATTAGTTTAACAAATGGTGCTATAATAAAAATGGGTTAAATATTACCCAGATGATATGTGCTAGAAAAAGATCTATCGAATATTGACATGATAATTGATGTTAGATAAAATATTATATAACTTGACGATCAATGTTTAAGCGCTCGACAAAAATTAATATGATAATATATGCTGAATGAGATACCCAGTAAAAATTAACTAGAACATTCAAATCAAATAAAAATATCCATCAAATAGAGGCAATTACCTCAATTGAGGATCTCTAGACTGGTCAAAGAGGGGTCACCACTCTTGGATAGTGGCCATAAGCTCATTCTACACCAACTCACAGGCACATGAAGACGTATCTCCATATAACCCTACAAATTAGCATAATCACATATACTTACTTACATCCACGTACACGTATATTCGCGCTTCCACATATGTACATACGGTTACATCTGTCCATAGACTTACATATATCCGTATGCACGCATCCAGCCACGCTCACATGCAAATGTTGCATTTACACACTCACTTATATATTTTATGAAAACTGGATTCCTACGCGTATGATCAATAGTAACATATGTTTATGCTAGTATACAAACAAATCTCACATATACTCAGAAAATACATGTATATTTGCACACTTACACACGTGCACACATGCATACATATGTTTCCCTACAGAAATACGTTTGTGTACCTCATGCTTTTGTTAAACCCAGAATTTGGAATTCGTAATAAAAATAAAGTGAATCTAATAGCCAACTAATAATGCTGATCTCTGTTTTAATCAAATATTAATGTTAAGGCCCCTAACAAATTAATTTTAATGTCTGATATTGTATTCATCAGATCAGAGATTGCTTTGTTTTGATTGGTCCGTTCTGTCTATGTAACAAGGCCTCCTTGATTAAGGAGGTTTGGCTAGTCTTAAACTTTTTAAAACCCTCCAACTTGAAATGGACTTCATCACTTGATAAGACATATATATATATATATATATATATATATATATATATATATATATATATTTTAAAAAGAATGGACGTCATAATTATCCCACAAACCCGAACAACCTTTCGGCCAACACTTATCAAAGGCTTTGTTGGCTTAAATTATAAAGGGTCATAGACAAGGACAAGACCAAAAGGGAATACTCACAATACTGGGAGAAGATGGAACTCGTTTAAAAGTAAACTTTAATGAAAAAACATTAAAATGTAAGGGGGGTGTATACATATAATTCCACAAGAGTGAAATAAAAGAGAAAAATGTTACACTCACAAACTCGCCAGTAAATGCAAGGTGTGAAGGAACTGCTGTTTCTGCCTGCACAGGCTCGGCTGCTGGATTTTTAGGCAAATAGCCTCCAAAACACAAAGATGATAAGCCGATCGAGCACTGTGCAGAACAGAAAACCAATTGTCCTCATATGAGGAGGCACATGCTTGATTGTCCAGCACATCTATAAATCTACCATTTGCCCGTGTATTGAATACTGCTGCCACATCTGGTCAGGTGCCCCTGCTATCCTCCTGGGGGTTCTTGACAAAATACAACGGAGAATCTGTAATGTGATTGATACTGACTTGGCAGACCGGCTGCAGTCACTCTCTCACCGGCGTGACGTAACTTCCCTGTACCTCTTCTATAAATACTTTCATGGCTTCTGCTCTGATGAACTTAAATCACTGGTGCTCTCCAGGTATGAATTTACATGAGATACTAGATTAGCAACTAGGTCCCACACTTTTACTTTGAAACGGATAAGATGTAACCGCAATTTCTACTCCAACAGCTTCTTTTCTCACACTTCCTGCCTGTGGAATTCCCTTCCGTATACTTGCTTCCCCGACAGCTACAATCTCCAGGAGTTTAAATGTAAGGTCAATAGACCCCCTCCTAACACACTAACTCACACTCATTCTCTCAAACACTTTTCCCATCTAAGCAAACCTCATCCTCGGTATCCTTACCCGTCTATCATCCTCCTTCTGACTTTTCTTCTCACTTTCCCCTATGTAACGCCCTAACTACTCTTTCTCATCACTTTCCCCTATGTAACCCCCTGCACAACAGTGGCAGTGAAATGCCTTGCTTGGGGTGAAATGATTAAAAAAAAAAAAAAAAAAAAAGATGTTGGCCAATAGCTGAATCCAGAACTGCTTGGGTTGTTCTTATACTTCTTAGAGGACTGCCTGAACGTATATTCGAGGGGACGTGTTGCACAACCTGTGTCTTCAACCTCAGATTGGTTCGTCCTATATATGCCGCATCACAACAGCATTGAAATTTGTAAACAACAGAGATTTTCTGAAAATAGGACAACCGATCCTTAACGAAGGATGGAAACACAGGTCTTGCCTTAAAAACAACAAAACAACACGCAACTGCACTGAAAAATAACCCGACAAAACACATGCCGAAACTTTGTCAGTAACAGTTTGACATTTCCTTCCAAGCCAGGGTAATTTAAGGTACAAAGGACAGCGACTAGGCCCTTCAACTTTTGGTTCAGACGGTATGAACGGATCCTACACAAAATTAATAGACAAAACTTGTCTATATTATTCAATGAAACCTGCATTAATATATATATATATATATATATGTATATACATATATATATATATAACCCTACATATATATATAAAACCCTATATATGTATGTATGTATATATATATATATATATATATACTGTAATGGTTGTTACAATGTTTTTATAAATTCATAGTATCACTACACAAAAATTTTCATGTTTCGAAGCCAGCCCATTATGTTTTTTTTTTGTTTTTTTTTGGGTGTTAGAGTTCTGTTGACCTTTTTAAGGTCTTAGGGTTAAGTGTTTTTTTGAGTTCAGGATAGGTTAATCTATTAATCTTATGCCATTGCTTTCTGCGGTAGACTGGTTGCCAGCCAAGGCTGTAGAACCCAATCTGTCCTGTTATTTAGCCCATAACTGGAAGGAATAGACAGATTAATACCTATTTGCGCATAAGTGAATGCAATGAATTCAACTGGAATTTGAACGATTTCTTGTTCCGAGCCGATATCCACTGCACCACAACACACATCCTGACACTTAACTGACTGAATGTGACTGAACACTTTAGGGACAAACTTTGAATATATGCAAATTTATTAAATAAGTAAAGTGGCCAATTTTCAGCTTGAAAATAAGCCACCAAATGAGGAAAATAGATTTTGAATATGACTTGGGAAAAGGTTTTGAGAAAGTTCAGTCTGGAAATTCCAAGAAGGCCTTGAACTTTCTCCTTTTTAAAGAAAATCAATTTGATGTGTAAAATTGGATGATTCACTTGGTTTACTTTGATTGGCTGACAGCTTGACTTGAATGTTTCTCTTTATTTGTTTTTTTCAGATTACAGAAAAATGTAATGACAAAAGATTACGTCTGTCTGTTACTTTTAGTAGCACTTAATATAGGATGAAGAAGGATTAGTAACCGCTCAGTACTTCATAAGATTTCATCTAGTATCTCACACACACTTGTGTGCATATATATACATACTAGCAGTATAGCCTGGCGTTGTTCAGGTGTAATGAAAGCTTTAAAACTAATCCATGGTGCTGGAGCTCAGACTCAGCCTAAAGAATATTTGTGTGGAGTTTGGTGAGAATCGGATAAAAATTGTGGATTTGTATAAATGACATACAGACAGATAAACAAACAGACACACACAAACATCTTGCCTTTTATATATATATATATATATATATATATATATATATATTATCGATTTTCTGCACTATTGTAAGAACTGCAACCTTGAAACTTCTGAATATCATTTCTTATGTCTTTGTCTATGAACGTATGAAATTTGATTAAAATCGGATCACTTCTTCTTTGACCTAATTTTTTCGATTATCGATTTTTGATATTTATTGGAGATACCTCAACACAAAACCTAGCTAAGAACACTTGCAGACGCTTGTAGTACAACTGTGTAAATTTTCAAGAAAATCCGTTCAGCCATTTCAGAGTCTATAGGTAATGGATACACACACACACACAGACAAAGTTCCATTTATAAATAAGTTTAGATTTAGTGTATCGAGGCAACAGATAATTTTCTAAACATATACTGTTAAATATAAGAGACAATGAATATCTATTTTGTTTAATCATGAGCCGTTCTAAACATCGTATTTTGGCTTTAATTTCAAGTGAAAATAAAGACAAAAATTCTCCAACATTTGGATAATTTTTTATTAAGTTGGTTCTAAGCTTTCGGCTCACAAGAGCCATCTTCAGAGAGGTTGCAATGACATTAACATAAAAACATCCACCATCAAAGACAATTTTATCTTGCGTTGACATAATACTTTGCTAAGCAACGATAACAGTTACCAAATAGCAAATGAAGTTCGTAAATTTATAATGCGCTTCTATGACGTCACACCACATGAGAGCTTGAAATGATAACAGAACCGTATGTTTAAATGCAATGTAATGTGTTATGACTGGATTTAAACATGATTTTATTAAGTGTGGGTTGTTTGGATTTAATGTAGATGGCCTCCAATATCTGAAGGTTCTTTTTACTGTGTGTATCAGTAAGGATTATTGTATTGTTGACTAAAATCTGTCTGATATTACCTACATGACTATATTTTTCTAAGAAATGTTGTTTAATTGTACTATATATATATATATATATATACACACACACACACACATACAGACACACACACACACATATATATATATATATATATATATGCATGCACACACATACTTGTGTGTGTGTGTGTGCATATATATATATATATATATATATATATATATATATATCTGTGTGTGTTTCAGTCAGTTAAGTGCCATATATGATACATGCTTGGCTGATTATGTCTCTTTTGAGACATGACTGACTGAGCAGATTTGCTTGCATTGAATTGCCATTACTTTCTGTGGTAGACTGGTTGCCAACTAAGGCTATAGTATCCAATCTGTTCTGCTATTTAACCCATAGCTGGAAGGAGAAGTACTTGCATGTAAGTGAATGCAACAGATTCAACTGGAATTCTAACTCTGCTCTCAGATTTCTCATTCTGAGCTGATATACATTATACTACAATGTGCACCCATATATAGATATATACTAGCAGTATAGCCCGGCGTTGCTCGGGCGTAATGAAAGCTTTAAAACTAATCCATGGTCCTGAAGCTCAGACTCTTTGGACGTTGGCACGAAAGACTAAAAAGCAATAGTTGTTTCCAGTTAAAGCGAAACCGTAGACTGAAAGAAAAATGAATGGATGTAAGTCAAATTTTGATTTCCTGGTATCGATATCAAATAAGTTTTTTCGTCGTAAACTGAATTTTGAAGGCTAAATAAGTCCTCTGAGCAAATGGTATCATGGCTGAGACTAAGAACTACAATTATATCTACTTAGAGCCAAACCCAAAGCAAAAACTAAAATAAAAGAGCTGAAAAAAATACATACACACAGGCAGATAAACAAACACACACACAAACATCTTGCCTTTTATATATATATTATCGATTTTCTGCACTATTGTAAGAACTGCAACCTTGAAACTTCTGAATATCATTTCTTATGTCTTTGTCTATGAGTGTATCAAATTTGATTAAAATCGGACCACTCCTTCTATAACCCAATTTTTTTTTATCGATTTACGATATTTATCTGGGGGTACCTCGACACAAAATCTATGTAAGAACACTCGCAGACGCTTATAGTACAATTGTGTAAATTTTCAAGAAAATCTGTTCAGCCGTTTCAGAGTCTATAGGTAACACACACACACACACACACACACACACAGTTCCATTTATAAATAAGTTTAGATATATATATACATATATAGTCATCCACAGACAGATCTGTTTCACTGTATCACAGCTCATCAGTATGGTTAGACATCTGATTGCTTTTTACCCGGGATTGAAACCCGACCGAATTGGTGTCAGTCGGCGATTCTACCTATGAGCTATGGGCGCTCAGTAGAAGAAGGCAGATTTTTTAGCATGTATATTACCCAATAGCCAGAGTGCTCTAATTCATTACTGAATGAGCGATGCATATATATATATATATATATATATATATACACACACACCCACAAATTCATAAATAATTACATTGGACACACTAACATGCTGTTGACGAGAAGACTCACATTGCTCCTCTCAGATCATAGTTCAATTTGATCTCATATTTAATCACACATGAAGGCCTACCAAACTCTATAAATAACCTACTTGTTGATTATACAAATATAATAGCATCATCTATATACAAAAAAGTTTTAAAAAAATAACTTTATTAATAAAAAAGAAAAATCCAACACTTAATAATATCTATAAACACATCAACACTGCACATATTCAGTCATACATAAAATAAAATTCATCTTTGATAATTGCTAACAGTATAGCCAAAAGCACTTGGAAAAAAACATTTGGACAATTTTTATATGATTTATGTTCTGAAAAGATAAAATAAATACAATCACATGAAAAGTTACATAAAAAACTTAACCATAATACCTTGTCTGTCATTTTTAACGAAACCTGCATTATATATATATATATATATATATATATATATATATATATATATATATAGTAACAGTTATAGGTCAGATTTAAATTAGAACCAGTAAACAGTAAATAGAAATTGCCTGACAAAACGGAAAAGGTCAAATCCATGGTAGCGTAATCAGCTGATCTCCAAAACTTATATATATAATCATCCGTACACAGTCTTGTTTCGCTGTATCACAGCTCCTCAGTACAGCTAGACATCCAATTGCTTCTAGCCAGGATGGTAACCTGACCAATTTAACATCAGTCAGAGATTCTACCTCTAAGCTATAGCCACACAGTGGAGGAAGGCAGATTTTTTGCATGTTATATACACGATGTAAACAAATATCAGTAGCCTAGTGTGTTCAATTCGTTGCTGAAGAACAATATATGAATATCAATAATAATACATATGGCTATACACACAGGTACACATGCATAGATAAATAGATATTCTTTTGGTGTTAATAGAACAGTGCTCAATGTAATACAACAGCACTTAAGTATATATTAATAAATCTATACATTATCCTACATTTATGACATAACTCAGAGTTTCTTCCAATATGCAATCATCAGGTGCATATTATAAATCTAAGGTACCATTTGTTAAATGTATAATTTAATTTGATTTATACCAAAACTTAACATGAAATTGGAAAAAAAAATTGTAGACGTTACAGAAAAAAAAAAATAAAATAAACAAAGAACTTAGGGTCAGATTTTGACTTAAATTTTAAGAGAGAACACATGAGTTTATTTATTTACTGGGAAAAAGACATTAGAAAATAGAATAAAAAATAAAATATATATATATATATATATATATATATATATATATATATATATATACATTACTGGCAATAGTTGTTAGGCCACCCAATTTTTTAAAAAAAGAAATGAAGTATTTCATACTATTTTTAGTATTTACTGCCAAATGAAAGTAGAATGGTTCTTTTGTTATTATTACTTTATAAAAAGGAAACAAAGATGAATTCGTCTGAATCGCCCTAAATTTTCTTCATTCTTCCATTGATGAAACTGCAATATAGGTAATTAAATATTTATAAATTCATTTGATGCACATGTTATTGTGCAATATTAACAAAAGAACCATTCTACTTTCATTTACAATTATTCACTTGGCAATAAATACTAAAAAATAGTATGAAATACATAATTTTTTTAAACACTGGGGCGGCTTAATAAAAATGACCTGTAACGTATATATATATATATATATATATTTCTATATATATAAACAAAGTGAAAATTATAATTATATAATAAATAAATGAATAAATAGATAAATAAATAAAAAGAAAAAGTGATGAAGTGGATCTATGTTAATCCAGGTTTAAGTATTTAAGAAGATATTTGTTTTTGTTTGCATGTGGTCATCAATTCACTTCTTTTGTTTAATAGATTAGAGTTATTTAGGTATTTTAAGATAAAAAGTTTTTCTAAAAGGCATAAGTTACATCTATTTCCCCTTCCATTATAAGATTTGGTTTTTACGATGATGTCCTCGGTAATAGTTGAGCTTTTGTTGTTTTTTTTAATGTCAAAAATATTTAAAGAGGACATTACTATTTTTGTATTTATTATTATTATTAAAAGTCAGCTTATGGTTATAGAATCAGAATTTTCATTTATCTTTGGTTGAACCCAAATAATATTTGACAATGCCGTCAGAATGGATGTTAGCTTTGTAAATTATACATTCAGTCGTGTATTGACTATTAAGTGGACAGATTGTGTTTTTTCAGCAGTTACAATTATTTTTAGTATAGTTACTGTTATTAATAGTGAAGTTACTATTATTAAGCAGGTTGGACATGTGTTTATTAAGTATCATATTGTTATGTTGTGGGATATAATCATCGACTTTCTTAACTCAACTATAACCTTAACACCTGTACGTGTGTGGATGTGCACAGATGCAGGATGTTGTGATTATTTCCTCTTTTTATAATTTACTGGAAGTTCTTTCCAGTGTCAGAGACAACTTAAAATTAGGTTAATATTCTACAATATTCTGGAGTTTTCTAAAATTTTCAAAATATAGATGTATTGCCATGCTGATTTTTGTTTTCTTGCCTGTTAGAAGTCCTCCTCTGTAGTTTTAAAAACTCTAGGCAGCCTTCTGATCCCTCTAATTATCACCCTATCTGCCTCTTACTGCTTTTTGGCAAAGTGTTTGAAACTATTTTAAATGCTGAAATGGTTTATCATCTCACATTCCACAACCTGCTCTCTGACAAGCAGTATGGCTTCCGCTTCGCCAGGTCTACCACTGATATGCTAACAGCCATCACTGAATATATAGACCTGGCTCTTGATAAGAATGGCAATGCACGAGCTGTTGCTCTGGATATGTCAAAAGTGTTTGACAGGGTTTGGCATGCTGGCCTTCTGTGGAAGATACAGGTCTGTGGCTTATTTTGAATGGGCATACTACCAGATCCTTTCATATGAACATGGGCATCCCTCAAGGCTCTATTTTAGGTCCTACACTTTTTCTGATTTTCATAAATTATCTTCCTGATGTAATCAGTTCTCAAGTAGGCATCTACACAGATGATATTACCATTTACTCCCACCTCAATAAAAAATATGCCAATGCTGACAAATTAAACCTCACTGTTGCTTTTGAAAAGGACGTCCAATCTGTGATGGATTGTGGTAAGAAGTGGCTTGTAAATTTTAATGCTTCCAAAACAAAGCTGCTCGCTAACTACCACAGAGAAACTTTTCTAACGTCTATCAGTATGGATAATGCTAGTCCCCAAGAAAGCAACACACTGTCCCTCCTTGGCCTCAGCCTCTCAACTGACCTCAAATGGAATGACTACATCGAATCTATAGCTACATCTACCACTAAAAATGTTTGGGCAAAGTGTCAGGCCAGGAAGTTTTTCTCCTCAGAATTCATCTTGCACATTTATAAATCTACCATTCGTCTGTGCATTGAATTCTGTTGCCATATCTGGTCTGGCACTCTTGTTATTCATCTATGATTTCATGACAAAATCAAAAGGAGAATCTGCAATGTAATTAATCCTGATGTAGCAACTTGACTTCAGTCACTTTCTCACTGATGAGATGTGGCTTCCTTCTGTCTTTTCTACAAATATTTTCATGGCTTCTGCTCTGGGGAGCTTCTTTCTCTGCTGCCCGACCGCATGAATTTACTTGTGCTACTAGGTTGGCATTTAGGTCCCACCCTTTTACTGTCAAAACATCCAAATGTAACTGCCACTTCTACTCTTTCAGTTTATTTTCTCGCACTTCCAGCCTGTGGAACTCCCTCCCATATACTTGCTTCTCTGATAGCTACAATCTCCAAAGGTTTAAATGGAATGTCAATTGCCATCTCCTACCTTCCTAAACTTCATCTACCTCTTATCCTTTCTTAGGCATCCCTGTACCCCTCTGTGCACCAGTGGCAATCCAACTTTGCTTGGGGTGAAATGTTTATAAAATATATAAAGGTAGATTAATAAGTTCACAATCTCATGACTTTGAATATACTGCCTGCAGCCCCTTCAGAAGGGTAAGACCCCCTAACTCTAAAAGGAGGCTACTTTTTATGTAGAAAAATGCAAACTTGAGCCAGGTCAACATTTACCTACAGACTTATATAAAATAAAAACAATATGAAAAGATCTCAATATGGTTGATATGTTGTAAAATCCACCAACCCAACAGCTTCATGATGAAAAAATAATTTTAAACAACAAATATTCATTTATCAATATAATCTTATTTGTTTACACTATTTACATTATTTGGACTATTGTCCTCATCTTTGTTGCCATTTGTACGATGTTTTAGCTGTTGTAAATGCTATGAATTCCAATCCAAATTCTTTATTACAATCACTGGGGTATATGATCTTTATTTCTTACATAGAGCCTCTTTTGGTAGTGATGACTAACCCTGTAAGTGACTTGTTTACCACTGCTGTAACCTGGTACTGAACTCACAACTCTTTGGGTCAAGTCACAGGAACTAACCAACACCTATATCCACTGGGCCATGTGTCTTTTAAGGTAAATAGTGTAAATACTACCTCATCTCAGAAATATAGATAAATATTTTCTTTGTTGTCAATGCACTTAATCCAATACTTTTCTATTAATTCTTTAAATATTTTCCACTGGAAATTCCAAATAAAAATCAAAGAATTGTGAAAGGTAATAAAATAATAGTTAATAATATACTTATGTAGTTATAATTACAATCAAAAAGCGACAAGTGAAATTTTGGGGTTATAACAAAAATGGAGAGCTTGGAGAATTTGACGCAAGAAATATTGAAGGCAAACAGGAAACAATGAATAACCTACCTAAAGTATTTATGTAAATGAAGAGCAGAATAAACCTTGGGAGGGATAATTGTTACGGGGATGCATTTATATACAAAAATAATAATGATAATGTTTAAAAAGTTGTAGTAAAGGACTTTGTTGAGTCCTACTTGTTGTTACAAAAAAGTTTTAATTCAGAAAGAAGTCATAAAAATAAGGAAATTAAAAATAGAAAGTTTGGAAGTTTTCTAGAATGTTCCAAAGAGTTCTAAAAGTATGCAAATTAAATGTTAGCCCCTATAAAAATAGGTTTTGGGCACGAAGCCGTCAGTTGATAGGAGGATGGGTTGACCTCTACAGCTCCGGCAGATTCAGGATGCTTATCTGGCCGTAAGAATCCTTAAGTCAACGACAAAAAACTAAAACTTGAAACATTTGAGAAAGGATGTACTGACCTCATCAGCACCAGTTTAGATTCAGGAATTATATTCCAGCTGAAAGAATCTATCTAGTCAATGACAAACAAAAACTTGAAAGAGTTATTAATGATTTTGATGTCATATCAACCCCAGATCCAGCTGAAAGAATTTCACAGACAAAGTCAGAACAACTAAAACCTTGAAAGAGAACCTCATGGAACTATCTTGGTAAATACATATTTTTGCCTCTTTCATTGACCAAGCCAATAATTAGTCTTTATATATGCATTTAAGGATTTCCAAAAACAACTATAGCACTTAACTTCCCTGCTAACTGGGTAAGATATTGGCCTTACCTTCCCTTTCTCGCCTCGTAACACTTCGCCTGACAGTAGTAAACTCTATGTCTCTTGGTTTGAATGCCAAACTGTAGTGTATATTTGTAAATATTTTTATCTCATGTTTTGTGAATTAAATATTTGTCTGTATTTTAACTCTGAGTTTTGGTCCATCATTTTTATTTTTATTTTTTTTGTTACATAAACTGTAACATGAAAAAACAAATTTTACTTAGTATTATAAATGATAGGAAGTTGGAGCATGAAAGAAGAATACCAATGTCAGATTTAGTATTACATAGTAAATCACTATGTGTGCGTGTATGTTTGTGTGTACATATAGTACAATTTATATATATATATATATATATATATATATATATATATATATATATATATATCACTCATTCAGTAAAATGAATTAGAGCACTCTAGCTATTGGGCGCGTATAATGATAATATATGCGCAAAAAAGTCTGCCTTCTTCCACCGAACGCCCATAGCCCAGAGGTAGAATCGCTGACTGATGCCAATTTGGTCGGGTTTCAATCCTGGGTTAAAGAGCAATCGGAGTCTAACCGTACTGATGAGCTGTGATACAGTGAAATATATATAAGAAAATATATATATATATATATATATATATATATATATATATATATAAGAAAATTTGCTGCCTAAATACACAAATATATCACACCACTATATAATCAAAATTATGCTAATTATACAGTCAACAAATCAAATATAATACAATATAAAGTTAAAAAAATTAATTTAAAAGTAAGCCTAATTATTCTATTTAAATTTAGTTGTTTAAACTTAATTATTTAGTTTAAAAATAAACTTAACATATTAATAGTGGAAGGATAAGAAATTAGAATCTAAAAACTAAGAAAATTAAAAAAAAATTAAGATATAATAGTTAATCAATCTGTTCTAATCACAATTACCACCACACGACTATATAATCAAAATTATACTAATTATTCAGTGCACAATACAATTATAATACAATATAACGTTAATAATGTAGGAAAATTCTTCGGTCATTGGTACAATTATAATACAATATAATATTAATAATGTAAAAAAACATATATATGTACACATACAACTCACACACACACATACACGCACATGCATATATGTACACACACACACACACACACACACACAAATATATATATATATATATATATATATATATATATACACACGAAAACACATATATATATACACATATACACCCGCAAAAACAAATATGTAAGCAATACCATAGACATATATAAACCCGCATATATAAAAAAAATCATCGACACATATAACAATAGGGTACAAATAAATGATAGATATTCCGTAAGACAGTGCGATGTGTGTAAAGTTTTCATAGGAATGAATGAGGGGCTAAAAGTTTAACGTAATTTAAAACGGCTCTTTACGTCAACTTTTAAAAACAAGTTCCCTTCTCAGATTCAGCAGGTCCAATATATATAGAAAATTTCTTTAAGATTTTATCCAACAATACTTTTTCTTTGCTAATAACATTTTTAGTAGGTAAATGTATTTGAGGAGTTATCACAATGTTTCTTCAGTAGATCTCTTCAGTCTTTTTTATTTTTTTAAATCATCATTTCACCCCAAGCAAGGCAATACTGCCACTGGTGCGCAGAGAGTTACAGTGAGAGGAGAGGGAAGAGAGAAAAGAAAAAATTGTACAGGGGATGTCAAAGAAAGGGTAAGAGAGAGAGAGTTGGGAGTCAAGGACATAAGAAGATGGCTATTGAAATTGCACTTAAGCCTTTTGAGATTGTAGCTATCAGGGAAGCAAGCATGCAGAAGCAAGTTTCACAGGAAGTGCAAGAGATGAAACTGCTAGAGTAGAAGTAACAGTTACATTTATTTTGATAGTTAAAGAGTGGGACCTAATTACCAATCTAGTTGCACAAGTAATTTCATGAAGGAGGGGCACTAGGGAATGAAGTTTGTCAGAGCAGAAGCCATGAAAATATTTGTAGAAAAGACAGAGGGAAGCCACATCTTATCGGTGAGAAAAAGATCAAAATCAAGTTGCCAAATCGGGAGTGATTACATTGCAGATCTTCCTTTTGATTTTGTCGAGAACCCTGTGATGAATAGCAGGAACACCAGACCAGATATGGCAACAGTCTTCAATTCACCAACAAATGGTAGATTTATAAATGTGCTTAATGGATTCTGAAGAGGAAAATTAGGCCAGTTGTTATTAATTTCACTGTTGAAGATAATATCACAAAAAAATAGGCTAGCAACTCAAATACGCATTCCCAGTAAAAATAATGTTCTTAGTAATAAAAAATATGTGTGTTTGTACATAGATAGATAGATAGATAGAGAGATAGATAGAGAGATAGATAGATATGAAAAGGCTGAGATAGATAGATAGATAGATAGATAGATAGATATGAAAAGGCTGAGATAGATAGATAGATAGATAGATAGATATGAAAAGGCTGAGATAGATAGATAGATAGATAGATAGATATGAAAAGGCTGAGATAGATAGATAGATAGATAGAGAGATAGATAGATATGAAAAGGCTGAGATAGATAGATAGATAGATAGATAGATAGATAGATATGAACAGACTTAGATAGATAGATAGATAGATAGATAGATAGATAGATACAGATATGCACACACACACACTATATACATCCTTGCTAAGAATGTCCAACTATCTAAACTTATTTATAAATGGAACTTTGTGTGTGTGTATGTGTCTGTGTGTCTCTGTGTGTCCGTTACCTACAGACTCCGAAATGGCTGAACCAATTTCCTTGAAAATTTACACAGTTGTACTATAAGCGTCTGCTAGTGTTCTTAGCTAGGTTTTGTGTCAAGGTACTCCCGATAAATATCGAAAATCGATAATAAAAAAAAATCGGGTTATAGAAGGAGTGGTTTGATTTTAATCAAATTTGATACACTCATAGACAAAGACATAAGAAACGATATTCAGAAGTTTCAAGGTTGCAATTCTTACAATAGTGCAGAAAATTGATTATATATATATATATATATATATATATATATATATATATATATATTAGGCAAGATGTTTGAGTATGTGTCTGTTTATCTGTCTGTATGTCCTTTATACAAATCCACAATTTTTATCCGATTCTCACCAAACTTCACACAAATATTCTTTAGGCTGAGTCTGAGCTCCAGGACCATGGATTAGTTTTAAAGCATTCATTATACCTGAGCAACGCTGGGCTATACTGCTAATATATATATATATATATATATATATATATACTAGGTACGATTGGTAAATTGTCGCAATTATTTTATTTCAAATATTCTTTAGGCTAAGACTGAGCTCCAGGAGCACGGATTAGTTTTAAAGCTTTCATTATACCCAAGCAATGCTGGGCTATACAGCTAGTTTATATATATTTAACTTACTATTTTCAGTTTAAGAATGCATACAGAAGTACAAACACATATAGAAACATAGTAGTGCATTTACATATACAATAAGGTAGCATCACCTCCTGTTCAAGGAAATGGGTGGGGAGGTTGTCATCAGCTGACCCACCAAAGAGTGAATTGTTATACTCAAGGGTCTTGTGAAATATCTAATTGTTGTCCTCACTGTAGCTCACGGCATCTTATTGTATGGTGGGTGCAAATATTTTAGCATGTGACATTAATTTTCGTTTTTTCTTTTTGGTAGCTTCAATTTGTTATTAAACTTTTCTTTCCTCTTTTCTCTCTCATCAGGCTGGGCTATCAATATTTGCCTCGCTAAACATGAAAATATTTACCAGATATAAATAATTTCAGTAGTAACTGCTTTTATAGAGTATTTCTTTCCCAATTCAAAACTTCACATTTCCTCTGAGTTGCTTTATTTCATCAAAATCATTCAATGGACAATTTGATTTAAACTTTTTTCAAAAACACGGATTTTACATTGATAAGAAAGTAAGTGATATCTCTTTCAGTTGATTTGTTCTGGTGTTAAGTTAATTTAGTATTGAGTATATTTAAGTTAATTTAGTATTGAGTACAGTTTAGTCAATTTAGTATTGAGTATAGTTTAGTTAATTTAGTATTGAGTATAGTTTGCTACTATTTCATAATTTGCATTCTTTTTTTTTGCTTGCAGAAAAATCATACAAAAGCTATGAAAATGTTTTACTGAACAAATTTAAACATCCGACAACATGAAGACCCTTACAATACATCATTTTTCTTAATCATGAATTGTTTTACCCAAACATTGACTTTTTCAATTTAGTAATTGTTTCTACTTCATGAATATCAACATTTCTTTGTCATTTATATATTGGTAAAAAGTAGAAAATCAAAAATTTATTTATAGAAAACATCGTTTGACACTCATATTATATATAATAAGCACCATCATTTGACAAGACACGAGAAGTGTTGAAACAAAATAGCTACATTGTCATGATGTTATGACATACTTACGTTATAAATTTTAAATAAATATTATTTGCTCTTTTAAGAATTGTGTTTTTTTTTTTGGATATTGGGATTTTATCCCATCCATACCAACCCTCTGTGCGTGTGTGTGTGTATATATATATATATATATATATATATATATATATATATTGTGTGTATTTTGGCAGCATTTTTTCATTAATACAGGTTTCATTGAATAATATAGACAAGTTCTGTCTGTTTATTTTGTGTAAGATCCGTTCGTATGATCTGATTAGCTTGATAGTGTTGTCATGGAAAGATGACAAGAAATTGCAGTAATTGTTGATTTTTTATCAGGTCTGAGCTTTTGGATTACATAAGCCATTATCAAAGGATGAACGTTTAATATTCAGTGAACATAGAACGTTTAAATTATTAACAGAGTGGAGTTACATGAGAAAATTAAACGGTCCATTTTTTGTGTTGCCAATGGCCGCAGGCCAAGAAGGAATGGTGGTGGTGGGTTTTTGGTCAAATGAGAGTATAGTGGCATGAAGGGATTGGTCTGGGAACTGCTACTACTATGGGTGTAGGGGGTAAGTATAATAACTATGACCTCTCCCGTCGATTATAGACATTGAAGTATGTTAGTGGAGGTGTTGAAATTTATTTTATTTAGGCGAGGTTTAAACTGTTTGATATAGATAGCTTCTAGAATTTTAAGTTTTCGTTTATTATTTTCTTGTCTAAGTATATACATATTTTCGACAAGTGTTTTCCTAAGAAGTGTGTGTTGATAGCCATGGTGTTTTAAATGTCGGAATATGTTAGAATTTTCATTTAAGTGCAATGTAAGCCTCCGTGAGAGCGAGTTAGTAGTATGTCCAATGTAGGTATTATTTAGTTTGTTAGAGATACATTCTCGAAAGGGGCATTTGAATTTATACACTACATTGTTTTTTTGCAAATAACTAACGGTGGGGGAGGAGTCGTTGTGGACGATTGAGTTGGATGTTGTGGATTTAGCGTAATAAATGACAAATTTAATTCTTTTGTTGGGGTCTGTCGGAGAGATATTAGTGTTTATGAGTTTTTTTAGGATATTTTCGTCTAGTTGGTAGTTGGTGTGCATTTGGCTACGATATAAGAGAGTGATATGTTTGGGATTGATTGGGCTATTACCATGTGTTGCTTTTTTTCGTGTTCAGGTTTTTAAGGAAATGTCGTATTTGTTCATCAACTATGTAATTAGGAAAATTATTGTTGATGAGTGTCTGTTTTATGTTTTTTAGTTCACTGTGGAAGATGTGTTTTGTAGATGAGTTGGTTTTTGCACGATGTAGTAGATTTTTTATGATTGCTAATTTGTAATAGTGGGGCCATTCGCTAATATAATTAAGTGTGGAGGGATTTTTGTTGGTGGGTTTTTTATATGGTGAGATAGTGAACTTATTGCCATTAGTGTTGTTTAGTATATTGAGGAAAGGAATTTTGTTGTCATTGCTGAGTTCATAGGTGAATTTTAGGACTGAGTTATCCTGAAACTGTTTTTGAAGTTGTAGGATTTCGTCAGTATTTTTAATTAATAGTAGGATATCGTCAACGTATCTAAGGTATATTGGTGGTTTTTTTAATTTTGTAAAGGTAGTATTCTCGAGGTTCGACATGTAGAAATTGCTAAATGTCCGACCGAGTACTGAACCCTTGGAAACGCCATCATGTATATATATAGTGTTGTTAGGGTCGACAAAAGGGACTTTGGTAGTACAAGCTAGTAGGATTTTTCTTAAGATGTTGGGATTAATTTTGAGTGGGGGTAATGCAGGATTATTGTAGACATTCCGTATAATTATGTCGATAGTTTCGTTAACAGGTATGTTAGTGAATAGATTTTCGACATCAAGTGAAGCTATGATTTCATTATTGGGTTGTTCGCTCTTAAGGATTTGGGTTGCCTCTAGAGTTGACTTAATGCTGCATTTATTCAGGAGGTAGGGTGTGATACGCTGGTTAATATGTTTAGTTAGATGGTATACAGGAGTAGGAATTTGGGATATGATAGGGCGGAGAGGATAGTTAGGTTTGTGCGTTTTTATGGTTCCGTAGATGTAACCAGGTTTGTAGTCGCCGATAATTTTGGGGAGATTTAAGGAGTTCTGATCGGCATTGTTGGCGCTAATGAGTTTATTAAGTTTAGATTTTAGTTGGTGTGTCGGGTTATTGTTAAGTTTTTTAAATTTTGTGTGGTCATGAAGTATGTGGTTGAGTCTTGTGTTGTAATCTGATTTGTTAAGTACAACAAAGATGTTAGCCTTGTCAGCTTTTTTTACAATTATGTGAGGGTGGTTGCGTAGTTTGTGCGCGGCACTTTTTAGTTGTTTCGATAGAATTTTTGAGGAGCTTCTGCTTTTATCATGGCGATCTTTGAGTGCCTCAGCCTTAAGTAGGTCTTTTAGTTCAGGTTTAACGGTTATAAGTTTTTCATCTTGTAGTTTAGTGATACTTTGATAAGAGTGGTTCAGTTTCAATATTTTTAGTGAGCTGGTTGTACTTACGGTATATATGGCAGTTAGGTCCAAGGTTGAGTAGTTCTTTTTAGTGTTTAGTTCGTTCGTGGCTGGAAAGGTTGATGAATTTATCGAGTTTATTGGGAAGAGTGATCGTGCCAATGTATAGTGAATTTAGTTTTTTTTAAACAACATACGCTTACTCCTGAGAACTATAGTAGACAACACCTACTTCACATTCCAAGGATGCACCTACAAACAGACCACCGGCCTTCCGATGGGGTCCAGCCTATCGGGACTACTTGCTGTCGCATATATGAACCAACTGGAGCGTTGCGCACTCAGCACCTGCTATTCATACGCCTTCTTCATGAGATATATTGATGATATACTCATCCTTACTTCTTCATGGGACGAGGCAAGTGGAATGGCAGCGACGTTAATTACTGGACACTCATATGCGATGATATCTGTCTATTGGGGTGGCTAGCTAATCCCCATTGCAGACGCTTGCTCAGGCACAATTGTGTTTGTTCAACACCCACAGAGCCCACCTGTGGTTTATACTGCAACTATACTGAGTGAACTTTTGTTTCAGTTTCTGGGAGAGAGCACATTATTTAGTATCATCAACAGTCAGAACAATGCCAGGATGCCTCGATCACGATGACTTGTGACTTTGCGCTAGCACAAGCACTGATGGCCCCTTAAAGAGAGCCATCTACCCAATTTTACTCACAAGACTTGGGTCAACCCGTGGTATGTTTTTTAGTCACTTTTGAAAAGTGCTGCACATAAGGACTGCCTCATCCAGGTCGATAACATGAAGAAGTCACCTTCCTGACAAACTGACTATGGTGAGATTCGAGCCCTGGCTTCATGGTCTGAAAGCAAACATTCTAATCACTCAGTCACACAACCATATTTATATATATATATATATATATTTTCATGGCTTCTGCTCGCTCCAACGCTCCAACGAACTCAAGTCACTGGTGCCCCTGCAACCAGACTGGCAACTGGGTCCCACCCATTCACAGTTAGATGCAGACAACAGTTCTACTCCTGCAGCTTCTTTTCTCGCATTTCCTACCTGTGGAACTTGCTTCCATATTCTTGCTTTTCTGACGGCTACAACCCCCAGGAATTTAAATGCAATGTCAATACTCATCTTTTCACCACTTGACTCTAGTTCTTTCTACACCACTCTGTACATCCTTTCTCTCCACTTTTGCAACTGTCATCACACCTGTATTCCCATCCTTCTCTTGCTCCTTTCTAACTAGTTTGTCTTTCTCTTTACTCTCCTCCTATCTAATCTTTTTACTCTTATGTAGGCCCCTAATCTTTTTACTCTTATGTAGGCCCCTAATCTTTTTACTCTTATGTAGCCCCCAGTACATCAGTGGTGTTACCGCCATGCTCAGGGTGATACAATTAAAAAAACAAAATATGCATACAATGGGTGTGATATGGCAGGTTTTGGCCATGAAAATTAGAACTGGTGAAACTTAACACTTTCTATTAAAAAATTGACAGAGTAGCAAGAACCGTGTAACATTATGTTTTATATATATTCATGAAGCAGTTATTGGTCAGAATGAAATTTGACCAGTACACAATTCTATTAAAAAGTGCTCAATACATATATAATGTAGAGCTTTTAAATATTTTCATTCGGAATACTTTATATTGTATTACATTTGATTTGTTGACTGTATTACACAACCTATCATTATCTTCAGATGTTTTATATAAACTGATTTTCCAACATTTTTTTGAATGTATAACAGAAACTTTTGTAACACGTAACTGGCAGTTTAAAATAAGGAAGGAGCTAGTCAAGAATTGTAAATTTTGGCAATTTTTCTCTGGCTATGGTTTAACTAGCACTATAGCCCAGCGTTGCTCGGGTGTAATTAAAGCTTTAAAACTAATCCATGGTCCTGGAGCTCAGACTCTTTGGATGTTGACACAAAAGACTAAAAAGCAATAGTTGTTTCCAGTTAAAGCAAAACCATAGACTGAAAGAAAAATGAATGGATGTAAGTCAAATTTTGATTTTCTGGTATCGATATCAAATAAGTTTTTTCATCGTAAACTGAATTTTGAAGGCTAAATAAGTCCTCTGAGTAAATGGTATCATGGCTGAGACTAAGAACTACAATTATACCTACTTAGAGCCAAACCTGAAGCAAAAACTAAAATAAAAGGGCTGAAAAAAATACAGATACAGACAGATAAACACACACACACACACAAACATCTTGCCTTATATATATATATATATTATCAATTTTCTGCAATATTGTAAGAACTGCAAACTTGAAACTTCTGAATATCGTTTCTTATGTCTTTGTCTATGAGTGTATCAAATTTGATTAAAATCGGACCACTCCTTCTATAACCCAATTTTTTCGATTATCAATTTTCAATATTTATAGGGGGTGCCTCAACACAAAACCTAGCTAAGAACACTCGCAGATGCTTATAGTACAACTGTGTAAATTTTCAAGAAAATTGGTTCAGCCATTTTGGACACACACAGGCACACACACACACACACACACACACACACAGAGACAAAGTTCCATTTCTAAATAAGTTTAGATTAGTGAGACTTGTATCACTAAAACCATTTTAATTAAAAAAAAAAATATTTAAATTTTGTTTGTGATATGCCGCTAAGCAAAAAGTACCAACAAACTTTACTTAGTGCTGTTCAGTTATCGCTTGCTCTGTTTCCACTTGCCTAGTGGATTAAAGTTTGTGAATTTATTGACATAGTAATTATAAGTTCAATCCCTGGGCTAAGTAGTGCAGATTTAGTCTCAATGGAAACAAACTTAGCAATAAGTTTAAAATTCACTGAAGGTTACTCAGAACAATGAGCACCTGAAGAAGGCTGAAGAACACAACAGCCCAAAACACTTTTCTAACAACAAAGATAAAGATAATAGCCTGAAGGTAAATAATGTAAATATTCTTTTCTTTATTTTTAGGGACATATTCTTATTTCTTCATGCTTTGCTTAGTTTGTGGAAGGCAGCTTTTGCTAAACTGCTGTACTTTTGGATTTCTATGTTACATATTTCATTATCTATTACTATACGACCCAGATAGCTAAATTTCTGTCCTCACTTTATTTTGATGTCTTTGATACACAGCAAACACTTTGGGTTGTCTCTTTAAAGCAAGTTGTAAGAAATGCAAATTGGAAGTTGATAATTGAAAATGCTTTGTTTGAATCAAAATCCAGCGTTAGCTCACGACACTACAACTTGTTTTCTCATTTGTTTGCAATGCACAATATCTGGTTTCAATAATGAAGCCTACTCAAGCAAATAGTTGCTAAAATACAAATGTGAGTCACCTGTCTATATATATAAGCTGAAGTATTGTAACTATTTGTACTATTTACATTGTTCAGACACTTGTTCTCATCTTTACTGCTATATTCACAATGTTTCGGCTGTTATACTTTCCGGCCTTCTTCAAGATTTGTCTATATTTCTGAGATGATGTATTATAACTATTTACATTGTTTAGACTGTTATCCTCATCTTTTAGGACAACAGTTTGAACAATGCAAATAGTATATATATATACTATTTTATATATATATATATATATATATATATATATAGATATACTATTATATCGAATAAAGGAATAGGGTTGTTCCAACGTGAGTAATTAGTATAAAATAAAAAGTGTGAGAAGCCGTGAACGTTTTCTTTAAAATATATTTCGAGTCTAAAATTGACTCTCTTCAGGCGAACAAATTATTTGTTTTACGTTTGGGTTTCTCTGAGTATACTCAAAACATGTGTAGCGCAAACCATGACAAATTAATACTCCATAACTTGTATGAATACCAAACAATAAATATATATTTTAAAGAAAAAGTTCACGGCTTCTCACACTTTTTATTTTATACAATTATATATATATATATATATATATATATATATATATATACTATTATATATATATATATATATTATTTTATATATTTTTTTTTAATCATATCACCCCGAGCAAGGCGGTAACACCACTGATGTGCAGGGGGCTACATAGGTGTGAAAAGATTGGAAAAGAGAAAACCGGAAACTGCATCCTAAACAGGAAACAAGGTATGAGCCTCTTCACCTGTTCAATAGACGTGGGTGGAGTGTGAACCGGGTGATAGTTTAGTCTATCTACTCCAATTGAAAAAAAAAAAATTGAGAAGAGAAAACCGGAAACCGCATCCTAAACAGGAAACAATGGATGAGCCTCTTCACCTGTTCAATAGACGTGGGTGGAGTGTGAACCGGGCGACAGTTTAGTCTATCTATTCCAATTAATTCTGTTCAGTTAATATAATTCCACTTATTTTACAAACAAAACACTTTCATTCTTTCAACAATCTGATGATATCTTTAAATGCAGGTATTGTCGGCTCTGTTTGGGAAGTGACCTTGTACCCAGCATAACTGAGGTCACTACAAAGCTATTCAACCTTCAGGAATATTTAAAGTCCTGGTTAAGAGGGTCTTGACATATTTAGGCTGCCATTAAAATTTTTTTTTCTGGGTTAATCAGCTGACAGTCTTAATGTGGTGTGTCCCCTCCTTTGTTTGGGAAGTGGCCTTGTACCCGGCATAACTGAGGTCAGTACAAAACTATTCAACCTTCAGGAATATTTAAAGTCCTGGTTAAGAGGGTCTTGACATATTTAGGCTGCCATTAAAATTTTTTTTTCTGGGTTAATCAGCTGACAGTCTTAATGTGGTGTGTCCCCTCAAAACGTAAATGATTGTAGCGCTCGACAATTTTGGTCCTGTTGTTTCTCTTAAGTCCTGTTCCGTCATCTGTTTATTCAAGCTCACCAAGTATGTCATGTGTTGTTTTCTTCTGTTAGTCTTGCTCTCTTTCTGGTCTGGGAAAATGGCTCTCCACAACTACCTGTTCTTTGTAGCTCTTAATAAACATTGACTATCTGTTATTTCTTCTAAACCCTGTTCCACCATTTATTTATTCAATCAAATTTAGGTATGTTATGCATTGTTTTCCTGTGTCCTGTTAGTGTGGCTCTCCACAACTTCCTGCTCTCTTGCCTTCAATAAAAAGACAGTGAAGGTGTCTATCAAATACTTAAGTGGGTGGATTTTTTTTGTCAGATTGCATTCTCATATGTATGTTTTTTTTCAACCCAAGATCACACATTATAGGTGTCCTTTATCAAGCCGTATAGCCTCACCCAGATATCACCTTTGGTAGATCATGCATTATAGGTGTTCTTTATCAAGTCGTATAGCCTCAGCCAGATATCACCTTTCGTAGATCATGCATTATAGGTGTCCTTTATCAAGTCGTATAGCCTCAGCCAGATATCACCTTTCGTAGATCATGCATTATAGGTGTCCTTTATCAAGTCGTATAGCCTCAGACAGATATCACCTTTGGTAGATCATGCATTATAGGTGTCCTTTATCAAGTCGTATAGCCTCAGCCAGATATCACCTTTCGTAGATCATGCATTATAGGTGTCCTTTATCAAGTCGTATAGCCTCAGCCAGATATCACCTTTCGTAGATCATGCATTATAGGTGTCCTTTATCAAGTCGTATAGCCTCAGCCAGATATCACCTTTCGTAGATCACGCATTATAGGTGTCCTTTATCAAGTCGTATAGCCTCAGCCAGATATCACCTTTCGTAGATCATGCATTATAGGTGTCCTTTATCAAGTCGTATAGCCTCAGCCAGATATCACCTTTCGTAGATCATGCATTATAGGTGTCCTTTATCAAGTCGTATAGCCTCAGCCAGATATCACCTTTCGTAGATCATGCATTATAGGTGTCCTTTATCAAGTCGTATAGCCTCAGCCAGATATCACCTTTCGTAGATCACGCATTATAGGTGTCCTTTATCAAGTCGTATAGCCTCAGCCAGATATCACCTTTCGTAGATCATGCATTATAGGTGTCCTTTATCAAGCCGTATTGCCTCAGACAGATATCACCTTTCATAGATCATGCATTATAAGTATCAAGTTGTACAATCTCAGACATATATCAACTTTCATAAAATATTTACAGTGTCAAAGTTAAGGAATCCTGGGCTCTATTTTGATTTTCTTAATGCAGTTCTTTAAGTTTGGTGATATAAACCCCAACACCCAGTGATAATTGGGACAGTAGTGGCCTGAATATTTCACATGCTGGTAATTTCAATCTAGAAGACTGTAGTTTTTAAGCTTTTCAATTTCCTTCACTTTAATGTTATGGCCACCAGGGCCAGCCACTTTAATATAGGCTTAATTTGACTTTGTTTGGACTGATCGTCATTCATGGTTGAGAGGTCTAAGACATGCCAGATCACATGGTGGCTTTCCCTATGTGGATAGAGGTTGCAGATTTGAATTCTGCCGAATGATACATTTTTTTAACAAAAATTTATCGTAAATAATCAGGCCAGTAGAAATAAATACATAATACTGTTTGATTAAAAACAGAATATCTACTTAAATATGAGCATCGATCAAAATAATGTTCAAACAGATCATTTCATATATATATATATATATATATATATATATATATATATATTGTAAAACGTACCAATAAAACAGTAGCACTAATCATGACCGAAATCAGGAAAACCTACTGCTAACAAATCGGTAAAGTAAGTCATCAAACCCAAAAGGTACTACCAAATAGGTAAAGGGGAATAAAAAAAAAAGAAACAAACAAAGCATAAGACGTGTTTGAAAGAAAAAAAAAACCCAAGTCGAAAACCTTAACAAGAAAGAGCTCAATACGAAAGTATGAAAGTAGAGCAAAGAATACAAAATAAATCTAAAAGTGAGCCAAAAGCCGACCGCGGTTTCACTCGCTGGATCGTCAGAACTTGGCACAACCAAATATATATATATATATATATATATATATATATATATATATATATATTTGGTTGTTTGGAAAGTTCATGCCAACTTTTAAGAAAAATTTAAACACAAAACAAAATCATGCCTTTAAACAACTATTCAATTAAATATGAACCATTTTGTTGCACAAACTTTCTTCATTGTTCCTTTAACTTGAAGATTTTGTCTTCCCAGAATTTAGGTGGTTTCTTGGCAAAGAACTCATTAAGGTGGGGTTTTTTATGTCATCCAAAGAATTAAAATTTTTACCATCGAGATTATTTTGCAAAATAAATGAAAATCCAAGGAGCAATGCCTGGTGAATACAGTGGGTGCTGTAACCCATCCCTGCCAAGCTGCAACAATTTTTGCCAGGTTGCTAAAGAAACATTAGGTCAGGCATTATCTTGAATGGAAACGACACCTTTCCTGTTTGCAAATTCTGGGTATTTTTCTTGAATTGCTGCCTTTAATTCATCCAGTTGCGAGCATAACTTTTTAGAATCAATTGACTGTTTAATTGGCAGAAGCTTGTAGTACAGGATTCCTTTCCATTCCTACCAAATGACTTTCTTAGGTTGAAGACCTGCTTCTGGTATGACTAAAGTTGACTCTTGTCACTTACCTCAGGATATTTTTCACTGAACATTGTTATAAACAATCTATTTCCCAACATCCATCACAATTTGCTTCAAAAACAGTGCATTTTCATTGCGTTTTTCAGTTTTAACTTTCACGATTAAGAACCACCCTGCCACACACATTATCACAAACTACACTCATTCTTTTTCTATTTCATTGGTAAGATGGAAGTTTCACTTAAACAGTTTCTTTGTACAAATCATTTGTGGAACTGATTCCCAAGAAGGTGCTTCCCCAATCACTACAATCTTTATCTGTTAAAATATAGGGTTAGTTGTTATTTTTCTACATATCCACATAAACTGTCCCTCTAACTCTGTAGTTCTCTACCACCAGTAGCTCTTGGGTCTTGTATAGGGTATACATCAATGTAAAAAAAAAAACTTTTTTTATTTTGCGAACTCCTATCTTGTTACTGTTACATAGTTGGTTTGCCTTGTATTAGGTACCTTCACTGGTTTATGACATCTCAGGTTTAAAATTAATTTTTAAAAATTAAATTCTTTCTTGAATCTTTTATTTTTGTTTTAATTCCAAGTCAAGAGATTAAATTTAATATTTCCAAAAAGCAAAATATTTTGCTCTATTTTAAAACTAATTTAATTTGACTAGACAAAGTTTCTTTTTTTTTGTTTTTTTCTAAAACAACTGATTTTGGTGCTATTTTTAGACCTCATTTATCAAAATCATCTTTATTAAAAATTCTTTTAAAATATATTTTTCTGAAACTTTACTTGAAGCATATTAGTTGATTTAAAATATAATTAATCTGAATTTTTTAAAAATAATTAATCAAAATTTTTTTTGAAAAATATTTTTCTGAAATTTTACTTGAGGCATATTAGTTGATTTAAAATATAATTAATCTGATTTGAAACAAATATTTACTTTAAGTTTAAAATATGTCAGAAGTATATGGCAGTAGCTGTTTATTTAAAAGCATCATTATAGAAAATTTGAGGGCACATTTAATTAACCAATCATATATACCAACATTTAATTTAATTTTGATTGGAACTATGCTGACAAACTTTTTTCCATAATGCCCTGACCACAAATTTAACCCTGGAACACGGTTGTGGCAATAGTATTGTTAACACGGTTGTGGGTATATACCCCACAACCGTGTTACAGGGTTAAGAACAATACTAGACTACCACCCTTTTACCATTGAAATAGTTAAATACATCTTCCACTTCTACTCCAACAGTTTCTTTTCTTGCACTTCCTGCCTGTGGAATTCCCTTCTATTTACTTTCATGATTGCTACAATCTTGCTCCTTACCCTAACTCTTCAATACCGAGTAACCACTTGTGTCTGTGCGGATTTACTGCCTCGTTTGGGGTGAAGCTGTTTTTTAAAAAAAATCAAAAAATCTTTAAGACAACAATACTTCATCAGACCCTATGGTATTACATTATCAAAAATAGACAGCTTTACCATTTCCCTTTACTTGCTTCAACTTCTAATAATTTAAATGCAGTGTCAATTTCCATCTATCTTCATTTATCCTTTCCTCAATACCTCCTGTATCCAGTTTTTTCTCTTGCTAGTGTCAGCCCCGCCTTGCTTGGGGTGAAAATATTTGAAAATAAGCTCAGAGGTAGAATCACCGACTGACGCCAATTCAGTCGGGTTTCAATCCTGGGTAAAAAGCAGTCGGCTATCTAGCCGTACTGATGAGCTGTGATACAGCAAAACAGATCTGTCAGTAGAAGACTATATATATATGATGGGAAGATGTATATATGAGGATGCATCAATAAATCCGTAGCCTGAGTTGTAGTTGTTAACTTGATTTTGATCTGAAATTTTACTGTATAATTGTTCAAGCAAAATATAATGAATACTAATGACTGAATTAAGTGCATTGTCAAAGATGGAGATTATTTTGATAAATAAATGTTTGCTGCATGAAATAAATTCTTCTTTCATCAATAGTCTGTGAATGTGTTAATGTGCCTACATATGTATGTGCATATATTGGTGTGTTTTAGTTCTTAGCCTGCTGAGTTTAAATTCTGACCAGAGCTATGAGGTTCACTTTGCACTAATGCCCTTGGACTTTGGTGGGATTGTGTGCATGTTTAAATGAGTCCTAATTGAGCTATGATTGGATAAGTGTGATATAAGTCATCTAGATAGGTATGTAGTAGTGTGACCAATGTAATTATTTATGAGTTTGGTTTCATCAGGAACACAGTTTATATTTTGTAGGTGTCTCATTATTTTTTATAAAGTTAGCTGTTTTAAATATTTAGTTTTTTAGAGAAAAAAGGGTATGAGGTTCAATTATGGTCAAGTGTATGAATTTTGTATCCAGAAAAGAAAACATTTGTATGAACACAACCTTCCTTTCAGAAATTTCAACCGTCTCTTTTTGTACTAAGTATAAATTTACATTTTGTTTCCATTTTATCTAAAACCTTGTCATTGCTCAAATGTTCAGTTAATTGGTACCCTCAGCATTCTTCTGTAGAACCACATTTCTGTTACCTCAAGTCTCTTCTACATCTTTGAGGAGATTGTCCAGAATTCACTACCATATAGGAGGGTAGATATCATGTAACAGTTCAGTACTCTTTTCTTTGTTTCTAACAAAGTTTTCCTGTCTTTTAATACACTGGTAGATTTTTGGAATACATCTTTAACCATCTTAATACGTCTTTCTATCTTTTGTAAGAATATTTTCCAGATATTAGTTATTTTCATCTACATTATACTCTTGTTCTTTGCTGATGTTATCACAATATTTTCGCTAGAGTGTCCTCTGATCTTCTTGAGATGCTTATCAATCCAGGTAAGCGTCAAGGAATTTGGAAGTGAACCCTTTAATTAGTCCTGTTGGAATGTCTGCAAAATACTCAATTTATGGGTAAAACTCACAGAGGCATGCTGGGATTTTTTCTCCTCACCAATAAGATAGACTATTTCCTGGTCTTGTCTGACTTAGTTCTGCTCTTTCTTGTTTTAAAGCAAGAATGTTCCAATCACTTTTCTGTCTCCTTTTTGTGTTTTAACAACATTCTTAGTTTGTGAACTTTTTGCCTCACTACTATTGCATTCACTTACATGCAAATACCCTTGGGAAAGATATTAATCCATCTCTTCCCTCAAGTTTTGGGTTAAATAATAGGACAGATGGGGTTCTGTAGCCTTGTTCGGCAACCACTCTACTGCAGAAAGCAATGGCAACGTACTGCAGGATAATCTGCCCAGTCAGTCATGTCTCTTTCAAGACATGATCACCCAAGCGTGTATCACGTATGGCACTTAACTGACTGACTATTGCTGGCTTTACTACTGTTTTCTAGTTTCATGACTGTGAAATTGCTTTGCTTATATTGTTTGCTTGTTTTATATATATATATTTTTGTCCTGTTCTTTTCTTTTCATTGTTTATTGCAAATTTTATTAGATTTGTTCATTGAACAGTTCTGTTATTTATTTTGCATTTGACCATGGCTGTTCACTCTACATGAAGTAAATAAAAAAAAATTGTACATGTTCTAAAATATAATTTATAATATATATATATATATATATATATATATATATTATAAATTATATTTTAAAACATGTTCAAATTGTACATTTTGTTTCGACATTGGACTTCCAATGTCTCATCAGGTGGTATGGAAAGGAATGGAAGACCTCTTTTCTTATATTTGGGAGTTGTGTGTGGGATGTTGGTGGGAGTTAGCGATAAGGGAATAAGTCTTGTAAATTGTCTGTTAGAATTTTGAAGAAAGTATGGTAGGTAGGGGATAGAGTTGATTCATGAAAGTGTGTTTTATGACCGCCTGGCTAGCCTTTATTCTTTGGTTTTATTAGAGGGGGAGAATAAGGAGGTGTAAAGGGTGGGAAAGGATGGGATTGGTCTTATCTTTAATGTCTATTTGTACAACTATAGAATATTTTTGTATTTAAGCACAGTTTTATAATTAATCTAATTTTGTATATTTAACCTTAATTTTGAATTTAGGAAATTACTTTTTTCTATAAAACTTTAAATTAGATTTGATTATAGTTCGTGGTGTGTAATAGGTAAAATTTGATATAAGAGGGTTGTTAGTACTATAAAGGTTTATTGTCTCTAGGGGGTTCTTAGTTTTGGCTGGTGCAGTATTTTTCAGCAGGATTGCAAGATTAGTTCTTTAATGTGTTTGCAGTTTACTGTGGTTTCATGCCTCTGGTTCAAAAGCTTGTCGCTATTTATGTATTTAATGATTTCAATTTTTTCTTGAAGACAAAGGAAACATGGATTGATTTAGCTGTTCTTGCTTGTTTGCGGATTTTCCATTTAACTTTAGGTGTTTTATTTTCATTTTTTAACTTCCAAAAGTGTTTGGAAAGAGATGTCATGTTTTGTTTTTCTTTGTTATTTCTTTGTTATATATATATATATATATATATATATATATATATATATATATATATTGTTTGTTTGTTTAATATTATTTTTGCCTTGTTCTGTGAATTGTGTTTGTTGGACATTTCTGACAATTGCATTTAACCATGGTCAGTTACTCTACAAATCTTAAGGGATAGACTGTTCTCGTTGTCCATGTCTCGGGATATCTTGCCTCATCTTTATTTAGTACTGTTCAGTTACTGCTCACCTTGTTTCTATTGAGTGTAAGTGTACACTATCTGACCCAGCAAGTGAACTCATAATTACTAAATCACCAATTCATGAACCAATGCTTTATTCGATTATTGCCCACTGGTCAGTATTAAAAAGAACAATTAACCAAAGACACGATATTCCTAGACATAGACGGCAAAATGATTAAATTACTGTTGTGGATCTGGGGTTAGATCCAAATAATAACACAACGCAAGGTAATCCGGTATAAATGCAACATATTGTAGAAGAGAAATATTTACGTAGAAGGTTAGTATAACGTTGTAACAATACGGTTAGTTGAATACAAGAGAATGTGAGATAATAACGAGACGTGAGACTTAGCAATGCGATAACCTCAGGACTAGGTCTCCTGTAATACACTGTAGTCCTCTCAATGTAGTAGTATTACTACTACTATAAATAGTCTGTTGAAAAGTTCATCTTTAGAGTAATAGGGAAGGTGCCCCAACACCCCTCTCCCAAGTTTTTTTTACTTGGACTGTCCTTTAATACTTCTTTTTCAGATCAATTATTAACTGATCCGTTGATTTCTTTCGACCTCCTCTGTTGAGGTTCCAATTGGGGCATTTGAAAATCAAATGTGTCATAAATGGTGTCTAATGCCTCTTCCTCCTGAGGTGTTTCGATTTCGTCTTCAGTCAGACTTTTTTTATCTGGTTTATATGACGCTTGTGAGCGAACCTAGGTCTGTCAGTCATGTAAACCATGTTGCCAATTCGTCTTTTGATGACGCCTGGTTCCCAAAATGACATATTGTTTTTATAAATTTTAAAATAAACTTTTTCATTTTGACTGAAGGTTCGCTTTGGTGTGATAATTGCTGGTACGGGCTCTTTTTATTTTGGGATTAATTTATCAAACACCGACCTCACTTTCCAGGCAAACAGTAATTCGGCGGGTGACAGTGTCGATGGTGCTGATTTATTTGGTGTTATTCTATATACCTGTAAAAATTGTTGAAGTGCTTTTCTCGTTGGCGTGCCTGACACTTTTTTAGAGCCCTCTTTAGGGTGTCTACAAAATGCTCTGCCAGGCCATTTGACCTTGGATGATATTGAGGGATCTTAATGTGTTCAACCTGAAATATCAGGCAGAACTCTTTAAATTCTTCCGAAGTGAATTGTACCCCATTGTTGCTCACTAAACAGTCGACAACACCGAACCAAGCAAATAGCTCTTGTAAATGATATCTTGTGTTTCTTGTCATTGGTCTCTTGCATTGAAACACTTCAAGCCACTTCGAATAACTATCCACATCTACCAAATAGTATAGTCCATCAATAGGACCAGCATAGTCAATATGGACCCTTGACCAGGGTCAATCCATTTTCGGCCAAGGTTTGTGTGTTATTGGCAGTGATTTCGCTGCTAGGGTGCAGCCCTTGCATTTATCCACCATGTTCACAATATTCGTATCCATTTTTGGCCAAAAAACATAATTCATTACGCTCTTCCTTCGGTTTCTACCAGGATGTCCTGTATGAAATCTTTCAATATCCTTTTCTGTAATGCTTTTGGAATGACTACCCTATCACTGTAAAGTAGGACGTTATCACACATGGAAAAGCTTTCTGCAATATGTTGGTCTTTTTCAGCAATTTTCGCTTTCATCTCTTTGATGAACTCATCCTTTATAGCTTCATTTTTTATTTCTTTTAGCGATACGGGCTGCTGGATTTTATTAATATTTTTTATATATAAATGCATCATCGAAACACTTAATTATTGTTGTTTTTAACAAAGATTTCAGAAAAATATTCTTTATCCTCTAGTGCATCTGTGATTCTTTAGAAATTGCTTCATCCTTTTTATATAATTTTAGTTTTATTTTACAAGATCCCATATAGTTTTCAAATTTATAGTATATATAGGCTCCCATATCAGAGACTGACATGTGTTCAATTCTTTCAAAAGTTCTTCCAGAATCTTCTACAAACATAAGACACTTGTTCTTGTTTTTCTCACCCTAACCCTTGGTAAATTATATTTGATTTACCATGACAGTAAATACAACAAAAGGTCAAATTTAGTGTGGGATAAAAACGACTCGGTTTCTTTAGCTCTTCCCTTATTTTTTATTTAACCCATGTTAACAGGTGTTGTTATGTAAAAGATGGATTTCAAGGAACCAGTGCCTTGGTCCCACACCTGGTTAGGTTTTAATGCCATTTCTTTGATGATTATTATGGACTAGCAGTATAGCCCGGCGTTGCTTGGGTGTAATGAAAGCTTTAAAACTAATCCATGGTCCTGGAGCTCAGACTTTTTGGACAATGACACAAAAGACTAAAAAGCAATAGTTGTTTCCAGTTAAAGCGAAACCGTAGACTGAAAGAAAAATGAATGGATGTAAGTCAAATTTTGATTTTCTGGTATCGATATCAAATATGTTTTTTCATTATAAAAGATTAAGAACTACAATTATACCTACTTAGAGCCAAACCCGAAGCAAAAACTAAAATAAAAGGGCTGAAAAAAATAGACATACAGGCAGATAAACTGGCACACACAAATATCTTGCCTTTTATATATATATATATATATTATTGATTTTCTGCACTATTGTAAGAACTGCAACCTTGAAACTTCTGAATATCGTTTCTTGTGTCTTTGTCTATCAGTGTATCAAATTTGATTAAAATCGGACCACTCCTTTATAACCCGATTTTTTCAATTATCGATTGTCGATATTTATCGAGGGTACCTCGACACAAAACCTAGCTAAGAACACTCGCAGACGCTTATAGTACAACTGTGTAAATTTTCAAGAAAATCAATTCAGCCGTTTCGAAGTCTATAGGTAACAGACACACACCCCAACAGACAAAGTTTGATTTATAAGTAAGTTTAGATAGATAGATGCAGAAAAAGTGGGGTGATCAAAAAGTGACACAGATGACAAAGTGACAAGTTGACAAAAAGTGATACAGTTGACAAACACAATTGAAGAAAGGAATTTGGTTTATTCCTGTTCTTTGTTCCATAACAAAATAGGACAGCGCTTCTACTAGATTTTGGTAAGTAGGAAAGCAAAAAGCATCAACTGAGATTCTCCCTTGTAGTCTTTGCTAGCATGGATTGACTTGCAGGCAAAATGGATCCCTTTTTCTGATCCGATTGATTAGAAGTAATTATTAACAGCTCTCAACCCACACTTATCTTAGACTAAAATATTTTCGTCAAGACTGATCCATAGCAAGATATAGATAAGAATGTTGCCCCCAAGTGAGCTTTGAAGAGTCCTGACCAACTGAAGTTATTATTCAAAATCACAGATCATTTAATGAACATCATTTAATATCATTTAATACATCATTTAATGAACATCATTTAATGAACATCATTTAATGAACATCATCATGTATCATAACACAAGGCTGTGTTTGTTATAAGAGTTCCCCAAACAAAAATGACTACGAATTAAAATAACAAATAATGATAAAAACACTAAACATGCAAAATGTTTTATTGTTTTTTTAAAGTTTTGAAACAAAATATTTTTATTGTTTCGTACATTTTTATTAGTTAATTTGTACTTATTGTTTTATACAACAGTTTGTCTGATAGATTTTTCAGACTTTCCAGATGTATGGCCGTATCTGACTACCAAGCACAGGTCCGGGCCGATCCGTGCAACCATAGTGAAAATCCGGGCAAGGAAAAATGTCTTCATCAGAAATCAAACTAAACAATTCACCAAGAAAGAAAGAAAATGAAGAAAACATCCGAATGAACGCAGTAAAAATCTGTTTATTTATTAATTTTGGAGAAAAGACTGGTTATACTCAGAAAGTCCGAACCCGAAATCCTGCTTTCGTTAACATTCTGTGCCTGATTTCCATGGAATAGCTGAAAAAATCCGCAAAAATCATAGTTTCTGGAAACGGATGACACTGATGACGTCATCACATTGTCAACTAATAAATCCCGGCAATTTTCTCTGTGCCCAGTGTTTTTTTAGCATCAGCTACGGCCCTGTCTAGATGTATGTAGCATTTGGTAGTTTTTAGAAATTACTTAGTACTTTTCATCCCTGATATTTTAAGGCCATCAGTATTGTCAACAGAAAGTTTCCCAGATCACATAAAACTTTAGTATTTTGTTTTTTTTTAATTTATTAAACAGTGACATTTTTTTTTTTTGTGGAATTAAGAAAGCAAATTCAATAATAACCATGAAATTTCTATGCATGCCTGTTCACAAAGATCTACATAATTTGCATTAAATATTTATTACATTACTTTACTTGTATTTTGATTGGTCATCACAGAGTATGTAACAATGTCTTCCCTACTGAGGAGGTTTGGTTAGTTTTGAACCTTTTAAAACTCTTCATCTCACAATCAGCATCCTCATTTGACAAGATGAAGTGTTGAAACAAAATAGCTACTTGGCAGTGATGTTATAACATACTTATGTTATAAATTTTGAATAAATACTATTTGCTCTACTCTGCATTGAGCACTCTTTTAAGAATAGTGTTTTTTTGGATATCGAAATGTTATTTCATCCATGCTAACCCTATATTTGTGTTTATATATATATATATATATATATATATATATTAGGACCTTGAATAAGTTCACTGATTTTTCATGAAAAGTAATGTTTTATTCACAAAAATTAGTAAGACACATGTCACTGAAAGTATTGTCCATCGTTAGCCACTAATTTTTCCCATCTTTCTGGCAGCATTTGAAATCAACGTCTTTTAAGACTAACCATGAGTCAACCCATTTTTTTGCATCTTTATATGAATGAAAGTGCTGCTCAACCAGGCCATGTGCCATTGATTGGAACAAGTGATAATCAGACAGGGCAATGTCTGGTGATTACAGTCGGTGAGGTAGAACTTCCCATTTAAATGTTTACAAGTAGGTTTTCACCTGTTTTGCAACATGTGGCCTAGTCTTGTCATGTTGCAAAATTACTTTATTATAAGTCTACTCGTATAGCGGCCATTTTTTCTTAAATGCTCAGCTCAAACTCATCAATAGCAATCTCTCGGGATAATTTCAATCAGTATGAGAAGCTCATAATAAACTAAACCCGGCTACTGTCATGAAATACAGAGCAGAAGCTTTGAACCATGGATATTCATTTTTACTGCTGATGTTCATGCATGGCTGGGATTATACTCTGATCTTCTATGCTTAGGTTTATCATAATGTGTCCACTTTTTATTGTTAGTCATGATATGAACCCAAAAAATCCTTTCCTTTTCTGCCATGGAAACAGCTGTTCACATGTGACAAGACTCCAGTTGTATATACAAAGAAAGATTATGCTGAATTAAGATAAAATAATTTTCTTTTATTTACGTAGGACACTGAAAGTAAAATGTCGAAGGCACAAAAGCCCTCCACAGGAGCTATCCTAAAGTTCATCCAAAGGGCGGCTTCTAGGCTAGTAATACAATAACATCCAAATCCAGTACTCAGAGTTTCAGACTATAATAAAATCATCCTGCAGATATTTTAAACTTTTAGTGTATAAATATATATATATATATATATATATCTAAATCTAAATCTAAACTTATTCATAAATGGAACTTTGTATGTGTGTGTGTGTGTGTATCTGTTACCTATAGACTTCGAAATGGCTGAACCTATTTTCTTGAAAATTTACACAGTTGTACTATAAGCTTCTGCGAGTGTTCTTAGCTAGGTTTTGTGTCGAGGTACCCCCGATAAATATTGAAAATCGATAATCGAAAAAATCGGGTTATAGGAGGAGTGGTCTGAATTTAATCAAATTTGATACACTCATAGACAAAGACATAAGAAACGATATTTAGAAGTTTCAAGGTTGCAGTTCTTACAATAGTGCAGAAAATCGATAATATATATAAAAGGCAACGACAAAAAAAACTTATTTGATATCGATACCAGGAAATCAAAATTTGACTTACATCCATTCATTTTTCTTTCAGTCTACGGTTTTGCTTTAACTGAAAACAACTATTGCTTTTTTAGTCTTTCGTGCCAACATCCAAAGAGTCTGAGCTCCAGGACCATGGATTAATTTTAAAGCTTTCATTACACCTGAGCAATGCCGGGCTATACTGCTAGCATATATATGTGTGTGTGTGTGTGATAAAGAACAAATATGAAACATTTATTATTCTAACAGTATAGCTGAAAGCTCAGATATTTGGACAATTTTTATATAATTTATGTTCTCAAAAGAAAAAATAATAAGGTTACATGAAAAGTTGCATAAAAAACTTAACTATGATGCCTTGCCTGTCATTTTTAATGAAACCTGCATATATATTTTCAAGTAAATTGAAAATGACTACTGACACACAAGAGGCTAGTGGGAGTGAAAGAGAATGAGATGACTTTAGAAGGAACTGGAAACCTGATTCTAAACAGAAAACAAAAGATAAACCTGTACTCCTGTTTAAAAGACTGAGGAGGAGTGTGTACTGGACAATAGGCAAATCTATCTACTCCTTTTTAGAAAAAAATAATTAGTAAATAAAATTTCAAAGTTTAGGTAGGGACATTAGAAATATGTCAAAGTAGACTTTAGAAGGAACTGAAAGCCTAATCTTAAACAGGAAACAAGGGATAAACCACTACTCCTGTTCAAAAAACCAGGGAGGAATGTTTTATATATATATAGTATTGTAATGGTTGTTACAATGGTTTATAAATTCATAGTATCACTACACAAAAATTTTTGCATTTCAAAGCTGTTATGTGCACTTCTCATTGGGTGATAATTTGAAATGAAAATTAAATGGTGAAAACGGTTTATTTATGGTGATATGATGTTTCAGTGAATGTGGGGTGGGAGCTTATTCTGATTTAGTTCGCGGTATTGTAGCCCTAGAGATATACCTTTGGGTTAGGAGAGGTAGCTTAGTTTAAGACAGGTTCCTTATTTATTTTGTCTGGGTAATTCTTATATTGGGATGTATGTTTTTTTTTTAAGGAAGGGTAGACATTTTTTGTTTATTTTACTGCTGTTCAAGTGTGATGGGAGTGGCGCCGCTGTTAATGAGAATGATGTAAGTAAATGTGGGGTGGAAGTTTAGAATGATCTAGTCGTCCGTTTGTGGTTCTAGAGATGCCGCTTTGGGTTAGGAGAAGGGTGTGGGGTAGCTTAGTTTTGGACAGGTCACTTTTTTGTTTAGTTTAGGTAATTCTTATATTGGGATATATGTTTTTTTTTTAAGGCAGTGTCGATCGTTTTTATTTTACTACTATTTATAGGTACATGGAATTGCTGTTAATGTTGTGTGGGATTTATTTTCTTTTTTTATACGTTATTTGTTCTTTTTATTTTGAGGATTGATTATGTGTATTTGTTACTTTTTGTGGGGATTGTTTTGTGTGGATGAGGTCTTTTTTGGTTATTTAAATTTTAAAGATAAATATTTGCGATGTTTACATAATACTGCTAATTCATCTCTACGGTTCAATAGTATTTTAGAATGTGTAGCTTTTCACTTATGCATAAAGGGCAGATGTCATTAAGCGAGTTGCAAGTTCTAGTTTTTTCTAGGATTTTCCATTTCCCTACCTTGTATCGAGCACTTTTTATAAAAGTAAATGCATGAACAGCAGGTAAAAAAACCTACAATAACTTTGTTACAATATATATATATATATATATATATATATATATATATATATAGAGAGAGAGAGAGAAAGAGATTTCATAAAACCAGTAATCACTTACAGCTTTATGCTATGTTCTTTTGTTAATTAATTGAACACAGTTCAGTTTGGCTACTAAATTGAACACTCTTGGTTGCTGGCTGTTTGTTTACATCCTGTGAATAACCTGCTACGAAAGCTGTGTTTCTCTGACGTATGCTGATAGAGCAGTGGAAAGATATTCATCTAATGACAAATCAGTTGGATTTCAATCCCGGCTTGAAGCAAATGATTAATCTAGCTGAACTGATGAGCTGTGATACAGCAAAACAGACTTGTATGCAGATGATTATATAAGGCATCATTTTAAATTTAAAAATCTTCCCCCCCAAATAGGGGGCCATTTTATACCTGGGGTATAAAATGTAAACAGTAAATCCTGTGGTTTCTGGTAAATTATTAGCATGGAAGATTTTTGACAGACTAACTCCTCCTTTGGTAAATATAAGCACAAATTTTTTCAACTGAAATAATTTAATTCACATTATAATAATAAAAGTGTAACATAATAAAAGTATTCTTATCTTATACTAGCAGTATAACCCGGCGTTGCTCGGGTGTAATGAAAGCTTTAAGACTAATCCATGATCCTGGAGCTCAGACTCTTTGGATGTAGGCACGAAAGACTAAAAAGCAATAGTTGATTCCAGTTAATGCAAAACCATAGACTGAAAGAAAAGTGAATGGATGTAAGTCAAATTTAATTTCGTGGTATCGATATCAAATATGTTTTCTTCGTTGTAAACTGAATTTTGAAGGCTAAATAAGTCCTCTGAGTAAATGGTATCATGGCTGAGACTAAGAACTACAATTATACCCACTTAGAGCCAAACCTGAAGCAGAAACTAAAATAAAAGGGCTGAAAAATTACAGATATACAGGCAGATGAACAGACAAACACACAAACATCTTTTATATATATATATATATATTATTGATTTTCTGCACAATTGTAAGAACTGCAACCTTGAAACTGCAACCTTGAAACTGAATATCGTTTCTTATGTCTTTGTCTACGAGTGTATCAAATTTGATTAAAATTAGACCACTCCTTCTATAACCTGATTTTTTCGATTATCGATTTTCGATATTTATCGGGGATACCTCGACACAAAACCTAGCTAAGAACACTCACAGACACTTATAGTATAACTGTGTACATTTTCAAGAAAATCAGTTCAGCCATTTTGGAGTCTATAGGTAATGGATACACACACACAGACACACACACACACACACACAGACAAAGTTTCATCTATAAATAAGTTTAACAATAAAAAGCATGCTTGTCAAGAGAAAAATTCAAAACCATCATCATCTCGAGTAGCTTCCAGTTTCTTCGTCTGTGAGGAGATGCCCAGCATTTACTAGCGTATAGGATGATTGTTATTACATAACATTTGAGTAATCTTTTGTTTGTTTCTAACTTAATTTTTGTTTCTTAATACACTGCTTAGATTTTGGAAGGCATTTTCACTATACCAATGTACTTTGGCATTTCAGAGTCCTACTTTCTATCCTCTGTTTTAATGTCCCCAATTTGTAATTTGCATGTTGTGCTGTTTCTTTTGCTACCAATAACTACGCATTTTAGTTCTAGCTGAGATGAATCAGGAATGGTAACCGGTTAGCTTATTTTCTTGGTCTCTTTTATTATTACTTTTTTAACTAAATTACCATAGTGTTTATCTGTTGTATTGTTTTGTTCGACATCAGTAGTCAACTTCTGTCTCTAAGTTTACTGTACACTTTTTAGCTCTTCTACATATGCAAATAGGTTGGGTCCTATTTACCAATCAACTGCAGTATCCTTAATAAGCTTTTAAAGTTATTTGCCTGAAATATGAAAATTGTTATTTATCTAAAGACCTCTTTTTAACAAAGTGTTCTTTAACCAGCATAGCAGACATGTATCACAGAAAAGATACCAGAACCCCCCCCAACAAAAAAAAAATGACCACTTGTGGAATTGAGTACCACTCATAGACAGCAGACATCAAAGACACTTCCTTTCTTTGAAATAAAGTCTAAAGCTATGTAATATATGACTTTGAACGGTGGATGTTATTGACAGGTTCATCCGGCCATAGGTAAAGTTGATAAAGGGACAAGGATGTAGTTGACAGGTACATCTGGCTGTAGATGATATCAACAAAGTGAAATAAAAAAAAAACGTGTGACAACCAGCTTGAATCACGCTGCTGGGTTTGATTGACAGATACATACAGTCGTAGATAAAGACTCAAAAAAAAAAATGTGTGGGTGAAGAGATGTGCATTGCATGGGAGTTTTAAGACTGTGTAAAGTCTAGAATTTTGGGCTGAAGATACAGAGAGACTGGTTAATGACTTCTGACAGCTCCTTTGTTTGTGTAAACTCACTCCAGCTACTTTCCTGCTCCACTGTCACCATCGAAGAATAAAAATATAAGACTATATTTTTATACATATGTGTTCCTCATTGTTTGTCCAGACCAGTAGCAGTGTATTAAGCTAGAGCTTAAAGAAAAAGGCAACTATGTAAAACTCAAACTTCTTTTGGTTGCCAGACTTTCTCCTGCAGCCAATATAAAAACACGTCTTCTTTATGAGAATTTTAGTGTCATTAAATCTGCATTCCGACCTAAAGTGTTTTTTTTTTATGATATGTCTACTTTAAATGTGCGTTGTGGTGCAGTGGATATTGACTTGGAATGACAAATCATGGTGCTGAGTTCAAATTCCATTTTAATTCCTTTGACACCTGTAGAGCTCTATTCCTGAATATAAGAATTCAAAAGAACAAAAAAGAATATATATAAGATTTTAAGTTGTTAAATAACTCAAATATACATTTATTCAGTCAGTCAATTAAGCACCATACATGATTTTCCCGCAGTAGGTTGCCATTACTGCAGTAGACTGGTTGTCAAACAAGGCCATAGAACCTAATTTGTCCTCTTATTTGACTCATAGCTAGAAGGGGAAGAGATGTATTAAATTATTAAGTAGTAATTAGTGGTGGGGGTCAATTTACTACTTCATAAAAATATAAAATTGATCCCCCACTTTATGCCCAGCAGAAGCCTTAATCATGTTTCTAACTATTATATTCAGTCAGTCAGTGAAGTGCCATACGTGATACACACTTGGGCGATCATGTCTTGAAAGAGACATGACTGACTGGACTGACTGATTATCCCGCAGTAGGTTGCCATTATTTTCTGAGGTAGACTGGTTGTGAACCAAGGCCATAGAACCCAATTTGTCTTATTATTTGACCCATAACTAGAGAAAAGAGACAGATTAACATCTTTCCCAGGGGTATTTGTGCATAAGTGAATGCAATGAATTCATTCAGAGTCGATATCCACTGCACCACAATGTACATAAATTATCTAGCACAAATATTGAACTAATAGCTAATGTAAACTTGTGCTTTAATAAGTTGACTTGTTCCACCCTCAGTTAAAATGCATTCTACCCATTGACTTTTTATATAAGATTATGCATTATCAGGGTATCAGTTCAGTACTCGTGCTGGGTAGTAAATATAAATTTGAGTTACTTAACAAGAACTATACAAAGATTTTCACTTACTAATCCTATTCATTACCTGTCCTGGGTATGACAGCAAACTGCATCCGGCAGCAAAGCTTCTGATTGGAAGGTTGTGAGGAGCATGGAACCACCTCTTAATTGCTGTTGTTCTCAGGCCCACTCTAACCTGGAGTGGTAGCACCTGTTAGGGTCCTAGCTATGGGCAAATAGTTAACTCCCAAACTGGGGTCAAAATATTACGAAAGTATAAAAATAAACTTTTATATAAATATATCCATAAAAATAGACTTTTATAGAAAAATATACATTTTTGAAGGGAAAACATGACCAACAATACACTTCTGAAGGAAAAATATTACCAATAACGCATTTTTGAAGGAAAAAAAATTATTCTCAGCAAAACATTTTTGAATACAAAACTAGAAGGCACCTTCAGTTTTCTAAAATAAAAATGAATAAAAACAAAAAATTTTCATTAAAATCTGACTAAATCAAACTTCTTGCTATAACTGAACATTAAAAAATACCTTAAAACTCCACCCTTTTGGCATTAAATAACCAACAGTGGTTGAGCTAAACTTATTTATAAATGGAACAATGTCTCTGTATGTGTGTGTGTGTGTGTGTATCCGTTACCTATAGACTCCGAAACGGCTGAACCGATTTTCTTGAAAATTTACACAGTTGTACTATAACTGTCTGTGAGTGTTCTTAGCTAGGTTTTGTGTCGAGGTACCCCTGATAAATATCGAAAATCGATAATCGAAAAAATCGGGTTATAGAAGGAGTGGTCCGATTTTAATCGAATTTGATACACTCATAGACAAAGATATAAGAAACGATATTCAGAAGTTTCAAGGTTGCAGTTCTTACAATAGTGCAGAAAATCAATAATATATATATATATATATAAAAGGCAAGATGTTTATGTGTGTGTCTGTTTATCTGCCTGTATTTTTTTCAGCCCTTTTATTTTAGTTTTTGCTTCGGCTTAGGCTCTAAGTAGATTTTAATTGTAGTTCTTAGTCTCAGCCATGATACCATTTACTTAGAGGACTTATTTGGCCTTTAAAATTCAGTTTATGATGAAAAACTTATTTGATATCAATACCAGGAAATCAAAATTTGACTTACATCCATTCATTTTTCTTTCAGTCTACGGTTTCGCTTTAACTGGAAATAACTATTGCTTTTTAGTCTTTCATGCCTACGTCCAAAGAGTCTGTGCTCCAGGACTATGGATTAGTTTTAAAGCTTTCATTACACCTGAGTAATGCCAGGCTATACTGCTAGTATTCCATTAAACAAAACTCAAACTCATATTCATTACAAAATCTTTTTCTTTCATTTTTAGGTTTCTTCATGAAGTCCTGACCAGTAATTTGCTGTCAAGATGACATCCCCTGAATTTTCAGCCATTTGCTGCTTGAAAGGGGCGGGAAGATCAAACACAGAAACGGAGAATGAAATCATGGCCAGCAACATTTTCAACGGCATGTGTCTTACCTCCTCTGCTATCAGTCTTATTGGAGTCACATATATTTTGCTCTCAGAGAAACACAGTCAGGCAACTCTTCTTATACCAGGCTTGAAATTACCAAAACCACAGCCACTTAATGAAGTTATACAGTGGTTAGCTGTAGCAGACATCTTTATGGCACTTGGTGAGTAGTAGCCTATTTAAAAACCTAGTTGATTGATCTAGAAATGCCGAGCACAAAGGCTATTTATTTTTAAGAATTAAATCTATATTTAATAGACCTGAAGAAAAAAACCCTTAATCCTGAATTGAAATGAGGACGTAACTGCTATATATAAATATATCACAAACTATTCCCTAGTCATTTTTCTGCATAAACAGGAGGGATTGGTTTTAGAAATGTTTTTTTTTTTTTAATCGGTATTACCAAGATAATAAAGCCACTAAGACATAAGGAGTTACTGTGTGTGGAAGAATCAGAGACATTATTAATGAGTCGGACAACCACAAGAATCAGAGACATTATTAATGAGTCGGACAACCACAAGAATCAGAGACATTATTAATGAGTCGGACAACCACAAGAATCAGAGACATTATTAATGAGTTCGGACAACCACAAGAATCAGAGACATTATTAATGAGTCGGACAACCACAAGAATCAGAGACATTATTAATGAGTCGGACAACCACAAGAATCAGAGACATTATTAATGAGTCGGACAACCACAAGAATCAGAGACATTATTAATGAGTCGGACAACCACAAGAATCAGAGACATTATTAATGAGTAAGGGAAGAGAAAAGAGTAATAAGAAGTACAGTGATTGACATTGCATTTAAATTTTTGAAGATAAAATTGGACGAGAAGCATGGAGCTGGAAGGGAGTTCAACAAGCAAGAAGTAAAAAAAAGGAACTGTTAGCATAAATTATATGGCTTCAGCTAAACAGCTCAACTGTAAATTAATGATGCTGGTCTAGTACTGTACTTAAACTGTTAACCAAGGCTATAGAACCAAATCTGTCCTGTTATTTGACGCATAGATAGAGGAGGAAGAGATATATTATATTATTCAGTGGTAATTGGTGGGGGATCAGTTTATTCCTTCATAAATATATAAAACTGATCCCCCACTTTATGCCCAGTAGAAGCCTTAATCATGTTTCCCACTATTATATTCAGTCAGTCAGTTAAGTGCCATACATGATGTACACTTTGGGCAATCATGTCTTGAACTGACTGAGCAGAAGATTATCTCGCAGTAAGTTGCCATTGCTTTCTGCGGTAGACTGGTTGCTAACCAAGGCTATAGAACCTAATCTGTGCTATTATTTAACCCATAACTGGAGGGAAGAGACAGATTAATACCTTTCTCAAGGGTATTTGCGCGTAATTGAATGCAAGGAATTTAACTTTTAATTGTTTTAAAAATCAATATATTCTCCATCAAATTTGAATTAACATTCTATTACTTTGTGAAGGTGGAAAATGTAGTCACTAGTCATATTGCTTTGTGAATATTTATTCATACTAAATCAGTCTTATATCATCAGGGACATGAAAATGTTTCAAAACTAGTCATTTATGAAACTCATGATATCATAGGTAGGATTTATAATAGAGAAACATCAAAACCAATAAATATACATATATTGTATATCCTTTATCCAAAATATGAAAACTTTCAAAATTTGGAAGTTTTTCAAGTGCTGACATGACTTGCCATAAATGGAAAATTTCTGAAAGTACCAAAAAGGTTCCTAACTAATTTGCAGCTGTTGTAAATGACCTCATCTGTCATGAGCGGAGGTTCCCCACCCCAGCTACATAGCCTATCTTGGTACCACTTTTTTGTTTTTTAGTGATCATCACTGCAACACCTTTGTTTGTAGATGACTTACCAGATGTTTCATGCTCAGTAAAGATATTATTCGAAATATTATTCAAAATGTCAAAAAGTTCTGCAGATACCTGTATGGGTAGTGAAAAGAAAAAAAAAAGCATACATGTTTATTAACATCACAGAAAGTCAAACAGTTTGAAAACTTGACAGGAGGTTAAGCATCCTACTGAAGAATTTGGTGCTGGAAGAATCACTATAATATGACCTAAGAAAACACAAGGAGAAATTGTTAGTTTTATGTTGAAAATGATGAACAGAAATAAATGAAAAATAAAAAAAAATGATTATGTATTGAGTGGATGTGTCAGCTTTGGAGTGAACATATGCTGCTTATATAAAACTATCTTCAGGGTATATATATAATGAAATATAAATGGATATTGTCTTTATGATTGGGTTCCATTCCCAAGCTGCCCCCATTTTATAGATGCTATATACAAATTAAATAGCCTGTATTCCGAAATCTGAAAACTGAAGCACTTCTGGTCTCAAAAATTTTCAAGAAACGATTCTCAACTTGTATTAAAAAATTATATCCTTTTTTCTTACTGCCCAATGACTGACCTGAGGATTGACTCACACATAAAACTTTGAGTAGCATTGCACGATAAGAAACAACAATACCCTCATGATCTCATTAATTTACAGTTGAGCTGTTTAGCTGAAGCCATATATTTTATGCTAACAGTTTCTTTTTTTTCACTTCTTGCTTGTTGAACTCCCTTCCAGCTCCATGCTTCTCATCCAATTTTATCTCCAAAAATTTAAATGCAATGTCAATCACTATCCACTGTCCTTCTTATTACTCTTTTCTCTTCCCACTAATTAATAATGTCTCTGATTCTTGTGGTTGTCCGACTCATTAATAATGTCTCTGATTCTTGTGGTTGTCCGACTCATTAATAATGTCTCTGATTCTTGTGGTTGTCTTTACATTCATTAGTTTTCATAATCGTTACACTCTGCCAATAACTCCTAAATAATGGAATATTCTGTTTTGATTGCATAGAAAGAGGAGAAAAGACACTATTTGGTTTCAGTGAGAAAATAAAAGGAAGAAGGGAAAACCGAAATAGAGAGAGAGAGAATCATACTAAGCTAATAAGTGATGATGACCACAGTAAATGCACCATTTTTCAGATACACATTTATTGATAGATGGAAACAGAGATAGGTAATCACCAAAAAACCAGTTACCATAAATAAAATAACATTAATTATTTTCAAATTATTATAATTAAGAGAAATGTTTTTAAAACAAGGAATTGGCTAGAAATTTTTTATTAATATCTTAGCTCTCTTCTTTTACATTAAGCACAATTTTTTGTTTTTTACTCCCGGCTTTTACAGTGCACTATATATATATATATATATATTCTTCATTTGTAAATGAGTTATTACGTGACCTTCTACAATATAATTGTATTGAGCACTTTTTAATACAACTGTGAACTAGTCTAATTTTATTATGATCAAAAACTAAGTAATTAAACAATATATATATATAGGAGAAAATGACGACCTGTGAAGATAGTATAATTCAAAAGATTTTATTTAATTAATGTAAAATATCAATTAGACAGCTCAATATTATTCCAAGCAAGATAAAATATTGTTTTGAGTTTTCCTCTCAATATATATATATATATATTATACTTTAGAACATGTACAAACTACACTCTACTACAAAATTGTACATTTTGTTTTGACACTGAAAGACAATGTCTCATCAGGTAGTTAGTAATGATGGTAATAAACGTTATTTTTTAAAAGAAAATTTATGAAAATTCACTTCCTTTTATTGGCAAAATCTTTTCATATGAGGTAAAGAGGAAAGGAAAGATGAAAAAACAAAGAGAGAAATCAAAAAGGGGAAAAAGAAGGACACATAGGAAATAAAACACAAAGAGAGAAAGAGAGAGAGAGAAAGAGAGAGAGAGAGAGAGAGAGAGAGAGAGAGAAACAAACAAACAAACAAGAGAAAAGTGCTAATAAAATCGACTCAAATAGAAATAGACCCCAAATTTAGGTAGAGAGTAAAATATAAGCATATATAGATATCAGTCACACGACATCTGGGCTTAACAAATAAGATAAAGTGAGAAAATACACAGGGGGAAGAAAAGGAGCTGCAAAGAAATGGAAATTACAAACTTTGGCCGGAAGTGAATTGTACATAGATACATTTGTTTGTAACATTGTATAAAACTAAATCTTTTGGCATTTTAAAAAAAATGATGAAATCACATACACAAACAGGAATTATTCAAAAAGCACAGCTCAGAGGACATTTAAAAATACAAGACGAAGATATAAATTAGTTAGTGCTAATACAATAGATTGAAAAAAAAAATTAAATTAAAAAAAAAAATGTTGAAAATAAAAATTAAATTTAAATTTAAAACATTAAATATGAGGGTCATTCAATAAATAAGGTGAATTTTTCGGTATAAGGACATCTACGAGGGTCATTCAATAAATAAGGTGAATTTTTCAGTATAATGACTTCTTCGAGGGTCATTCAATAAATAAGGTGGATTTTTTGGTATAAGGACGTCTACGAGGGTCATTCAATAAATAACGTGAATCTTTTGGTATAATGTCTTCTATGAGGGTCATTCAATAGATAAGGTGAATTTTTTCGGTATAAGGACTTCTACGAGGCTTATTCAATAAATAAGGTGAATTTTTCAGTATAAGGACATCTACGAGGGTCATTCAATAAATAAGGTGAATTTTTCGGTATAAGGACATCTATGAGGGTCATTCAATAAATAAGGTGAATTTTTTGGTATAAGGACTTCTAATACAGATAGAAGCTTACTTTTTTTTTAAATTTTTTTCCTTTACTTCTTTTTCAAAGGAATTTAATTTTTTTGGCAGATTGAAAAAAAAACTTTGAGAGTTTTGGAGATTAACAAAGATGGCCGACCAAGAAGCATGCTCCAGGATTGAACAGATGTCAATTATCAAGTTTTTAGTTGCTGAAGGGTGCAAACCAGTTGAAATTCATAGGAGAAAGTCAACTGTGTATGGTACCACATGTTTCAGCCAAAAAAATGTCTACAAGTGGGCTGAAGTGTTTAAAGAAGTTTGAAGTCAAAAGTGCTGTGAGCGATTGGCTGAGACATCAGTCCAAAGATTTTTACGCTGAGGGAATACAAAAGCTTGTGCACAGATGGGAAAAGTGTATGACACTGCTGGGAGACTATGTTGAAAAATTAAAAAACAAAAAAAACGGTAAGCTTGTATGGGTATTAGAAAAATTCACCTTATTTATTGAATGACCCTCATATATCACAATTTTTAATAGAAAATAAAGATGCAAACACTGTAAAAAGTTTATAATTGCTGAAGAGTCAAACCTTAGATTATAAACATTTCACAGTTTTAATCTTACTATTTTGATAATTTACTTTAACTATATGATCTCTTATTTTATGCTATTTATTCTTTATTTTTATTTTTAAAGGAGTGTGAGTTGTGTTAACAAAAAATAACAGCAAAACTGTGTTGCCAAAAATTACTGTAAATTTTCTTCTTGCTTCAAATGTAACAGTTGACAAATTGCTTAATATTCATTAATATCCCCAATGATGATCTCGTAAGGAGATTGAAAGTACTTGGGCATATCAAGAAATTAATAATGTGCCAAAGTTACAGCTCATTTCTTACATCTTTCAATTATAATACACAAAAGATTATCTGTGAGTACGAACGGATTTTATTAAAAATAAGAATATAAACTTTTGCAATTTATTTAATCTGACATGTCTAAAACAAAATTTACTGTCTAAATACACAAATATATATATATATATATATATATATATATATATTTTAATTCAGATACTTCAATCCAAGGGAAAAAAGCAGGAAGGTAAATTCCAAAAAACCTGATCCTAATTAATATTAAAAATTTATTTTAATATTAAAAAATGATACAGGAAGAGAGCTCCATGTAATAAAATATTACAGAGCAAATATATATTAAAAAAGGATTAATTCAAAGATGTTGAATGGCCATTTCGATATGAAGATCCCCACGGGGAATGACACATCACCTCAGCAACAGAAAAAAACCTTTCAGAAACGAATTTTTCTCCAGTTTCTGAAAGGTTTTTTTCTGTTGCTGAGGTGATGTGTCGTTCCCCGTGGGGATCTTCATATCGAAATGGCCATTCAACATCTTTGAATTAATCCTTTTTTAATATATATATATATATATATATATATAGCAAGAGGGAGTTATGTGAATTAAAAAATATACGTATGAGAATACACATGTATGATATTATTATTTAGGTGTTAATAAAACAGTGCTCAATGTAGTATGAACACAGCTATTTTATATATATATATTATTAAACATAAATATTATCTTATATATATATATCTAAACTTATTTATGAATAGAACTTTGTGTGTGTGTCTGTGTGTGTGTGTGTATCTGTTACCGAAACGACTCCGAAATGGCTGAACCGATTTTCTTGAAAATTTACACAGTTGTACTATAAGCATCTGCAAGTGTTCTTAGCTAGGTTTTGTGTCAAGGTACCCCTGATAAATATCGAAAATCGATAATTGAACAAATCGGGTTTTAGAAGGAGTGGTCCGATTTTAATCAAATTTGATACACAAAGACATAAGAAACGATATTCAGAAGTTTCAAGGTTGCAGTTCTTACAATAGTGCAGAAAATCAATAATATATATATATATATATATATATATATATATAAGGCAAAATGTTTATGTGTGTGCCAGTTTATCTGCCTGTATGTCTGTATTTTTTTCAGCCCTTTTATTTTAGTTTTTGCTTTGGGTTTGGCTCTAAGTAGGTATAATTGTAGTTCTTAGTCTCAGCCATGATACCATTTACTTAGAGGACTTATTTAGCCTTCAAAATTCAGTTTACAATGAAAAAAAAATTATTTGATATCGATACCAGAAAATCAAAATTTGACTTACCTCCATTCAATTTTCTTTCAGTCTATGGTTTCGTTTGAACTGGAAACAACTATTGCTTTTTAGTCTTTTGTGCCAGTGTCCAAAGAGTCTGAGCTCCAGGACCATGGATTAGTTTTAAAGCTTTCATTACACCCGAGCAATGCTGGGCTATACTACTAGTTTACACTGTTTGCATTGACTGGATACATCATCCAACTCTTTCTGAACCCTCTGCACTGTCCTCAGATTGACACCCAAACACTTTAAAAGGTTTATTCTAGAGCTTTCGGCATGAATAACAAGCAGTACAGCATGTGTTCCTAAATTTCTGGCAGAGTGAATTGCATCATGGTGCTCTTTTATACTCAAAATCAAACAATACTCATGTGCAAAATTAAAAATATATAATAGTGACAATTTACCCATCGCACCCTATATGTGCTGTGTACTGTCAAAACATGAGTGATCATGGCTCTCCACCAGTTCATATCCCTTGTAGCTCTTAGTAAGTTTTATCTTTTCACTATTTTTTTTAATCATTTCACCCCAAGCAAGGCATTCCACTGGCACTAATGTGCAAGGGGTTATATAGGAGAAGGTAAAGAGAAAGAGTGGTTAGATATAGGAAATGTCAGAAGGAGGGTGATAGATGGGTAAGGATACCGAGGCTGAGGGTTGGATAGATGGGAAGAGTGTCTGAAAGAATGGATGCAAGTTAGTGTGTTAGGAGGTGTCTATTGACCTTACATTTAAACTCCTGGAGATTGTAGCCGTCGGGGAAGCAATCATGTGGAAGGCAATTCCACAGTCGGGAAGTGCGAGAAAAGAAACTGTTGGAGTAGAAATTGCGGTTACATTTTATCGGTTTCACTGTAAAAGGGTGGGATCTAGTTGTTAATCTAGTATCTGGTGCAAATTCGTACCTAGGTGGCACCAGTGATCTAAGTTCATCGGAGCAGAAGCCGTGAAAGTATTTATAGAAGAGGTAAAGGGAAGCCACGTCATGCCGGTGAGAGAGAGACTGCAGCCGGTCTGCCAAGTCAGTATCGATCACATTACAGACTCTCCGTTGTATTTTGTCAAGAACCCTGAGGAGAATAGCAGGGGCACCCGACCAGATGTGGCAGCAGTATTCAATGCGCGGGCAGATGGTAGATTTATATATGTGCAGGATAGATTTGGACAGAAAAAACTTCCGGGCCCTGCACAGAGAACCGACTTTCATAGCAGTGGATTTAGCAATGGATTCAATATAGTCATTCCACTTGAGGTCCGCTGAAAGTGTGAGACCAAGGAGGCGTAGTGTTTTACTCTCTGGGAGGCAAGCCTAGTCCATGCTAATAGGAGGTAGGTGCGATTGTCTATTTCTTTGTTAATTTCTCTTCCTTCCTTAGGTATTATGCATAATGCATGCTTGGGTGTTCATGCCTCTTTTCAATTCCTGATTGACTTGGCAGAAAAATTCCCTCAGTAGGGCTGCCGTCACAAATCAAAACTTAATAACTGAATTGTGTGCCTTGTCATGAGGTAAGAATTAACAAAATCCTCTTGCGTAGTATTACTGCTGTAGTGAGTAAGATAGCCAGTAAGTGGCCTGAATTTGTTGTCTTTAGTCGGATGAACACCAAGTTTAGTGAAATACCAATCATTATTTCTGTTGTCCACAAAATTCATTCTATTTTGTATTTTTTCATTCTTTTTATTGTTTGATTTCCAGGTTTCTTTAGCAGATCTCTTGTCTGGCTCCTAGGACAAACGCCTTACCCACAAATCCCCAAAGTCAGTGTCAAACACGAAATCTGTGTTGCTGTTACTGTAAGTATGTTTTGCTTTTCTTCTTTTATAAACTTCATTAATTGTGAAACAGTTGGTGCAACACAATCTTTCTAGCTTCATGTGCCTACCCAGCTTTAAATTAAGGGAAGTCTTCCAGATTGGCTATGATATACAACTTTACATCAGTCAGTTAAGTGCAATACGTGATATACACATAGGCAATTATGTCTCAAATGAGACATGACTGGACAGAGGATTTTCCTGCCATAGGTTGCCATTACTTTCTGTGGTAGACTAGTTGCAGACCAAGGCTATAGAATTGATTCTGTTCTGCTATTTAACCCATAGCTATAAGGAAAAGCAATGAATTAAGGTCTTTCCTGTTGGGGTAGAACCCTTATATAATGGACTGTTCCGTTGATTACAAATACGGGCTAGGCTCTGTATGCGCAGACACTGAACAGACGCCTGGGAGTAGACATATATAGACTATTTGTCACAGCTGAGAGGAAGTTTCCACTCAGACTTACCCTTCTGTATTCTTGTTTTTCAATATATCTTGTTGTTACAAGTCCCGTGTTCGGGTCTTCCTTTCCTACTAACTTCCTCAACACAATATTTCTCAAGGGTATTTGCATGTTAGCAAATGTAACAAATTCAACTGGAATTTGAACTCTGGTCTCCAATTTTTCATTCTGAGGCGATACCCACTGCACTACAATGTATATCACTAAATTTTATGATGTAAAAAGCAATTGGGATTATTTAAGGATATTTTTTTTAGGATACCTATATGCCATGAGGGTTAAAAATTATGCAGTTTGTATTATTTTAATACGAAGAATAAATGGGGGAACATGGAAATAATTGCACAAGTCTTAAGTGTAGTATCATATCCAAATGAAAAGACCAATATATATAGAAAGTACTTGAATAAGTAAAGCAGATAAAAGCACATGCAGAGCTGTACTACAACTACTGATAATTGCATTGATATGCAAAACATAACAATGGTGTCGTTGATAGGATCCATAATTTCACTGGATAACCCTGAACATGTAGAAACATGGATAAGAACATTTGCTACATTTGCAAGAGTAAAGAAATTAAAGGACTCAAAAACTGATGGAGAAGAAAACTAGATAACCAATTTATTCTTGCTACAGTGCTACTTTGGAGCCTGTCAAGAACCCAGAGATGAATGGCAAGGGTGCCTCACCAGATACAACAACAGTATTTAATGCATGGTCGAATGGTTGATTTGTATATGCGCAAGATGGACTCAGGTGAGAAAAACTTCCTAGCCCGACACAGTGACCCAACCTTCCTTGCAATCGATTTCTATAAGTACTTTCATGGTAATTGTTCTGATGTACTTTCCTCTATGTTACCTAGACTTTAGGAATTTAAATGCAGTACTAGATTGGCAGCTAATAATTTTACAGTTAAAATGTTAGATGTAACTATAAGTCCTTTGCTAATAGTTTCTTCTATTGTAATTCTCACTTGTGAAACTTTCTCCCGGGTTCTTACTTTCCTGTCAACTTTGATCTTCAAAAATTTAAATATAATGTTATCTTCTTTTTTTTTAGGTCTTGTTCTTTCATTGTTCTCTCTCCTAAATAGTATATTTTTTTCATAGTGTAAGTAACCACTTGTCTCATAGTGGCTTTATTGCCTTGCTTGGGGGTGAAATGATTGAAGAAGGAAACCTCTGAAAATGCACAAAAAACAAAAAAAAAACAAAAAAAAAACTGTCTAAAAGAACACATGGCCATCATCAATTAAAAGATATTTTCTTAGGTTTTTAAAGGGTAAATCTAAATCAAATCTAATCTAAACTTATTTATAAATGGAATTTTGTCTCTGTGTGTGTGTCCGTTACCTATAGACTCTGAAATGGATGAACCGAGTTTCTTGAAAATGTACACAGTTGTACTATAAGTGTCTGCTAGTGTTCTTCAGTAGGTTTTATGTTGAGGTACCCCAGATAAATATCGAAAATCGATAATCAAAAATATCGGGTTATAGAAGGAATGGTCCGATTTTAATCAAATTTGATACACTCATAGACAAAGACATAAGAAACAATATTCAAAAGTTTCAAGGTTGCAGTTCTTACAATAGTGCAGAAAATCAATAATATATATATATAAAATGCAAGATGTTTGTGGGTGTGTGTCTGTTTATCTGCCTGTATGTCTGTATTTTTTCAGCCCTTTTATTTTAGTTTTTGCTTCAGATTTGGCTCTAAGTAGGTATAATTGTAGTTCTTAGTCTCAGCCATGATACCATTAACTCAGAGGACTTATTTAGCCTTCAAAATTCAGTTTACAATGAAAAAAACTTGATATCAATACCAGGAAATCAAAATTTGACTTACATCCATTCATTTTTCTTTCAGTCTACAGTTTCGCTTTAACTGGAAACAACTATTGCTTTTTAGTCTTTCATGCCAACGTCCAAAGTGTCTGAGCTCTAGGACCATGGATTAGTTTTAAAGCTTTCATTACACCCGAGCAACGCCGGGCTATACTGCTAGTAAATTATAAAATCAATTTGTCAGAAAATAACTGTATTTTCCAAAAATATTATTTTTTGAATTTCTTTGATTTTCCATTCCAGGTATGGATTGAGTTCTTCTGCATTAGTACTTACATGTGGAATTTTACGTATGGTTTAGATGTCTTTCTGGTAACACACAACAAATCCAGGTAAGACAATCTCTCATTAAATATATATTTTATGATATAAAAAACACAGTGTCACTATATATTTATCAGTTAAGCAGCCTGATTTTTCTTATTTGCTCATAAGATATTCCATTATTATGGTAACAGGAACCATTGCTTGATGACAATAAGCAAACATGCCCTGTGTTACCATAACAATGAAATATCTCATCTAGCAGTTAATAGCATGATTTTTATTTATTTGTTTCAAGTTAGCTTTTGTTGGATAGTTTTATTTTTAATGTTTTGAAAGGAAGAATTTTTTCTGACACGTGACAACAGAGTTAATAATATCAATAAAGACCCACCATTATTTATGCAGAAAATATAAGCAATACAGTTCCAAAATTACTTAAATATGATCATTATTTTTTGATAATATGGCAAACTATTACCAACAACAACACTACTAATAATAACTAGATAGAGCAGTCAAAAAATGCAAACCCCTGCCAAGGCAATAGCGACATCATCTCAGCGATTAGCAAGAGATGATTATTAAAATGAGAAAGAATAACTGCAATCAACTTGACCGCTCTCAAAATTTAATGCACACTTAAAATGAAACGAGGGAGATAATTCAGTATTTAATATGATCTAGGTGAGGTAATTCTGTGTTTGGCATTTGAAAGGCAAAAATAAAATTTTATTAATAAAACCAGAAAAAAACCCAGAAAATTTAGATCAAATCCAAAATCTAATCAGTTATTACTAGTCATGAGTCCAACCATCCCTGAAAGTTTCATCCAAATTCATCCTCCAGGTCTTGAGATATCTTGACCACAGACAGACAGACAGAAAAATAAACAGATACACAAACTCAGCCAAATACAATACCCCAAGCTATCTTATAACCAAAGGAGAAAAATATTGTTTCAATAGTTAACAAGAATTCTGTGAATAATTGGCTATGGTTAACTATAATTGACAAAGTACTCAATAAAGATATTTTTTGTTGAAATATTGCTCTTTTGGCACATAATCTGACTAAAGTGATGTTTCGTCGTCTTGTGGCCATTGGCCAAGACAGAACTCACTACACCCCTCCAGTATTCCCTGTGCATTTGGAACCATGGCACAGTTTATAGCGAAATTCATAATCTTGTCAAATAGCTGAATACTTGGTGCTTCGCAAGGGCTACCAAGGGTGTTTTTTATTGTGACACCAACATTGGATGGGTTGCCTCCAGGACTCACTCATCCTGTTATTTAACCCATAACTGGAGGGAAGTGATGGATTAATACCTTTCTCAAGGGTACCAGTGCTTAAGTGAATGCATGGTACTCAACTGGAATTCAAACTCGGCTCACTGATTTCTCTTTCCAAGCTGACATCCACTGCACCACAACACACATCTGTCACTGAATGCTTACAACACCTGGTATTCCCAAGCGGTCACCCATCAAAGTACTGACCAGACTCATGTTGCTTAACTTCGGTGATCGAAGAAGAACCAATGTATTCAATGTGATATGTCGTAAGCATCAAGGGATGTTTATGTTGATGCGATTACACATGTATGAAGGGGAGGAGATGTTGAGTATTTTAAATTTAAATTTAATCTTTTTAATTCAAATGTTTGACAAAATACATCACACAAAAACTTTTTTTCCTTATATCATTCAACCACAGCAGTGATTGCATATATTCTTAAGTTCAACATCGAGTGAATCTCGGCAGCTTTCAAGCTTCCTCACTAATTAAGTTCTTAACTAAATTTCAAACAGTTTACAAAATTAGATAGGATACCTCCTTAGTTACATTTTGAAAGAAAATTTTTGAATTTTGGTTCAGTAGAACAAAAGTCACATTAAAATATGTGAAGTTCAAAAAGGGAGACTAACTCCATAAGTACATAAGTGATTAATGCTTCTAATAATAAATCTTATTCTTTATAACTTTTTTCAGTTTAATATTTTTGCATGTGATTTTCAACATTTAAATTCTGATGTCTTTTATCATTTTTGTCAATCAAACTTTGCTTATCACTTATCATTTTATCAGAATTGATTATCAGAATTAATTATAAATAATCAATCTATTTATTGATTTTTTTAATCAGTTGCATATAAATTTATATTAAATTAATAGCAATGTCTAGAAAAATCATGGATTTCATGGAAAAATGCACATAAGAAAAGTAATGTTCTTAAGATTATATTAAACCTGCAAAAGAACAGGACAAGTTATTAAACCTGGAAAAGTAAAGAACAAGATATTCTAGTGAAGTAAAACATAAGAAATTTCTTACTGAAAATATTGTAGTTAAAAATCAAATTTAATGCAATGAAATTGCCTGCTGATGTTTGCATCTTTGGTCACTTTGGATGGCTTTCACCTGCTGCTGTCCACTCAGCTGACTGTCGATTTGGTGGATTCATGTTTTATCTATTGTCACATATTTATGCAAAAACTCTTTGTTGTGTTAAAACAGTTGCAAACAACACTCTCAATCATCTACACATTGTTTTTGATGGACTGTGAGCAAATGTGGCACCCACTTTTAACACAGCTTTCTCATTAACAAATGTTCATGCAAAATGGTGAATATACTGCCTTCTGATATGTTCAACTCCTCTGCTATCTCATGCAACTTCAATTTATGAATGACTAAAATGAGTTTGTGGGTTTTTTTCTTTGGTGTTTTTCAGGACAACTGCCAATTTTGGGTGACCTGAGCATTCAGGATCATTTGTGTCTGTACAACCACATTTTAAGTCAGTATACCACCTCTTAACCATTGTTTTCAATGGAGCAGAGTTCAAATAATATTTATCAAGCCATTGCTTTGCTTGAACAGTATTTTTTCTTATCAGAAAGCATTGCTTTATCAACACACGAAATTCAGATATTTCCATTGTTTAGCAATCGTAGCTTCACTTAAATAACTGTAATTTGTAAACTAATAATCTGATTAGGCCCAAATTTTGTCACGGGCAATTTGAAAGTTAGTACTTCATAAAATCACATGGATTTTTTATTAGTGGTGCCATCTATAAGTCAGACCTGGTACTTATTGGGTGATGTGTTATCTAATTTTGAACAAGATCAAAATGTGACATTAGATTGTTTCTAACATAGAGGTCCATATACTTTTGTATGATAAGTGCATACAATTTTAAATTGCGATGAAATAGATTCTCATAAACTAGACTTAAAATTAAAAGTCACCAGCTACAAATGCGCAAAAACACCCCAAAATTTGCCAGGCACAAGTACTTGGTCCACTCATCTGTTTTTATTGCCAAAAACTATTTGCATTTTATTTTTTTATTGCAGATTAAAATTTTTCTGGCCAGTGTTAAACTGGCTATTCCCAGGACTGCTCACAGGTGTTGGTGCTTTTTATATCTACTATCCTTCACTCAGTCAGTAAGTTTGATTAATCTTTTTTTTTATATATTATCATTCTTATAAATAACAACAGTAATTGTAACTGAAGAGTGACAAGAAAGGACTACAAATAAACTGCAAGAAAACCGAATTCATCGTCATCAGCAAAAAGAGCAACCTAAAATGCCAAATACAGGTGGTGGGTACTAAAATCAAGCAGGTACAGAAGTTTAAATACCTGGGAAGTGTTTTAATCAAAGATGGAAAGTGCGACACAGAGATCTAAAGGCGAATTGGCATGGCAAAGGACGCATTCCAGAAGCTGAGTAAAGTATTAAAATACAGGAAACTTTCACTAGAAACAAAGAAGAGAGTACTGGATTGCTATGTGATGTCAGTTCTACAATATGGCAGTGAATGTTGGTCAATATCAACAAAGATGAAGGGAAAACTTGAAGCAACTGAAATGTGGTTCTACAGAAAAATGCTGCGGATATCATGGACCGAGCATTTGAGCAATGACAAGGTGTTGGAAAGAATGAAAATGGAAAGGAAATTAATACTGAGCATCAGGAAGAGACAACTGAAGTTCCTGGGACATGCAATGAGGAAGGAGGGCTTGGAGAGCCTGATACTAACAGGCCAAATAGAGGGGGGAAAAGAGACAGAGGAAAGCAGCCGATAGCATGTTTGAAGGGTCTGAATAGGTGGATGACAGAATGGAGGCTGCAAGATGCTACAGGAGAAAGCGTGCTAAGAGCCATCAGAGATAGGGAGATGTGGAAGGCCATGATCGCCTATGTCCTGAAAGGACAAGGCACATAAAAGAAGAATATATATGCCAACTGTTTGTAAGAAATTATGTGGATATAAAATGGGTGATCAATTCTATATTATGATCAATATATAAATTGATCCCTGATTTTGTGGCCATGCTAGTTTCTATACATTTATATTCTAGATTTATGGGCTTGAGCTAGTGGATGGCAGAGCAGGGTTTGGGTAGTGTAACAGGAGAAAACATACTAAGAGCCACCAGGGATAGGGAGACGTGGAAGGCCATGATCGTCTATGTCCTGAAAGGACAAGGCACATAAAAGAAGAAGAAGAATTGTGAAAATTCCATGATACATCATTGTTATTTTAGATCCATATGTTTTCATGACTAAAACATTGTAAATTTCTTACTTTTCTATCCCTATTTCTATAATGTGTTCTGACGAGCTACATATTCCTTGATTCCACCAGCCTTGATAATTACTCCTGACCCCCACCATGCCACATAAACACATGAATCATCCTTGTTCCCTTCATATTTAATTATTAAGAAGTAAGTTCCACTTAAACAGCTTCATCTCAAATATTGTTGCTTTGTGGAACAGGCTTACGGCAAAAGGTTTTTAACAATCACTATAATCTCGACCTCTTCATGTATAAAATTAACTGTTATCTTTCATATCTAACTTCATGAACTGCACTTCCTGCTTTTACTTATGCTCATAAAATACCACACAGTAATTCTCAGCCTTGAGTGATTCTCGGGCCTTTTTTGGGCAAATATTAGTATAATCAAAAAATTTATTTAGATTTAGCCAGATGAAGCATTTTTTTTGTAAGATTGATTCTGAAGTAATAGGAAAAGTAGAGAAAAAGACCTTAAAATACAACTGCTCGTTATGGATAAAAATGTGGTGTTTTTTTGTGTGTGTGCCAATAGAATGAAAGGTCTCATTTTTAATTCAAAACAAATACAAGAGCAAACACTAGAGGGGTGTTTGTCTGTCTCTGTCTGTCTGTCTCTCTCTCTCGCCTCACTTTTTCTCTTTCATAGTTTTGAATCTCCCTGTTGACTGATCTTTACACCAAAATATATTTTTCCTTCTGTTTTATAAAAGTTAATTAAATCTCACATTGATCAGTCAGATGTATTTTGGCTTCCCAATGAGCTCTCAAGACAACAGTTTTTTTTGTGACAACATTAAAAAAATCCTCATAAATTTTAGGAAGACCCATTAGGATTAAACTAAGACGAGTATTCTCACCCCTATTGTTTTTATCACACTGTTTGGCTGAGGCATTCTTCCACCTTCTTTGGTTAAATCAATAATGATAAAGACATTAGTCAGTATAACTCGAAGAATAATAAAATCTTACATTTTAGAAGTTTGAATGATATTTATCCAAGCTTTGTCTATATTTCTGAGATGAGGTATTGTAATTATTTACACTATTTACATTGTTTGGACTGTTGTCCTCATATTTGTTGCCATATTCACCTTCAATATCTGTCTATATTTCTGTGATGAGATATTGTAATTATTTATACTATTTACATTGTTCAGACACTTGTCTTAATACCTTTCCCGAGAGTATTTGTGTGTAAGTGAATGCAAGGAATTCAACTGGAATTCAAACTCGCTTCCCCGATTTCTCATTCTGAGATGATATCCACTGCACCACAATGAATCCCACTATTTTTTGCATAAAAGTCTGATCATAAAACTTGCGATATATTTGTGTATAGATGGCACATATAAATACATACTACAATCTCCAAGAATTTAAATGTAAAGTCAATACTGCATCCTCTCTCTCATGCTCCTTTCTCTGTCCACTCCACTCTCATCTTACCCACTTCCTGACACCCCCTATAACCTGATATTCTTTCTCATAAGTTTCCTTCTATGTTACCCCCTGCAAAACAGTGGCAGTAAAATGCCTTATTTGAGGTGATATGATTATAAAAAAATATATATATACATACATACAAAATTACATATTAACTAAATAACAAACATGATGTATTCATTGATTCTAGCAATCAACTTTAAAACAGGAAATAACATATTACATTGCATTTGATTACACGGTTTTGTTGTCATTTCATGCTATCCCACGGTGTGACGTCATAAAACCGCATTGCAAACTTAAGAACTGCGTTTATTATTTTTGGTAACTATTGCCGTTGCCAAGCGGAGTTTTATGTCAACACAAAATAATATCATCGGTGATGGTGGATTTTATAATTTTTCAGTTTAAACAACCTCTCTGAAGATGGCTCATGCGAGCTGAAAGCTTAGAAGAAAACCAATAAATAATTATCCAAATGTTGGAGAATTTTCATCTTTATTTTCAACTGAAATTAAAGCAAAAATACGATGTTTAGAACGGCTCATGATTAAACATAATAGGCATTCATTGTCTCTTATATTTAACAGCGTATGTTTAGAAAATTACTTGCTGCCTCGATATACTAAATATATATATATATATACACATCCATATATATATATATATATATACACATCCATATATATATATATATACACACGCATCCATATATATATATATATATATATATATAATATATATATATATATATATATATATATACATCCATATATATATAAATCCATATACACATATATATACATCCATATATATATATATATATATAAATCTATATATATATATATATATACATTCACATATATATATATATAAATCTCTCTCTCTCTATATATATATATATACACATCCACATATATATATATATATATATATACATCCATCCATATATATATATATATATATATATACACACAAACATATACATCTCAGTCTGTAACACTTGTATTTCTTTTTTCTTTCAGATGTGGAGGGCCCAATATGAAAGAAGTCATTAATTATGTTGCATACTTCTTTCCAATGTTTCTTGTTATTGCCTGTAATCCGGTCTTATTCTATTACACTGCTAAAGAAGGTAAGTTCAAAAGACTTTTCAAAGTGAACATAAAATGTATGAGTATATATATACATATACAAATGAATAATTTAAAAAGAGAATAATGAATATTTATTATTATACTTCAGACCATGTACAAACTACAATCTATTATAAAATTGTACATTTTGTTTCAACATTGAAAGAACAATGTCTCATCAGGTCGTCAATAATGATAATAACAATTTATTTTATTTCTCCAATTTATTATATTAGCTCTAATGAATTTGTATCGTCATGTTATGTTTTTAAATATCCTCTAATTTATGTTTTATGAAGAAGTTCTCTGTTTATGTATGAGATTTCACCATATATTTTTTTTTAAATGCAAAAGGATTTAGTTTGATGTGTCTATCTATATGCAATTCACTTCCGGCCAATGTTTGAAATTTCTATTGCTTAGCCGTTTCTGTTGTCTCTACCCTTTCTTCCCTCTGTGCACTTTCTCACTTTTTCCTCTTTGTTCTCCTCTTTGCTCTCTGTTGTTTTTTTTAATGCAAAAAGATTTGAGTCCAGACACCATGTAATTGATATCTATATCTGTCTAAAATTCACTTCCTGCCTAAATTTAAAATTTCTCTTTTTTCCCCCTCTTTTTTTAATATCTTCTTACCTTGTACCCAAAGGTTCCAAAAATAAAAGGAAGTGACTTTTTAAAATTCTTTTTTCAATAAAACGTTTATTACCATCATTATTATCTGATAAGACATTGTTCTTTCAATGTCAAAGCAAAATATACAGTTTTGTAGTAGTTTGTATATGTTCTAAAGTATAATAATAAATATAAATATATATATATATATATATATATATATATATAAAAGTGAACATTGAAGTCAACACTCAGAGGCAACAAACTTTTTCATGCTCAGTGCAATCATCAGACATGAAACAGTCTGTCACCTCTGAGTGTTGAAAGTTAGTGTTCACTTTTATATTTAGATATGGTCTATCTTTGATATTGAACACTTTATCCTATAAATATAGCACATCTTATATATATATATATATATATATATATATATATATATATATATGTCATCTGCAGACAGATCTGTTTCGCTCTATCACAGCTCATCAGTACGATTAGACAACCGATTGCTTTTTACCCAGGACTGAAACTTGACTGAATTGGCGTCAGTCGGCAATTCTATCTCTGAGCTACAGGTACTCGGTAGAAGAAGGCAGACTTTTTAGCATGTGTATTATCTTATCAATATACAGCTGTAACCATATTTTCTATTCAAACTGTTTCTTTTCTTGCACTTCTTGCTTATGGAACTTCCTTCCAGCTCCATGTTTTTCAACCAACTTTAATCTTCAAAAATCTAAATGCAACGTTAATTGCCATCTACTGTCCTCCTGATAACTCTTTTCTCTCCCCACTCATTAGTTTCTGTTTTTAATTCTTCCATACCCCATAAACTCTTGTATCTTAGTGGCTTTACTACCTTGCATGGGGTGATACTGATTAAAAATAAAATCTAAATGCAATGCTAATTGCTATCTATTTTTTTCAATATTTTTTACATATCAAAGTCTATCTATGATTCCACTATATTACTTTATTATTATTATATCAGTTTTGTAATATCTTCTATACTTTGCTGACCTCCCTTTTTATTTTAATTTGAGACATTTTTGTAGAGTGGCTGACACCCCTGCAGCACTCTCAATGATGGGATGGCCCATGGTCTGAAATGGTCTGTTTAAGTAAAGAATACTAGCCTTTGAGGTGTAATATTCGAGTGTCATTCAAGTAATATTCAAACTGATTACTTCAATGTCTATTGTGACCATAGTAAACCCCTCCTCTCAGTGTTTTAAGTTCCGTCTTGTCTGTTATTGTTACTATTGTTCTTTTCTGTGTATATCCATTTAGCACTGGATAATGTGCCGAATAATACCACAGTACACTTTCTCTGTGTATTGTATTCACCTTGGCAATCAGTCAGTCAGTCAGTTAAGTGCCATACGTGATACACGCTTGGGCGATCATGTCTCGAAAGAGACATGACTGACTGGGCAGAAGATTATCCCGCAGTAGGTTGCCATTGCTTTCTGCAGTAGACTGTTTGCCGACCAAGGCTACAGAACCCAATCTGTCCTGTTATTTAATCCATAACTGGAAGGAATAGACGGATTAATACCTTTCCCAAGGGTATTTGCGCATAAGTGAATGCAAGGAATTCAACAGGAATTCGAACTCGGCTCTCCAATTTCTCGTTCCAAGTCGATATTCACTGCTCCACAACACACATCCTCGGCAATACAACAGCCAAAAATTTTGAAGAGACATTATTTTGAATGTTTATTTCATCTCGTGTTGTCAATCATAATTGCTTTTCAGTTTGTACTAACTAAAGCTCTAGAGCCTAAGCTTGATGGATCCTATACTTGGATGTTGACAGCTATACTTAACATCTCCAGGAGACAACATCCAGCTAAATTACAACTCTATAGACACATTACTAATATTTCTACAATCTTACATGAGCACAGAATACGCTTTGCTGGACACCACTGGAGAGCAAAACAAGAACTTTCGAGTGGTCTACTGTTTGGACACCTCGCTATGAAGAAAGATGTGTTGGTTACCCAGCAACTACTTCTGTTAAAGTTATTTCAATCCATGGCTTTGCTCATTCTGGTTTAAGCACTATCCAGCACACGCACGCATGCACACACGCACGCAAGCACATCTGGGAAAAACCCAACATTCAAGACTACTGAATTGCTCAAATTTCCCACAGTCCTAGTTCAAGGTCAAAGAATATTAGTCAGTTAATACACTTGGGCTGCTACTGGTGAATAGAGTAAAGTAAGGAAGCCTCTACATGCCACAATAGCCAACAAGTAAGATAGTTATATAAAACCATACAGTAACATCTTGCCATGTTATATAGTCAGTCAGTTAAGTACCATACATGAAACACGCTTGGGCGATCATGTCTCGAAAGAGACATGACCGACTGGGCAGAAGATTATCCCACAGTAGGTTGCCATTGCTTTCTGTGGTAGACTGGTTGCCAGCCAAGGCTATAGAACCCAATCTGTTCTATTATTTGACTCATAACTGGAAGTAGAAGAGATAGATTATATTACATTATTATATTAAGTATAATTAATGGGGGATCAGTTTATTACTTCATAAGAAAAGAAAATCGACCCCCCACTTTATGCCCAGTAGAAGTTTTTTTAATTATGTTTCCAGCTATTATATTCAGTCAGTCAGTTAAATGCCATACATGATACACGCTTGGGCGATCATGTCTCAAAAGAGACATGACTGACTGGGCAGAAGATTACCCCGCAGTAGGTTGCCATTGTTTTCTGCGGTAGACTTGTTGTCAGCCAAGGCTAAAGAACCCAATCTGTCCTGTTATTTAACCCATAACTGGAGGGAAGAGACGGATTAATACCTTTCCTAAGGGTATTTACGCGTATGTGCATGCAATGAATTCAACTAGAATTTGAACTCGGCTCACCAATTTCTCGTTCCAAGCCGATATCCACTACACCACAACGCACATCCACCCTGTTATATAATTCTACCTAAAAAAGTTTGTTTTGAATTCTTGATATCTTTGTGATTTTTAAAATGTATCTTTTTTCTTTCAGTCAAATCTATTGTCATCAGGCAACATGGTCGTTATTCTGGTGCTGAACAGACATTAGTCCAGAATGCAAAAAGGAAATTTTATCTTATTATGACTGTGTTTGTTGCTTGGTAAGAAGTTTTATATAATTTTTTAAATTCATATTCTAAGAAAACAATCACAGAGGTTTATGGCTGACTATTCTATTGTTAATTGATTTGTCACAGGTGATTTTTAATTTCATATTCCAATTAATAATTTTTTCTCAGACATGGAGATCTCATTACATCATATTCTTGATATTTCAAAAGCAAAATTTTATTGTTTGTTTTTATCTTTTGACTGGTACATTCTCTTATCTTCACTGAGTGTTATAACGGACTATTTGTTAGTTTTTACATTTTTGAGCGATTAAAATCTCTTATTGTACAAGTTTTTTAAGAAAGCTATTATGACTAAAACTAGACAATGATGATTTGCGTATGTCCAAAAATTCATTAGGATAGCAAAAAATATCTTCCAAATGTTAAGGAAAGTATTAATATCATTGGAAACAAAGAAAAGAGTACTTAATTGTTAAATAACATCAGACCTTCTATATGGCAATGAATACTGGAGATGCCTTTCAAAAGTTAAATGAATTATTAAGAAACAAGAAAATCTCATAAGAAACAAAGAAAATACTTAATTGTTATGTAATATCAAGCCTACTATATGGCAGTGAATGCAGGAGGTGCCTTTCAAAAGCCAAGCAAAGTATTAAGAAACAGGAAAATCTCATAAGAAACAAAGAAAAGAGTACTTAATTATTATGTAATATCAGTCCTAGTATATGGCAGTGAATGCTGGACAATATCATCACAAATAAGAGACTTGTGTTAACAGAAATGTGGTTCTACAGAAGGATGTTGAGAATACCATGAACTGAACATATAAGCAATGAACTTTTAGAGAAAATGGGAATAAAAAGAAAACTTATATTTAATATTAGAAACAGGTAATTTAATTTTTCAGTGTACATAATGAGGAAAGGAGGCTTAGAAATTTTAACAGTCACAGCATCTATTAAAAGCAACAGAACACACAAAATCAGTGAATAACCGACCTAACAACCTTGTGTATATGGACAACAGTATGATGATTAGGGGAGACAACAAAAAGACAAAATTTACTAAAAGCTAAAAAGGACAAGAAATTGTTGTCATGATTGTCCACAGCCTGAAGGGACATGACACATAGAAGAAAGAAAGTGAGTTACTACTTTTAACAGCGTGCTGTAGAATTAAAAGAAATGAATTCAACCATATATGGTTTATTAACCCTTGATGAGTGGATAGAGTGACTGAGAGGGTTCATCTATGAAACTCTAGGGTCAGGAGGCTGGAGGTAACATGAATCATCTAAGTGATAAATTTAATATTTGTATTAATTCTATATGTATATATATCTCATCCCTTGTTCCCTGTTTAGGATGTGGTTTCCAGCTTTCTCTTTTCCAATTTTTTTACTCTTTTTTTTTTGTTTTTTTCTCAATTGGAGTAGATAGACTAAACTATCGCCCGGTTCACACTCCACCCACGTCTATTGAACAGGTGTAGAGGCTCATCCCTTGTTCCCTGTTTAGGATGTGGTTTCCAGCTTTCTCTTTTCCAATTTTTTTACTCTTTTTTTTTTTTTTTTTCTCAATTGGAATAGATAGACTAAACTATTGCCCGGTTCACACTCCACCCACATCTATTGAACAGGTGAAGAGGCTCATCCCTTTTTCCCTGTTTAGGATGTGGTTTCTGGCTTTCTCTTTTCCAATCTTTTTACTCTTAAGTAGCCCCCTGCGCATCAGTGGTGTTACCGCCTTGCTTGGGGTGATATGATTAAAAAAAAAAAGAAAAAGAGAGAAAATCATTTATGCGATTTGCTGTGTGTGTGTGTGTGTGTGTGTGTGTGTGTGTCATGTGCCACATGGTTTGCTTGAAACTAAAAAGTTAGTTCATGCCAGGAAAGAAATCTCTCCAATGCTAAAACGAACCACATTTTGTCATTACCTCATCCTATGTGTAAAGAAGATAAAAAGAGAGAAAAAAGTCCTTTCTTTTTATATAGCTTTATAAAATGGCATGTAGTGTAATATATTACCTTGACCTGGCAAAAATACGATTGACAAAAATATATTCCAGCTGTGGATGGTGGAATGAGGCACAACATCAAAGAAAGAAACACAGGCAGTAGCCAACAGAGATATGATTGACGTCATAGACAGAAACACAGGCAACAACAAAGGCTTGAAAGGTAATAGCCAACAAAGATATGATTGACATCAAAGGCAGAAATACAGGCAACAACAAAGGCTTGAAATGCAATGGCTGACAAAGATATGATTGAAATCAAAGGCAGAAAGCACAAGTGAGAATTGGTTTGAAAGACAATAGCTGGCAGAAATGATTGACAAATGTATCTGGCCATAGATAACATCAATTAAGTGACAAGCTAAAAAAGCAAAAATGTGTAGGAATTTTGGGTTATATAAGTCTGGGGTTTCTGATGGCTGAAGAAACAAGACAAAGGAGAATAAAAGAGAGAGAGAGAGAGAGCAAGCAGAGTACTCCCAACAGCTCCTGCATGTGCGTGGTTCTTGCTGACTACCCACCTATTTCACACAACCGTCACTGATGAGGAATAAAAATATAAGTTTATATTTTTATATATATATATATATATATATATATATATATGTTTTTATTTGTTGTTGTCGGTCAAGATAATTGTCCTCATTGTTTGTCCAAATAACCAGGCAGTATATAACAATAGTGGCATTAGAAGTCTCCTGGCAGACAAGGTGGAGTAATCCCACACCTACATGAGAAGATATTTAAGAAAAAAATGAGTAAAATTGGCAATTGATGAACATGGAGTTATCTCTCTTGAAAAGACATTTTTTTTTACAATTTTTATTTAATTCAAAATTATTATAAAAGATAACCTGAAGCTCAAATGCACTGGAGATTGATTTATTCTGTAAGTTAAAGCATTTCAATGATATTGTGCCAACAGAAATTGTGCTATGATGTATCCCTTTTGCTGTGTTATGGCAAAGCATACAGAAAATGGATCATTGTAGATTTAGTGGGAGACAATGTTTCATATAGGTATGAAGATGGTGGCACACATTAAAATCACTCACCACAAATACCGGTAGAAAAATTGTCATCCCTCAACCGCAAAGCATACACTAAATGACTAATAATGTAATATGTATAAATACTTTGTAAATGTAATACTTTACTTTTTATTCAAAATTTTCTCTTTTCACTTTGATACCGAACAGAAAAATTGTCATCCCTCAACCGCAAAGCATACACTAAATGACTAATAACGTAATATGTATAAATACTTTGTAAATGTAATACTTTACTTTTTATTCAAAATTTTCTCTTTTCACTTTGATGCCGAACAGAAAAGAAAAGTGTTTCTCTTGTTATCAAATAGGACGTATCATGTAATATGTGTGTAGATCATTGGACAAAAAAGCAAAATTAGCATATTGAGTTCAAATTACAGTCAAGGACATTGTGTTTGCTTTCACACAAATATCCTTGGAAAAATATGAATCTATGTCTTTTCTCTTTAGACATGGGTTTAAATAAAAGAGCAAACTGGGCAATCTAGTTTTGATTGGCAACCAGTCTAGGACTATTTTGGTTTTAAAACTAGTTAGATGTGGGATGAGCAAGTACATTGTGTTATATGCATACTTGTACAGAAACTACAGCAATACCTAGTGGAGTATATCTTTGTCCATACACTATACCAGGGAATCTACAGGTCTTTTCTAACCCTCAGCTTAGATCCTTTCATACTAAAGCATGTGTCCCCCAGGGCTGCATTTTTGGTCCAATGCTGTTTTTAATTTTCATTCATGATCTTTTACTCCTGTCTTGACAGTAGATTGGATCAGTCTATCAAGGTTAAAATGGCAGCTGATGTCCAAAATGACCTCAAGATCATCATTAACTGGGGTAAAAAATGGCTTGTCATTTTTAATGCCACCAAAACTAAACTTCTCCTCATTAATCATCTGATAGACCCCTCTTCTCTGCCTTCCATCAGCATGGCTGATGCTAACCTCCAAGAAAGTAACTCATTGCACCTTCTCAAGCTAACATTTTCAATTCATATGAAATGGAAAGACTATATAGAATCCAATGCTAGGTCAGCTAAGTCGGTTCACTGTGTCAGTCAAGGCAATTTTTTTTTCCTCCAGAATCCATCTTACGTATCTATAAGTCTACTATTTGTCCATACTTAGAATATTGCTGCTACATATGGTCGGGTGCCCCTGCTATTTACTTTGAGTTCCTTGATAAGATCCTAAGAAGAATCAACAATATTATTGGTCCTGATTTGACAGCTCAATTTACAGTAGTCATAGGTTTCATGCTAACAGTTTATTTTCTTGCATTTCTTACTGATGAAACTCTCTTCCAGCTCTATGCTTTTCAGCCAGGTTTAATCGGCAAAAATTTAAATGCAATGTCAATTGCTATCTACTGTCCTCCTAATTACTCTTTTTGTTCCTGCTTATTGGCATTTTTGAACCCAGTAAGCCATTCTGGTGATTCCAAGATGTGTATTTTGAAAGTGTCCAAAACATTGCTCAAGATAAGTATGTTTTTTTTTAATCTAATATTAAATGGTTGTGTAATTTACGAACAAATCTCATTTATTAAATATCTGTCAAAAGCCTTCAGAAGTTCGTCACAAGTATAAAGCATTATGATTGAGAATTTTGATTTTGAAATATCTTCAATGATAAATTTCAATTTCAATACATTTATTACTTATTTATTTATTTATGACTAGTTTATTTTACTTGTTTATTTATTTTATTTATTTATTACTTGTTTCTTTTATTTATTCTTTTACAGTTGGTTCCCTAATGTAATTAATGCAATATTAGATGCCTGCAACTTCACCAATAGTTTAGGAAAAGCAATGTGGGCCATGTGGGTTTTGAAGGTAAGTAAATGTAAAACTTCTAAAATCTTTACATTATTTACATTGTTCGGACTGTTGTCCTCATCTTTATTACCCTATTCCTATTCATGGTGTTTCGTCCATTGTACACTTCGGCCTTTTTCAGTTGATTATAATTTCTTCAGGTGACTGGCATCCCTATGAGATGAAGTTGAAATAATAGTTAGAGAACACTACTATGAAAACTTAAAGAATCAGTGCATATACTAGGTCACAAAAATCTCCAAAGCCGGCCAAACATAGAAATGAATACAATATGGGAACCAGTAATGCAGAATGCTTATTGATAGAGAACGCCTTTGAAAACCTTGTAAACTTAAAGAATCAGTGCATATGCTAGGCTACAAAAATCTTCAAAGCCAATCAAACATAGAAATGAATACAATATGGGAACAAACTTTCTTCTTCACTTTTACAAAAATTCACAATGACGTGTGAAATCCTGGTTTTTCAGGAAAAAGGATTGACTATGTGTTTAAAGAAAAAGTCCAAATCAGATTTCGTAAGTAGATATTAAATTGATTTTCTGACCAATGGAAGTGATTTGAAAGACTAAAGGGACTTAGTGATCCAGTGCAAAAATCTGAATGACTATAAAGGCTTTGATCAAATCAGCACCAGTCAGTCAGATGAGATCAGCGAGATGAGACAACACACTAAAATATAAAGGGAGAAACTTCACCAAGACCCGGACATAAGATCCAGTTGTACGTTGTTCTTTTTCTCCTTCTTTCTTGTGTGCTGATTCCTTTTACTTCTTCTTCTCCATTCAAAGACATTCCTATCAAACAAACACTAATACTTACATACGTAAGTACGCATAAACTCTTTCGAACAATTTACTACTACGAACATTTCTTCAACTCTTGATACCCTTAACTCATTACTTATTTCTCATTGAACATTAACTTCTACATATTATTGTTATTCTATTCTTTTAATTCTATTTAAACATGCAAAATGTATATTTTTATTCTTACACTATTCCACACTATTACACACATCCAATATTCCAGCCAACCAGCTCCAATCTTCTGGTTCCAACCTGATGAAAACCTGGTTCCAATTCTGATGATAATTCTGGATAAAACTTGTTAGCTGTAGGGAGTTTGATTATGTATGACACAAGGCCTAATTAATAAACATTAATCGCACACTATAGCTTCAAGTTCCAGTGACTTAACCAAATGAGTTCAATGCCCAAATTCAAGGGAAATAACTAAGACATTTCAGAAGTATAGACAAATACTCTAAAATCTTCAGAGAGAATATATATTATCTAAATCTAAACTTATTTATAAATGGGACTTTGTATGTGTGTGTGTGTGTCCCTTACCATAGACTCCGAAACGGCTGAACCGATTTTCTTAAAAATTTACACAGTTGTACTATAAGTGTCTGCGAGTGTTCTTAGCTAGGTTTTGTGTTGAGGTACCCCCGATAAATATCAGAAATCGATAATCGAAAAAATTGGTTTAAAGTAGGAGTGGTCCGATTTTAATCAAATTTGATACACTCATAGACAAAGACACAAGAAATGATATTCAGAAGTTTCAAGGTTGCAGTTCTTACAATAGTGCAGAAAATCAATAATATATATATATATATATATATATATATATATATATATATATAAAAGGCAAGATGTTTGTGTGTGTGCTTGTTTATCTGACTGTATGTCTGTATTTTTTTCAGCCCTTTTATTTTAGTTTTTGCTTTGGGTTTGGCTCTAAGTAGGTATAATTGTAGTTCTTAGTCTCAGCCATGATGCCATTTACTCAGAGGACTTATTTAGCCTTCAAAATTCAGTTTACAATGAAAAAAACTTATTTGATATCGATACCAGGAAATCAAAATTTGACTTCCATCCATTCAATTTTTTTTCAGTCTACGGTTTCGCTTTAACTGGAAATAACTATTGCTTTTTAGTCTTTCGTGCCAACGTTCAAAGAGTCTTAGCTTCAGGACCATGGATTAGTCTTTAAGCTTTAATTACACCCGAGCAACGCCGGGCTATACTGCTAGTATTTTCTAAATTCATATCAAGTTATTTAAAGTTGGTTTCTTAATTCAGATCAACTGTTCCTTTATTGTTGGAGTGTTTGCATGCTGTTGTCCATGCATAGGGATGACTCATCTAGTTCTTATGCAGTACTGCTCAGTTATCGTTTGCCTGCCTCCATTAAGCCTAAATCTATACTACAAGGCTCAGTGATTGAATCCACAATTACTATGTCACCAAATTCATATACCAATGCTTAAATTCACTAGGCTCTTTTTCATGGTACAATCCTGAGTGTAGAGCCTTGGAGCCCCAGTCTGCCTGCTGTATTTACTAGCCCTCCCACACAAGGCCGGATGTGACACATGGTCATTTTAATGTGGGAATTCCCGGCCATATAGCCGGGCCAAAAATATGTCTGTCTATTTTTACCGAGTCGTGGTTCTACCCTTCGGCGGAACCACGACTGGGTTTGTGCTCTCTGCTCGGAAGCAGAGAGCTGACAGTGTTATAGGGTTATAGAGCAGTCATCCGAAGACGACTGCTTCAATGCAAACCCTGCTGTTGATGAATACAATATCAAAGTCATTAATAGACAGACAAATGACAACATGGCTTTAAAAGCAACAGCAAGAAAAACAGAAAACTCAGTAAAGTCAGTCAAGTATGACAACCAGCATCGACATCAGTAAATTGTCATGTCTAATTTAATAAAAAATCTAATCATGTCTAATTTAATAAAAGCCAATTTAATAAAAGCATATGCATGACAGGTGTAACAAAAAATTTAATCTTGGACTTGTACCTGGAGCCAGTTTAATAAAAGTGGATACATGCCTGCTATAGCAAAATTTGATTTTGGACATGAACCTGAAATCATATTATCATAGTCTCCCTGAAAGCAAAACACTGTGCCTCCTCGGGTTAACTCTCACAACAGACCTCAAGTGGAATGACTATATAGAATCCATAGCTAAATCCACTGCTAAGAAAGTCAGTTCTCTGTGTAGGGCCAGGAAGTTTTTCCCATCTGAAACAATCCTGCATATATATAAATCTACCATCTGATCATGCATTGAATACTGCTGCCATATCTGGTCGGGTGCTCCTGCTATCCACCTAGGGATCCTTGACAAAATCCAACAGAGAATCTGTAATATGATTGATCTGACTTGGCAGCTTCAGATACAGTCACTTTCTCACCGTTACAATGTGGCTTCCCTTCAAATACTTCTTCAAATACTTTCATGGCTTCTGCTCCAATGAACTTAGCTCACTGGTGCCCCCTATATATGAATTTACTTGAGCCACAAGATTAGCAACTAGGTCCAACTCTTTTACTGTGAAACGAATAAAATGTTAATGCAAATTCTACTCCTTCAGCTTCTTTTCTCGCACTTCCCGCCTGTGGAATTCCCTTCCATTTACTTGCTTCCCTGACAGCTACAATCTCCAAGAATTTAAATGTAAAGTCAATAGTAATCTCCTCTCTCACTAACCTGCATCGTCTGTCTCATGCTCATTTCTCCATCCACTCCACTCTCATCAGTATTCTCTTCCTTCTCTTACCCACCTCCTGACACCCCCTATAGCCTATCACTCTTTCTCATAACATTCCTCCTATGTAACCGCTTGCAAAATAGTGGCAGTAAAATGCATTGCTTGGGGCGATATCTTCTGTTCGGTTTTACTTCCCTTTTTCCTTGTGTCCGAGGGTTGGAAGTTCTGCCATGCCGTCCAGGTCTGATGTTCATTAACGGTCTGATGGGACCCACAACAGAGTGACCCACCCAAACACGAATGACACCTTCACTATTAGTTCTGACCCTGTTATTACTATATCTGGATTTGACATGACAAATGAAATTTGAAGCAAAATTTTAACAGCTGGATGCCCTTCCTAACACCAACCCCTCCAAAAGTACAGGCATTTGTCGAGTTACCATCTTGCCATAGTTCACCACTAACTGGAGCGATGTGCTTGTGTGTTGTCAAGTAGATGGTCATCCACACAACTACGCTGTTCTCTGAACCGCTACCACTCTTACGTTGGGCACCACATGAACTACTGCTACCCAAGGAAATAGTTTATCGAAGTTTACTCCTCTAAATCCACAGAGTTGTCATCTCCACTAGTGTCCAAACGCTATTTAATCGTGATCAACACAATGTGAGTAACCAACCGAGGTCAAAAGACCCCGCTCAACCAGGTTTTGAGTCAGTTTGGTTACAAGGCGCCAAACACTCGCCTGAGACTACCTTTTACAACAGGTATCTGTATGCATTTCAAGGAAGTACACCTGACCAGAGTATACCCCACACACACCCTCAGAGTAGCCTGCTAGTTGGTCCGGGACTGCTTATTGAATATTCGCAGCTAACCTCCAGTATCTGGAGGTCATTTCCCGATCTGCCACCTGGGGACCCGGTGGATGGGAGATACTCGCTCCACACCACAAACGATATGATTATAAAAAAAAAAATTAATAAAAGTATGTGGTGAAGTAAAATCTGGTCTTGGACAAGAATCTTGAGCCAGTTTAATAAAATCATTATGTATGACTCCTGTAACAAAATTTGAGCTAGGTTTCATTTTAATAAAAGTATATGCAATGGGGACAGTTTCATAAAATTGTAGGTTTGTCTGTTGTAGTGAAATTTGATCTTGGTATTGAACCTGGACCCAGTTTAATAAAAGTGTATGTATGTCTAATGTAGCAAAATTTGATCTTGAAAGTGAAACTGAAGCCAGTTTAATAAAAGCGTATGCCTGTCTACTGTAGCAAAATTTGTTCTCAGACTTGAACCTGGAGATAGTTTAATAAAAAGCACATCTCTGCTGTAGACAAATTTGATCTTGAAAAAGGCATATGTATGTCTGGTATAGCAAAATTTGATCTTGGACTCTTAAGATGAATATAACAAAATAGAATGTCGAGCCAGTATACCAGTAGGACATGGATTTGGTCTAACAAAATAAGATGATTGGGTTAGTTTAATAAAATTTTGGGATGACAGATCAGTGCACTGAAGTGGTACATGATGAAAGTGTAACAAAATGTATCCAAATTTTTTAAATCAGGAGTTATCAATATTTATATTATTTATATATGTACTAGTATAAATATTTTATATTTTATACTATTTATATAGGGACTAGATGTGCGTTGTGATGCAGTGGATATCAATTCGGAACGACAAATCGGGGTGCCGAGTTCAAATTCCAGTTAAATTCCTTGCATTCACTTATGCACAAATACCCTTGGGAAAGGTATTAATCCGTCTCTTCCCTACAGTGATGGGTTAAATAATAAGACAGATTGGGTTCTATAGCCTTGGCTGGCAACCAGTCTACCATAGAAAGCAATGGCAACCTACTGCGGGATAATCTTCTGCCCATTCAGCCAGGTCTCTTTTGAGACATGAATGCCCAAAGCATGTATCACATATGGCACTTAACTGACTGACTGAATATAACAGTTGAAAACATGATTAAGGTTTCTGCTGGGCATAAAGTGGTGGGGTCAGTTTTATATTGTTATGAAGTAATAAACGGATCCCCCACTAATTATACTTAATATAATAATGTAATATAATCTATCTCTTCTCCCTCCAGTTATGGGTTAAATAACAGGACAGATTCTATAGCCTTGGCTGTCAACCAGTCTACCGCAGAAACCAATGACAACCTACTGCATGATAATCTTCTGCCCATTGTCATGTCTCTTTTGAGACATGATTGCCCAAAAGTGTGTATCATGATCATGTATGCCACATAAGTGAATGACTGATAGAGGGACTATTGCCATGATGATAATGAAGATGAAGACAGTAGTCTACATGTAAATAGTGTAAAAAAATGAGTCTATTATTAAAAGTAGATAATAATGTGACAAACAGAGATGAGGTCCTTTGTAAGAACATAGAACTTGAGTGAGGGTCAGCATAATAAAAGTAGTCTGGTATCATACGCTATGTATTTAAAAGCCATTGTGTGTAAGTGTCTATAAATATTTCCCTCTCTCTGTTTTTTGCATACAATATTTCAATTTTAATATAAGGAAAAAACAGTGACTTACTGGCAAATGTATTAACTATGATACAGTCTTAAGCTATATTTTTCTGCTTTAATTAACACATTAACTACATTCAAAAATTCTCAGGTTACTGTTTGTTAGGAGTGTGTGAAGGTTTAGTTGAGATGCATGTACGAATAGCATGGGAGATGTTGCTAATGAGGCAAAGCTCAGATGCAGGCATGTTAATGCATGGTACATGTGTGCCAATATATAGTCAATATATTAGCAGATTATTCCTTCTTTATATTTCTTTTTCACTGCACAGAATGCAGATATACTCTGCATATACATGCCATCATTCTTGACAACTTGAGTACACTTGTAACAAAATCAAATCTGGAGACAGTTTTAGAAAATGGAACTCTGGATTAGTAAAATAAAATAAAAAGAAACTTCAGCTAGTGTAATAAAATGCAATTTGGAGCTGATATAGGTAAATGGAACCTGAAGCTAGTGTAATAGAATTGAACCTACATCCAGTGTAGCATAATTGGATTTTGGACCAGAGCCACAAAATTGAACCTGGAGCTAGTGGAACAAAATATGACAATATGGCCAATGTAACAAACGCTTCCTGATGCCAGAAAAGAATATATCAGACCTGTGTAACAAAATTAACCTAAGAGTATGTATAATAAAATTCAATGTATGGCCAGTGTAACAAATAGAATTACAAGCCACAAACAAAATAGGACTCGGGGTTAGTATAATATATTTCTTGGATCATTAAATGTATTTGAATAAATATTGAAAAATCATTTGCTGGCTAGATAAGCATTGTATTTTCTATTTGCTAGTTGATGTTTGTTTGTTTGTTCTTGTTTAATGGCCTATCAACATCTAAGGGGTCATTTAAGGCCGGAAACATATTTTTATTTTAAATCCCAGTTGTTGGTAACATTTTTCATTCAAAAAGGTTTTGTTGGTAACATTTTTCATTCAAAAAAGTTTTGTTGGTAAATACTTTCATAGCATTTTGACCCCGGTTTGGGGGTTAACTACTTACCCATAGCTGGGACCCTAACAGATCTGGGAACAACAGCAATTAAGAGGTGGTTCCACGCTCCTCACAACCTCCCAATCAGAGGCCTTGCTGTTGGATGCAGTTTACTGTCATACCCAGGACCATATTTGCTAGTTGAATTGTCATAATCTCTGCCTAATAGTGTTGTAGAACTTAAAAAGAAACAATGATTATCACAAAAATAGATTCAGTCGAGTAACTTGAATCTTTGTGTATCTAAGTTCACTTAACGAAGAGATTCTTAAAAAAAAAATAGTGTTTCTTGTAAGTCAATCACTAGACAAAAAAAGTTGACTGCATGTGATCATTTTCAATATATATTTTTCTAATGTTTGCTAATTTTCTTTTTCAGGCTATCATGAACCCACTTCAAGGTATTTTCAATTGTCTTGTATTCCGTGGCTGGCCTCATAATCACTGCAAATGCTTCAACCGCCCACCAACCAGCCCTGAAGATGGGAGAACCACACTTATCCGTATCAATACACCAGCAAAAGCATCCACAAGCAGCCTTGAAACCGATCCATTAATGACTCATTGACCAAAATTTCTAACTGGTGTCTCTTAGATGCTGTTACTTTCTTTTTGAATGACTGAAACCTTATTGCATTTCTAATAAGCAAAATAAGTAGCCAATGCAAATGCAATCCAAGCCGTATAATATCTAAATTTAGATACTTTTCATAGCGGGCTAGGCTCAAAGGCCATTGCTCTTGATTGCAATCAACACAAGGCATTCCACAATTATGCTCTTGTGCCAAACTGAACTAACCTTTTTAAAGTATCTTGGTAAAACATCAAGACTTGCATTAAAACTAAGTATAATCACTAAAACAATTCCATAGTGTTATAGGATTGCATCAAAATCAAATTATTCAAGACTGCTGGGTATATATATATATATATATATATATATATATATATAATGGAGTGGATAATCCAAAAATATATCTAATTAATATAAATTATTAAACAGATAAAATAGAGAGCTCAACAGATATTATCCCGGGCAATATGAATATACAGAAAAAAGAAACTCAGCACATATTTAAAGCGATTGATATTTTGCAATCTGAGGAGATGAGTACCTCTGTCTAACAAAATAAATTAGGATTTAAAATCATTTTAAATATGTGTTTAGTTTTCTTTTCTGTATATATTACATATATATATATATCCAGCATTCATGCAAAATATTAGAATTTTTACATCTGAAGATTTGAGAAAAAAAATTGGAAATCAACAGGATACGATATTCCAAATTCAAATACATCCAGTTAATATTTTTGCAAAATGGCAATGTAATCACTTTCTCAAGTCCTAGTGAAAATACTTAATTTGGTTTTGCATAGATCAATCAGCATTATCGGTAAGACTAAAAGAGGAAATGAAAATAATTTCTATATTCAATAAAATCGAAAATCAATCTTGCAAAGATTGAAACCAAATCAATTTGATTGGAGCAAATGACAAATAATAGCAGGATTCGACTTAATAATGCCCTTTTTTTGGATCCTACTCGACTTAAGCCTGAAATCATTAATTTGGGTCATTGGAAAAATCTTATAATTTAGTCTGAATTTCCTCAACTCAGCTTCCAGTTCAAGGGAGATAACTCGTCTCTATATTCTATTTATGACAGTCAATCAGTTAGTTAAGTGCCATACGTGATACACGCTTGGGCGAAAGAGACATGACTGACTGGGCAGAAGATCATCCCGCAGTAGGTTGCCATTGCTTTCTGCAGTAGACTGGTTGCTGACCAAGGCTATAGAACTCAATCTGTCCTGCTATTTAACCCATAACTGGAAGGAAGAGACGGATTAATACCTTTCCCAAGGTTATTTGCACGTAAGTGAATGCAATGAATTCAGCTGGAATTCGAATCCTCGGTTTCTTGTTCCAAGCCGATATCCAATGCACCACAACGAGCTTCACCATTATCATTTTTTTAACCATTTCACCCCAAGCAAAGTGATAATGCCACTAAGACGTAGGGGGTTTACTGGAAGGGAAAGAGAATGAAGAGATTTTTAAAAGGAACTGAAAACTCAATTCTGAACAGGAAACAAAAAAAAACAAAACAGGGAGGAGTGTGAAAGGGATGATACACAAACATATCTACTCTTGTTGAGGAAATAAAAAATAAATAAATAGTAAATAAAATTTCAGAGTTTAAGCAGATCTGTTAGAAGTAAAGTTTTGAAGTAGAATTAAGAAGGAACCACAAGCACAGTCCTAAACAAGACAAACTTCTGTTTGTGTTTAAAAGATAGAAGTGTGATTTGGGCAATAGGTAAACCAGTTGATCGTGTAACAATTTCCATTATAAGGATATAAGGAGGTCTTTCTTTCTCAACTTGGATGACTGGTGTAACACAATTTTCTTACTCTTATTCCACCTAGATTAGGTTTAACAGATATCAACATAGGTTACATATTACAATTAATGGGCTGACACAATAGCTTGTCAAAGTAGAAACGTCACTATCAAAATTTGCATAAGTGTTCTCATACATCAATACAAAAAAAAAAGAGAGTTGAAATTTTTAAGACACATAATGTGGAAAGTGGGTTTGGAAAATCTGACACTCATGAGACATTGAAGACACAGAAGGAAACAGTGCATAACTTACCTAATGAGCTTGTGTAAATGGATGGCAGAACAGAATTTAAGAGAGATAGCAAAAAGACAAAATTTACTAAAAAGACAGGAAATTCTGGAGAGCCATGATTGTCAGCACCCTTAAGAGATACAGCATATAGAAAACCTTGAAGGTATGTTCTGTGTTGAACCATTCAGACTTTCATTTGAATGTTGGGACGTCATTTTTATGAAATCTAAGCAACAATCTGTCAACAATAAGAGTAGTTATTGGGTTTCAGTGTGATCCGTTTATATGAATAAACATATGTTGACATATTATTAATATATGTCTAGTTTTTATCCTTAATGTGAAAATTTCTAACCCCCACCCCATCTCATTTTCAGTCATAGTGCACAGGTTTTTATTTGTGAAGAGAGTGGAACCCAAACCCAGTCAGCTTTCATATTTTTGTCTCTACCTTTTTTCTTTTTCTTGGGCACCTCAGCATGGTATAATGGTTAACAAGCTTGTCTTGCTAGAACCTGTTACAACTGAGGAGCGAGTTCGATCCTCACTGGATACTCATACATTTGGCCTTGTGCAGCATTTAGAAAATCAACACTCCCATTTTCTTTTCAACAATTATTTATAGTGATTATTTTTTTCTCTTTTATTAATAAATATGTCTGCTTTTATAGCTTTAATTAAATTATGTACCCCACCCCTTAAAAAAAATATCTCAGACCAAAATTGTTTCTCATGATGCACAAGATAATGATTTTTGTCATCATTTCTTGAATGATTCATGGAAATGCAACCAAGGTTTGTTCCAAATGTGAATGTAATTAATTTGACTGGTATTTGAACTTGGCTCTCCTATTTTTCAATCTGATTCACTATGCTTTACACCACCATACCTCTGATCTATGGAGACGCAATCAATGTTTGTTGCAAATGTGAATTTTTCTGAAGATGGAGTATTTCTTCATCCCCAAGAAAGACTAAGAGTTCAGGGCTTCTAACTACCCAGTTATTTACCAATAAATGCAGGGAAAAATGGATTCATGTCTTTCCAATGTTATTAATATAAAGTGAACATAAACTGTCTCAGCTGGAGTTTGAATCTTGTTTACTAATTTCATTAACCTTTGGCTACTTACACGTCCAATATCTTGCATCTCCCACACAATATCTTGCATCTCCCACACAAAAGTTATAAGTTTATTGTAGAACTATCAGTCAGCTAAGGTCTTGTTAAATTGAAAACAGACCTGTTGCAAAAATGGTTTTGGAACATTTATTTTTGACCGATGATAAAGTCGTGGCTTCATGGGTAACGAGGATGAAGAGAAGCTGCTGAATGAAGATAAATTGCTTTTTAAGACAACGACAACAGGACAGAGACCATGCTAGCTATAAAACTGACCAATACGCCCAAAAGACACAGTGACAAAGACACTCATTAGATTGTTCACCTCCCCACCTCACCCCAACTACACTTGTTTATGTTTACTTGTAATTGTGGTAGCATTCACCCTGTGCAGATTGAGCCAGCTCTTTCCCTAGAAGGTTTGTGGGACTTTTGGCTGCATAAATATATGTGGGGGCAAAGATTTTCTTGAAGTAAGTTGCCAGTTGTTACTGTAGTAGACTAGTTGCCAACCAAGGTTACAGAACATAGTCTGTCCTGCTATTTACCCATAGCTGATAGGGAGAATAAATGGATTCATGCCTTTCCCAAGAGTATTAGCACATAAGAGTAAGTAATGAACTCAACTGGAATTCAAACTCAGCTCTTCGATTCCTCAATCCAAGCCACAATCCATCACTCTATTGTGCCTCTTAATAAGCGCACATAATAATAAGACAGAAAGAAGAGTTGGATTCATGCCTTTCCCAAGAGTATTAGCACATAAGTAAATGTAATGAATTTGACTGAAATTCAAACTCGTCTCTCTGATTTCACAATCCAAGCCACAATCCATTACTCGACTGTGCCTCCTAATAAGCACACATAAGTATAACAAAGAAAGAAGAGTTGGATTCATGCCTTTTCCAAGAGTATTAGCACTAGCATTAACAAATTCAACTGGAATTTGAACTCTGCTCTTTGATTCCTTAATCCAAGCCACAATCCATTACTCGACTGTGCCTCCACTCTCTATCATGACTCTATGGCTTGTTTAAAAATAAAATCTGGTTTTCTGATAGAAATTCTTTAGTCTTTCACTCATGCGTAATGATTTAGCTGAAGGGTAATTTTTAACTTACAAGTGTTTGAGTGGAATATGAAACATCCTGTCAACAAATCTGTTGTCTGGTCTGAACTACAATGTAACACTAAATTAATCAGACATTTTTAAAGTAATTTGGCTTAGAAGTAAATATGTTTTCTTCATCAATTTTGGAAACTACAGTATTTTTTTTTTAAATAATAGAAGCTTTAATATTTAGCTTTGTATAGGACTAAATTAAAAAATATAGGGCAGAAAAACTGTGCTATGGCAATCTTTTAAGTGGGGAGGGACTGTCTTAAAATTCTGATATATCCTGAAAAGGAATACAGTATAAAATGATCAGTTGAAGAATGGAACTCCATACCAGGAATAAGAAATACAAATTTATTATACTAAGGTACAATTAACAATAATACACATATAGGCAAGCCACGGGTTGGAGCAGAATCGACTATCAAATAGTGAATGCCTTCGCCTAAGACCTTTTTCATGTTTGTACCGCTCATTACCGTCTTTTATAAAGTAGAGCATTCCATTCTCGAGGGATGACAGGATTTTCCACTATAACAAATTCAATACTCAAATCCTTGCTTTTAGCTGGGATTAAACATCAACCTTGGCCATCAATAAACAACTACTTTAGCCAGTATAAAAGATCAAGTATAGATACTGTCATATATGGATAAAGTGTCACTGCCAACATTTGGGTTTCAACATGGATTGCCAAAGAACAAACAGTCGACCTCGTTTTGATGTAATTAGAGGAATTGTGCTGCTGGAATCATAGGACATTGTAAAAATAATATATATATATATATATATATATATATATATATATATATATGTTGATTGTTCAATGCTTATTTTTTCATCATAATACGGTTACACCAGTACACATTTGTATTAAAAAGTGTTGGATACAATTATATTGTAGAATTTTTGAATATTTTGCATTTTTAAATGAGTTATTTTGCTACACAGTTTTCAATTGCCTGAAGACTCCACTCATAGTAGAAACCTGGGTAGTGAAATAACTCATTTAAAAATGGAAAATATATATATATATATATATATATATATATATATATATATATATATAGGTACATAAACAGTATTCAGGTAGTAAAAAGAAAAAAGGTATGACTATTCTTCGAAGGTGTTACGTCTAGTATATGTGACTTTACAAAAGATACTTACAAAGGTCAGTTTAATCTGGCACAAGGCCATGTTGAATACAGAATTTTGGTAAAAAAATTGTGTTCTGCCAGTTTTCTAAGTGTACAACCTTCCTTGAAAATCAGCATTTGAAATCATCTGACATTGGCACAAATGCCAACCATTTACAGGCAGCAATGGGGAATATGCAACCGAGATACTAAGAAAGCTGTTTGCAAAAATAATAAATTCAAAGAAGAAATGATAAAATTAGAAAAGTTATGTGTTTTGTCAAAAGCAAACATTAAAAGTTAAATCATTTGTTTTTTTTAATATGTTGAGCAATCCCACAGAGGCAAAGAATTTTTTTTATTGCCATGTCTTTTCAGACCATAGGTAATCATGATTCTACAAAGATTCCTTTTTTTATTTGTGAATTTATATACATTTTTGGGAAAGATAGTGGAGTAGTTTCTCTATTACTCTCTCCAAGCAAAAAGTCTTATAGGACATCAAACATCAACCATAATTTGTCAATTTTATTGACTTAATTAAAATGTTCAGTTTTGTTTAATAATAACCGACTGCTGCAAACTCATCAATTTACAACCTCTTTCCATTAAAAATATCTCATTATAATATGACTGCCTGTTTCAAATGTTTTTGCTTGTAAATGTTGTATTTGTGTTGTGACTCAATTCAAGAACATGGAAAGAGACCCTCACATAGAATCTATTTTCCCCTGAACACTACAGGTCTTGGCTTCTTCAAGTCAGCTTGAGTCAATACTTTTCCCCTCTAGCTATGGGTTAATTAATAAGATTTGTATCAATAAACCATTATTATCTCAAAGAAAAAAACAAAAATGCTTACAATCTAAAAATATTTTCTGACATTAAATAACCTACAACAGGGTGACATTCTGAAAAAAAGGAATGAATCAATGATAGTCCACATGGGTTTACAGTCATATTATGTTGAAACACCAGTTCTCATACAATCACTGAAGTTAAGCAACATCAAACCTGGTCAATACCGAGATGGGTGACTACTTGGGAATACCAGGTACTGTGAATTTGGAAGTGCAAGTGGTGTAATGAATAATGGCTCAGAATTTAAAATTGGAGAGCTGAGTTCCAGTTCCAGTTGTTATATTCGTTTATGTGCAAATACTCTTGGGAAAAGTAAGAATCCAAATCTTCTCCCCCCCCAGCTATAGGTTAATTAGTAGGACTTGTGTTAGTAAATCATTATTATCTCAAAGAATTCTTACAATCTAAAAATATGTTCAGGCTTTAACTAACCAGAAAATGTTTGATAAGCTGTCAAGACAAATCAATCAATGCACAAACACTAACAAATAATAATAATCTTTTTATATGGTAACTAGCAGTATAACCTGGCATTGCTAGGGTGTAATGAAAGCTTTAAATCTAATCCCTGGTCCTGGAGCACAGACTCTTTGGACGTTGGCATGAAAGACTAAAAAGCAATAGTTGTTTACAGTTAAAGCAAAACTGTACACTGAAAGAAAAATGAATGGATGTAAGTCAAATTTTGATTTCCTGGTATCGATATCAAATAAGTTTTTTTCGTTGTAAACTGAATTTTGAAGGCTAAATAAGTCCTCTGAGTAAATGGTATCATGGCTGAGACTAAGAACTACAATTATACCTACTTAGTTTTGCTTTGGTTTGGCTCTAAGAGCCAAACCCGAAGCAAAAACTAAAATAAAAGGGCTGAAAAAATACAGACATACAGGCAGATAAACAAGCACACACACAAACATCTTGCCTTTTATATATATATATTATCAATTTTCTGCACTATTGTAAGAACTGCAACCTTGAAACTTCTGAATATCGTTTCTTATATCTTTGTCTATGAGTGTATCAAATTTGATTAAAATCAGACCACTCCTTCTATAAGCCGATTTTTTCAATTTTCAATATTTATCGGGGGTACCTCGACACAAAACCTAGCTAAGAACACTTACAACTGTGTAAATTTTCAAGAAAATCGGTTCAGCCGTTTCGGAGTCTATAAGTAACGGACACACACACACAGACAGACACACACACAAACAAAGTTCCTTTTATAAATAAGTTTAGATTTAGATATTAGCCATTTTCTTATAAGGAAACATTCAGCATTTGTTGACCATGCAGCTAGAAAGCGTACTGAAATTTACATAATCTTTCTCTTAAAATGATTTACATTATTTGTACTGTTGTCCTCATCTTTATTGCCATGTTTACGACATTTTGCCTGTTGTATGTTCTGGCCTTCTTCAGGTGCTAGGAATTTTTAACCAAACCCATTATTTTGATCACTGGAGTATATCATACTCATTCCATGTGCGATGCTACTTCTGGTAGTCATTTAGTTATCTCCCTTTATTTGTTGTCATGGCTCAGTAGATATAGGCATTGGTTAGCTCCAGTGACTTGAGCCAAAGAGTTTTGAGTTCAATACCAGGCTACAGCAGTGGTGAATAAATAACTTAAAAGAGTTAAGTTAAAGGGAGATAACTACATGACTCCAGAAGTGGCATTGCACATGGAATGAAAATATATCCCAGTGAACGAAATAAAGGGTTCTGTTCTAAATTCCTAGCACCTGAAGAAGGCCGGAGCGTCCAATGGCTGAAACGTATGGCAGTAAAGAAGAGGAAAACTGTCTGGACAATGTAAATAGTGTAAATACTAACTCATCTCAGAAGTATAGACAAATATTAAAACAACTTATTGGAAAAATAGGTTTCTTAAGTCCAGTAACTGTTACCGTTCTTTCTATTATCAATGGAGGTTTCTTATCTTTAAAGTAGTGTAATTGGGGTCAGATAAAGTAATTGGACTGCACCATTATAGTTTATTAATTAATTGTTCTTACCCACCTCAGTAGATATCTATCGTTAGGGGTTTTGGGTGAATTGAAGTGAGTGATAGTCGCTTACAGATGCCCTTGTAACATGTGTCTTATAGGCCAGTAAATATAGTGTTTTGTTTCAGATATTTTATGTATCAAATTAATATATATTTTAAAAAAATAGAGGCTAAAATATAACCATTATATCAATGATCCTTTAAATAAATAGTTATTTCCAAGAAAGAAACAGTGAAAAAAGATGGCAATAAAAGGGACAAAAGTGATGTTTGTTTATTGATTGATTTATTGAAGATAACTAAATGACTACCAGAAGTGGCATCGCACATGGAATGAGAATGATATACCCCAGTGATCAAAATAAAGGGTTTGGTTAAAAATTCCTAGCGCCTGAAGAAGACCAGATTTCTACGGCTTATGAACATTCTACAGGTTATTGTAAAGCCAGAAAATAATTTTAGATTGTATGAATTTTATTTTAGAAAATGGCTTAGTGATATTTTTACTAATTAATCCATAGCTGGAAGGATATGTAGATTCAAACCCTTCCCACAAGAGTATTTGCTCGTAAGTGAATATAACGAATCCACCAGGAATTGGAACTTTACTCTTCAAATAACAATTACGAGCCATTACACTGCTTACACATCCAAACTTACAGCACCTGGTATTCACAAATGGTTACCCATCTAGGTACTGACCAGGCACAGTGTTGCTGATGTTTGTTTCAGAAATTGTCATTAAATAATAATATCATCTTTAAAATCCTGACAGAAATGGTGAAATCTCTGGAATGACTTTGCTTGCAGAACTTTTGTCACACATAAAATAAAGAAAGAAAAAACTGAAACTGCAAATAAAATATTTCCAAAATTTCAGTTCATTGTCACTTTCTGCTATCCAAAAATTTTAGCAAGAAAGAATTGAGAAAATTTCAACTGTAAAGTTCATAAGCATCTAAAATATTTTAACTGATATCAGCAACTCCCTCCTTCAAATATGATTTAATTAAAATATTTAAAAACACAACATTAATAAACTACAGCATATAAATATTATACTGTCAAAATTCCAAGATTATCAAAATGTGGTGCAGCATAGTTATAGCTCAAATGTCATAGGAAGCAAACGTTGGGGAACTATCCATTTTTGGAAACTTGAGATGGCTAACAATGTTAATGGCTATAGAATAAAGATCTGAGTAGCTGCAATAAAAAGCAACTAAAATTAAAATGAAGAAATACTAGAAAAAAATTTAATAATTAAAGAAGCTTTCTGTCTGTAAATTACTGTTGTTAACAGCTGCTATATGGCTCACTTTTGCATTTCCTGTGGCAGATTGGAAGCTGCTATATTAATGCTTTTGATATATGTGAAAAAGAAATTACAATGTTAAAATTATCTCAGAAAACCTACTAAAGAAGTGTTCTGAAATATCTGGAACACCATTAATAGACCAGTTGATAATTGTATTTCAGCTTTTGTTAAGAGTAATCTCCCCTACAGGAAGTTGAAATTGTGAATATAATATAAACTATTACAAATCAATATTTCAGTGAATACATCTCATCTCCTTTGAGTATGGGATTAATTCCAGTTTTCATTTCAAAATCTTTGTACAGTTTGGGGCAAATAAAGCTTCATTGATTTTTGTTTTGAGTTATCGTTTTATTACAAAAGACATACAATTATAATTATTCTTAAATTCTTTATATCGTGCAGTTGTATCTTTTTGCTTGTTTCTTTCTTCAGCATTTTGCCACAAGTTTTTTTCACCCACAACTGCTGATACTAAAAGAGAGAAATCTAGTGACATATTCACAGGTGAGAGGTTGCCAGATTAAGAATGTTGCACTTCCAAAAACCTAAAAGATATTGTATATTATTTCATTAAACATCTCAAATTTTGTTAAAAGACATTTTTAAAAGTTCACTGCATTACCTAATTTTAAAATTAAATTATTCAAATTTCATGTATTAATGTGAGTGTTATTTTAAAGAAGAAAGGTTGAACTTCATCTTAAAAGAACATTTGATTAATTAAAATAATAGTAATTTAGTTAACATTAAAATTACAAATTTTCACTTTTCCAGTCATCAATTAATGTCATTTTCTAACACCTGTTATCAAGTGATAAAAAAATTATTTAAACATTTTTAAAAGAATTTAGAATAAAAATGTCTACATCTGCTTAAAACAGAAACCGTTCATTTGATGAATCGTGAATAAGATTAAACCAAAGTTAGTTACTTTATTCTTGAAAAACAGTGAAAAGCAAATTTCGTTTAGTGATGGGAGGGGGGGTCATTTTCCCTCTCCACCTTGGTGCTTAGGCTGCATAATGGACTGCATACCCTGGTTTCCAAGTCACCCTTCATTACTAACCTTTGGCTATGGTTGCCAATCAGTCTGAGAGAAGTACGACTCTGAACTCAAAACCATTATGTAACCCTGGTAAGGTTATAATTAAAATGATTTTATGATTATGATTCGTTCCTCGTGTAAATAGCATTGGAAATAAGACAAAGACATTTGAGTAAACAACAATGAACATGTATTATTAACAATAGAATACATAGAGTAGATTAAGCATGCGACAGTGAAGGAAGTTGTTTTGTTGTGATAACGAGCAAAGCGAGGGACTGGATGTTTGCCCTCAGAGATTCAGAAAGCAAATGACCAAAACTGGTCTTTGCACACCCGGCTCCATGCATATGTCCTGGCAGAAAACCAAAAATTAATATTTAAATTAAACAATGAAGACTGATCTTTCTCGATTATTTCAGTGATTATTAATTGAAGATTTCAATAGATGTCCTTGATTATTTGCAACTCTCTGTTGATAAAAAAACAGGAAGATGCATTCATTCGACACAATCACTTGGCAAACTGTACGTTATTAAGCTGCCATTTGCACAAATGTGTGTCGAATTGAGTAACTGCTCTGCCACCTTTATGCCATCTGAGCCCGTGTTGCAGATACCCAGGTATCCGTAAATGTATTTATGATTAAGATTCATTCCTCGTGTAAATGGCAATGGAAATAAGAGAAAGACATTTGAGTGAACAACAATGAACATCTATTATTAACAATAGAAGACAAAGTAAATTAAGCATGCAACAGTGAAGGAAGTTGTTTCCCTTACATCAATGAAAGGAGAAGAGAAAGTCATGTTGAACGTATTAAAATGTTTGTAGAGAAATACATACAGTTTCTTGAATTAGAATGTTCATTTGGAGTTTGTGTGAGAACATGCATATGTGTGCGTGTTCAAAATAAACTGGCAACTAATTGCTACCTGTAATTAGTGTGATGTGTGTACGAGATGAAAGTTCCTCTGCCATATTGGATAGCAGAGGTTAGGCTTGAGTTGGGGGTCTGCTGAACATGACTTCCGCTTTGCCGGTCAGAAATGGAAGCCCAACTGGCTTGTAACACGTGTGTCCCTGCTTATATAATACTCACAAAAGTGCAGGAAAGTAAAGGAATATCACATGAAAGCCGTGTGTTTCGAGAATGAAAAACACGTGAGACAGAAGTATTGCGTAGGTGTAATACACAATATTAGTATGTATGTAAATGCATGAATGCGATTGTGGGTGAAATGTGTAGAAATGCACCCCACAAGGTGCATATTATACGACCATTAAAAAACATTAACTGCAGTGCAAAAATTTTGACTATGATTTTGTCTGAGATCAAATAAGATTAAAAAAAAAAGAATTCTGTTTCTTTTCAATAAATTTAGTTTGTTAAGTATACTTAATACTATAGAAATTATTACGGAGTCGCCAACTGGGTACCTCGTGATTGGATGAAAAACAACCAATCACAGGCTACATTTTGAGATTCCCAACAAACTCTCCACGTGAGTGGGCTTTACAAACTCCCTTCCTCTTTTATTTGTTGGGATGTCCCCGTCTTCTTCTCCGTCATCTAGACCCAGAATATGTGAGGGGATTTGACAGCAACTGCAGCACAGAAGTCAAGGCTCTATTTCTTCAACCCAGCCATAATGACACAGGAAATATAGACTGCTAAAAGGACACATCTTTAAAGATAAGTTCCGCAAACCTGACTGTTTGCAAGAGACTATTCTTTTTTCTTTTCTCTCTTTTCCATTAAATACAAATTTATAACATCTTCATTTGTGTTTGTGTTCCTTTCTTCTCGGCGGCGTCACAATATTTTTTCCCAATTAAAATTGGGAAATTCCCAATAATATTTTTCCTGTCACATATCAAATTAACACTTCTATCTTGTGTTTCCAAAGAAGTAAGAGATGTTAGATGATTAGAGGTAGAAGTTTCTCTCAGCATGAGAGAACATTTTTTTTATTACTGTACTTTACTATGGAACACATTAGAATGGTCATATATTTGAATACCTACATTTCCTCAACAAATCCAGAATTCCTAAAATTCCTGTAAAATTCATTTTTTTAAATGAATTTTACAGGAAGAAAGTGGTTTTTGAAACACAATGATTTTTAAATAGTAGTGGTTAATAAATAGGGGTGTGTTAAAATATTAAATTGCTCAAGCAATATGATTTATGTCAGAATCAACAGATTTTTAATTTTCTTTTTTAATCATTTCATCCTGAACAAGGCAATAAAGTCACTAATATGCAAAAGGTTACTGAGAGTAAAAGAAACATTATTGGGAAGAAAGAACAATAAAAGAACAGATGATGAGTATTGACATTGCATTTAAATTTTTGAAAAATCATAACTGAGAGGAAAGCAAGAAGTCAGAAGAGAAATTAACAATTTTTTTTTTTTTTTTTAATCATCTCACTCCAAGCAAGGCATTCCACTGCCACTATTGTACATGGGGCTACATAGGGGAAGGTAAAGAGAAGGAGTGGATAGACATAGGGAATGTCAGGAGAAAGGTGACAGATGAGTAAGTATAGCGAGGATGAGAGTCGGGCAGATGGGAAGAGTGCTTGATAGAATGGGAGCAGGTTAGTGTGTTAGGAGGTGTGTATTGACCTTACATTTAAACTCCTGGAGATTGTAGCCGTCGGGGAAGCAATCGTTTGGAAGAGAATTCCACAGTCGGGAAGTGCGAGGAAAAAAACTGTTGGAGTAGAAGTTACGGCTGCATTTTATCGGTTGAAAAGATAGTGAATTACTTCCATTTACAATAATTACAGGTAGTGTAAGATTTAAAAAAATATTCCCGTTTCCTTGATTACTTTGATAACAAACAAACCTGAATGATTCTCACTGCCGTTGGCAAGTACCTCAGCTACAAATAATATTTCTTATTTTTTCTTTTTTGTTATATGTCTTATTAATATTTATTTTTATTTAAATTCCATTTTTTTTGTCTGGACTCACATGACTCCACCAATATTGTTTGTGGGAGAAATGTTGGTTGGTTGGTTGGTTGTTTTGTTTTTTTATGGCATACTAGCAGCATAGCCCGGCGTTGCTCGAGTGTAATGAAAGCTTTAAAACTAATCCATGGTCCTGGAGCTCAGACTCTTTGGACGTTGGCACGAAAGACTAAAAAGCAATAGTTGTTTACAGTTAAAGCAAAACTGTACACTGAAAGAAAAATGAATGGATGTAAGTCAAATTTTGATTTCCTGGTCTCGATATCAAATAAGTTTTTTTCATTGTAAACTGAATTTTGAAGGCTAAATAAGTCCTCTGAGTAAATGGCATCATGGCTGAGACTAAGAACTACAATTATATCTACTTAGAGCCAAACCCAAAGCAAAAACTAAAATAAAAGGGCTGAAAAAAATAGACATACGGGCAGATACAGACACACACAAGCATCTTGCCTTTTATATATATATATATATATATATATATATATTATTAATTTTCTGCACTATTGTAAGAACTGTAAACTTGAAATTTCTGAATATCATTTCTTATATCTTTGTCTATGAGTGTATCAAATTTGATTAAAATCAAACCACTCCTTCTATAAGCCAATTTTTTATTATTATCGATTTTTGATATTTATCAGGGGTACCTCAACACAAAACTAAGCTAAGAACACTCGCAGATGCTTATAGTACAATTTCAAGAAAATCGGTTCAGCCGTTTCGGAGTCTATAGGTAACGGACACATACACACACACAGGCAAACACACACACATACGCACACCCAGAGACAAAGTTCCATTTATAAATAAGTTTAGATAGATCAACCTCAGTGGATCATTTATTGCCAACAAAATTTTTATTTATTTTATTGCTGATAATACCTTTTCCTTTCAACAATTTATTGTTTTTTTTATATAAGTTTTGTGTCTAGTAATATTTTTTTCTTTTCGAGTATCAAGATTCATTTGGGATTTGTTTTTTTAAGGGCAGGGTCCCCAAAGCCTACCCTGTTATTTAACCCATAACTGGAGGGAAGGGACGGATTAATACCTTTCCCAAGGGTACCAGTGTTTAAGTGAATGTAGGGTATTCAACTGGAATACCCTACATTCAACTGGATTTATCTTTCCAAGCCGATATCCACTGCACTACAACGCACATCCATCACGATACGCTTATATATTTTTATAAAAGTCAATTTTTATACTTTCATAATGCTTTGATCCAAGGTTGGGGGTTAACTATTTGCCCATAACTGGGACCCTAACAGGTACTACCACTCCAGGTCAGGTGGGGACCTGGGAACAACAGCAATTAAAAAGTGGTTCCATGCTCCTCACAACCTTCTAATCAGAGGCCTTGTTGCCGGATGCAGTTTACCGTCATAAGATGGAAAGAGGAACACAGAAATTTGAAGGTGCATTGGTATAGGGAAAGATGCATTCCAAAAGGTAAGCAAAATATGAAGAAACAAGAAAATTTCATTGAAAACAAAGAAAAGAGTACAGAACAGATAAGTAATATCAATTTCCTCACAAATGAAGACAACAAAAATGTGGTTCTACAGAAACATGCTGAGAATACCATAAACTGAGTATGTGAGCATGTGGTAAGCCCAAATGTAAAATAAAATAAAATATGGAAATAAAAATATTAACAAAAAAACAATTCAAATTAAAATAAGGTACTTGCTTTCCGTAAAAACCAACATCTCTTTTTCTCTCTCAATCTCTACCTTTCTCTCTATATAATTATCTCTCAACTAATGAGAAAGCAGCTCTTATATAAAAAGAGGAAATAAAGAGAAAGAAAAAGAAAAGACTGAACAGCTGTTGCAAAACAGAAGTTCATTGGTCTAGGGTCAAGTTATTGTTAGTAGAATTCTACCAAAATAAGAGAGACTTCATGTATAAAGAAGAAGAAAGAAAGAAATGATGATAAATAAATAAAAGCATGTCTACAACAACCAAGCTTTGTAGCAAGTAGACTGGAGCCTTTCTTCAGTGTATATAATGAGACAGCCTACACAGAGCACTCAAATTGATAAATAACTAAATTACTATGATATATAGTCATCCGCAGACAGATCTATTTCACTGTATCACACTCATCAGTATGGTTAGACTCCGATTGCTTTTTAACCCAGGACTGAAACCCGACCAAATTGGTGTCAGTCGGCGTTTCTACCTCTGGGCTACGGGCGCTTGGTAGAAGAAGGCAAACTTTTTAACGTGTATATTCTCATTATACACGCCCAATAGCTGAGAGTGTTCTAATTCATTGCTGAATGAACGATGCGTATATGCTAAAGTAGCTACTGTTTTTCAAAGTCTACCATTCTTCCAGAGTGCTCAATCAGGGTGTGAGAGCGTAAATATATATAGTGGTGTGAATTAATAAATATACATGACATGAGGAAGGACACCATTGTTAGACTGTGAGATAGCCTGTAAAAAACAACTTCGCTTTTCCAGAAGCAGACAGCTGAGGCTGACAAGGTGACCAGTCATATGGTCTCCTGCCTCCTTGCTCACAGGATAAAGCCATTTGTGGATGGGGACTTCATCAAAGAGTGCCTCATTGCTGAGGTGAACTTCATCTGTCCAGAGCACAGTTCTACCTTTGAAACTTTGAACTTTTTGTCCCACACTGTTTCCTTCACCTTCACTTTTGACCAGAGCACTGTCACACAAATTACACAGACCAGCTGGCAGTTTTCATTAGTGGGGTCACTGTTGACTTCAGGTATGTGAGGAATTCCTCCAGCTTGTCTCACAGAGTGGCATCACCACTGGGCAAGACATCTCTTGGTTCTTCAATGTGTGGAGCAGCACTCCTTGGGCCTCTCCCATTAGTGTGCCACTGTGAGACTGCTGAACTTGTTTAATTATATATTAGTTTACCTTGTTCTGGTTAAGGAGATGCTCTAATTTTTTTCATTATATATATATAGGTTTCATTAAAAATGACAGACAAGGTATTATCATTAAGTTTTTATATACTTTTTCATGTGTCATAAAGTTTTTTCTTTTCAAAACTGAAATTATATAAGAATTGCCCAAAGCTTTTGTACTTTCAAGAAATTTTGGCTATATTTTTAGCCATTATCAAGAATTAATTTTATTTTACTTGTAAATAAACATGTAGAAAGTTTATGCATATAGAGTCTTGTGTATGTAAAGTTCTGAACATGGTAAGCACATTGTTATGATGTTCATAATTGATGTTATTCAGTGTAGGATTTCTCTTTTTTATTAGTAATGCCTCCATTATTTTTAATCTTCTTTTGCAGGTGGATGATGCTATTATGTATGTATTATCAACGAGGGTATCACAGATAGGTCCTGGAAGATCTTGATGTGTGTTTAAATGAGATCAGATGGAACTGTTGTGGGAAAAGTGCAATGTCAATCTTCTCGTCAATTTTGTGGTAGTATAGCCAATTTAATTGTTTATGGATTTGGATAGTTGAGGAACACAGTTCTTCAAAGGACATATAAATTCATTAAAAACAATAGTTCTCTGCAGTTTAGATTTTGCAGGTGAATTATTATTATTAATGAGGTTGGAAATTTGGAATTTTTTATAATAGATAATTAAGTTTTAATTCTTTTGTTTGAATTGGTTGGTGTTGCATAATTTCGAATGATATTGTGAAATGAAAATTCGTCCTGTCTGTAGTTGTTGAGCATTTGATTTTTGTAAAAAATATTAATGTTGTTGTTTTTGCCTGTGTGTTTAGGGTTGCCATTAATTACGCTATGAAAAAAAAAGTTCAATATGGTAATCAAGTCAATTATTTGGAAAGCCCTTGTTGACAAGCGTTTGTTTCAAATTGTGGTGTTCTTTGAAGAAAAGTGGTTGGGAAGATGAATTCTCATACGCTCTCATGAGGAAATTTTTAATAACGCTAATTTTGTATCCAAGAGAACATTGATTAATAAAATTAAGGTGGCAAGAATTTTTGCTTGTAGGTTTTTTTTTATATACTGAAGTTGTGTAAGTATTATTACTAGAATCTACAAAAACATCCAGAAATGAGAGTTTGTTTTTTTGGCTAAGCTCATATGTGAAGTTGAGAACAGAATTTTTTTCAAAAGTAGTTTTAAGATGATCGATTGCGTTTTTGTTGTCAGCTAAAAGAAAAATATCACTAAAATATTGAACATATATTTTTGGTTTAGTAACTTTGTTAAAAACTATGTTTACAACGTGGGACATATAGAAGTTTGAGAAGCACAGACCAAGAGGAATTTTTAATGTAACCTGTATAAAAGAGAGATTGTTGTTCAAATAAACAATATATATTTCACAACACTTGACACTACATTTGAATGATAATTCTAACATTTTTAGGCATTTAAAATAACATGCCTGGCCACAAACACAATTGATAAAATTCTGCGATTAAGCATTTAAAAAAAAAAAATTATGTTTGTATAAGTGTTTCCTTATCTGGACATAAAGTGTGTAAAATCTGTCCAAATGTTCTGTATATCTGAGTGTTTTTGGCTATTCTATTAGCCATTATCGTGGATGTTTTTTGTTTTTTTTACCTGAAAATATAGATTTTTTATATATGTGTATCCATAGTAATGGGAATGTTCTATTTTCCAAATATGGTCAGCACACTGTGACTATGTTCATAATTGACATTATTGGGTATTGGCTAATTCTGTTTTCATTATTAATGCTTCCATTTTTTATAGAATTTTTTAATATATGGATGATGTTGATATTATAGTCATGGATGTTGTGGATGAAGTTTAAGTAGATTTCCATGTGTGCCCAAATGTGCCCCAATTGAGCTATAGTCAGAGAGATGTAGTATAAGTTTTTTTGATCGCCATATAGTGGCATGTCCAATATAATTATTCATGAATTTGGTTTGATCAAGAATACAGTTTCTTAAGGGACATGTAAATTCTGAAATAAATCACAACTCACCTGTAAGATTCAAATTACAGAGGACCAATATTACTTAACCCTTTATCTACATGTACTTAATAACAGCTTCTTCTTCTTCTTCTATGTGCCCTGTCCTTTCAGGAGGTAGGCGATCATGGCTTTCCACGTCTCCCTATCTCTGATGGCTCTTAGCATGCTTTCTCTTGTTACTTCACGCAACCCTCATTTTGTCATCCACCTGATCAGGTCCTTCAAATATGTTATCCACTGCTTTCCCCTGTCTCTTTTTCCCTCTATCTGGCCTGTTAGTATCAGGTTCTCCAAGCCCTCCTTCCTCATTGCATGTCCCAGGAACTTTAGTTGTCTCTTCCTGATGCTCAGTATTAATTTCCTTTTTGTTTCCATCCTTTCCAAAACCTCATCATTGCTCACATGCTTGATCCATGATATTCGCAGCATCCTTCTGTAGAATCACATTTCAGCTGCTTCAAGTTTTTTATTCATCTTTGATGAGATTGTCCAGCATTCACTGCCATATTGAAGAACTGACATCACATAGCAATCCAGTACTCTCTTCTTTGTTTCTAGCAAAATTGTCCTGTTTCTTAATACTTTATTAAGCTTCTGAGATGCATCCTTCGCCATGCCAATTTGCCTTCGGATTTCTGTGTCGCACTTTCCGTCTTCTGTTATAACGCTTCCCAGGTATTTAAATTTTTGTACCCGCTTGATATTAGTATCCCCGACCTGTATTTAGCATATTGGGCTGCCCTTTTCACTGATGACCATGTATTTGCAGTTTATTTGTAGTCCTTTCTTTTCACTCTCTTCAGCTACCTTCTGTAGAAGGTCTTGTAGTTTCTTTTCCATGTCTGCTATCAGCACTGTGTCATCTGTGTACCTTATGTTGTCCAAACTGTGGCCTTTGATGACAAATCCTTGCATAACTTCTAGGGTCCTCAGAATAGTCTCGCTGTACAAGTTGAATAGATCCAGTGAAAAGACGCATCCTTATTTTCAAGAGAATTTACTACTTGTTACAATGGAAGTTTCTTTGAACTGTCAAATATCAATTGACCTGAAAAGAAGCAATGCAGTTATTAATACGAGAAATTGAAATTAATGTATGCAAGATTTCAGATCTATCATCACTCTCACATAGTCAGCTTATGAAAATTTCAGTCTACCCTCATAACCTCTCTCTCTATGTGTGTGTCTTTCTCTTTTTTGTTTTCACAAATATTTTTCCCATGATTCTTTTTGTCTGAATAAATTCAACCCATTTATTGTTGTATGAAATTGGTCAAATGAGCAGTGTGCAAGAGCTCCATGAAATAAGCTATTATCAATGGATTTATAAAAACAACCAACTTATTTTTATTATATATATATATGTGTGTGTGTGTGTGTGTGTGTGTGTGTGTGTGTGCGTGATTACAAAATCTCTCACAGAATTTTTTAATTCAAGCCCAATACTAGACTGGTGTCGAGATCTTATCAATTTATAGTTAAGCCGTTTAAATATAGCCATAAATTCTTTGATAATAGTTTCTTTTCTTTCATTTCTCACTTGTAGAACTCCATGCTTTCCAGCCAACTTTGATCTTCAAAAATTTAAATGCAATGTCAATCGTTATCTACTGTCTTCTTGATTACTCTTCTATCAATCTTGCTCCTTAATAATAGTTCTTGCTTGTGGAACTCTCTTCCAGCTCCATGCTTTCCAGCCAACTTTGATCTTCAAAAATTTAAATGCAATGTCAGTCCCTATCTGCTGTCCTTCTGATTGCACTTTTCTTGCTCATTATTAAGGCTTCTGTTCCTAATTCTTTCACACACAGTAACCCCTTATGTCCTAATGACTTTACTGCTTTGCATGGGGTGAAACTGATTAAAATATTATGAAATTCATATCAGTAAATGAGAGAGAGAGAGAGAGAGACTGAGGGAGGGAGAAAAGGAAGTAAGAAGGAGATGTTAAAACACTTGAAACTTATGAGTACACCTTTCAATTGGTGGTTCAAACACAGGTTCAATTGGTGCAGTGTCATTTAAAAAAAAAAAAAATTGTTTCAACTCCTTGTGGGAGAGAAAATATTTTTCACCTCTACCACTTATTGAATAAACTTAAGAATTTGCCAAAAAGCTCTCTCCCCTAGAAAAATATTCCAAATAAAGCAAACACATGTTATGTAAATAAGTGGCTTATATATCAAGATCTTTATCAGCAAATAATCAATACTGAATAACAAATTGCTTTGATTAATATTCATAAGAATAATACTGTGAATTGATGGGAATCAACCTGGATCTATGAACAAAATCAAGTCAATGCTAATCAAATATTGATTATCTTTAAGCATTTTTTCAGCCTGACCTTCACCCTGGCATATGGGTTCCTTTCTAGGTAAATTTTTTATTTGTTCCATGAAGGCCTTTACCCCCTCCAATCTTTCCAAAACATTCTTAATTCCGTGCAAATGTATATGCTGAACTCTAATCGATAGTTGTTTATTGAAGAAACCTACCTTTTTTCATGTTATTGACCGTAAAAAAATCAGACTATATCTCACCTCTTACCACTGTTCTCATATCTGATTCACCGCTGAATGACTTGAGGCGTAGGATACTTATTCCGGCTTATTTACTTCCTTTTAGCAATTACTTGGCGATTTGTTTGGTTTTGGAACTCAATTTCCACGAAGTAATTGCAAAAAGGAAGTAAAAAGGGTGAAAAATCGGCAAACTACGCGTGAAGTTATTCTGCAGTGAATAACATTTTTGAAGCGTGGTTATGGGGTGAGATAAACAGTGAAAAGAAGTTCGATATTTTTCTGGTCGTTAAATTGAAAAAAAGTTTGGTTTCGTCAATAAACAATTATTAATTTGAGTTCAGCATTTACATTTGCACGGAAATAAGGATGTTTTGGAAAAATTTGAAAGAGTAAAGGCCTTTGGGGAACAAATAAAAAATTTACCCATTCCTAAGCATTGGCAGTGGGGATAGGTAGAAGGATAATTATCTTATTGGAAACTTGGGGAATAAAATGAACTAGCTAAAAGGTTAAAAATAAATATATTTTTATTTACTTTCTCTAAAGTGATTGGTATTGTATCAAAAAAGTTTAACAAAACAGATACTGATAGGTGTCTGAAGAAATGTCTGTTTCAGTAGTTAGAAGTCAGACCATGATAGAGATAGTAGCAATGTGAGAAATTAAGTCAGATGTAAATCAACTAGCTTTAAACAGGATGGAAATGTCAGTAGCAAATGACCTCTTGACTGCTCTTTATAAAAAAAATGAAAAAAGATATGCCAGAAAATAATTTGGCCAATCAAAACAATTGACAGAAAGAGAGTTTTTGATGTTCATCCCAAATTCTTGAGCCTATTCTAAAGTATAAAAGCCTGACACCTCTATAGGCCAGAACAGATAGGACAGGCAGAAGAGAGGAGAGACCAGAATGACCACAGAAGAAGACTGAACAAAAAAATGCAATCATGCATAATGCATGAAGAAGCAGTCAAGTATGTGAAAAAGTTCCCATGAAACTCACCATTTCTTTTTTTCTACCCTGATCTTGACTTCTGTGGCTAGTCTGTGTTTAACGTTTAATCCATGTAGTAGTGAGTTAACTGAGAAATGTTCCATTTAACGATAGCAATATATTCATATTGTGAAAAAGCAGATATGGTTTTTACATATGGCCACAAATGCTAATGGATGCCAGGCTGCATCACATTGTGTTTTCTGACCAAAGGCAGCCAAATCATCCAATCTTTGCTGCTGTTTTTCATCACATTGCTGAGACAGGTTCCATGGCACCATAAACTATGGATCAAGGCTGTTGGAGATGATCCAGGTATCAGCACACGTCAAGTGACCCTAACATGTTGTACATGTCATAGTACCACACGAAGGCTACCTCAAGAGCAGCTTTTGTCTCTGTATCATTTGCAGCATGTTCAGGGTCTTTCACTCTCTGATCACTCACCATAGGAGAACTTTTGCTGATGGTTTATTGTTGCTTGTCTCTTCAGTTTTGTTTAAGAATGAGGCAACATTTGGAAGAGATAGCATAACAAATTTATACAACCAACATTTGTGGGTGAATCGAAATCCCCATAATAGAATACAGGATAGACATCTAGCATCAGTTTACAATTAGTGTGTGGGCTGGAATTGTAGGTGACTCAATGGTAGTCCAAATGTTCTCTTAGCATATCTTACAGGAGCTGCCAACAGGCACTTTATTTTGAGCACACTTTCAGACCTGTTAGAGCAGTAGTCATCAACCTCCAGCTCGCAGGCCACATCTGGCCCTCACATGAATCTTGTCCAGCCTACTACCTTACTCTGGACACAATATAAATATAAGTAAACCAAACCAAAGTGACAGTTGATAGTGTGAATATATTGTGTCAAAATTTAAAAATTTATTTATTTTTACCTGGAGAATGTGTTTTACTTTTATTTTTTATTTGTAGAGATCACCAAAATTAGCATGCGGCAACTTTCACTTTTTCTGTGAAATTGTTTTTGTGAGCAGGCACTTTTAAATATAATATAAAATAGTGTTTTCAACCGATTTTAATGGAATTTTTTTTCAACACTGATTTATGAAACATTTATTTTTAAGATGTAATATTTTTTTTAACAAATTCCTGTCAAATATTTTCTTTTATTCATGCTTTAGAAACCTGTTTTTTTTATCGGATTGAGAAAGAAGTTTGTTTTATTTCTACAGTAAAATAAAGATTTTTTTGTTAAATGTGTTTGTATTTTTTTCTTTTTTTTTATTTCTGTAGTAAAATAAGTGATATTGTTTAAATACAATTAAATTACATTGAATCCTTGCTTTCTTCAAACACAAACACAAAGAAAATTTATCCACATATTTAATAACATGGTTCTTCTCCATGACACTGGAACCTCCCCCATGACTCTACATAGCTTTTTGGCTCTCACTCTGCAAAAGGTTGCCGACCTCTGTGTTAGAGGATGTACACCTGTTCATACAAATATGCTTGTGGTTCATGCATGATGATGCTCCAGTACATTTTAGTCACATTGTTCAGGATGCATTACCTAAATTTGACCATGAAAAATGTATAGGTAGGTGGGGACCAGTTCCATAGTCTGCATATTCTCCTGGCCTTATTCCTTTGGATTTTTATCTTTGGGGTCACCTAAAACAATTGGTTTATGCAGCAGACATTATTAATCGGAGATGCTTTAACAAGTCAAGAGGGCCTGCAAAATCATTCAATTGTGGGAGTTTTTGAAAGGGTCCACCAGTCAAGGATCCAACAGGTGCATGCATTTATAGAAGTGGAGAACATTTTGGAGCATTTGTCTTGAGTTGCTGTGTTGAGGTACAATGATGGCCTTTTAGGCATATGTTTATATGGGCACCTTTTTTCGTTTTGGTGTCAGGAATTCACCCTCAAAATTTTTAAAAGTATTTTTTGGTTATATTTTGGATTGTACATTTAACAGTGTCTATTGGAAAATTTGATCTTAATAACTCAAAGAAATAAGATCTACTCAACTTGTACAGCGAGACTATTCTGAGGACCCTAGAAGTTATGCCAGGATTCGTCATCAAAGGCCACAATTTAAACAGCATAAGGTATGCAGATGATACAGTGCTAATAGCAAACACGGAAAGAAAACTACAAAACCTCCTACAGAAGATAGCTGAAGAGAGTGACAAGAAAGGACTAGAAATAAACTGCAAGAAAACCGAATGCATGGTCATCAGTAAAACGGGCAGCCTAATATGCCAAATACAGGTCAGGGATACTAAAATCAAGTAGGTACAAAAATTTAATTTTTCTTTTTGTTTTTGTGTGAGGAACCTGCCCCAAGTGTTTGTAAAGTATTTTTGATATACCCTACACCATAAATATTTCTCTTTAAAATTTAATTAATTATAATGTCCATTTATAACTTAGGCTCTAATATTACATAAAATCATTTCATTAAGATTAATCACAATACTTATTTTGTTTTCATAAGCTCAATATACTTTAGCATACCATAATTACTTAATTCTAATTTCATAAACCATTGTAATAACAGAATTACAATATATATATATATATATATATATATATAATCATTACATTAGAACATGTGCAAACTACAAACTACTACAAAATTATACATTCTGCTTCAAGATTGAAAAAAACAATATCTCCTCAAGTAATTAATAATGAGGGTAATAAACGTTTTATTTAAAAAGAAATTATCGTCATTATTAATTACCTGATGAAACATTGTTCTTTCAATGTTGAAACAAAATGTACAATTTTGTAGTAGTTTGTAGGTGTTCTAAAGTATAATTAATAATATATATTCATTGGTCTATTTTTTATATTGAGCACTGTTTTAAATGAATGTTTTGAACATTGCAATTATTTTCTTCATTGTTATTCATTTGGAAATATATATATATATATATATATATATATATATATATATGAGAGAGAGAGAGAGTACTAATAAATCCAGGGAAAGATTGAAAAATCATACCAATGGATCCTAGTAATATTAGGTCTAATATTAAAACTGATCCAACAGAGAGCTCGATGTAAATTTAATTTACAGAGCTGACATTCATTTATTTCATATGTAAATTCAAATTTCACATTTAATAGCTATTTCAACAGGTTACTAGAACTTGCATTGTTCAACCCTAGTCGGACATCAAATGAAGAACGTTACCTATTTCTTCTTTATCTTATCATATATTTCTTTCTTCTTTTTCTCCATATCTCATTCTCTGATGAAGCTTTAATAAAAGTGAAACATGTTAGATTGATAAACGTTTCCTATTTGTTCTTTATCTTTATAAATATAGTAATTTTAAACTCTATATGCAGAGGTTGTGGTACAGTGGATATCAGCTCAGAACGAGAATTCCAGCTGAATCCATTGTATTCACTTACGCGCAAATACCCTTGGGAAAGGTATTAATCCGTCTCTTCCTTCCAGTTATGAGTTAAATAGCAGGACAGATTGGATTCTATAGCCTTGGTTGGCAACCAGTCTACCGCGGAAAGCAATGGCAACCTACTGCGGGATAATCTTCTGTCTAGTCAGTCATGTCTCTGTCGAGACATGATCGCCCAAGCGTGTATCACGTATGGCACTCAACTGACTGATGCAGAGGTTTTGTGTTTTGCTTGTGTAGTCTAGTGAAGTTACTGAATATTTCTTACTAGGTCAGTATTAGAATCTACAGAAAAACCAGAAAGAAAAATAATTTATCAAGGCAAACAATGGCTCCATCACTTCTATGCAACATGTTTTTTGTATTCTTATATAACTTTCTCCTGCCATTTCTTTCTTGCGTCAGAATATCTAAGAAGATGAGTAAAGATGAGGAAAGCCATCAATTTTCAGTTTTATTCCAAACCAACAAATAACTGATACTTTTGCAGCCATTAGAGGAAAAAAAAAATCATCTAATAAAAAAATTTGAGAGTATGTTGGTTGGTTATTTTGCAAGTTGTTTGGTTGTAATTAAATGAGTCAAACTTGAACCAACATGTCAACCATTCTGACCTACTAAAATCCGATATTTGCATTGCATAAATTCCTCTTGGTTGTATTTTCTTCTCAGATAACACAACAGAAAATACTTGTAGCAACAGGGAACTTTTTACTGTCAGGCCAATTATTTACATTGAGAATAAGAACGAACTACATTTCAAGCCTTTACTTCTTAAGAATTGCAGACTAAAATTTGTCAAACTTTTACTGATATTGTTACTAAGTATTTGGGAGAAATTTTGTAAAGTAAAATATCAAATATTCCACACTTGTAGCCTTGAGCCAGACATTGCTACGGGTACTAAATAACTATTTCCATATTTTATCTATATAATACTAAAACTTTAATCCTGCGTGTAGGATTGTTCCTGAGATATGGGTTAAACAATACATAATACCCCCAACCAATTTAGGAACATATTGTACCTTGGACCCCTGCTGAGTGCAGTGCCAAATTTTGTTAAAATTAAACAGGGGGTACTTGAGCTGGGGCAGTTTTTCTGTTTCTCTTGCCTTTTTAATAGGAAATTCAGTATTTGTTTTCAATACACATTCTTATACCAATCCGCATATATAAGCAAATACTTGCATTTTATATACCTACAATTGTGTGATAAAAATGAATAAATACTCATAATATATTGTAACATTTATCTATCTATTTATACTCTCCATTATAACAAACTCTGTTGTGCATTTATTTGTGTGTGTGTATATATATATATATATATATATATCACACACATATATACACATATACACACATACATACAGATATATTTATATTTAGTGTATCGAGGCAGCAAATAATTTTCTAAACATATACTGTTAAATATAAGAGACAATGTCTATTATGTTTAATCATGAGCCATTCTAAATGTCGTATTTTGGCTTTAATTTCAGTTGAAAATAAAGACAAAAATTCTCCAACATTTGGATAATTTTTTATTAATTTGCTTCTAAGCTTTCGGCTCACATCTTCAGAGAGGTTATTTAGATGGTAATACAATAACATCCACCATCACCGATGATTTTATTTTGTGTTGACATAAAACTCCACTTGGCAACGGCAATAGTTACCAAAAATAATAAACGCAGTTCTCAAATTTGCAATGCGGTACTGACGTCACACCGCGTGATAGCGCGAAATGACAACAAAACCATGTAGCCAAATGCAATGTAATGTGTTATGTCCGGATTTAAAGGTGATTTTATTAAGTGTTGGTTGTTTAGATTTGATGTACATGGCCTCCAATATCTGAAGGTTCCTCTTACTATGTGTATGAGTAAGGATCACCGAATTGTTGACCAAAATCTGTCTGATATTACCTACATGTTTATGTTTTTCAGAGAAATGTTGTTTCATAGTACTTTGATCAGAAAGATGACATGTAAGTCTACGGGAGAGCGTGGTTGTAGTAAAACCAATATATGTACTAGGTTTTTGATTAGTATCAGAGATGCAATCTCTGAATGGGCATGTAAATTGGTACACTACATTGGTTTTTTGTAGAAAATTTAGTTTAGTGCTTGTAGGGTTATTAGAGACTATGAGGTCAATTGCTTTGAATTTGTTATAATATATAATGAGTTTAATTTGATTATTACTTTCCACTGGTTTAACATTTCTACGTATTATGTTTTTGAGAGTTTTTCATTTTGTTTATAATTATTATGTATTTGTTTGCAATAGTATAAGTTAATAGTGTTATGTCTATTTTGATGTAAACCATTATTATTAATATTATCAATATTGTTAGAGCTATTGTTAACTTTGTAGAGATACATTTTAATTTATTGATCAATAATGAAGTTAGGAAATCCATTATTGACAAGTGTTTGCTTAATGTTGTGTAATTCTTTATAAAATATAGATTTGGAAGAAGATATTATTTGTGTGCGTTGAAGTAAGTTTTTTATAACAGCTAACTTATATCATTGGGGGCATTCACTATTATAATTAAGAAGACACAAATTTATGCTAGTTGGTTTCCTATATAGAGAAGTAGTAAATCTATGTGTGCTAGAATCAATGAATACATCAAGGAATGGGATTTTATTAATATTAAGTTTTAATTTTTTTAAAGAAGTTTTTTTCAATAAACGTTTATTTCCATTATTATTAAATACCTGATGAGACAATGTCGAAACAAAATGTGCAATTTTGTAGTTCATAGTTTGTACATGTTCTAAAGTATAATGAATAATAAATATATATATATATTTCTTTTCTGCAAAGCTCAGGGGGTTTGGATTATTTTTTGTCATTATGTAAGATACTCAATAGTAGGCACATCAATATAAATATTTTGCCATCACTTTCGATGGCATGGGTCCACTTGTATTATACTAAAACTCTAATCTTGTATGTCTACTATTTCTTCTCAAGATATTGCTTAAATGATATATAATTTATTTCAATGATATTTTAATAATTTTAATGTGTTGAAAGTTTTGTCTTTTTTACTGCTTTGTGTATCAGGACTGAAATTTTTCACAAATTCTGAAAACCTTTCAGTTTATTCATTTGTTATCATCAGGTGTTATAAGCTTTGATGTATGAGTGATGTAATAGATAACAGGTTGGAATTAGAAATTGGAGAGTCTAGTTTCAATTCCAGCTGGGTTTATTGTATTTACTTATGCACAAATTCCCTTAGGAAAGGGTATCCATCTCTTCTCTCCTCAGCTATGGATTAATTAGTAGAACTTGAATCCTTCCTGCAAATTCTTACAATCTAAAACTATTTTCTGGCTTTAAATAACCTGCATAATGTTGATAAGTCATAAAAAACAAATCAATCAATCAAAAAATATTGACTTTATGAATTTAAGTACAGTACTAGATTGGCTTCAAGGTATCATCGTTTTACAGTTGAAATGGCTAGTTGTATAGTATAAGAAAAAAAAAGAGATGAAGGGGAGCAAAAGGTGCAGTACACTGCTCACTTGCTGGCAGGCCAGTTGTTTTTCTTTTTTTCTTTGGTTGCCTCTAGGAAATGGATTTCAGGTTTCCTTTTCTCAGGCTGCTACACAGGACAGTTGTGAATCAGACACCAACTAAGCAGCTTCTCCTTCCTCTTTGTCAGTCTGACTGTCAATCTGCAACTTCGACACACAATCCACCAAAATATCCATTCTGGACAGCAGCGCTGGCATTCGCTTTTATGTCAATACAAGACGGCCAAAATTTGCATGTGTGCAAATATTGTCTCATTTTGGATGAGATAGGATCGCATAAATTCTTTCGTTTTTATTATTATCTTGCAGGCAAGACATGTTCGCATTTGTTTTGAATTCCAGGGTAAGTCATGTCTTTCGTTACAAGATATAACCATAAGTTCTAAGCTTTCTTACTTTCTTTATTTAATTAACCAGGGTTCATTTCTAGAAATGCTTCTCTGGCTTTAACACTTAAACTCAAAAACACTGTTGGAACTTTTTTTTGGTATCAACAAGAGAAGCCTTACTGAGTGCACTCAAGCGTGACAGCTACAGGTAAGTTAGGTTCAAGGCTCTGAGTTCTTCACTGAGATTAAAACAACCAGTAGTTTAAAACATTAATTCACATTTGGTGACAGTAATTGTGAGTTCAATCCCTGGGTCAAACATGAAAGTGTATCCTAAGTCTTTCCTTGATGCTATCAATTCATAAAAAATTTTCTTTCTACATTCATCAATGTTTCATGAATATTTATGAAAACCAAATAGTAAATATGAGCACAGTTAGGTCTTTGTAAAGTCACAGATATAAGAATAATAATGCCTTCGAACAATACTGTGTTAGACACTAATCACTGAAGGGTCCTGGGCATAATGGTAAACATCTGGCAGCAAGGTCTCTGATTGGGAGGTTGTGAGGAGCATGGAACCACCTCCTAATTGCAGTTGTTCTCAGGTTCACCCTGACCCGGTGAGGTAGCACCTGTTAGGGTCCCAGCTATGGGCAAAACCCCCCAAACTGGGGTCAAACACTATGAAAGTATAAAAATAAACTTTTATAGAAATATATACATAAAAATAGACTTTTATAGAAAAATATACATTTTTGAAGCAAAAATATTACCAACAATACATTTTAAAGAAAAAATTGCTACTATAACACATTTTTGAAGGAAAAATCATTCTCAGCAAAACATTTTTGAATACAAAACTAGAAGACATTTTTTGTTTTCAAAAATAAAAAGAAAAAAAAACAAAAAATTTTCATTAAAATCTAACTAAACCGACCTTCTCACTATAACCAAACATGAAAAAAAAACAACAAAAAAACCCTCAAAACCCCACCTTTTTGGCATTAAATAACCCACAGAGGTTGATATGCCATTAAACAAAACTGAAACTAATCACTGAATGCTTATTACATAGCCATATATGTATTGTTCTACACGTCATGTGATCCTAGCAGCATATACCTCTAATTACTTCAAAACAAGGTCGACTGTGTTTACTCTCTGTCAATGTTCAAAACCAAGTGTTGGTAGCAACACTTTATTCCTATATGACATAGGCTACGGGTAATGTGGGCAATAAACCTAGTGGCTTAGCACAGCTATCAACACAAAAAATAAAGAGGGAGTTAAAAATGCTTAGATAATGGAAAAATATTTTTGCAACTGAAAACTTGCTCTATTCAGTAGTGGTATTGTGCTCCTTGTACTGTTGTAGGTTACATGGAAATACATTCATTTTGGTGTGTTTCTCATACATAAAGAAATTGATGATGATGATGATGAAATTACTAATCAATAATAAGCTGAAATTTTGGCTGAAATTAATAATGTATTTAATTGCATGAAGCATAAACTATCTGAATCCTGTTATTGATGTACTGAGGTATATAAAGATTCCATCTTAATGCATCCATGATTACTGGGTCCCAGAAGGCATAATGCTTCATTTGTTCCTGTAATTGTCATTGTCTAATAAGGACCTTGGGAACAAGGAGACTATTGTTATTTCAAAGAGTGTGTGTCTCTCTCTCTCTCTCTATATATATATATATATATATATATACCGAAGCAGCAATTTTCTAAACATATGCTGTTAAATATAAAAGACAATGAATGTCTATTATGTTTAATCATGAGCCGTTCTAAACATTGTATTTTTGCTTTAATTTCAGTTGAAAATAAAGACAAAAATTTTCCAACATTTGGATAATTATTTATTGATTTTCTTCTAAGCTTTTGGCTCACATGAGCCATCTTCAGAGAGGTTGTTTAGACTGAAATATTATAACATCCACCATCACCGACGATTTTATTTTGTGTTGACATAAAACTTCGTTTGCCAACGGCAATAGTTACCAAAATAATAAACGCAGTTCTTAAATTTGCAATGCGGTTTTATGGTGTCACACTGCAATAAAATCAACTTTAAATCCGGAAATAACAAATTACATTGCATTTGACTACATGGTTTTGTTGTTATTTCGCGCTATTCCGCGGTGTGACGTCATAAAACTGCATCGCAAATTTAAGAACTGCATTTATTATTTTGGTAACTATTGCCGTTGGCAAGCGGAGTTTTATGTCAACACAAAATAAAATCATCGGTGATGGTGAATGTTATAATATTTCAGTCTAAACAACCTCTCTGAAGATGGCTCATGTGAGCTGAAAGCTTAGAAGAAAATCAATAAATAATTATCCAAATGTTGAAGAATTTTTGTCTTTATTTTCAACTGAAATTAAAGCAAAAATACAACGTTTAGAACGGCTCATGATTAAACATAATAGACATTCATTGTCTCTTATATTTAACAGCATATATATATATATAAATATATATATCCGAGTGAGTATAGAATGAGGAGAGAAAAAAAGAAAAATTTTTTCCGTCCAAAACATTAATTTAAAACAGTGCTCGATATATGATGTATAGAGCAGTGAATATTTATTATAAATTATGTTTTAGAACATGTACATAATTTTTTCTATATATGTCCTCTTCCATACAATCATATGGTTGTATCAGTGTTTGGATTTACACACCTCTTCGGGGGAAATAAAGGTTTGGAATCATTCTCTGTTTATATTTGGTTTGTTGTTGTCGTGGGGGTTGGTTGGGGTTATTGGTAATTAAGTGAATGTCTCGTTTTGACCGTTAGACTTTTGAGGAATTTGGTGTGTAAGTGTGAAATTGTTGATTAATGGTATTTTCTGTTGGAATGTATGTTTTATCTTTTTATCGGTTGGGTATATCTTTTGGTTAGGATTTCTAAGAGGGCGCTGTTGAGTGGTCATTTTTATGGTTGGCTATCGTTTAATTGGTTGATGTCTGCTGTTAGTGGACATAATTCATGTATTTACTTTAATCCTGTTTCTAGGTTTTCATAGACATGATAGGGGTGGGGTGTTTTTTCTTTCCAATTTAGATTTTTTCGGTATGGAATATTTTTTTTATTTTATAGGGTTCTTTAAAAAAAAAACAACATATACACACACACACACACACACACACACACACACACACACACACACATATATATATATATATATACACACACACACACACACCCCTTTCCTTTTTTTCTCCTTTTTCCCTTTTTTCCCTTTTCTTTCTTTTCTCCTCTTTCTCTTTCTTTTCTTTTCCCTTTCCTTTCTTTTTCTTCTCTTTCTCTTTCCCTTCCTTTTTCTTTTCTAGACAAAAGTCTAACGGTCAAAACGAGACATTCACTTAATTACCAATAACCCCAACCAACTCCCCATGACAATAACGAACCAAATATAAACAGAGAATGATTCCAAACCTTTATTTCCCCCGAAGAGGTGTGTAAATCCAAACACTGAAACAACCATATGATTGTAGGGAAGAGGACATATATAGAAGAAATTATGTACATGTTCTAAAACATAATTTATAATACTTATATATATATATATATATATATATATATATATATATATATATTATTGTGTAGAAAAATGACCAACCTTCTTCACGCTAACTGTTGAACAGACTTGTCCATTCACTATGAGTAGGGAATCTACTCATAGGAGCAATTGTTGCAAAGTAGATTGTAGCGTGGAGTCATTTGCATTGTCACACCTAACTATGGTATTTATTATTTATTTATTATTAATCCATGTCCGTCATGTTATGAAACTTTTTCTTCACTAATCTTTTGTTTCAGTGTTCCTTACAATATTATTAATCATGAGCAATATACAAACATTTTAATATATATAAACACTGTATATACTCGAGTAGAGTATAAGTTTTTACAGGGTGGTGCAGAGCAACTTGCTTATTTGGAATAACAAATAAAACAAAAGTCATGCAGATATACATGTAATTCTTTAAACAGCATCAATTACAAAATTTAAATTTTATGTTTTACAAGCTTTAAAGATGACATCAGTCAGATGGCATCTATTCTGCTCAATACACTGGGTTAATCGTATTCTGAAGTTTTGGTCAATTGTTTGTGGGAGGCCAGGTTTCTTCTTCTTTACATCACCAGTTTTTCTGAACTTGTTTACCCAGGAAACAATCGACTGCCATCCAAGAACACAACCACGGTGGGGTCAATATTGAAATGTTGACGAAATGCACATTGTGTGGTGATAATTAAGCCACCGCTTGAAAAATATGTCTCAACAGCAAAAGCGCGTTCCAACTTTGTCCACTCCATGATGCGCATTGAGGTTCCTGTAAAGTAAACAGAAATAAACTTTAAATCCTGCCCTCTCGAGTAAGCCCCTCCCCACCATTTTTGGAGCAACCATCGCTTCAGGGTGCCAAATTCAAATAAGCAAGTTGCTCTGCCCCACCCTGTATGATCAGTTTTTTCTTGAGGGGTTAATATTCATGTAAAAAAATGTCAGGGGTCACACTATACATAAAGTCAGCTTATACACAAGTATATACAGTATTTATTTTTTAATCAATCTACCCCAATCAAGGTGATAATGCCACTAAGATGCAAGGAACTGCTGGGAATAAAAGAAGACTAAAAATACTTTAGAAGAAACTGGAAACCCAATCCTATTGAAAAGAACTAAATAATTAGTTCATAAAATTTCAAAGTTGAGGCGTGAGTATTTCGTTAAGTACATCATATAATGCTGATTTGAAAAAGTGACTATGTAACAGTTGATGAAAAAAGCTTTTGATTTACACAAATATTTTTCAACATAATCCCTTTCTTGATCAAATCACTTAATTCAATGCTTCTCTAGCTTCAACAATAGTAGAATTCCATGTCTTGGTCTACCAGTAATGCTAGTAACTTTTTCAGGCTACCAAATTATTGGTCCACCCAGGTAGATATTTGTCCTTAGAATATTCAATAAAAGTAAGATTATGTATTTTTAATCAAACCAGTTTACATTTTATTCTATTTTTTATTTCATTTCTTCTACACCAAAAAATATTAGGCATGTGCAGGAGTTTTCTGGAAAAAAGAGTTTCTGTGCAGTGAGTTGCCATTGGTCAAATGCAAAAGTCATGGAAGTATCCAGTAAACAGAAATGACCAAGTTTGTAATAATCTAAACTTATTTATAAATGGAACTTTGTTTGTGTGTGTGTGTGTGTGTGTGTGTGTCTGTTACCTATAGACTCCAAAACGGCTGAACCGATTTTCTTGAAAATTTACACAGTTGTACTATAAGCATATGCGAGTGTTCTTAGCTAGGTTTTGTGTCAAGGTACCCCCAATAAATATCGAAAATCGATAATCGAAAAAATTGGCTTATAGAAGGAGTAGTCCGATTTTAATCAAATTTGATGCACTCATAAACAAAGACATAAGAAACGATATTCAACAGTTTCAAGGTTGCAGTTCTTACAATAGTGCAGAAAATTTGATATCGATACTAGGTAATCAAAATTTGACTTACATCCATTCATTTTTCTTTCAGTCTACAGTTTCACATTAACTGGAAACAACTATTGCTTTTTAGTCTTTCGTGCCAATGTCAAAAGCGTCTGAGCTCCAGGAACATGGAAACTGTTGAATATCGTTTCTTTTTAGTTTTAAAGCTTTCATTACACCCGAACAATGCCGGGCTATACTTCTAGTAAATAACAAGAAAATGAAAAACAGGAAAAAAATAATATAATGTGATAAAATGCCTTTTGGAAGGTACTTACCTCAATCTGTACGTGTTCAAGTAGCATGTAAGGTCCTGTTATATGTGAAAAAGAAAAGTAATATGGCGGCCGCGACTGACTATATGCTGGCGGGTCTCGCGAAGTAACGTGAAATCCCGTTCTTCCTATGCAAATAAGATACTGCCAAGTTGCATAAAAAGCCTCTGTTTTCATTCATTGGAGTTGTGTACGTACAATATTGAGATGCGACGAAGAAAAGAACGAAAACCACATAAAGCAAGCAAACAATATATGCAAAGCAAATATTCTATTAAACTGGTATGTTCTACTTGAGAGTGTAGAATGAATGGCCATGGTCAAATGCAAAATAAATAATAGGTCTGTCCAACAAACAGAGCTTATAAAGTTTGCAATAAACAATAACAAGAAAAAGAAAAATGAAACAGAGCAAAGAAGTATTATAAAGTAAGCAAACAATTTTATGCAAGGCAAATTAACAGTAATAAAACAAAATTGGGGCTGACACACAAAAGCAAATTCAGACAATTAAGTTCAAGGCAAGACAGAGTGGGACTGAAAACTGGCTTATTTTATTGGCTAGGAAAAAATCCCAGAATGTATTTGTGCGCTTCTGCCTATAAATGGGGGAGGAGCAAGTATTTTGCAGTTGTTTCTCACTAGATTGGAATGAACATTTTCAATTCTATATTCAATGTCGACATTTACAACAACAGTGCTAATGTTCAATTCAAATATTCTTAAAATGCCTAGCAGTTTTTAGCATCTTTGACATCCAAACTATTTTCTTAAAATAAAGCTGCAGACATCATGTGTAGATGCCTCAAGTTTGATATGGCAATTTACCAAACTTTTATTATTACTCATATTCTTCTGGAATTTTAAACTGACACCTCCTTTTTTCCATAAATCTAGATCAGGTTAGCACAATTAGAAAATGTGAAGAGCCATCTTGCTTGCAGAACATTAGCTTAGTGAAATTGAAAATTGCACTGAAGCATTTTGGAAATTTTCAAAGTTTTAATAAGAAAATCTGTTAAAAAATTGTATCAAATATAATTTTAGTCAGAAATCAAACTGACCATTACTCTTCTAACTGACCATCTTAAGTGGTCAGAACAGCGATAGTCAAACAATTAAGAGTAGTGATCAAATTAATTACTCATTTTTGATAGAAGTTTTCATTTGCCACTCTAAAAATGTGTTGTCGAGTGGCTGACATCCCTGTAGCATTCTCAACGATGGAATAGCCCATGGTTTGAAAGGCTCTATTTAAGTAAAGAATAGTAGCATTAGAGGCATTTGAGTGTCATTTGAGTAATATCCAAACTAATTACTTTGGTGACTATTGCAATCTAAACCGCCTCCTCTCTGTGTTGTAAGTTCTGTCTTGTCTGTCATTGTAACTATTGTACTATTTTGTGTATATCCGTTTAACACCGAATAATGTGCTGAATAATACCACAGCACACTTTCTCTGTGTATGGTATCCACCTTGGTGATACAATAAAATGACTACATTTGGGGAAAATCATTTTATGTTTAATACACGACAACCTTTAGGTCATAATCTATCGCCTGGTTCACACTCCACCCACGTCTATTGAACAGGTAAAGAGGCTTATCCCTTGTTCCCTGTTTAGGATGTGGTTCCCGGCTTTCTCTTTTCCAATCTTTTCACTCTTACGTAGCCCCCTGCATTTCAGTGGCGTTACCGCCTTGCTCGGGGTGATACGATTAAAAAAATAAAAAAATAAATAAATATATATATTTAGGGCCCCCAATTTTCTATTTCAAATTTTCATTGATTCCATTTTCATTTTTGATAAATTGCATTTTTACTTTTGGGAAATTTCCCCTTTTCCATTTTTATAGTATCTTCTGAGAAAATTGCGACACAATATGCTATAATTATTGTTAAAACTGAAAACAAAAACATAATTCAAGGTTTTATGGCATATAAAGAAATAGCAAATATCTACAAATCTTTTTTTAATTGTTAAAATCTAAGTCTAAAAATAAATTATATGCAAAAAATAAAAAACAATGGAATGTTCCAGTGCATAATTATATTTGAAGTAGAACTTTTAATCAGAACTTCCTTCTTTAAGAATACATTCAAATTGTTTTTGTATTTTTAAGTAAAAGGATTTAGATTGACTTATAATTATTCATCCATAATATCAAAATCACATTTAAAGTATCAACAACAAATAACTTGAATCTAAATAATAAATATTTGAATAAAGTAAAAAATTATGACTAAAATTTAAAAAAAAAACAGTAATTAGACTATAATAACTGAATCTTTGTAACAAAGTATCAAAGCAAAATAAAACAAATTAGACATATTAATTCATAGCTTAATTGAATTTAATTCTCATATGGCAGAAGAATGTAGTGGATAACTTATTTCAAAAGTAAATGGATAGAAAAATAAAGGCAAACGGGCATTGTAAAGGAGCCAGTATCATTGAGCTTAAAAAAAAAAAAGATAGGAAACTGTAGAGAACCATGACCCCTTAAATTGTACTGTTAACAGTTCATACAACAATCTCCTTCAGCAATCATCTACCATATTTGGCTCTTGAGCCTTGTATAGGGTGAACATTAATTAAAAATAAACGTTCTGAAGAGACATAGCACAGAAAAAGAAAAAGAGAGAATCTACTTGACGGGTCAAAAGCAAATGGTCATTCAGTCAAGTGCCATACATGATACACGCTTGGGCGATCATGTCTGGAAAGAGACATGACTGATGATTTTCCTGCAGTAGGTTGCCATTATGTTCTGCAGTAGACTAGTTGCCAATCAAGGCTGTAGAACACAATCTGTCCTCTTATTTAACCCATAGCTGGAGGGAAGGGTGTTTGTCTATAAGTGAATGCAACGAATTCATCTGGAATTCAAACTCTACAATTTCTCGTCCCAAGTTGATCTCCACTGCACCACAACGCACATCCCAAAAGCAAAAGAGTGAAAAGATAAGTACGACATAGGCAAAGTGGGGTCATAAAAGAAAAAGTATTGCTTGGAGAAACAAGACAGGAAGCCATGGAGAAACATGATCACCTAAGATCTTAAGAGACATGAAAGAGAGAGAAAGGAGGAGAACTTATTTGACAAGTCAGAGTAAGTGGGTAAGTAAACAAGTACCACATATGCAAAGTGGGGCCATAAAGGAGCCAATATTGGAAGCAATAAAAGAAAAGAAACTGTGGAGAGCCATGATCGTCCATGCTCTAAAGAAATATGGTACAGTGTGGGAGTGGGGAAGGGAATATACAAATTGTTCTGGAAAAGAAAATTCTAATTTGGTGCATGGAAATCAGTCAAGAAGAACAAATAAATCAAATGATATATTGATAAAGCACGAAATGTCAAAAGCACAATCAATATGATTTTATTGGTCAACAAATAATGGTATAAACTAATCACATTGAATGAATAAAAAAAACATATTCATAAATTGAGAGAAATTAATTCATTAATTCTAAAAATAGAATCTTAATCAGATTATGTTGACACTATTTGACAAAAAAAGAAAAAAATTACTTTGAACTCAAAAGGAATCATGACAACTTTCAAATGTCTATTTGTTGGTAACTTTCAGGAATACACCAATTATTTATAATTGACTAGCAGTATAGCCCGGCATTGCTCGGGTGTAATGAAAGCTTTAAAACTAATCCATGGTCCTGGAGCTCAGACTCTTTGGATGTAGTCATGAAAGACTAAATAAGCAATAGTTGTTTCCAGTTAAAGCGAAACCGTAGACTGAAAGAAAAATGAATAGATGTAAATCAAATTTTGATTTCCTGCTATCGATATCAAATAAGTTTTTTCATTGTAAACTGAATTTTGAAGGCTAAATAAGTCCTCTGAGTAAATGGCATCATGGCTGAGACTAAGAACTACAATTATACCTACTTAGAGCCAAACCTGAAGCAAAAATTAAAATAAAAGGGCTGAAAAAATACAGACATACAGGCAGATAAACAGACACACACACAAACATCTTGCATTTTATATATATATATTATCGATTTTCTGCACTATTGTAAGAACTGCAACCTTGAAACTTCTGAATATCGTTTCTTATGTCTTTGTCTATGAATGTATCAAATTTGATTAAAATCAGACCACTCCTATAACTAGATTTTTTCAATTATCGACATTTATCAGGAGTACCTCGACACAAAACCTAGCTAAGAACACTCGCAGACACTTATAGTACAACTGCGTAAATTTTTAAGAAAATCAGTTCAGCTGTTTCGGAGTCTATAGGTAACGGACACAGACACACACACGCACACACAGACAAAGTTCCATTTATAAATAAGTTTAGATAAGAAAATTTGAAAAACTGAAAGGAAAAAAAATAGAAATAAAATAAATGTCTCCTTAGGCAATTGCAATAAAGTAATAATTTTTGCCACTCCACTGAGGCTTTGCAGGTATCCTCTATTGTGACCAGATTAAACTAATAATTCAAGGCAACTAAAATAAACCAGTGATTATGAAGTATCACTGGTTTCCTTTTTGTTGTTCTTGTGCCATACTTAATTCCGTGTCTTATTAGATGTTGCGAAATTTTTTTCATTTTCACAAAGACAAGGATAAAATTATGGACTTTTATGCAAATAAGAATCTACAAAAACTGACTTCAATAAATTCACATTTATAAACGCTATATAATCACACTTTGAATTGACAATTTTATATGTCAAATGCAAATTTAAATTTATATTTGAAATATACCAGATCAAGTTGCTCAACCTTTGATAAGTCAGTGACTTCCTCCATTTGAATGATAAACAAGGGATCATTGGTGATGATGATAATGTATTTTAATACTTTCAATCCTATAACACATCACTCAATAAATCCTGAGCCTAACTAATAAAACAACAACTTTTAGGCAAAATTCAACTTTATTCATCAACATGGTTTCCTAGGGTGATACACTGATTCCAATGCTTCTCTAACAATTTGATGCCCTTTTTGTAGGACGATTCGTCTTTGGCCTCAGTTTCTGATATCCCTTCTTCATTGGAGCCAAATTTCTTTCCCTGGAGCATTCTTTTGAGGTCTGCAAACAACCAGTAGTTGCTGGGGGACAGATCTGGAGAATAGGGTGAATGCGGAAGCAATTCAAAGTGCATTTCATGTAGTTTTGCCATCGTTGCAATCGACATGGTGCGTTGTTTTGGTTAAAGATCACTCTTTTTTTTTCATTTGTGGCCGTTTTTTTGGCGATTTATTACTTCAAATGCACCAATAATGCTATATAATATTCACTATTGATGGGTCTTATTTTCTCAAGAAAATATCTTGCGCATTCTAAAATATGGAGGTCAAAACCGTGCCTGCTGATGTTTGAATATTTGGTCACTTTGGATGTCTTTCACCTGCTGCTGTCCACTTGGCTGACTGTCAATTTAACTCCAGAGTGAAGTGTTGGATCCATGTTTTATCCATTGTCACATATTTTAGCAAAACTCCATCTTGCTGCATTGAAGCAGTTGCAAACAATGCTCTGAATCATCAACGTGTTGTTCTTTTTGATAGCCTGTGAGCAAATGCAGCACCCACTTTGAACACAGCTTTCTCATTGACAAATGTTCATGCAAAATGGTGAATACACTGCCTTCTGATGTGTTCATCTCCTCTGCTATCTCACGCAACTTCAATGTACAATTGGCCAAAATGAATGTAGATTTATTTTTACTTTTCCAAGACAACTGTCGATTTTGGGCAACCTGAGTATTCAGCATCATTTGTGTTTGTACAACCGTGTTTAAAGTCAGCATACCACCTCTTGACCACTGTTTCTGATGGAGCAGAGTCTGAATAAGACTTATCAAGTCATTGCCTTGCTTGAACAGTATTGTTTCCTATCAGAAAGCAATGTTTTGTCAACACATGAAATTCAGATTTTTTAATTGTTTTAAAAATTTGCAATATTAACTTAACTTAAATAACTGTAATTTGTAAACTAATAATCCAATTGGGCACAAATTTTGTCACATGCCATTTGAAGGTTAGTACTTCATAAAAATCATATGGATTTTTTATTAGTGGTGTCATATATATGTCAGGTCAGGGACTTATTTAGTGATGTGTTACATATAAGAATTGAACATTGTTGACATTTGGTCAGGTGCTCCTGCTATTCATCTTTGAGTTTTCAACAAAATCCAAAGGATCTGCAATATAATCGATCTTCATTTGGCAACCCACCTTAAGTCACTCACTCACCAGAGTGACTGGGTTTCTCTCTGTCTTTTTTACAAATATTTTCATGGCAACTACTCTGACAAGCTTCCCCCTCCCCCAGTTCCTCAACCACATGTATTTACATGTGCTACTAGATTGGAATCAAGGTCCCACCTTTTTACCATCAAAATAGTTAAATGTAACTGCCTCTTCTACTTTATTAGCTTCTTTTCTTGCATTTCTCATTTGTGGAATTCCCTTTTGTTTGCTTGCTTCCCTAATAGCTACTCTCTCCAAAAGTTTAAATGCAATGTCAATTGACATCATTCATCGTTTTGATTTCTGTCCATCTTATCCTTTCTTTGACATCCTCTGTACCTTGTTTTTTTTTTCTCAATGCAACCCCCTGTGCATTAGTGGCAGTCCTGCTTTGGTTGGGGTAAAATGATTATTTAAAAAAGAAAAAGGAATATTGTTTGTTTTTTTTCTACATATAAAATTATGTGACTTCTGTTAATCTATACATTGCACCCTCTAAAATAGCCATTTATTGACAGATCAAAACCAAATTTTGAGGTGAAGGTTAACAGGTCATAGGTTACAAAGTACAACTGGTTTCACTATAGTGCATAGCTTACAAAAATAAATTTCCATTAATTTCCTTTTTTTTAAAGTTTTATTATTTAACACAGAAAATACTCCCACTATTTTAAAAACAATTTAATGATTAAAAGAACAAATAATTATTTAATAAAAATGCAATATTGCTTTTTGCATGTTTTCCTTTAAGATTTTATATATAAGAATCCAGTTTCAAGTTTGTCCTACATTAACAAGAACTATAAACAAATCACAAGGCCAAATGTTTCAAAAAGTTGGAATTTGGCTCCAGAAAAAAATATTTACACATGGCCAGTAGTATGCTGCACGCTCAAGAATAAGAAATCTTAAGAATTTATTAAACCATGAAAAAGAGGTTTTGTCAAAGTATTTTTCCAAGATTGGTTTTTAAGTGTTTTGTAAACTCAACAAAAAAAAGTTAACAATAACTTAATTTTAATTTTTGTGTTGCAAAAAATTCTAGTATTTCAAAATTTCAGATAAAGAGATTTTAAAATTGTGTTATAGAAACTTGTCTAAATAATCCATGCACAAACCTGAGGTCGGAATTTTCTCATGAACATAAAGAATTGGCAAAAATATTTAAAAAAAATAATTATATGAAAGAAATGGGGATAGTGAGTAGTTATCTCCCTTGAGCATTCATTTGGCACTAAAATCCCAAATGAACAGCAAGTTCATTTGAAGAAGCTTGATCCAAATTACATTTCTGCACTAAGCTGTCCAATTTAGTAAGCCTTTGCTTCTGTAATGTATTCTGGTTAGGCCAATATGCTTTTGTGCAAATAATCATCATTTGCATGAAAGTAGGACCTATAGAACAGCATTCGACCCCCAAGGTGACACCAATGAAAATGTGCATGATGGTATTGTGCTATTAGTGGAAGTCTGCCTAGTAGCATGCATGCAGGCCTGCTTGTAATTGCACTGTAAGTAAACAACTCCCATTGTTCTGTATTGAACCATTTTCTCTGATTTGTTTTGCAAAAATCATGCAGTCTGCCATTGCAGCCTTTACTTTTCTTGGACCCAATGACCTTTGGTACCAACAACATTGTGAATAATTGCTCTCCAACACTGGGATTGTGGACAGGAAATGAAATTTTGGTTTGGTTTGATTTGTTTTATGGCATAACCCCTTGGGGTCATTTAATACCAAAGCATTTGTTCCTTCAAAAGCGTATTTTTGTTGGTAACTTTTTCCTTCAAAAATGTATTTTTGTTGGTAACATTTTTCCTCCAAAAACATTTTGTTGGTAATATTTTTCCTTCAAATATTTTTATGTATGTATTTCATAAAAGTCTGTTTTTATACTTTCATCATGTTTTGATCCCTGTTTGGGGGTTAACTATTTGCCCATAGCTGGGACTCTAACAGGTGCTACCACCCCAGGTCTGGGTGGAATTGGGAACAACAGCAATTAAGAGGTGATTCTATGCTCCTTGCAACCTCGAAATCAGAGGCTTTGCAGCCGGATGCAGTTTACCATCAGGCCCAGGCCATGAAATTTTGGTCTTGTGAAAATACACAATTTGTCCACAAAGGAAAAGGAAAAAAAAAAAAGAAAAGAAGAAAGCTGACAAAATATAAATCAAAAACTCTCTCATATTCCAGAAATTTTACAAAAATTGGTTCTTTTTATTTTTTTTTAGTCCAGTTTCCAATTATGAAAACAGGAAATAGACGAGATACAAGATTTCCTAACAACTTCAACTTGGACTATTACATCCAGTTACTAATCAAACTACCTACTTGATACATTGCTATTTTCTTTATAATTGGCACATAGACATAGCAGTAAACACAAAATACATGCAAATCTTTAATAGAAAAATGCTTGGCTTTAAAGTGTGTTACTTGAAGAATATAAAATTTCTTATAACTTAACTATACATGTTTAAAAGTTTAAACTTTGCAGATTAATAATTTGATATACATCTTAAATACTATGTTATTTTTTCTTTCTCCATAAACTAAAAGTGTATTAAATTTTAAGTTGGTATCCACCAAGTAGAGATAACTAAATCTAAATTTATTTATAAATGGAACTTTGTCTGTGTGTGTGTCTGTGTGTCCGTTGCTTATAGACTCCAAAACGGCTGAACTGATTTTCTTGAAAATTTACACATTTGTGTCGCGGTACCCCTGATAAGCATTGAAAATATCGGGTTATAGAAGGAGTGGTCTGATTTTAATCAAATTTGATACACTCATAGACAAAGACATAGGAAACGATATTCAGAAGTTTCAAGGTTGCAGTTCTTACAATAGTGCAGAAAATCGATAATATATATATATATATAAAAGGCAAGGTGTTTGTGTGTATGTCTGTTTATCTGCCTGTATATCTGTATTTTTTTCAGCCCTTTTATTTTAGTTTTTGCTTCGGGTTTGGCTCTAAGTAGGTATAATTGTAGTTCTTAGTCTCAGCCATGATACCATTTATTCGGAGGACTTATTTATCCTTCAAAATTCAGTTTATGACAAAAAAAATTTATTTGATATCGATACCAGGAAATCAAAATTTGACTTACATCCATTCATTTTTCTTTCAATCTACGGTTTCGCTTTAACTGGAAACAACTATTGCTTTTTAGTCTTTCGTGCCAACGTCCAAAGAGTCTGATCTCCAGGACCATGGATTAGTTTTAAAGCTTTCATTACACCCGAGCAAAGCCGGGCTATACTGCTAGTACCTAGATAAGTGTAACATGTGCCTTCTTTGTTATATCCTTAATTTTTTCCATTTTATTTAAAATTTGTCTTGAATGCAATTTCTTTGCAAAGTGCTAAATATTTGACTACTTCTACTGCAACCATATTGTAATATAATCTATTTATCATCTTTGCCATGAAAATCTGAAACAAAATGCAACTAAAACAAAAAAAAAAGTTTTCAATATCAATTATGTACCAGTTACTAAATGACTGACTGATGAATCTGCAGTTTTCTTTGTTGCAAATTTTAGATTCTTTGCCCACAACAACACATCATTCAATTGACATGATTAATTCAATGCAAGTACATATTATTTATATACTACTTAGTTCTAGGAATATACCAAAGGTATTTAATTCTGAATATTATAAAGAACTTCATAAGCATCTTTGGTTGTTCACAATTCTTTCTTTGAATGTCATTTTATTCTTTGTAAATTAATAGGATAGTTATGTTCATAAGTTATGTTCATAAGGGATGTGCATTATGTTCATAAGGGATGTGCGTTGTGGTGCAGTGGATATCGGCTTGGAATGAGAAATCGGGGAGCCGAGCTTGAATTCCACTTGAATGCCTTGCATTTACTTACGCGCAAATACCCTTGGGAAAGATATTAATCTGTCTCTTTCCTCCAGTTATGGGTTAAATAACAGGACAGATTTGGTTCTATAGCCTTGACTGCCAACCAGTCTACCACAGAAAGGAATGGCAACCTACTGCGGGATAATCTTCTGCCCAGTCAGTCATGTCTTAAAAGAGACATGATCGCCTAAGCATGTATCACGTATGGAACTTGACTGACTGATGTTCATAAGAGTATAAAGGTGATACATTCATATGAAAGTTTATAGAAAATTCTTTCCTCAGTAAATTAATGTTCAAAACTAATTTGCTGTTTCTCTGATTTCTCATTATTTATCTGAAAGATTTAGTTTTAAAAAAAATGTCAATATTGAAATAAGGATTGGTTACCTGATTGTTTTTACCTTGTATTGAATGTATTAAATAAAATTATTCCTACATTTATTTTGTCTTCTCATGAGGGAAGTAATTTAAATGAAATCCAATACCTTCTTGCATAGATGGATGGAATGTTATGGCTGTTACTGCTGGGCTGATTCTTTCACCTAAACATCCAAAACTTGTTGAATGGTTTTTGCCGCTGAAATAAGTAGGCAAAGAGAAAGGGAAACATACAGAGAGACTAGCAGGACAGTTTGGACACTGATTTTATTTTTTTGGTTCCAATGATTCCATTTATAAATTTGGTCCAATTTATAAATAAGTTTATTTATCTAGGTAAATACTAAAAGACAATTTCATGTTAATATTTATTCATATACAGATTAAAATCAGCCTATTGGGGAAATTCCTTCCCGAACGTTTTGGCACGTCTGTTGTATATCGACAAACAACAAACACGCATATATATAAAAATATGAAGTTATATTTTTATTAATGACGATGGACCGTGTAGAATAGGGAACAGAGAATTGAGAGAGCGTGCTTCAAATGGGTTGACGGGAGTGTAGTCGTATCTGTTGTGTCTCTCTTTACCGGCCGATCTCTGTTGCTCCTCTACTACTACTGGCGAATCCGTGTGCCGAGGTCTTTATATAATCTTCCAGAACCGGGACTTTTTCTTCCGGTTTTGCCTCGCCCACGCACGCCCACGTAATTCTCAGAGACACCTGTTCTGTTTGCCTCTGTAGTTATTTCCGCTGCTGCTGGAAATAAGGTCAAAATGACATCCGCTCCTTTCAACGACCGGAAACACCCTCGCTTGCATCAGCCTTCCTCGGGTGGGGCCAGATTGTTATATTACACATCTTTATCATCCAAAGTCCAACAGAGAAAGAGATCGAGTTTATTTTTGGCACCAGGTGGCCTCTCTTTTTGCGCATGCATCAATTGTCTTTCCTTTCAGAGGACTCCTGGGAGATTTTTATGTTTATTTTATTTTGTACTTTTATTTTATTTCGTATTTTTATTTCGTAGTTTTTATTTTTATTTTACTTAGTGTTTTTTATTTTATTTCGCATTTTTATTTAATCCCTACAGATGCACTATAGCCAAAAAGAGAACTTTATAAGAATGATGAAATTGGATGCAAGACTAATAAATAGAATTGGTTCCAGTTTTGGAAATGAAAATAAATGATGACAAAAAATAATATGTTCATATTATTATTATTATTATTATTATTATTCATAAATGAACTTTAGTTTTTATAATTTTGAATAGTATGCCTTCATAAATTATATCCTGGCAATCAAACAGAGAGATAATTTATTGCATTTGATAATCATTTAATAGCTCTGATATAAGACTTGTAAATGTTATTCTCTTTCATATACTTTTTATTAAAGATTTAACTCACAATTTATCTATCAGTTTCCTTTTTATATCCCCTAATTCATTTAGGCTTGAAAAAAAAAATACATGCTATCCTTATTTAATATTAAAAGATTTTCAGTGAGTCATTAGAGAGAAAAAAATGTCACAGTTCACACAATCATCTTGTTTATATTTGATGTAAAGCAAGTTTGTAAAAGGTAGATATTCTTTTTTAAATGTTCTAAATGGAAACAAAATCTTTTATTTAATAATTGAAGTATTTACAGTAATTCATTGATTTTCTGTTAAAATTCTGTTTAGAAGAGGCTCTTTCAGTGTTTATGTATATTGTATGTGTGTCTATCTATTCATCTCTCTCTCTCTCTCTCTCTAAACTTATTTATAAATGGAACTTTGTCTCTGTGTGTGTGTGTGTGTGTGTGTGTGTGTGTGTGTGTGTGTGTGTGTGTCCGTAACATCTAGACTCCGAAATGGCTGAACCTATTTTCTTGAAAATTTACAGAGTTCTACTATAAGCATCTGCGAGTGTTCTTAGCCAGGTTTTGTGTCGAGGTACCCCCAATAAATATCGAAAATCGATAATCGAAAGAATCAGGTTATAGTAGGAGTTGTCCCATTTTAATCAAATTTGATACACTCATAGACAAAGACATAAGAAACGATATTCAGAAGTTTCAAGGTTGCAGTTCTTACAATAGTGCAGAAAATCAATAATATATATATATAAAATGCAAGATGTTTGTGTGCGTGTCTGTTTATCTGCCTGTATATCTGTATTTTTTTCAGCCCTTTTATTTTAGTTTTTGCTTCAGGTTTGGCTCTAAGTAGGTATAATTGTAGTTCTTAGTCTCAGCCATGATACCATTTACTCAGAGGACTTATTTATCCTTCAAAATTCAGTTTACGACGAAAAAAACTTATTTAATATCGATACCAGAAAATCAAAAGTCTTTCATGCCAACATTCAAAGTGTCTGAGCTTCAGGACCATGGATTAGTTTTAAAGCTTTCATTACATCCGAGCAACGCCGGGCTATACTGCTAGTATATATATATATATGTATATATATATATATATATGTGTGTGCACACTCTTGTTCTCTTAAATAGAACAGACAAGAAATATATATATTGAGCCTTCTGGTAAAATTCTGGTGTCCAATTAGTTGCTTTGTTTTGTGTGGAAACTTGTAAATGAACTTGTTGAAATTCAGCTTTTAGATCTGAGTACTTTTGATTATTACAGCATGGATTGTTTTCGAGGAAAGAAGTGCATAAATGAACAGTTTGGTGTTGGTATTGTTGACAGTTTAAAGCTTGAAATGAATGTGAGTTCACTTGTGATTACTAAATAGAATTTATCATCATGTTGCAAATATTGCTTTACAGTTTAAGGCCATTTTAACAAATGAGCATCTAGATTGAAATAAACAAATAATTAGTCATAATAGCTTTCTTACTCACATCAATGATAAACATAAAATTGTTTTATAATCACAGTAATATACATAATAGGATGTGCATTGTGGTGCAGTGGATATTGACTTGGAATGACAAATTAGGGAGCCAAGTTCAAATTCTAGTTGAATTCCTTGCATTCACTTATACACAAATACCCTTGGGAAAGGTATTAATCCATCTCTTTCGTCCAATTATGGGTTAAATAATAGAACAGATTGGGTTCTGTTGCCTTGGCTGGCAACCAGTCTACCACAGAAAGCAATGGCAACCTACTATGGAATAATCTTCTGTCCGGTCTGTTCTGTCGAGACATGATCGTCCAAAGTGTGTATAATGTATGACACTCAACTGACTGTGCGTACTAGTAGTTGTAGCACAGCTCTTTGTGTTCTTTGTGACAACAGGGTTTTTTCTTTCCCATACTCCTCCAGTTATTCTCTAATTATACCAATCTACTAATTTGCATATGATACTATGGTCAATAATTTTTTTTTCTTTTGTTACTATTTATAACATGTAACAATATATATCATAATTCCACTGTGTAGTACAAATAGTAACATATACATAATATAATTTCCTGTATGACTTAGAAAGAAATCTGCCATGTTTGCTATTCCTATTTTCTGCTATTCTGTTCTATCTGTGATATTAAGTTGTACGCATAGTCCAAAACCAAATGTGACTGAAATTTAAACTAAGTTTACCAAGTTTTTGTCCTGAGCTGGTAACTTGCATGTCCATGCTGCCCTTAGCAAATTTTAGCAAGCAACTGTACAACACTGGCATGCAGAATTTGGCCATTGTTGCCAATATAAAAACCCTCTCAACCTGACATACCCAACATATATAGCAATTGTTCAAATGACCATCCCGCTTCACTACACAGAAAAGAGAAAAGAAATGGCAAACCTGCTTTGTTCTCAGAGAAAGTCATACACAAAATTATATTTACACGTGTCCCAAACAGAGAAAATATAACATGTAATAACAAGCAAAGTGAAAGGAGAACAAAAAACGAGAATTTCATGTATAATAATTCTCAATGGTAACTGGAGCTGCTAGAGAATCTCTGTTTCTAGAGAAGCTATATTTATGATTCCAGATTCGAGCAGCCAGATTCATCTGCTATGTCACTAGTGAAAACATATTCCACAAATGGTGAAGGCTGGGTTTTTCCCAACATGAGGACTATAAGCCAGAGTTATTTTCTATATCCAGTAAAGATATATTTCCATTGGAAAAAAACACTGTAGTCTTGTTAGCTGCACTTGTTTGGCCAAAAAAGCAACAGCTAAGTTTGATTTCTGGAAGCTGACTAACTGCTACTTTCGTCACTATATGAAGTGATATTGTGGGGAGTGAATGGTGCTGCAGGATTAATTTGTGATGATACAGTGTGAAGCAAATATTTAACATGCATACATGATAAACATGGAATACGTAAATTACATAGATGTTGAATATGAGGTGAAATTGTTTGTTTGCAATTGTCTCCCATAGACTGCGTGAGAATTTCTGTTATTGGTTTTTAACGTAAGTCTGAATGTTCATTGCTGTGAAATATTTTTCAGCGTGTTAAGAAAATTATGTAGGAAAGTTGTTGCTAAAAAGAATTGTTCAGATCTGAGAGTTCACAAATAATATTCATGTTGTTAGTTGTGCGAAAGATAGGATTTATATATGAGAATGAATTGGCTTTAGGTTTGTTGAGTTTTGACATGATATGTGCTTAGAAAATTTCAGTGCCAACTATAATATTTTGTGCATGTAAGTTAGACAAATAAAAGACATCTAATTGTATCTTGCAATTAGTGCGGGTGTGTGAGAGAATTAGTTGAGATTGAAGAACGTGGCCTCGCGATAGCATGGCACTACCGCAGGCAGCTGAAACTGTCTGCCCAGCTTGGTACTCAAACAGTAACTACTGCTGACTCTCTGTGTAGCACATGTCTGCTATTTATACATCCTAGGAAAAAGCAGGAAAGCAAGATTATTATGTGATTGTCACGTGTGTATGTACAATGAGTGAATGCGGATAAGCTGTATGGAAATACACATGATTTCACAACATCACTAAGCGATTGTCACAAGACACATGACTGCCTCATTACAAAAGGGAGCTAATCACCTTTTGCATCTCTACAGTATGATACCAACTTGCACTAAACTGTTTAATCACACTGAACCATATCTGAAGCTTGGGCACAGCTGGTGCTCTGGTATGAGTGTTACTACATTACAAGATAGCTGAAATCAAAATATCTACTACCTACTGACATGCACCTACTATATCCAGGCCAAAATTAGCATAATCCGTTTTTCTATTGAATTACATTATTTTTCACTGGCGAATTTTCAAAATAGATAATGTGTCAAGAAGAGCCACAAAACTTCATGAGAATTTCAATTGTCATTGCCATACTCCATAAAAAAGCATTTAACAATAGTTCTTCTCAAAATGTGAAACAAACAAAAATGTTTAACCAAGATTTGAAAAAATAAAATTTGGTGAAAAAGATAATTTTGTTTCTCTGATGATAGTTTATTTTCAGATAAATGCTTTAACAGATGAATTTAAAATTTATGCAGTAAAAACTGAAAATTCTAATAACAGAAAAAAATATATTTTTTTACCTTCATGGCGAAATACATAGAAAATTATTTATTTTATTTTTATTAAATTTCTGTTCACCTCGAATTATATGAAAATTTTGTCTACCAACGTTTAAAAATGAAATACACTAAAAAATAAAACTAACAGTAAAACACTAAACACGAAGCTTTTTTCCTTTGTTTACAAACAAGATTTAATTACCGCAAGAAATAGAGAACCAATTTGGCCGCTTTAATAAACTACCTTAAAAAAAACGAAGAATCCTTATTTTTAATCTGTTCCTGAGCATAATTTGAAACATACGAAACAAAAATAACTTAATTTCTTTAGGAAAATAAAAGAAACTGATGGTTATTCTACTCTAGTTTTACAAACCCCAAAAAGTTTGAAGTCTCGTTTATACCCGCGAGAATCACGTCAAATCAAAATGGCGGTACATTTAGCATGTTGACTAACAACTCTACTTTTTTCTTATGTTCTAAACGTTATTTTTCTGTTCCTGGACACATCTATCATTCGGATCGGATGGTTTATGCTTAATCTGCATAACCCAGTTGACCGAAGGTAAGTAATCGAACCGTTTGTCATGATCGGAATGGTAGATGATTGCCTGTTAGTTGCAGCAACGAGCGTGTATAAACACGTTGTGGCAGTTTTCGCTAACAACAGGTGTGGGTAGCTTCCACCTAACTTTTTCTTTGTCAACAACAATAGACAAATATTAGTTAAACTATTTACTTTTCGCTTCAGTTGCCGGTTTCTCGCCGGTCTGTTTATTAAAACTTTGCATCTTTAATGTTTATCTTCATCTTCATGAGGCGAACTATTACCTTTATTAAACATTTTTAAAGGCTTTATTTTTTTTAAAAATACACTGGATTTAAACACGACTTCCTTGAAATTCGACTAAAGAAAATATTTTTTATCGTCGTATAAAGAAAAGACTTGGAATGAAAGGTAATGATCTTTTTTATAATCAATCCGTTACTATTAAAAAAATACTTTAAAAATAACAATGCATGGGACATATTCAGATTGTAATTTCGTTTCACTGTGTACAAAGTAAAATTCTGTAATTCATATTTTTATTAATACAAATTAAAAATTATACCTTTTATTTATCATACTTTGTATTTACTTTTAACTTCGTGTTTTTACAATTTTGAATTTACCATTAATTTATTGAACAAAGTTTGGCTTCTTCGACCAACTTTTTTCACTTCAGTGTCGCATTGAAGAACATTGAAGAAAAAAGATGAATTATTTTGTTATTGTTTTTTAATTAATAAAAAAAAAAGATACACTACTTTGATTTTTTAGATTGCTGGAACTTTATTAAACAATTTTTTCGATTTAAAGTGACTTTAAGTTAACTTAAGCGTTGTTAAAAAGATATTTTTAAATTTTTAAAATATCGAGTCTTTTAAAATTTTCATTGCAGTTTTTTAAAAGGAAAACATTTGATTTTTTTTTTAACAGTATCGCTTGTTGAAATTTAATTTAGAGATAAAAAAATATAAACAAAATTAAAAAAACTAACTTCGGTTGAACACGACGCTGTTAACTTCAAGAATAACAAAAAAATGCTCTTTTCTTGTTTGAAGAAATGTTTATTTAGAAAATATCAACAACAATCGTTGCAATTTAAATGCCAACTGATGAATTTCGTTCGAACCTAGAAAACTGAAAGAATTAACTAAAAACTGACAATTTAAAAAGTATATAGAAAGTAGTAGGCCTTTCATTGTTTTCGTTCGTTTCTTTAAGGTTAATAGTTATTCTTGTTCAACAATTATTCTTTTTCCAATTAAACAAAAATTTTCTTGAAGAAACAAAACGAAAAACAGCACAAACAAAAAATAAAAATGGTATAAAAATCAAATTTTGAAGGGTTTTTATTTTTTTAATTTATATTCTTTTTTAAACTTTAACAAGTTCTTGCGCTTTGTTAAATCGTAAAATTTAAAAAAAATTTAAGTTTAAAAAAAAAAAATCAATCGGCGTGATCTTGTAACAACCTGACTGACAGTAAAAATATGATAATGATAATTTGATTAAACTGACAGAGAAACTCAGAACATTTTAAAAATACAGTTAAACAGTTTCTTCTGTATTTGTCGTAGAGTTTTCCCCCATTTACTGGACGGTTTTTGTGTTTAGTGAATCAAGTGACAACATGTCCTCAATTCAATATACTCTGTATTCTAAGGTTGAATTTTAATGATGTTTAATGATTTTATTAATTTTTTTGAGTTTTTTTTTACTTCTTTAATTTTAATCCTTGGGTTAAGTCAATGTTATTAAAATATAATTTCTTTCAACCTTAACCCTTCATCCGATCTTAATTCTAGCGCTTTTTAAACTAAGCGCACACTTTTTTTTATACTTTAAACTTTATGGACATGATCTTTTACTCGTCTTAGTTCCTTAGCTAGGTCTTTTTGCTCTTTTTTTTAATATAGAAAAGTTTGTCATTTTTTACTCATTCTTATTTTTCTCGAAAAGAAAAAATAGGCCCCCTTTTATGTCAGCGAAACACTGACATTTAAGATCAAAAGTTGTACTCACCTTTTTAAACACCTCAAATATCGGGTTTTGATGTTTTGTAAGTTTTTTTTTCTTTTGCTAAAAATGACCTATTATTAAATTAAAGTGAAGAATAAAACGATAAACATCAGTTGACTCTGTCAGATTAACGAAATAAAAATAAATTGTAAAAAGCAGACGGTCGTAAAAGGCGCGAATTCTAAATTAAAAACTCGATTTTTATTGGTCAGCAATTAACCAATCAAAGTTACTCATATTTTCGACCAACAAACGATGACTTGGACAAAGGAATGTTTTTGTTGGCCTTTAATAAATGATGACTTCCAACAGTCCTACTGGTTTAAAAATTTTTCGCTATCACCCTGTGATCCCCGAGCACAGTCATGTCCATATTTTAGCAAGTCCTCTTTTTTGTTGTTTTTATTTAAAGTTTATAACTATCCTATCTTGTTTTCTCACTTGAAAAAGAGGTTAATTTGGAATTGGATCTCATATTTCCAGAGTATTTCTTTTTATTTTCTTAATATAATTGTTTGTGTTGTTATCTTTTGTTGAAGAAAAGAAAAAACAAAAAGAAAAAAAAACAAACAAAAAACAGCACATTCGTGCAATTCCATTCTTACCGTGTTTGTTTTTTACTTTTAAACTTCATCTTTAATTCACTTCTTTCACTTAGAATTATTCATTTTTTTTTCTTTTTTACCTAAAAGGTAATTTTCACCTAAAAAGGTAATTTTTTTTTACCTGACCTCCTCATGAAGGCAGGATGATCTTTTTTATGTGGGATGCATATACATATGGCCCAAGGATAAAATTTACCCAAGCCCTGTGACTACCATCATGCTGACATTAATATTGCACTGATCCCAGTGCAATGAGGAAGGTGTTGCCCCCAAGGTTGAAATTTTGGGGACTGAGCCCTTATTCCCATTTCAAATGGGAAGAGAACAAATACTACTTTGATCTTAGCCAAAAGGTTGATTATTAATATTTCATCTTTGTTGTTTTTATCACCTTATTTAGGTCAATGAATTTTTCAGTTTTCTTTCTTTCGATCCATCTTCAATGGATAGCAGTTTGGAATGAAAAATCAGTGCTGAATTTAAATTCCATTTGAGTCTGTTAGATTTCCCCTTTGCACAAATGTGCTTCGGTTCAGTATGATTACATCTCTTCTTCCTCCAGCTCTGGGTTAAATCGTAGGACTTGTATTGGGTGGAGGTGAAGTGTTCTTGTGGGATAGGAAATTAATAATTAAAATCAACTTTCTTCTTCACTTTTACAAAAATTCATAATGACATGTGAAATCATGGTTTTTCCCAAATAGAAAAAGGATTGACCATGTGCTTAAAGAAAATGTTGAAATCAGATTTTGCATGTAGATGTTAAATTGGTTTTCTGACCAATGGGGGCAATTTGCAAGGCTAAAAAAGAGTTTGTGATCCAGTGAAAAACATCTAAAGGATATATAAATGACTTCGATCAGTGTCAGTCAGTCAGGGATCTACCCGGACATTCATCCTTTTTCTCCTTCTTTCTCGCGTGCTGATTCCTTTTACTTCTTCTCCCTTCAAAGACATTTCTACCAAACAAACGCTCATACATACATACGCATAAACTCTTTCCACCAAATTACTACTACGAACATTTCTTCAACCCTTAAATCATTACTTGCTACCTATTCTTGTTCTTCTATTCTTTTAATGAATTTCTATTTTAACATGAAAAATGTATATCTTTATTCTTCCACTATTCCACACACTCCAACCAGCTTCAACTTTCTGATAAAAACCTGATAATTCTGTATCAAACTTGTAAGCTGTAGAAAGTTTGGTTATGTATGACACTAATGCCGAATTAATAAATATTAACCATCTCCATGTAGCTACATCTCTTCAAAAGCAATTGTTAATGCAATATTAAAAAAAAATAAAAGAATTATTCTGACAATCCATCTTTAAATAATCCCACAAAGGATTGATAAGCCCTAAAAATAAATCATTCCTTGGATGTAGATTGAAATTAGGAGCCTTGTTATATAAAATATGCTTTAAAAATATTAGTTTTTAACATGTAATGATTTTAAGACTTGAAAAGTTATTTTTTTAAAAAGTGAGAAAAAACAAAATTGGAATGAAGTTATTAAATATGCTGTTCATGTTTATAATGAACTAGCAGTGTAGCCCGGTGTTGCTTGGGTGTAATGAAAGCTTTAAAACTAATCCATGGTCCTTTGGATGTTGGCGCAAAAGACTAAAAAGCAATAGTTGTTTCCAGTTAAAGCAAAACAGTAGACTGAAAGAAAAATGAATGGATGTAAGTCAAATTTTGATTTCCTGGTATCGATATCAAATAAGTTTTTTTCGTCGTAAACTGAATTTTGAAGGCTAAATAAGTCCTCTGAGTAAATGGTATCATGGCTGAAACTAAGAACTACAATTATCTCTACTTAGAGCCAAACCTGAAGCAAAAATTAAAATAAAAGAGCTGAAAAAAATACAGATATACAGGCAGATAAACAGACACACACACAAACATCTTGCCATTTATATATATATATATTATTAATTTTCTGCACTATTGTAAGAACTGCAACCTTGAAACTTCTGCATATCATTTCTTATGTCTTTGTCTATGAGTGTATCAAATTTGATTAAAATCAGACCACTCCTTCTATAACCCGATTTTTTCGATTATCGATTTTTCAATATTTATCAGGGGTACCTTGACACAAAACCTAGCTAAGAACACTCGAAGACACTTCTAATACAACTGTGTAAAATTTCAAGAAAATTGGTTCAGCCATTTCGGGGTCTATAGGTAATGGACACACACACACACACAGACAAAGTTCCATTTATAAATAAGTTTAGATTAGATTTGAAAACTAAATTCACTGGGATTTGCAATAATTTTTATTCTTTCATTAAGAAGCCAAATCTATCAGTTATTTGGATGCATTTACAAAACTATAAATTGTCTCTTCATTATTTTTGTAATGCAAAATAGCAATTGGAACTTGAACATTGGATTCATGATTTTAAAGGAGCTATCAAATTATTCCATATACTATTATTAAAATAGAATCAGTTAAATTACATGAAAATTTCTCATCACCATGGAAGAATTTCACAAGTGAGAAAAACAATAGAAGAAATTATTAGCATAGATCTTACAGTTACATCTAGTTATTTCATATGTAAAATAATGAAACCTAATTGCCAATCTAGTACTTTGCTTAAATTCATAAAGTCTAGGTACCATAGAGCAAAGATCATCAGAACAATTACCATGAAAGTATTTATGGAAAAGGTGCAGAGAAGCTACATTACAGTGGTGGGAAAGTGATTTAAGCCAAGATGTCAGGACCAATGACATTGCAGATTCTTCTTTGGATTTTATCAAGAATCTCTAAATATATAGCAGGAACATCAAACCAATATTCAAAGCAATCCAAACTCCTTTTTTTTAATTTATTCACTTGATGGTGCTATTGCTGGGAATATTCTTGGAATTCATTTTCTGGAATAACTGTCAGTAATGTAGTTATATATTGCTGACTGCTGGAGATGTTTGTAAATCCTTGATCTTTCAGGGCATTTTTCAATTTAGGAAATGAACTCCAAATCACAGTGACCTAAATCAGATGAATAAGGTGTGTACATCTCTCTTCTTCTACCAATTTCACACTTGATTGATATTTGATTGTGCACTCAATCTTCGATGTGAGTATAGTTGCATACTATGTCCATCTTTGCATATGTTTGTTGTGTTCTAGTTTTGTTTCTTTCTTGCATTATTGACACATTAAGAACCATACCAGCATCTTATTGAAAGTCTTGGCATTTTATGCGCAAATAATGCATTTCCAGTTACAGCTTGATATATATTAACAGAATGGCTATGGGGTCACCACTTTTCCATAGTGATTTCTAGTACTTATATAGAAGTATTTGAAATCATGCCCGTATGAACTCTGGATACTTTGCTACTCTCTCCTTACCAGAATACCGTAAGCGTTTAGGGACAGATATCGGCTTGGAAAGAGAAATCGGTGAGCTGAGTTCGAATTCCAGTTGAATACCCTGCATTCACTTAAGCACTGGTACCCTTGGGAAAGGTATTAATCCATCCCTTCCCTCCAGTTATGAGTTAAATAACAAGGGTAGGTCTTGGGGACCATGCCCTTAAAACAAATCCCAATGAATCTTGATACTCGAAAAGAAAAAAGTATTACTAGACACAAAACTTATATAAAAACAACAATAAATTGTTGAAAGAAAAAGGTATTACCAGCAATAAATAAATAAAATTTAGTTGGCAATAAATGGCCCGCCGAGGTTGATATGCCATAAAAACAAAACGACCAACCTTCCCAGAAAGTTATACAAGTTGTTTTGGATTATGGATTAGACTAATGGATTAGACTAATTATATGGCACTTGGAAAATTTAGCCTATGGAAGATTAGTACAAAGTATTATGGAAATATACTTTAATAAAAATTCAAATGGTACAAATTAGTGGAAGACTATTACAGATATGTTTATAATAAACTAAAATTAAAATGGTAGGAATTAATAAAAAATCATTATGAAATTTGATTAAAAATGATAATTTAAAAATTAAATTTTGTCTTAAAAGCTGAATTATAACTTAAGACTTTAGATTTCGCATTTCTCGTATAACTACAAGGATTTTTATGCATGAATCAAATCACTTATTTTCTCTTTTTGTTGTTTGTTTTTTTTTACAGACATAATTTTTTCTTTTTTAATCAGTTCGCCCCAGGCAATGAAATACTTCCCCTAAGACACATGGGGCTATTAGGAGGGAAAGGGAATGAAGATTTGAGAAGTAACTGAAAACCCAATTCTAAACATAGAATACGAGATGGACCTCTATTCCTGTTCAAAAGACTAGAGAGGAGATTGAACTGGATGATAGGTGAACCTATCTACTACTATAGAGGAATAAAATAAATAGTAAATAAGATTTCAGAGTTTAGGCAGACATATTAGAAGTATAGAGTTGAAGTAGATTTTAGAAGGAGCAGGAAACCCAATCCTTAACATAGAATAAGAGACGGACCTTCTTGTTCAAAACACCAGATAGGTGTGTGAACCAGGTGATAGGTAAACCTATCGACTCCTATATTTGTTTTATATTTTTTTAAAATTTTTTTGAAGAGTGCAAAATATAATCAATGAAACTCAACTGGGTTACAAACTTATTTTAAGTGTCAAATAGAAGAAAGAAAATGTACAACTAATCTGATGCTTTGATGGTCCTCTTTTATAATGTTCTTCCAGTTGGATGTAGTGATATCCTTTTCGGTGCTCCATCTTTGAGACCTTCTGATCTACTGTACAAAGAGCATCATTGAGGTTCCAAATGTTAGGGGCTTTGATAAATACCATTAATGTCAGGTTAAATGTCTTTGTTTTTAGATTTAAAAACAGACATTTTACCTGGAATCTCAGCTTTAGCTACTTTCCCACAGCCACAATGTAGCCTCCCTGCACAGCTTCTATAAATATTTTCATGTTGTTAATTGTTCTGATGAACATTCTATTTTAAATGTGGATTTCTACACTTTGTTTAGCAAGGTAATATTGAATGGTTGAGTGGTTAGTACATTCACTTTCTGACCATGAGGCCTGGGTTCAAATCTTTTTATGGTTGAATTGTCTGGGAGATGACTATGTTATTGGTCTGGAGGAGATGATCTCAGTGTGCTGCACCTTTCAAAAGTTCCCGAAAAAAAGAACATACCATGGGTTGACCCAAGCCTTGTGAATTAAATTGGGTAGTTGGACCCTTTAGGAGCCTTCGATGGTTGTACTAGCACAAAGTCACAAGTCATCATGACGGAGGGTTTGAGCATCCTGGCTTTATTCTGACTGTTGTTCACACTAGATAATGTGCTTTCTCTTAGAAGCTGTAACTAAGGTCCGATCAGTATTATTGCCGTATAAACCACAGGTGGGCTCTGTAGGTGTTGAACAAACACTAATCTGCCTGAGAAGGCGTCTGCAGTGGGGATTAGCTAATTGCCCTGGTAGATAGGCATCCTTCGATACAACTGTTTAGCTATACATCAGTCAGTTCATTACCATTTGTGATACATGCTCAGGCAATCATGTCTCAAGAGACATGACTGACTGAGATTTTCCTGCAGTAAGTTGCCATTAATTTCTGTGGTAGACTGGTTACCAACCAAGGCTATAGAACCCAATCTGTCCTGTTATTTGACCCATAGCTGGAGGGAAGAGATGAGTTAAGACCTCTCCTAAGGGTATTTGTGTGTAAGTGAATGCCACAAATTCAACTGGAATTCAAACTTGACTCTCCGATTTCTTGTTCCAAGCCAATGTCCACTGCACCACAAATACTGACTTTTATTCCTGCATATACAGAATATGGAATACACTGTTATATCTCGGTTGCTAAGAATAGAAAGTATCAATCATTATTACCATTACTGTCATTTTTTTGTTTCATGCCTTTCTCAAGTTTGCATTACCAAGCAAAAAGGGCCCCATTTCTTTCCGTATATATTTCTAAGAAGTCCAGAGAATATATCAGTTATCAGCAGCCTTTGAGATTTCACTGCCACCAATCGATCAGTCAATTAAAAACTTAATTGGGTGATTAAAGTTTATTGCTTTACTCGTCGATTAAAAATCTCACAATGAAATGTGTCCCTTCAATTATAGAAAAAGGAAATCCTTTTACAAACCAAGATTTTACATTGAAGATTCACAAGTTACTTAGAATGACCTACAATGACATTATTGAACTCTTTGGTCTTGTTTTTATCGTCCTGGTCAGCATAAACATTCGTTTAATTAACACTTCCAGAGTGGTGCCAAAATGTCTCAGTCACCCAGATTATAGATGCTCACAGATTTTTAGAAACTCATTTGGAAAAATATTCTCTTTGACTCAAAATATATATTTCAACCCTCACTTACGAAAAGTAAAAATGAACATTTGAAAGAAAGAAAAAATATGCATACTTCTTTCAACCACGCACTGAAAAACAAATTATACAAGTAATTTTTTTTATAGAAAATTGTTGAGAAAATTAGATTTATTTTTTTATCATCTGTAAGATGGAGGTTGTAGTCAAACAGAAGAAACTAACTACGAATTTAGGTACCTCCACTCAATTGCTAAAAAAAAAAATAGCATATCATGATCAAACTTAATAAAAACAAAGTTTTATCATCAAAATGTTTATGCTGTTATTAAAAGGAAAAATAAAATTGTGTTATTATTTTAAAGAATTTTTTAATTTCTTTCTAACACATTTAAAATTTTAATTAAAATTTCATTTTTTGTTTTCTGTCAGCAATTCACGTTATGTTTACGTAAGTCGACTATTAAGAAAATGGAGTCTGTTGAGTAAAATGATTTTGGGGTGAGGAAATTTTCCCTCGTTCTCAACTGCCAGTTAAGTGATTTCTTTTTCAAATCTCAAAGGCTGGTTGTCAGTAACAAAAATAATATACAAAGAAAATGAATTCACCTAAAAAAACATTTGGAATAATATTTACTAATCTTAGTACCAAAGTACAATAACAGGGCAGCCTTTTGAGGATTGAACTCGTTTACCATCGCGGCTGAGGAAAGCTCTCTGGTCTATTCTTCTATAAAAGAGATTCTATAATGTTGTATTAGGAATGTCACTTTGTAATATTGATGAGCAGTCCAGTCTTGCATTTAATTATGATTGTGGATAATATAATGAATGCTCTGCACTTGTTGCCTTGTGTCAGATTAAGTCAAACTTAGTGTATCTTAATAGTAAATCTAATAGGTTCAATAAAATCAAATTGGTAGCTGATCTTGAAAATGACATTTAAACTGTTGTTAACTAGAGCAAGAATTGGCATGTTAATTTCAATGCTTCCAAAACAAAACTGCTCTTTTTTAATCATCTTAGATTACCTCTCTTACTTTCCATCAGTATGGTTGATGCTAACCACCAGGAGAGCAACTCAATTTACCTTCACAGCCTCACATTTTCCATTGACATGAAGTTGAATGACAATATTGAATCATTTGCTAAGTCTGCTGCCATTAAAATGACTACAGTATGTCATACTAGATAATTATTTTTACCAGAACCTATATATATATATATATATATATATATATATATATAGGCAATCTGTGAGTCTGTGTGTGACTGTAATCTATGCACGTCTATATTTTTTAAGCTACACCATTCAAACTTTCTAGGGACACATATCTACAGGGAAGCCAGGTTGACACATACTTTTTGAGTTTAAGTTTAGCAATTTTCCCTTTCGCACTTTTTGGCCAATGGTGCAGATTGTTTACATTTGCTCAGTAAAACATCTAGGATCTAAGATGGTTGCTAGATTATGTCACAGGAATCAAATCACACGTTTCAAACATGACTAAAAAAAAAAAAGCCGCCTTTATATTTCATTTTTATTCCAACATTGTAAAAATTCATTCGGTCAACAAAAGAATGTGAAAATTTTTCTCCATAATTTTGAAACAAAAGAAATATTTTAAAAAGTGTTTTTTCAAACAAAAACCAAATATGTAAAAAAAAAGTGCCAATGGTTAATTTAATTATTTAAGTCTTTTTTTTTTTTTTTTTTTCACATTTAATATTTCATACTTCAGATAATAAAATAAAAAAAATAAAGCTTTTTTTCGCTAAATATTTCATGCAAGAAATCAACTGTCTGTGATTCGTGTGGCATTAATGTAACTTTTTCCTGTAAAATTAAATGTCTACATTTTTAAATATTCTTCAAAAATTTCTGAAATTCATTTAGTCAACAAAAAAATGTAAATATTTTCCCCGTAATTTAGAAACAAAAACAAATGCAATGTTGTTTACGTCACACAAAACATCCACTCACGTTTACGCAAAACAAAAGAAAATAGATTTTTTTAATGGAATTTTTTAACAATTTTTAAACAATTTTTATATCATTATTTTTTTTATATAACTGAGTTTTAAAGTGAGGCGGTGGCTACACACACTCAGAAATCGCAACACTGCATTAATCATCTAATTAAAAAAACTGTGAATTATTCATTTTCCTTGTCTGCTTGTTTTCTATGATATCATAATTATCATTTCAAATAATGTTAATGTGTCCTGAAGTTATAGCTGGAGTTGAAAGATTGCACAATAGGTTATCATTAAGAACCCAGAATTGGAGTAGATAGATCTGTCTATTGCCCGGTTCACACTCCACACACGTCTATTGAACAGGTTAAGAGGCTCATCCCTTGTTCCCTGTTTAGGATGTGGTTTCTGGCTTTCTCTTTTCCAATCTTCTCACTTTGGTTTCTTTTTTTTTTTTTCTTCAATTGGAGTAGATAGATCTATCTATCGCCTGGTTCACACTCCACCCATGTCTATTGAACAGGTTAAGAGGCTCATCCCTTGTTCCCTGTTTGGGATGTGGTTTCCGGCTTTCTCTTTTCCAATCTTTTCAGTGTTACGTAGCCCCCTGCACATCAGTGGCATTACCACCTTGCTCGGGGTGGTACGATTAAAAAAAAAACAAAAAAAAATATTTTCCTGTCTTGGCCAGTATAAAGAACTTTCTGGTTCATGTAGAATGTAAAAACTGTACTTTTAAATCACTTTGTTCAGTGTCAATTTCATGAACTATCATAAATGCACACATCATATTCCATTGTTTTAATAGAAGTTTCTGGGTATGAAGATGCTTCCTGACATGCAATATTACATTTCTTTGTGGTTTGATTCTGTATTTGTTCTTCTTCTTTTAAATTTGTATTTGTCTTTTTTCTCCTCATTGTTGTCTTCTGTATTCATCTTCCTGTTAAGCACTAACAGTCCGTCTTCTTTCACTGTCTGTGTTCCTTCTGCCTGCAGTCAAATTAAGGCTCTGTTTTACTCTCTTGTGCAGTCCACAATTTACATATGCATGAGACTCTTTTTTGGTTCTCCTGCGCACGCGCACAGTCATTCCAGGCCTCACCACCATGTTGCTTGCCTCATCCAGCATCCGCTCTGCAGCCACAAAAGATGCAGGCAACCCCAAGCCTCTTGGTTCGCTTAGGACCGTGTTCACCACAGATTCCAATTAAATCTTTTGTAGATTATAGTATTGCCATCTCCATGAATAAAGTAGCAAAAAAAAACCTTGTTTCAGGTACTGTGTGTCCATCAGCAAATCTAGAGGACTTTTTTTTCTTGTGGCTTTTAATTCTTTAATAGACAGTGAAAAATAGATGATATTCTTTGTTTTCTTGACAGAAAGGAAACAAGTTCTCAACAGTCAATATTTGGTTTCATGAAGTTTTCATTTACAGAAAGTCATTTAATAGTGCCAACAATGCAGACTTTCCATGACTTGTTGCGGAAAATCTCAATTCAGCATTCAGGCAAAACCATTTTTAAGAAAGCATAAATTCAGGAAGTTTTATAGTTTTTCTACCCATCAGAAAAACATGTCAAAGAATTAATTTTTGTAAGATATTCTTTAATATATATGAATTTTTTTAAAAAGTAAACAAATATAACATCATGATTCCAATATGATGCATCATGTCTGTAAGGGTTTCTTTTAAATGTTTAAGGTATTCATTTTGTGCTTTAAAAATGAAAGGCTCTCTTTAGTGAGGTCAGGAATTTTACTCGTTAGTTATTTTTTGAAATCCTTAATGGACATCAAATGAATGAGAAGTTTTGCATGATCTGTTGATTTGCACTATTTAAAGTTGATTTCTTCCTCATAATCAAATTCTTTCAATTTGTATTCTGAAGCAAAAATGCCTGAAAAAATACAGACATACAGGCAGATAAACAGACACACACACACATAAACATCTTGCCTTATATATATATATATATTATCGAATTTCTGCACTATTGTAAGAACTGCAACCTTAAAACTTCTGAATATCGTTTTTTATGTCTTTGTCTATGAGTGTATCAAATTTGATTAAACTTGGTCCACTCCTTCTATAACCCGATTTTTTCGATTATCAACTTTCGATATTTATCATGGGTACCTCGACACAAAACCTAGCTAAGAACACTCGCAGATGCTTATAGTACAACTGTGTAAATTTTCAAGAAAATCGGTTCAGCCATTTCGGAGTCTATATGTAACGGATACACACACACAAAGTAAGTTTAGATACCCTTGGGAAAGGTATCCGTTTCTTCCCTCCAGTTATGAGTTAAATGGTTGGAGAGATTGGGTTCTATAGCCTTGACTAGCAACCAGTCTACTGCAGAAAGCAATAGCAACCTACTGCAGGATAATCTTCTGCCCAGTCATTCATATCTCTTTCGAGACATGATCGCCCAAAGCGTGTATCATGTATGGCGCTTAACTGACTGATTGAATATAATAGTTGAAAACATGATTAAGGCTTCTATTGGGGATAATGTGGGGGATCAGTTTTATATTGTTATGAAGTAATAAACTGATCCCCCACTAATTACTATTGAATAATATAATACATCTCTTCCTCCTTTAGCTATGAGTCAAATAACAGGACAGATTTGGTTCTATAGCCTTGGCTGGCAACCAGTCTACTGCAGTAAGCAATGGCAACCTGCTGCGGGATAATCTTCTGCCCAGTCAGTCATGTCTCTTTTGAGACATGATCGCCAAAGCATGTAGTCTTAAGTTTTCTATTCTTTTTTGTGAAGGAGTCAATTTGTCATTTCCTTCTTGTACAAAGTTACTCTATTGATGGATCAGAAGTTTCTTTCGAAAATCTCATTTCATCGGCTTGATGATAACATTTACTCCATAAATTCAATCCAGGCATTAATAAAGGTAAACCGTTAGCTTCAAGCTTTTAGACAAATCCCAGAGAGACACGGAGAACATCTAATGAATAAAAAAATTTTAAAGTATGATGCTTTATTTTCCTTTTCAAATTGCAAACTTCTTTTTTAGGATTTTTATAAAAAAAAAATACTGACATAATTTCCCTGAACTAAAATAGCTGAAAAAGATTCTTCCCTTTATGTTTTATTGTTGCATTAAGTTTAAGAAGTTTAATATCTAAACTTATTTATAAATGAAACTTTGTGTGTGTATCCATTACATATAGACTCCGAAACGGCTGAACCAATTTTCTTGAAAATTTACACAGTTGTACTATGAGCGTCTGCAAGTGTTCTTAGCTAGGTTTTGTGTTGAGGTATCCCCGATAAATATCGAAAATCGATAATTGAAAAAATCGGCTTATAGAAGGAGTGGTCCGATTTTAATCAAATTTGATACACTCATAGACAAAGATATAAAAAATGATATTCAACAGTTTCAAGGCTGCAGTTCTTACAATATTGCAGAAAATTGATAATATATATATATATATATATATATATATAAGGCAAGATGTTTATGTGTGTGTGTGTGTTTGTCTGTATCTGTATTTTTTTCAGCCCTTTTATTTTAGTTTTTGCTTCAGGTTTGGCTCTAAGTAGGTATAATTGTAGTTCTTAGTCTCAGCCATGATACCATTTACTCAGAGGACTTATTTAGCCTTCAAAATTCAGTTTATGACAAAAAATACTTATTTGATATCAGTACCAGGAAATGAAAATTTGACTTACATCCATTCATTTTTCTTTGTCTACGGTTTCGCTTTAACTGGAAACAACTATTGCTTTTTAGTCTTTCATGCCAACGTCCAAAGAGTTTGAGCTCCAGGACCATGGATTAGTTTTAAAGCTTTCATTACACCCGAGCAACGCCGGGCTATACTGCTAGTCATACATATTTCATTTTTTTTAATCACCAAAAATAGATTTTTTTCATTTTGACATATGTTGTAGATTTTATAGTCATTAGAAAATCATGACACCAATATATCTGATATGATATCGTGATATATGATACTAATGCACAATCTTTTCAGACTAAAATTTCCATTTTTGGTTTTTGCTTGAATTGAAATGGAATGACCCTAATATCCAAAGCAGAATTTGTAATGTTATTGGCATTGACCTGACATTTTGACGTTAAATATTTTCCCACTGCAAGAACATAGCTTTCCTTTGTCTTTTCTATAAATATTTTCATGGTAATTGTTCTGATGAGTTTTTGTTTTTGGTATGTCGACTTTATGAATTTATAAAGAGAACTAGATTGGCAACTAGGACTCATCATTTTATTGTTGAAATTGCTAGATGTAACTGTAAGTTCTATGTTAACAGTTTCTTCTCTCACACTTCTCGCTCGTGGAATTTTCTTTCGTCTTCATGCTTTTCAGCCAACTTTGATCTTAAAAAATTAAATCGTTATCATCTTTTAAATTCCTGTTCTTTAATTGTTGTCTCTCCTTAATAATGTTTTTTCTGTTTGATCATATTCTTTCACATTCAGTAACCTTTTACATCTTAGTGGTTTGATTGCCTTGCTTGGGGTGAAATAAAACAAATAAAAATAGGTCAGGACCAGTAACATTAAAATTTTTTTTTTTTTGATTTTGTCAGTAATTTTCAGATATATAGCAAGAGCACTAGACAAGATAAGGCAATAATATTAAAGTTATAGATGAATGATTCATTTATGATGGATTTTTGATGAGAACAATTGTCTTGAGAAAACCTTGAGATGAAGAAGATGCCATGAGTTGGGGATCAATTTATGCATGGAACCTCATCAAAGTCTTGTCTTAAAAATGATCCTTAATAAATTACTTTTGCTTGTTTTATTAATTTGGAGAAAAAGAACGTAAAAATCCTGTAAAAATTAATGTTTACTTTCCTTAAAATTAATTTTCATTTATTGTATTTTCTGGCTTACAAGATGCACCTTAATATTAGAAAGAAATTTTTATGAAAAAAAAAGTAATTCTCATACAACAACACATTCACCATGCGTCCCTCACAAACTGGTGCCATGTATTGTTTTGATTAAACAGTCAGTTAAGTGCAATACGTGATGCACGCTTTGAGTGATCATGTCTCTAGAGAGACATGACTGACTGGGCAGAAGATTTTCCTACAGTAGGTTGTCATTACTTTCTGCAGTAGACTGGTTGCTAACCAAGACTATAGAACCCAATCTGTCCTGTTTTTTTTTTTTAACCCATAGCTGGAGGAAAGAGATGGATTAATAATTTTTTCAAGAGTAAGTAAATGCAACAAATTCAACTGGAATTTGAACTCGGCTCTCTGATTTCTTGTTCAAAGCTGACATCTACTCCACCACAACTCACTCAAACAATTTTATTTGTATGGCAATGACATACTAGTTGGTGGTTAGTAAATATACTATACATCTTTCATTGTCCAAGTGTGGTTTTATTTTCATGAAAACGAATTAAAAATTTTTAAAATATGCATGTAAAAATATAAAAAAAAATCAAAGAAATTTTGTTCATCTTCAAATCACCAAAACTTGTCACTGCAGGATTCATGTAAAAGTTCTCGACCATTGTCTGAGGAGTCATCACTACTGTCAGTCATGTACAATAAATGATCCTCACTATTATCCATGCCATGGTGGTTAAAATATAAAACAATCAAAGAAATTTTATTCATCCTCAAATCCCCAAAAGTTGTCCCTGCTAGATTCATGCAAAAACTCTAAACTATCATCTGCAGAGCCCTCACTACCATCCATGTCATGGTGGCAACTGATAAATTTGTCTTGGAAGAGATGCACATATATTTTTCAGGGTAAAAAAAAATTGTGTCTTGTAAACCAGAAAATACAATAATTGTTTTTTCTTCACTACACCACAATAACAAAGTTTTAATGTAATATTGAAATTAAATAGTCATTCCATATTTTCCGATTCTGCTTTTAAATGTGTTTTTTTTCCACTAGTTTTTTTTTGGGGGGGGGGGGCTGGGATGGCTTTTGTGAAGTATTCTCTTTATTGGTCCTCAATTTCTATTACCAAATACAGAATAAAAGAGTTGTCACAAAGAATGATGGTAAAGAATAGAACATTGTTTAAAGCTACAATAGTCTGGATGTTGTGGAGAGCCATGATAGGTTATATATTTATGTGACTGGAGGAGTGGGGACAAAGAGTGATGGCAAAGAATAAAACATTGCTTAGAGCTACAAGTGTCTGGATGATGTGGAGAGCAATGATCAACTGTGTTTGTGTGAATGGATGGCAGAGTGGGGACAGACAGATAGTAAATAGCCAGCATATAAATGAATAGAAAGAATGTGAAAATTTTGTAAAAATTGATGTTTACTTTGTTATTTTAAAATTAATTTTCATTTAAATCCTTTAAAAAAATCCTTTAAATTTTTTTTTTTTTCTTGCAGATGTTGTGAAGGGAATTCTCTACAGTTGTAATGGATAATGATGAAGACAGGCAGCATGTGAATCACAAACCATATGCTGGGGTTGGCCTGCCTGGGACAACAATACCAGAAGCCTCCTCCAGAACCAGTGCTCATGCAAGCAATGTTGTTGTACCAGCTGATGGTAACCTTCCACCAACTGCAGTGCCTTACCGATGGAAAGGCATGCAACCACAGTACCCTGCAGAACAGAATTTTCTGAATGGTTATAGTTTGCAAAATGGGTTGGCCTTTAGTCTGGAACGGCAAAGTGAGTCGGGGGTTTATCTCAACCATTCATCGGTCATGGCAGCTAGGCAAGGGCAGTTTAACAGCTTACCTCCAAGAACTAACAGCAATGTTGGCCCTTACTACAATGGAACACACACAAAATCTACCTCTAGTGCTGGTTTGTATTATTTTAATTATTTTTATAAAAGAATTTGAGATTTTTTTTTAAATTAAAAAGTCTTGGTTCATTCACTTGCACTTCTTATTTTAATTCCCAGAATTTAAAATTTTATTAAAAGCTTCTGCAAATTTGGTTGAAATGAAAGATAACAGACTTAGCATGTAATTGTTGTGCAACTGACATGTTATGGCCTGAAACAAACAATTAGGAGAGTAAGCCAGCCAGATGGATTGATTGATTTGTTTTTATTGGCTTATCAACCCTTTTGCAGGTTTAAAAAAGCCAAAAAATATTTTTAGATTGTAGCATTTTTTTTTTTTTTTTTTTTTTAAGATAATAATGGTTTAGGGATACAAGCATTACTAATTAACCTATAGCTGGAGGAGAATAGATGGATTCATACCTAATCAAAATTTGATAAACAAGAAATTATAATGTGGATATAAAATAGGGGATCAGTTGTATATTACATTATGTAAAGTGATCGCTCACATTTGTGGCTGCAGTAGATTGTATACATTAAATGTTTACCCAACCCTCATTCTCAGTATCCTTACCCGCCTATCACCCACCCTCTGACATTTCCGATATTTAATCATCCTTTCTCCACTCTATGTAGCCCCCTGCGCAGTAGTGGCAGTGACATGCCTTGCTCGGGGTGAAACGCTTATAAAAAAAAAAAATCTGAAAGACATGCCTGTGTAGCTAATTAGTATTTAATTGTTGATTGATTCATTTTCTATGGCTTATCAACCCTTTGCAGGTTATTTAAAGCCAAAAGATATTTTTAGAATGTAACTTTTTTTTTTTTTTTTTTTTTTTTTTTTTTTTTTTTTTGAGAGATAGTGATACAAGCCATACTAATTAACCCATACCTAGTGGGAGTAATAGTGGATTCTTAACTTTCCAAAGGGTTATTGTGTGTTTATGAATATACCAAACCCAACATTATTAGAACTATGCTATCCAATTAACAAATCCAGACCGTAATCCATTACGCCACCTGCACATCCAAGCTTACAGCACCTGATATTCCTAAGTGGTCACCTATCTAGGTACTGACCAGGTTTGATATTGTTTAAATTTGATGATTGTATAGGGAACTGGTGTTTCAATATGATGTGGCCATAAATCTAAGCTAGATGGAGTTGTAGCAAGCAATGGGTTAATTTAGTTTCTGCTTGAGCATTCGTGGGGTTAGAACTCAAAATGAAAAGAAATAATAAGGATATCTAAGTGGAGAAAACGACAAGTTATGAAAGTGAAGGATGCTATTAATTTTTTGTTCATTTTAGTTGCTTTTCATTTTCAAAGATCAAACTGTATCTTTCAGTAAACAAGTAGTAATATTATCTAAAAATGCAATTAGATTGTTGACTGCTATTAATTTTTGATTAGTATCAATAATCTTAATTTTAGTCTCACTTTATTACAACTATTTTGACTGTCTGCAGCCATTAAAAACCAATTGGTAATATCTTTATTATCATTAGATCATACGTTGTCAATCGTTATTAATTTTTGATTAGTATTTCTTTTATCTTAATTTGCTTTTTATTGAAACTATTCTAAATCTGTTTGCAAACAAGTCATAATATTATTTTGAAATATCATTAAATGTCAGCCATTTTGGTTTTTCTTTTATTTTAACTTTAGTTACTTTCCATTGAATCTATTCAAACCAACTGTTAGTAAACAAGTACTTATAATACCTTTAATTTTTATCCTTATTAAATGAAGGATTGTCAAACATTACAAATTTTTTATTCGTTTTCATTTTAGTTGCTATTACCATATGAAATAACGCATAACATGTTACCATATAACAGTACCATATGAAATCCGGATGGAACAAAGCCACGATTATAAAACTAATAGATATGAAAATCTAACATCAGAGCTAATAAATGAGGTGTATAATGTAATTGTTAGAGCAGTGGAAATTGGAGAAAGGGGTTTTGTTGCAGCCACTCTGTACCAATTTCTGGGTCAAATTGGAATCAAAGGGTGTAATAGGACCAAAAGTATGAAACACCTAATAGAAATCACTGAAAATAGTTCTATGTTGATATGGAAGAAAAGAAATATTTCGTGGAGTGTTTCAGCGAACATGGCGGCATGACATGACTGATTGTGAATGTGTAATGAGGTTCACATTGCATTCTTGGAACGCAAGGTTTGCCATTTTTCGTAAATTTAATTTCGCTGTTAGACATTTGAACAAGTATAACTACACATGTATATCGTTATAATGGGGCCTTACATCAGTGAGGGAGGGCTGGTGTGCAAGTGAAACCGTTGAGAGGAAGGCCTGGAAACGGTGCACAAACATTCCTGATGACCCCAATTTAAATATAAATTCGAAAGGATCAAATGAAGTCATATGCTGTAGAGAAACTCAGTGGAAATGTTATTGGCATGAGGAGCATTTTATATTCAGCTCGCTTCAGGTGAGGGTCAATTACTTTCCAATAATTTTCTTCTTTTTAGTCATTCAGTGCCATATAAACTAAAATCAAAGTAAAGGTAAAGTCAATTTGATGAATGGTTATTTGAACATTATTGGAAGAAAAATATATTAAAAAGAAGTTGAGATTTGAAATATATACAAAAGATTTTAGTTTCCATCTCAACTTTCTTCACTAAAAATGCCATTTGTGTTAATCATCAATTGCATGATTGCATAACACCTGAAACTCTTAGACGTGTCATCAACATACGATAATATGTATATTTATTAATATATATGATTAATAGCTCTATGCTACATTGGCCACTATTTTATTAACACCGTAATAATATTTTTATACATGTGTGCATTCCTATATGTATATTTATTAATTTACATTATATATATATATATATATATATATATATATAGTAGTCATTCACAGACAGATCTGTTTCGCTGTATCACAGCTCATCAGCACGGTTAGACTACGATTGCTTTTTTACCCAGGATTGAAACCTGACCGAATTGGCGTCAGTCAGCGATTCTACCTCTGGGCTATAGGCGTTCAGTAGAAGAAGGCAGACTTTTTAAAGTGTGTATATTATCATTATACGCGCCCAATAGCCAGAGTGCTCTAATTCATTTACTGAATGAGTGATGTTTACATGCCAGAGTAGCTACTGTTTTTCAGTCTACCATTTTATATATATATATATACACACACACATTAAAGCATATTTGGTTGAATAATCTAGAAATTTTTATTTTAATCCTCTCAAATTCATGGATCATCTTCAGGAGTGAATTGCTAAGACAAAAATTAATGTAATTAATAGTTGAGAACTTTTTGTGAAATGTGGATGAAACACAGTCTGTTAAAATAAACTATTTAGACTATCAGTTGTAGTAACAGTATCTTGAAATTTATTAATTTCTGATTAGTATTTTTCTCATTTTAATGTTAATTACTTTTCATGACAACTATTCAGACCATCTGGTTTCAGAACATCAGCAGTAACTTCTTTTGGACAATGGGTACAGTAAGCGACCTTCTCAAATCTGAAATGTTTTGGCTTTAGATAACCCACATAAGTGGCAAAAAACAAACAAATAAAAAAATTCAGCCATCAGTAAGGATTTAAGATAAAAAATAAGCACTTAGTGAGATTAGGTGGATGTGTAGGTGGCGTAACCAGATTTGTTACTAGGAATGAGAAACTGAACAGGTTTGTTATATTCACTTACATACAAATACATTTAGAAAAAGATATGAATGTTTTCTCCTCCAGCTATGGGTTAAATAGTAGGACTTGTATCTGGAAGTAAATCATTGCTTTTCACTAAAAATTAAGGCAATATTGGCTTGCAAAAATAAAAAAGAATTGTAATACAAAATATGTTTCAGCTTTAACCCTTAACTCCACATTATTTTAGGAAAAACGTTTTCTTTTTAGACATATTTTTTATTTGAAATTTTAATATAGTAACTAAGGAAGTATCCAAGTGGTGGCTAACACCTCTATCAGACATATGAGTTGAAAATTATACTCATTACAGGATATGCATTGTGGTGCAGTGGATATTGGTTCCAAACGAGAAATTAGGGAGCTGAGTTCAAATTCCAGTTGAATCCATTGCATTCACTTACGTGCAAATACCCTTGGAAAAGGTATTAATCCGTCTCTTCCCTCCAGTTATGGGTTAAGTAACAGGACAGATCGGGTTCTATAGGCTTGGCTGGCAACCAGTCTACCACAGAAAGCAATGGCAACCTCCTGTGAGATAATCTTCTGCCCAGTCAGTCATGTCTCTTTCGAGACATGATCGCACAAGTGTATTTCACGTATTGCACTTAACTGACAGGCTCAGAAGGGCATAAAATAGATCATGATCAACATATAAAAATGTCTGTAGTTGATATTTGAATTTTATGTTTTGGACATGTTTATTTGTCTGTGTCTGAAAAAGACATTTTCGGTGAAAATGTATGTACACATCTACATGGGGGTGGGGGTTAAATAACCCAGAAAAAGTTGATAGACTGTTGCTGCAAATACTGCTGCTGGCTCTTCTAAAAACTGTGGCAACCAAAGTTTTCACATGCAAATGATGGGTTGCCATTATTTTCAGAGATAAAAAGACATGGAATGAATGGCAGGAATTCATTTCAATGTAACATATTTTCTAGTATTTTTATACAAACTAATAAATGAATAACAAAAAGGGAGAAAATATATTAGTGCTGAAATGGAAGAAAAAACTTCATACTTACTTATTATATATGTATAAACTGCAAGAAAACCAAATGCCTGGTCATCAGCAAAAAGAGCAGTCCAAAGTGCCAAATACAAGTGGGGGATGTTAAAATCAAGCAGGTACAAAAGCTTAAATATCTGGGAAGTGTTTTAACGAAGACGGAAAGTTCGACACAGAGATCAAAGGCGAATTGGCATGGCAAAAGACACATTCCAGAAGATGAGTAAAGTATTAAGAAACAGGAAACTTTCACTAGAAACAAACAAGAGAGTACTGGATTGCTATGTGATGTCGGTTCTTCAATATGGCGGTAAATGTTGGACAATATCATCAAAGATGAAGGAAAAATTTGAAGCAGCTGAAATGTGGTTCTACAGAAGGATGCTGCGAATATCATGGATTGTGCAAGTGAGCAATGATGAGGTTTTGGAAAGGATGGAAACAAAAAAGAATTTAATACTGAGTATCAGGAAAAGACATCTAAAGTTCCTGAGACATGCAATGAGGAAAGAGGGCTTGGAGAACCTGATACTAACAGGTTAGATAGAGGGGAAAAGGCAGCAGACAATATATTTGAAGGGCCTGAGCAGGTGGATGACAGAACGGGGGTTGTGAGATGTTACAGGAGAGAACGTGCTAAGAGCCACCTGGCTAGGGAGACGTGGAAGGCCATGATTGCCTACATCCTGAAAGGACAAGACACATAGAAGAGGAAGATTATATATATGTGTCTGTATGTGAGTGAGAGAGTGTGTAAAGGATCAGTTTTAAGTCACTTGGGAGGAGAAGATATTACTCCCAGCAGAGAACAAGTCCTGTGTTGGTGTTTCTCTCTACTACATTCTTGGTTGAAAGGAGGAACGAGAAAGATAGTATTCCTTCTTTTAAACTGTAGCACTATGCATTATTCACGAATGTTATTGTCATTCCATATGGTGATTTTTCAAATGTAGATTTTCTTATTTCAGTCTGTTACCACAGCAGGATATGACAACACAACTGTGAAATTCAAACAAGTTATTGTTTGGAGTTGCTTATAGTCTCAAGAAAATGTTGTCTTTGGCAAACAAATTTACTTAGATAGTCCCCACACTATAAAAAAAAAATTAAAAAATCACTCAATCTTGGTGATATCTGAAATCTCACCCCCTTTACTTCAAGAAACCTAGTTATCAGATACCTGTTGAGCTACAAGAACTGATGGCTAGCAGAAGATCAGATCTAAGCATACAAAGTTACTTGTAATTTTTAGTCATTCAGTGCCATATAAAATAATCAAAATGAAGTCAGTTTGATGTATGGTTATTTAAACATAATTGAAATAAAAATATATTGAAGAAAAGTTGATATTTGAGATAAATACAAAAGATTTTAGTTTATATCTCTATTCACTAAAAATGATATTTGTTACTGACTTCAATTAAAACTCTGGACACATATATCAACCATCATTTATATAATATATATATATATATATATAGTCATCTGCAGACAGATCTGTTTCGCTGTATCACAGCTCATCAGTACGGTTAGACTCTGATTGCTTTTTTATCCAGGATTGAAACCCGATCGAAATGGCGTCAGTCAGCAACTCTACCCCTGGGCTATGGGTGTTTGGTGGAAGTAGGCAGACTTTTTTTTATCATTATATGCGCCCAATAGCTAGAGTGCTCTAATTCATTTCACTGAATGAGCGATGCGTACATGCCAGAGTAGCTACTGTTTATCAAAGTTTACTATTTTTCCAGAGTGCTCAATAGCATAATGATGATCCACGTATACTGTCTTATGTATAAGAAAAACTACTAAAAAGTTGTAAGTTTAAAAATGTATTTTTTTGACAGTATTTATTTCTATTATTATATATATATATTTGATATTTCAGACTGGCCTCGGCCTTTCACAACTTTTTAGTAGTTTTTCCTATATATATATATATATATATATATATATATATATATATATATATATATATATATATATATATAATATAATTTTTAACTTTTTTTTTAATCATTTCACCCTGAGCAAGGCAGTTTTACTGCCACTATTACGCAGGTGGTTACATAGGGGAAAGTCATGAGAAAGAGGAGTAGGTTGTATGGAATGTCAGGAGGAGGATAATTGATGGATGAGCATACTAGTGTAATGGGGGTGGAGTGGATGGAGAAAAGAGCTTGAGAGAAAGCATGTGAGATAGGAGATGTCTATTGACCTTACATTTAAATTCCTGGAGATTGTAGCTGTTGGGGAAAGCAAGTAGACGGAAGGGAATTCCACAGGCGGGAAGTGTGAGAAAAGAAGCTGTGAGAGTAGAAATTGCAGTTACATTTTATCGGTTTCACTGTAAAAGGGTGGGACCTAGTTGCTAGTCTAGTAGCTTGTATAAATTCATACATAGGGGTCACCATTGGAGCAGAAGCCATGAAAGTATTTGTAGAAGAGGTACAGGGAAGCCATGTCACGCCAGGGAGAGAGCGACTGCAGCTGAGCTGCCAAGTTGGTATCAATCACATTACAGATTCTCCATTGGATTTTGTCAAGAACCTCAAGGTGAATAGCAGGGGCACCCAACCAGATGTGGCAGCAGTATTCAATACACGGGCGGATGGTAGATTTATATATGTGCAGGATAGATTCAGACAGGAAAAACTTCCTGGCCCTACACAGAGAACTAACTTTCTTAGCAGCAGATTAACTATGGATTCGATATAGTCATTCCACTTGAAGTCTGCTGAGAGTGTTAGGCCAAGAAGGTATACTGTTTTACTCTCAGGGAGGCTAGTCTGATCCATGCTAATGGGGGGTTATGAGTGATTGTCTATGTTGGCTAATAGATAGCAGCTTCATTTTGGAAGCATTAAAATTTACAAGCCATTTCTTACACCAGTCCACCACAGATTGGAGGTCCTTCTCAAGCTCGGCAGCAAGGTTCGCTTTGTCAGCCTCAGCAGATTTTTGATCAAGGCGAGAGTAAGCAGTGGTGTCATCAGCGTACGTGCCTACTTGGGATCTTATTACATCGGGGAGATCATTAATGTAGATCAGGAAAAACATAGGACCTAAATAGAGCCTTGAGGGACACCTGTGTTCGTATGGTAGTATTGGGAGGCATGTCTGTTCAATACTACCTTCATTGTGCGAGTTGAGAGGAATGACTGGATTAGGTCAAACAATTGTTCAGTTATACCATAGCTCCTCAGCTTGCGTAGAAGGCCAGCATGCCAAACTCTGTCAAACGCTTTGGAAATATCCAGGGCAACAGTTCGAGCTTCGCCATTCTTGTCAAGAGCCTGGTATCTATACTCAGTGATGGTCGTTAGCATATCAGCAGTAGACCTGGTAAAGCGGAAACCATACCGCTTGTCCGAGAAGATTCTGTGGGCTGTGAGATGCTGAACCACCTTGGCGTTGATAATAACTTTGAACACTTTGCCAAAAATTGATCGGAGGCTGATAGGTCGATAATTAGCAGGGTCCAAGGGTTCTACAGTATTCTTAAATATAGAAACTACAGAGGAAGACTTCCAACAAGCAGGAAAGCAGGAAGCAGATAGACAGTAGTTGTAGAGTTTAGAGAGGATAGAGGAGAGTTCAGGAGCACATTTCTTCAAGACCATGATTGGGATTCCGTCACCTCTGTTCGCTTTATGAGGGTCAAGCTTTGAGATTATGTGAGAGACCAGCAAGTGGGTAATGTCGACATCATTCAGTTGGGCCTCAGTTCTAGGTGGGAAGTCGGGTGTAGATACTCCATACGAATCCAGTGTCGTATTGGTGTAGAATCTACGGGCAAAGCACTCAGCCTTGTCCGCTGAAGAGGTGAGAACCTGAAATTCATTGATTAGAGGGGGTATTGAGGGTTTACTGTGGTTAAGCACACTTTTACAGAGCTGCCAGTAGTCTTTGGAGCCAAATTCACGGGATGCTATATGCTGCTTCATTCTGGCAGCAAACAGCATCTTAGCTTCATTAAGTATCTTTTTGCACTCATTACGAGCAGAGGCAAAAAGCGCCTGTTATGGTCTGACGCATGGCTCCTATAAAGTCGGAAGAAGTGATTCTGGTGAGCATTGGCAGCTGAGCAAGTGGATGAGAACCAGGGGTATGAATAGGATTTAAGCTGCAACTTCCTGGCTGGGATGAAAGCATCGATGCCAGCCTTAACCCAAAAGGAGACCTCGGATACACAGTCTTCAACAGGAAGACTAAAAACATTGTTCTAAGGGACGTCACACAGGAAATCCAGTCTGCTCTTTAGTAGCTGTAGTATATTTTGCTGGTCTGAGCTTTTTGGGTGGAGTGGAAGTGGAAGGAGATGTTAACGGAAACCACCCCATGGTCAGAGTTTCCGAGAGGGCAGAGCTGCTTGACTTTGCAAGAGTCAGGGATGGAAGTGAAACAAAAGTCTAGCAGTAATTCACTTCCATTAGGGTTATTCGAGAAACTTGTGGAGAATTCCACCACTTGCATGAGGGACTGAGTGATTGAAAAATTCATGGTGTGGACACCAGCAAGATCAGTGATAGGGTTTTCCAGCCACTTGGCGTAGTGGGCATTAAAGTCACTAAATACAAATATATGGGCAGATGTATGTGAAGAAATAGCCTTATCGATATTATTGGAGATATTGTCAAGTACTGAACAGTCAGGAGATGAGGGGGAGCGGTAGAGTAAAAAAAAGAAAACTAACCAAGCTTAGAAGTGAGAAACGGAAACACATGAAAGAATGATCTTGGGATTCAAGAAAGATCACCCTAGCTAGAGGGAGATGTTCACTGATATAAACAGCAAGCCCATGCATATGGACATTGGAATCCTTCCTGAAGAGGGGAAGATAACCAGGAACATAAAACTCAGAAGAGGGGATAGAAGGGTCAACATTAGTTTCACAGAGAGCTAAGATGTCAGTTGAGTTTATTTGAAGGAATGATTTTACGCTGTAAAAGTTGGTACATACACCTCATATGTTTATATAAAAGCATGTTTGGTTGAATAATCTAGACATGTCTTATTTTATTTTAATTCTCTTGAACTTACAAATCAGTTTCTTAATGTTGTAATTAAACTCATTAATGAAGGCACCATAGTTTTTCTCATTCCTTTTATTTTCCTAAGTACTTTCAGTCTCATTTAAAATCATCTTTGGGGGTGAATTGCTAAGACAAAAATTAATGTAATTGATAGTTGTGAATCTTTTGGAAATGCACATATGCCATTCCTTCATGTGGATTGGTGGGAAGTGCTTGTTCTTGCTTTAAAAATTTGAAAATCCCTTTTACAGACTTGAAAGCCACAATTAACTCTTACATCCTCGACCAATGGTAAAATCATGGAATACATGCACACAAACAACAAACTGTCTTCTCTATTATAATAAAAGCTGTGTGTGTGTATATTCCCCTCCTGTCATGCTCATAGAGAGAGAGAGAGTAGCAAGGTACCATTGGCTCTCTTTACTGTTAGTCATGAAAGCTCTTGCTGTGGATTGTGTTGTGGATCTTTGTCACCAATTTGTTGTGGAGAAACTTCACCACAAAGTTGTAGTGACTGGTTTGGCTGGAAGAAAGACATGGAAAACAGAAAACAGGTTCAAAACAGTGTATTAGTATAACAAGAACATATGTACAAAGTAAGTGTTAATAATCAGTAAATAGAAATTAGTAAGTCCAAATGGTACAATTACGATGCTTATTGCCTGACTAGTAGCTGGCTTTAACTGCATACTAGCTGTCATCAACTGTGTTCCGGAAGTCAAGCAGGTAATTATATATAGTAAGAGGAAGAGTCCATTCCTCATAGAAGGGCACCATAACTGTTTACATTTTAGCAGTGCCTTATTTTATTTTTTTGCAATAATTATGTCATTGAGTAGTGAAGAATATATATATCCTCTCTATTATAATAAAGGGCACATCGGCGTGGTGTAATGGTTAGCAAGCTTGTCTCGCTAGAATCATTATAACTGAGTAGTGAGTTCGATCCTCACTGGTGCCCCCTACTTTCAGCTGTGTATCATGTCTAAGCTACGCTTAAAAAAAATCACCTTCCTCCACGGCCTTTGGGGGTTGGGCGCAGGGCTAACAACCCTGCCCCATAAAAAAACAGTTTGTTACGGAAACAGCAAAAACGCTGCCGTACACACCATTGGGTGTAACGGAAAAGTTTATTTATTATAATAAAGACCATTGTGAATTTATTTTTGTGTGTGTGTGTGTGTGTGTGTATATATATATATATATATATATATATATATATATATAATTTCTCTACTGTCATGCTGAGGGGGTGTTAGGATTATTTTTTTTTTATGTCTTAATGTAAGATAATCAATAGTTACATCAATATATATGTTGCTGTCGTTTTAGATGGCATATTGATAAAAATATTTTACTATCATTTTTGGCGGCATGGGCTCACTCTTATAAATTAAAACCAATTCTGACTGTACATCACAGTACCAGACACTCAAGAAAAGGATTGGGTCACACTTACAAGAATCAAAATCAGACTCACAACCCACACCTTCCTCCAAAAAAATGAAGACCCTCCAAATTGTTCAAACTGCCAAGAAGCACTTACTGTGAAACATTTTTTAATTAACCACAAAAAAATTTACACTTATCTGAAAATGCTTCTACAATATACACAACTTTAGAGAGTCCTCTTTGAGAGTGGTCAAACCCCAAATCATTGTAAAATTCTTAAAAATAACAAAACTCTACCCCAAAATATAAAAAAGATACCTAATAAACTCCAAGCTACAAAATACTATTGAAACTAAATTACATTCCCCACCTTTATGACTTCTAAAAGAATTTATCTGCAAAATGGACAAAAAATAAAAACAAATCTTAAAACTACCCGATTCGGTCAAAAATAAGCTGTGGGTTGGTGTGTCGGTAAAATAAATCTAAATCTATCTTTAAAAGCAATATTTAGAATTGTGACTATTAACTAGGCTTGAACTCTCACCAGTAGTAAATGCACTACTACCTCAGCCACTATACCAATTCTATTAAGCTTTACTTCAATCATTTTGTATATTGTTACATGTTAAGTTGTAACAAAAGATAAAAAAAAATGATGGCCCAAAACTCAGAGGTAAACCACAGACAAATATTTAATTTACAAAAAACACTAAATAAAATATTTACAAATATACAATTTTTGATGCATTCAAAACAAGAAACATAGAGTTTACTACTGCCGAGTGTTACGAGGAGAGAAGAGGAAGATAAGGTGTCAAGTATCGGTCCTTACGTATTATCGGGAGGACCTTTAAAAAAACGACTCAAAAATTAAAGTAAATTATTTATTGAAACGGTTAAAACAATAAAATAACATTACATTTGTAATTCCGGAGGCCAGAACGTCGCAATTGCTTCCAAAAGTGACTCAAAGACATCAGTACAGGCAACATGCTTCCGCCACATGAATTCGGCCAAATACGACTCCAAATGGTGACGTGCAGTGCCACAGTGCTTCTTGTTTCGCCACTTTGTCGATCCCCATAGGCGTTCCACTGTCTGCGTATGAGCCCCGGTGTTCGAATCCACAAAGTTGTACTTGTGGTTGACGTTGAGGTGATGAAAGCCTGATTTTTCCAGTTCCTTGGTGTTATAAGCGGGGAAAAAAAAGAAAAAGTAAAAATCAAAGGTCCTCCCGATAATACGTAAGGACCCAAGTATCTTTACCCAGTTAATCTAGCAAAGTAGTCTAAGTGCTATACTTTCTGGAAATCTTCAAATGTGTATATAAAGAATAATTCTTAGTTTGGTTAATGAAAGAGTCAAAAAATATCTATCTCACATCCTTTTAGTTCCATGAGGTTCTCTTTCAGGTTTTAGTTGGTCGGCAACTTTTAGGAGAAATTCTTTTGGCTAGATTTACAAATCCTGAATCAGGGTGGAGTTGATAATGTCAGCAAATCCTTTTTAACAACTAACTACTCTCTTCCCAAAACCTATTTTTATAGGGGGTAACACCTAATTTGTATATTTCTAGAATCCTTTCGAATTCTCTAGATTTTTACTTTAATATTCTACAATCTTCCAAAACATTCTATTCCAAATTTCTTTATTTGACAACTACTTCATGAATTAAAACTTTTTGTAATAACAAGTAGGACTCAATAGAATCCTTTACTATAACTTTTTATACATTATTAATATTATTTTTATATATAAATGTATCCTTGTAACAAATGTAGAACTAGAACAATCTACCCTCATAGACTAAATAAATTCAGAATTCTGATATATATCACCATAAGAAAGCTGGAGCATGCAATGACCAAAACATTGTGAATATGACAATAAAGATGAGGACAACAGTCCAAAGGATGTAAATAGTGTAAATAGTTACAATACCTCATCTCAGAAATATAGACAGATGTTGAAGGAGTGAATATGACAATAAAGATGAGGACAACAGTCCGAACAATGTAAGTCGTGTAAATAGTTACAATACCTTATCTAAGAAATATAGGCAATAACAACATATCCATAATGTTGTCAAAGTTGACAACTGGGTTTACAGAACTTTGCTGCTAATGTCAAAGCAATTTAGTTATAAAAGAATTGTTTTCTCAAGAGTGCTTATTGTCACAGTATGAATGAATACCTTTTTTTTTTGTTAAGATGTCAAGCAAGTGCAAAAAGCCCTTACTATAACATTTTAGACATTATTAATATTATTTTTTTCATATATAAATGCATCCTCGTAACAATAGAGAATAACTTTTATCCTTTATTCTGTGTCTGTTTTTTTTTTTTTTTTTTTTTTTTTTATGTGTTCAGATGGGGACAGTTTGGATTTACCCCCTGAAGGTGTGGCGCATAATCTGGAGCAGATGCGTTTGCTGCATAAGTTCAAGGAACTGCGTCGACATCAGATTCAGCAACAAGAGATCCTCATGCAGCAGCAAGAGCAGCAGCTGGCACTGCTGCGTCAGGAAATGAAGCAACGTCAGAGGCAGGTAACCACTCTGCAGCCTCATTTAGGTTAGTGGAAGACATTTACCAGTTTGATTTCTTTACCGGGACATTTCATATTTTAATTATATTTATAATCAATTATCATTCAGTTTTGACTTGTATTTCTTTCATCTTCTTTCTTTTTTTTTTTGCATCTCATAGTAATTTTTTTTTTTTTTATAATCGTGTTGCCCAAAGCAAGGCATTTTACTGCCACTGTTGTGCAGGGGGTTACATAGGAAGAATGTTATGAGAAAGAGTGACAGGTTACAGGGGGTGTCAGGAAGAGGGTAAGAGAGGGATGGGAATACTGATGAGAGTGGGGTGGACGGAGAAAGGAGCATGAGAGAGAGGATGCAAGTTAGTGATATAGGAGATGACTATTGATTTTACATTTGAATTCTTGAAGATTGTAGCTGTCTGGAAAGCAAGTAAGTGTAAGGGAATTCCACAGGCAGGAAGTGCGAGAAAAGAAGCTGCTGGAGTAGAATTTGCGTTTACAATTTATCGGTTTCACAGTAAAAGGCTTGTACCTAGTTGTTGTTCTTATGGCTCAAGTAAATTTATATATAGGGGGCACCAGTGAGCTATGTTTATTGGAACAGAAGCTGTGAAAATATTTGTAGAAGAGAAGAGACAAAGGGAAGCCACACTGCACCGGTGAGAAAGCGACTGTATCCGAGCTGCCAAGTCGGGATCTATCACATTACATTCTTTGTTGGATTTTGTCAAGGACCCCTAGGTGGATAGCAGGAGAACCCGATCAGATATGGCAGCAGTATTCAATGCACGGGCAGATGGTAAGTTTGTATATGTGCAGGATTGTTTCAGACAAGAAAAAGTAATGGCCTTAAATTGTCAGACTTGGATAAAAAAATATACTATCAATTATTATTCATTTTTGTTCTATATTTTTTTCATCTTGTTCCTCTTTTTATTGCTACACTCAAGTCAAAGGGGAGATTATGGAAATGGTCGATTGTCTTTTACATGAATCTTTTTCTTTTGAATTGCTGATATTCATGGAACTGAAGAATGTCTAAACAAGGCATTTTTTGAGTTTTTTTTATTATTAGTTATCATTTCGGTAGCAATTTGGTGATTTTGTTGAGAATATTAACTCCTGAAATGCAAATCCATTTTGCAGGAAGGACTTCAGCCAACATTCATCGATTGGTATTTGCATAGAAAGGACAATATTATGCCATACAGAATAAAAGAAATTTGAAATTGGTTCGTCCAAATAGATATTTAGATAATCTTGTCAGGATACAAAAGGTATTTATCTCCCTTTGGTCGAGATAAAGTCATGTGGTCACATGACAACTGCTTGTGACATCACTCCTGATAGTGACCCAAGCACTAGTCCCATTCTTTTCAGCTAACAGCAACCGAGAAACAAGGTTATTCCTTTCTGCTGGGCCTTTGGCCTAAGCAAAATCCGCCTATTGCCATCTTCTACTGGAACATAAAACTCTTGACATTCTATCTGAAGCCTGCTGCATCCCTTTGGGATAGAAAGGAATCTGCCCCTCCAAATCTGGAGTCATGACAATGGTTGAACAGTTTTTAATATAAGACCTTTCCTTTTTGTTCCTTCTAATACTTTGTTTTGGGCATAATGGAAATGTATTTTTCCACATGTAGACACCTGTGTGTATATATGTATTATTGTGTGTGTTATAATATAAAAGTCTCTTTGAGAACAAATGTTCATTCATTCATTTCATTTCTTCGTTCTGCCTTATCGTTATATAGTAACCTGTCTTAATGATATTTATTTACTAACCTACGAGGGAATAGAAATGATATATATTCCTTTCACTAGGGAATTATGACATATCTCTTCACTGATAACCCTTCAATCTTATAGCAGATAAAGCTTACGGCCATATCATGTTGAAACATTGGTTCCCGTATGATCGCCAAAGTTAAGCAACAGGGAACCTTGTCAGTACCTAGATGGGTGACTGTTTGGGAATACAAGATGCTGTAAGCTTGCAGGTGGAGTTATGGATAATGGCTTGGAATTGTTAACCGGAGAGCCAAATTCCGATTCCTGCTGGGCTCATTTTATTCACTGATGTGATAATATTCTTGGGAAAGGTGTGAATTCACCTTTTCTGTTCCCAGATATGGCTTGATTAGTAAGTAAGAATCACTAAATCATTATCTTCCCTCCCAATCTTACAATCTAAAGATTATCTTTTTGGATTAAATAGCCTGAAAATATGATGATAAACTGTAGAAAACAAATTAATCAAAATAATAGCAGATCATCTAATAAATTCTCTTGAACTTTAATATTTAATATTTTTAAATTTGAAATTTTTAAATCATGAATTAAATGAAAAATCTCAATCTCAGTCTATCTAATCTAAATCTCATCTAAATCTAAACTTATTTATAAATGAAACTTTGTGTGTGTGTCCGTTACCTATAGACTCTGAAACGGCTGAACCGATTTTCTTGAAAATTTACACAGTTGTACTATAAGCGTTTACGAGTGTTCTTAGCTAGGTTTTGGGTCGAGGAACCCCCGATAAATATCAAAAACCGATAATAGAAAAAATCGGCTTTAGAAAGGAGTGGTCCGATTTTAATCAAATTTGATACTCATAGACAAAGACATAAGAAACGATATTCAGAAGTTTCAAGTTTGCAGTTCTTACAATAGTGCAGAAAATTGATTATATATATATATATATATATATATATATATAAAAAAGGCAACATGTTTGTGGGTGTGTGTCTGTTTATCTGCCTGTATGTCTGTATTTTTTTCAGCCCTTTCATTTTAGTTTTTGCTTTGGGTTTGGCTCTAAGTAGGTATAATTGTAGTTCTTAGTCTCAGCCATGATACCATTTACTCAGAGGACTTATTTAGCCTTGAAAATTCAGTTTATGACAAAAAGCTTGTTATCGATACCAGGAAATCAAAATTTGACTTACATCCATTCATTTTTCTTTCAGTCTACGGTTTCGCTTTGACTGGAAACAACTATTGCTTTTTAGTCTTTCATGCCAACATCCAAAGAGTCTGAGCTCCACAACCATGGATTAGTTTTAAAGATTTCATTATACCCTAGCAACGCTGGCCTATACTGCTAGTACCTCATAAAAGCTTCTCTGAAAGATTTGCATTATGTTTTCAATGTGGCTTGGTTAGATACTCCAAAAGTGAAGATGGTATTACAGAATGCATAGGTTAGACAGAAATGGCAGAACTTGGTCAGAATTTTGATGATTTTAAACTTTGTAGGAGTGGTTTGAACCCCATGGATGTGGAATCCTGGCAGTCAGGAATTGTCTGTTTCTAATTTTTCATACAAGACCAAAGAATATGTGGAAAGAGTCATTATGGTTGCAGTCATAGAGAACTAAGGATGCCTTCCCCTCTTGGATTCCTTACCTTGTTGTGGCTTCAGCAGAATGAGGCAAGCCGCCGCTACACAGATGATTGATAACTGATCAACCTATTCACAGCTGTTCTTTTAATAATGTTGGATTGAAAATAAAATCTGTTAATTCTTTAGAAATTATTTTGTTTCAGATACAAAAATAAAATTAGTGCCTTTTAACTTTTAAGCATATCTGAATGAAATGAAGTGCATTCTTTAAAAGGGTAACTGAACTTAGCTGGGCTGTGATGCTCTCTGGCTGAGTAGTCTAAAGCACATCTGATCAGATAGTGGGATGTGAGTTTGAACCCTTCTGGAAGATATGTTTCCTTTATTAAGACTTGTTGGTTTCAATTTTAATAAGAATGACTGCAAAACACTTGCCCCTCCCCTATTTATAGGCAGAATGTGTGCGCGTGTGTTTGTTTCACATATATAATATTCATCCATGGCAGTGGTTGAATATATTCTTAATTCTGACATTGAGTGAATCCAGGCAACTTTCAAGCTTTCCCACTAATTCAGTTTCTCAACCAAATTTCAAACAGTTTACAGAGTTACACATAACACCTCATTAGCTACATTTTGCAAAAAACATTTTTGAATTTTGGGTCAGTAGAAAAAAAGTTCAAAATATGTGAAGACCAAAAAGGGAGACTAACTACATAAGTACATAAGTGAGTGACTAATGCTTCTAATAATAAATCTTATTCTTTATAACTTTTTTCTGTTTAATATTTTTGCATGCGATTTTCAACATTTAAATTCTGATATCTTTTTTGTCAATCAAACTTTGCTTATCACTTATCATTTCATAAAAATTGATTATAAATCAATTTTTTTATTGTTTTTTTTTTTTTAATCAATTGCATATAGATTTTTTTTTTAGTATTTTTGAATGTGGTTTTCAGCATTAAATTTATATTATATTAATAGCAATGCCTGGAAAAATCATGGATTACATGGAAAAAAGTTTGCATGAAAAGTAATATTCTTAAAGTTATATTAAACCTGGAAAAGAACAGGACAAGTTATTAAACCTGGAAAAGAACAGGACAAGATATTCTAGTGTATTTTAAGTAAGAAATTTATTTTTTCTTTACTAGAATATCTTGTCCTTTTTTTTTTTCCAGGTTTAATAACTTGTCCTATCCTTTTCCAGGTTTAATATAATCTTAAGAATATTACTTTTCATGCACACATTTTTCCATGTAATATATATATATATATATATAAAGTTAACATTGAAGTTAACACTCAGAGGCAACAGACTGTTTCATGCTCGGCACAATCATAAGGCCTAGCATGAAATAGACTGTCACCTGAGTCGACTTCAGTGTTCACTTTCATATTTACATATGCTCTCTTTGATATTGAGCACCTTATCCTATAAATATAGCATACCTTAAAACTATATTTCTTCAGATATATATATATATGTGAGTGTGTGTGTGTCAAAGTATGGTTTTGTCGGGTAAAAGGGCAGGCTGCATTTTTTTGGCACTTCTTATACATATGATCCCTGAAATTTTTGTTGAAAGGGAGGGGGACTGCCTTATGCATGTGCGCGCGCACGTGTGTGTGTGTGTGTGTGTGTGTGTATGTATATATATATATATATATATATATATATATATTTGTATATTTGGACAACAATCTTTTTTTTTTTTTTTTAAACATCTTTTATTAAAAATGAACCCCAAGGAAGATTTTATTAATTTTTGATTTAATTTTTTCAGTATTACATGTTTCCTTTTTACTGGAGATAAGGAATGTAAAAATGTTCCATAATTTTTTACTTTTCAAGTACTTTCAGTCACTTTACTGGCCATTTTCAAGGATGTCATTTTTCCAATGTAATTTTATCCTCAAGTTTTGACTAATGTAATTTTTGTGTTTTTGAAAAGGAGCATTATTTAAGTTATCATTTGATGCACACAACTGGACATCACATGAGTGTCTATGTTTTAAAGAACTTACAAAGCTTTATTTCCACTGTTGAAGTTGCTAGTAGAAAAAAATTGTTTGATATATAGTCTCTCTCTTATAGTGAGATGTCTTTGATTTTGTGATTTAAATAGTATTTTTGTGTTTTCAACCCAAATTTTTCTTAAGGGTTTTTGTAAATTATGGGTTAATAGAGGTTTTTTATTGCACTGTTGTTACATAGGTGGCATGTAAGGCGTCTAATCAAATAAGTGGTAGTGTAGCCGAGATAGGTAGTTGATTTATGACAAGAAATACAGTCTTGTGAAAGTCATTGAAATTCATACACTGTGTTAGTTATCACATTTAATGGGGTTATTTTGATTAGAAACAAGGTTTGCAATGTTTCGTTTTTATAATAAATTATAAATTTTGCATGTTTTTGAGGAATTATGCCAGAAATAGGTTGTTTAATAATTTTTTGTATAGCAAATTTCTGTATATATATATATATATATATATATATATATATATAAAACGAAGATTAACGAAACTTGGTTATAAACAATCAACAATTTGAAATGATTTGTTTGAACATTATTTTTGATCGATACTCATATTTAAGTAGATATTCTGTTTTTAATTAAACAGTATTATATATTTATATTTACTGGCCTGATTATTTACAATAAATTTTTATTACAAAAATGTGTGTCATTCAGCAGGATTCGAACCTGCGCCCCCTTTTATCTACATAGGGGAAGCTACCATTTGATCTGGCAACGTCTTAGACCTCTCGACCATGAATGACCTCCATTCTAATCAAGCCGATATAACACAATTTTCAATTCATCGCAACAACCATATCTGCTCTGAAATGTATCGTAATGTCAACAAATGTAAACGTTATAGAAATTAACGATTCATTTGCTCTTATAAAGAGTGCTCAATACAAGGTAGAGCTTAATATTGTAATTTTGTTATTACAATGGTTTGTAAAAGCATTACATCATTACACAAAAATGTTCACTTTTCAGAACAATACTGTTCTTTTTTAGATGATATTTTAAAATAAATAAATGGTGAAAATGATTTATTTAGGAAATATAAGATGAATTCATGGTATTTTCCTTTCAAACACTTGTGGCTTAAAAATATCAATTTTTTAGCCAGATCATCACCCACAAAATAAAATCATGAGATTATTGTAACATCAGGCCAATTTTATTCTGGTTCAAACTTTCTGAGTAAGGTGAACAATATAATGGGCAAGTCTTCCTTTTTGCATTGCAGTGGGATGATCTCTCATTGCTCTCTGTGCCTTTCCCAGGATCTCTCACTGTCTCTCTGGGTCCTGGGCATGACCGTAAACTGCATCTGACAGCGAGGCCACTGATTGGGAGGTTGTGAGGAGCATGGAACCACCTCTTAATTGCTGTTGTTCTCAGGCCTCCCTGACCTGGAGTGGTAACACCTGTTAGGGTCCCAGCTATGGGCAAATAGTTAACCCCCAAACTGGGGTCAAAACACTATGAAAGTATAAAAATAGATTTTCATGGAAATATATACATAAAAATAGACATTTATAGAAAAATATACATTTTTGTCGGAAAAAGTAATTTATCAAGGTCTGGCTTCATTTAGTGACTTACTTTGTCAGATTTGTTTAGCATGGTCATTCCCTTTGATATTATGACAAAATGTCTAAAACAATTTTTGTAACTGCTCAGATAATAATTGAATGGCGTGCATTTCTTGAAAGTGCATTTTGAGCCTTGCTGAGTTGTAGTCAAACAGTCTGAGGCATGCTGAGCCAAATAGTGGCAGTGTCTCCCCCCCCCCGAATACGCCTTGCGGGGCCCCTCTACCCACAAAATGCAACTTGCACCCCACAGCATCTGAACTCACAATAAATAGTACTTTAAACAAAATAACTTACTCTTGGAACACAGATATTCTGTGATCACAAAAAAAAATGGAAGAAATCGTGGAATTGGCATTTTCAAGCAATACATAATGAATGTTTTCATAATTTCTAGCTATTCTTTATGCATGTTGAAACAGACATCTATCATCTATTTTTCTCTCAAGTTCATTTTTTTTTTATTACAAATGATTTGCTGCCTCTTTGGAAGGCTTCTATCAAAGATTATATATATATATATAAAGAGAGAGAGAGCATGAGATGAGTTGATAGATGTCTATTTCAACATAAAAGTATGATAATAATTTTCCAGTTAATCCTAATAATTATTTTGTCAATTTTTTTTTCATTACAATAGATCTGCAAGCCAAGGAGCCTTTTGGCTTCCTGGGGCCACAAGGCCCCTAGGGAACTTGCGGGCCCCCAACAATTGCAGGGTCTGCAGAGGCCCTAAGCCTGGCCCTGAATAGTGGGATGCAGATTTGAACCCTGTTAAAGAGTACATTTTTTTAAGTTTTCCCGAATACCTAGATCAATAAATATTTAAAATAAAATAAGCAGAGCCAACATATGTTTCCATGACAAATAATGTAGTATTATATGAAAAAATTAAGCAAAACTCTTTGATTTTATCTTGTATATATTGTTAAAAGAAAACTAATATAAAACTTATTTAAGTATAAATAATCAAGTATTTCATATGGCTGGTAGATGAAAGGAACTGTTGCAGTCAATCAGATTTGTCCATCTATTAATTATTCATTGGTACGATATTTTGGGGCTGCATAAAATTTTGGCCTGAAATGTAGACATGGATTTTGTTGAAATGTCAAATGGTGCAATATGTTGGATTTAAAGATTTTTGTTTTGTCTAGCCAGGGGTTACAAATTTCCAGCTCCTGCCCCAGAAAAGTCTGGACAGGAAGACAGCTGCCAGTAAAACTGAACTGATGTCTGACAGTTGTGAAGTAAAATTTTAGTTTGATTTTAGGAATCTGATCACAACCATCAAAGTGAACAGTTGAGTTTAAACCAGGTCTCCCCAATGGGGTTGGGGGGGGGGGGACTCAGACCAAAAAACCTTCTTCACGCTCTAAGGCATGTTTGAGGAGATGTCACTACTTTGTTTGAAAAGATGTTTTGTATTTAAAAAAAAAAAAAAAGGAAATAAAATACATTTTATATTTTATTTACATTTGGGTTCCGTTGTTTTTTGACAGTAGTGTTTGTTGCTGATGGTGACAGCAAAAGAGACAAAGAAGATGAAGAAGAAGATTATAAAATGTGATTGTGAAATTATGTAAAGGTCAGGTTGAGTGTTCCCCGATGAAGAGAAATTTGTCCCCAGTAAAAGTTAGATTGAATGGTAATCCCTTACAAAATGATATTGAAATGATTTATGTGAAGAAAAAGGAGTTTGAGTTCACGAACAAAATGATTTATGGAATATAAATTGAGAAGTTTAATTATCACCCCAGAAGTTTGAGTTGCTAAGTTTTAATTGTCCCCCCAGAAGTTTTGACAGTCATCATTGTTGTCACAATGACAGTGAGAAACCCCGAATGGGTAGCAGTCTTCATCACCAAAGTTGTGCAGAGTTAATTGTTGTCATCTTTGTGATTGTCTTGTGGTTTCAGTTAGCATTGTTTGTTCTAGTCACCATCATTGGTCCAAGAAGAATATATACCTGAGACATAGTTTGGTGTGTAGTGCTTTCTGTTTTTTTTGGGTTTTTTTAAGAAAAAAAAAAAGATAAAAACAGTTGATATGAACTTTCATTGCCATGGAACAGAAGAAAAAGAAAGACAGAAAAAAAAAGCTAGACAGTCATGGCACAAACATCAGCAATGTAGGTGATAAGTTTTTCATTTGCCTGTGGGGGGCTCTGTTCATTCTTTTCATTGCATGAAAAATTGCTGGCTCCACCAAAATTTGCAATGAAACAGCAAAGTCTGACCGTGGAGTTAGTTAGTGAAGTTTTTTTTTTTTTTTCCCCCCATGAAAGTTATAAAATTTGTCAAAGTATCCAGAAAAAGAATGGGCGGGGGGGGGGGGGGGGGGATAGGGGAGTAGAGGAAGTAATAGTCAGCGGAAGTAGAACTTTAGGAAGAGATAAGTTGTAAAATATGAAGACATTTTTTCAGCCTCTTCTGGTTGTAAGTTTGATTTTGGCTCCAACCAATTTTTGGCAGGTAAAAGCTTTTATTGGTATTACCTCCTATTGCTGCTTTGAAAAAAACATAAAAGCACAAAGTTAACGTCTTTAAGGTTATTTGGGGGTTTAATTAGGAACACAATATAGGGTTAACATTAGGTTCAGAGAGGTTTTGTGAGAGATACAGAAGGAAATAGAAAGTTAAACATGCATTGGAGGAGTTCTGGTTGAAGAAGAGAACAGTGCTCGATGTGGGAGATTGGATTAGCTTCCTTATGGTATTGTGGGTAGTAGTAAGCAGTCCATTGGGAAAACGTTTAGTAGAGAAGTCCAGTACATATTTAGATTAGTTTAGTTGGGAGTTTAGAACTATGAGAATGGAGAGCTAATCCTCCTATTAAGAGCATGTGCCAACATCATCAAATATAGTAGACGTTAGGTGGTTTTCTTTGTATTTTTTCTTTCTTGTTTAGTTATTGTGTTGTTCCATAGCAGACTTGTTAGAAATGATATGCTCTGTGTGAATTAGGCAGATCTCTGTACTCAACCGTCATATGGTTCCAGGTTTAGAAGGTTCTATGTGTAAGGAAAACCTGAGCAGAGGTCACATCGGTATGTGAAGGTCATTTACCTGGTGCCAGTTTGAAATTGAGATGCGCTTACCATTTACAGCAATGGTTGTGCACCAGGGTGTTTGTGGGTGTGGTAAATTCCAAAGGGGAAGAGAAGGGACAGGAGTGAAAAGAAATTGTAAACGGTTTACAAATTTTTCTGATGTGTGTTCTTCAAAAAGAAATAAAAATGAATCTTTGGTAAACCTGAAGGAGACTACCACCACTTTTTAAATTTGTTGTTTTTCATTATTATATATATATATTTTTTTTTTTTTTCAGTTCAGTTTTATTGATTACACCCAAAACTTTCCGATTAGCAAAACAAATTTGGAAAAATTTCAATATTTAAACAATTTTAGCAGGGGCTCAGCTTTTCATACAATCTTATAGTAAATCGATCCTCCATTTTGGAAACACTCGCTTCGAGTTGTTCAAAATTTTTTAATAAAGCCATTCTTGGAGTTTTTGAGGAAGATGCCATTGTAAGAACTGAAGAAATCTTGAAAAAGAAAAAACAAGAGCAACAACTCGTCGCAAAAAAAAAAAACAAAAACAAAGCAACACCAAAGCTAAAAAAGGGGGGCAAGAAATCGTCAAAAAAAAAAAATCACAAAGTGAGCCCAACGCGAATGGTTTCAAAATGGAGGATCAATTTACTATAACGTTGTATGAGAAACTGAGCCCTCCCTATAATTGTTTAAATATTGAAATTTTTCCAATTTTTTTTATAATTGGAAACTTTATGTAATAATCGATAAGACTGTGCTGAAAAAAGTAAAAAAAATGAAAAACAACAAATTTAAAGGTGGTGGTAGTCTCCTTCAGGTCGGCCAAATTTTCTGATGTATGTTCTTCACAGAAAAAAGAAACAAACTTTCCGAACATTGTAGAAATTTTGTTTTTGTATATGTTCCTCAAAAAAGATGAAAAAATAAACGTACTTTGCAGACTTTACAGACTTTCTCTGAGGATGTGCTTAAAGAGAAAAAAAGGAAAAGAAAAATTTCTTGTAAAAATTAAGCGCTCTTTATTTTTCCCTTCCATTGTGTGATAATTTTAATTTTTTTTTTTTTTTGGTTTAAGGTTTTTCTTCAGGGTATCATAAAAGAGTTGGGCGTTGCCTCAAAGTTAACAACAGTCTTACAAGAATGAAAAGAGGCAAAGTATAACTGAAGTAAATCAGTTCTTTAGTAGTCGGTATGTGGGTTGGGTTTGGTGCTTGAATAAATGAATGGAGAAAGAAAAAAAAGGTAAAGAAGCAAAATGAAATGGTCCAACTGATAAAGGTTATTGTCGTGCAAGAGAATTCTATAGGGTCAATTGTTAGGAAATTATATACCCTAGACATGCAAGAAACCTTGATAACAGAGGTATGTGAAAATATGAATTCTCAAAATAGTGATTTTTTTAAGTATGGCTTTGATGTGTCATAAGGCCGACATTATGGAGATCCTGGTGAAGGTCAAGCTCACTGCTCAGTTGTAATTGCTCTGGTGCTAACCATTACTACATATCATCGTACCAACGCGTCTCATTATGTGAAGATGGGCAACCTATTCAGCTGAAGTTGAAATGTAAAAAGAAGAAAAGGAAAACATTTTTTTATGTAAATGACGTTCTGGCCTGGTTTATTCTTATGCCTGAGGTAGGGGTCTAACTTAAAATTTTACATCATTAAAATTTACGAGCTAGACACATGTGCACAACAGAAAAGAAAGGGATGTCAACTTTAAGGTAATGTGTAATTTTTTTTTTGTTGTTGATGACATCTTATCATGATTTTTTTTTTATTATTCCATATTATGTAAATTGTACGGTGATGTAGGTAAGGTGGAGAGGTTTGGTCATGAGAACACCATAAAAAACTTAAAATATTCATAGGTGAACATTTTTAAAGAATAAGGGGAAACGTATGTTAAATATTCATTGGTACGATATTTTTGGGCAGCTTGGAATTTTGATGTGAAGTGTATTTGCACTTAGTAATGCTGATGTTTAAAATTTGAAGGCATGGATTTTGTTGAAATGTCAAATATTGCAATATGTTGGATTTAGAGATTTTTGTTTTGTTTAGCCAGGGGTTGCAAATGCCAGCTCCTGACCCAGATAAGTTTTTACCTGAAGACAGCTGCCAGTAGAGCGGCAGTGACATCTGTTAGTTGTGAAGTAAAATTTTAGTTTGATTTAAGGAGTCTGATCACAACTGTCAAAGGTGAATGGCTGAGTTTAAATTGGGTCTCAAAAAACCTCCTTCTTGCTCTATGGCATGTTTGAAGATGTCCTGTTTTTTTTTTTTTTAGAAAAAAGAAAAAGAAATAAAATATATTTTATTTACATTTGGGATCAGTCTATTGCATTTTGACAGAGGCAAAGTGGGTTCAAGAAGAACATACCAGAGATAGTGGAATATATACCCGAGACAGTAGTATATAACAGATCTTGTGGTCTTTGGCAAATAATCTGATCTTTTCATGGCATACTGGTTCTCTGCATCTGAATGACTTGCCTATTATTGCAAACAGGAAAAATCAGTTCACCCTAAGTAAGGCAGGACTGCCACTAGCATGCTGGGGTTATTTGCAGTAACAGAAAAGACTGGGTACAGGGAGACTTGATAAAAGATGAATGGGATTCAAGAAGATGGTAATTGACGCTGCATTTAAATTTTAGGAAATTGTAACTAATAGTGAAGCAAGTAAACGGAAGGGAGTTCCACAGGTGGGAAGTGCAAAAAAATAAACTGTTGGAATAGAAGTAGTAGTTACATTCAACTATTCAAACGGTAAAAGGGTAGGATCTGGATGCCATTCTATTCAGTCAGTTAAGTGCCATATGTGAAACGCGCTTGGGCAATCATGTCTCAAAAGCAACATGACTGACTGGGCAGAAGATTATCCCGCAGTAGGTTGCCATTACTTTCTGTGGTAGACTGGTTGCCAGCCAAGGCTATAGAACCCAATCTGTCCTGTTGTTTAACCCATAACTTGAAGGAAGAGACGGATTAATACCTTTCCCAAGGGTATTTGTGCGTAAGTGAATGCAATGAATTCAACTGGAATTTGAACTCTGCTCTCCAATTTCTCATTCCGAGCCGATATCCACTGTACCACAACACACATCCTCAGTAGTATGCTTAAATTCATGTCATCGGAGCACCAGGGTAAAAAGCTTGTCAGAGCAGTTGCCATGAAAATGTTTGTAAATAAGACAGAGGGAGCCATCTCAAGCCTGTGAGAGGCCAAGTTAGGATGGATTATACTGCAGATCCTTTGTTGGATTTTTCAAGAACCTTGATGAATAACAGGTGCACCCAACCAGATATGGCAACAGTATTCAATGCAAAGAACAAATTTACTTAGTAGAAAAGGAAAATAAGTACTTTGAAAAATATATTAAAGATATGCAATCTTGTTAGTATCGAAAGTTACCAAATTTAGCTTTTTAAGGCCAAAGACTACAAGTGTGGAGCACCAAACAAAGTGTAAGCTGGTTAATCACTGTTCAATGTTATTAAAAAAATTACTAATTATTAAAAAAGAATTCAATTTCAACATATGTCAGACTCAAAGCAATGTTGTCTTTGTCTTTATCAAAATACAACATATTATTTGCCTTTTCATGAAATGTCATATTATGTTGCCTTCCTCTGAGACATCAACTCCTGTTGTCTTTCTTTACATATCAAATGTCATCTTCGTAAACTTTTATACTCTTCAATTATCTGGCAATAAATCTTATTTTATGTATTTTTTTTTTTTTCAATAGATGTTTGGAAAGAGAAACAAATTGAGAAAGCTGGCATGCAAACTCCACCAATCAAAAGATCTCATAGATCTGAAGAAATGTCAACGATCTCAGCTCAGCAGCAGGTGAATAAATGCTTTTCACTTTCTTTTAAAGAAATTGGACAAATAGGTTTGGTTTGGTTTGTGTTATGGCAGATCAACCTGAATGAGTTATTTAATGCCAGTACGATTTTTAGGATACAGTTTTAAGAATAGAATGTGTATTCCTTGTAAGAAAGTTTGTAGATTTGGTTTGGTTTATTTTGTTTTATGGTATATCAACTTCAATAAGTTATTTAAGATTTTTACAATAGATTCGTATGAATAGAATATGTATTCTTTGTAAGAAATCAGTTTGTAGATCAGGTCTCATTGGCATATTTTTGTAAGGAGGGATTTGTTTAGAGGAGGATGTATTACTGGTTGTTACGAACCCCCAACTGAGTTATTGGAAAAGATAAGATATTTTAGAAGTATCCAAAACACAGCAGTAGTATATTAGAAAAGAACGAAAATGTCAAATAAACAGTTTGATTTCAGTTGTGTGCATGTGAGATAAAGAATGGACGACTTACATAGAACATGCTTTCTTCCTCCTGGATCACGTGATAGCATGGTGATCTGACTGGATGACTTCCAGACAACCTTGAACCCAAGGTCAGAGACTTGCATTTGCCCACATTGATAGAACTCTGTTTAAACATATGACGTCACATGCCAAAACCTTGATGTGAAAGTAAAGGCCTCTTTCTGTTCAGTTCTATGTTCAGGCTTCTCCTGACTAGACATCAGTGATAGCTCACGATAATCAGCTATAAAGTCAGTTCCAGGTTCAGGTTTGACCTGATCAGACGTCAGAGTTAGCTCGTGACAGCCAACTGTAAGTTCAGCTACAAAAAATTCATAGAAACCAAAGTTTTCAAGAAGAGATCGGTTTGAAGAAACCAAAACCCAATACACCGAAGACATCATATTGTGACAAGGGAAAGATAAAACTTCACCCAAAATCCTCAGTCCCTAGAAAAGGGAAAAGTACTAGAAGAAAAATAGTATAAATTCTAACACGTCTCCACCCATAGACAAGAAGAAGAGAAAAAGTAAGTTTAAGTGACAAAAGCAAAAAGAAAAAAAAAGGGAGGAGAAAAGATAAAAAAGAAAGTATAAAAGAAATTGGAAACAAGTTAAAAGAAATATTTTTTTTCTACGAACAGATAAGTCGTTCATTCATCTTTTGATGTATTTTTGCTGAATATATATGTTCCCTTACTATAAATTTTTCTTTTTAATCATATCACCCCGAGCAAGGCGGTAATGCCACTGATGTGCAGGGGGTTACATAACAGTAAAAGGATTAGAGGAGAATGAGAAGGACGAACCAGTTAGAAAGGAGCAAGAGAAGGATGGGAATACAGGTGTGATGACAGTTGCAAAGGTGGAGAGAAAGGAAAGGATCTACAGGACAGTGTGGAAAGAAGTAGTTAAGAGATGAGAATTGACCTTGCATTTAAATTCCTGGAGGTTGTAGCCATCAGGAAAGCAAGAATAAGGAAGCGAGTTCCACAGGCGGGAAGTGCGGGAAAAGAAGCTGCAGGAATAGAATTGTCGTCTGCATTTGGTTGATCTAACTGTGAATGCTAGTAGAGTTTAAACCATTCACTAAGCCAATATTAATCTACTTGATAAGATAGACCCATCCCCCATGTCATTTCTTTTTTGAAACATTTTCTTTTTTGCTTTAATTTTCCTCAATCTCTATAAATTTAAGATCCCTATCTGTGTTAAACCATTTTGTATATTTTTACAAATAAAGTCTGTTACTTGTTATAAGTATATATTCCTCTTCTTTTGTCTCTCACCATTTAAAAGCCATTCCATTTAGCTTGGCGGCGTTCAACAAAATTATAATTTTGTTATTCTGTTTCTATGCTGTGGCCCTATTTTCTACTACTACCATAACAGTGGTCCGGTCCCCGGGATCATAACACTGGTATATATATTTTTCTTCAAAAATATATTGCTGTTATTTTTTTTTTTTTTTCAAAATTGTATTGTTAGTAATATTTTTTCTTCATAAATATATTGCTGGTAATATTTTTTCCTTCAAAAATGCATTGCTGTTATTTTCCAAAAAATTATTGCTGGAATTTTCACTATAAAAATCTATGTTTATACTTTCATAGTGTTTTTACCCCAGTTTTAGGGATTAACTGTTTACCCACATCTGAGACCCTAACAGGTGCTAATAACCCGGGTCAGGGTGGACCTGGGAAAAACAACTAAGAGGTTTTGCTCCTCAAAACTTCCCAATTAGAGACCTTGCTGCCGGATGCAGTTCATCATTAAACCCAGATGTAGTTTATTGTCATACCCAAGATTCCTTATGGGTGGGTGTAGAGGTTACCCATCTGTAGAGGTGCATTTGGTGTATTCTGAAGCTCCAGCCGACAGAGCAGGACAGGGCAGGATAGATAAGTCTTGGATCCTGTTGCACTGATGACGTTAATTGATTTGTCTCATCAAATGAAAATTTTTTACTCAGTTGAGTTACTTTTTTCATTTCTTTTCTTTTTTATTTATTTATTTATTTTATTTTTTTTGTGTGTGTACAAGAAAATTTATTTGAAAATATTTTTACAGGAATAAAGGATTATTTGAAAAGAGATTTAATGATGATGAATGTAGGAGTGTTGTTCTCCTCGTCTGGGGTAAAGAAGTTGGTTACTTCAGTGTGTGTTGTAAATTTAGTTTAATTTAGATTTCATAAAACTCTTCTTGTGTTGCCTGACTGAATTCCTTAAGTCATTATCTAAGAAGAAATGATTCAAAGAGTTTTAGAGTTTGGGACTTTTTATATTTCGAAATTCTGATTATACTTAAAATCCACTTCATTTTTATTTTAAATAGTGAAGTTTTTTTTTCCTTTTTCTTTTTCCTCTCTTTTTCCTCTTCATCATCTTTTCTTTGTTTTTCTCTTTTTCTTTCATATTTCTTTTTCTAGTGTTCTCTTTTACTTTTTTTGCCTCATTTGTATCTCTTTGTTCTTACTTTGTCCCTTACTCTTATCTCGTTTCCTTTTTCTTTTTCTCTCTTTTTCTCTTTCTTTTTCATTTTCCATTGAGAATCAAAAAAACATGTTTTCAACTAAATTCCTTCCTAAAATTTAATCATTAAAAGTTTGCATTTATTTAAGAACAAGAAACTTTAATCTGTATTTGAAACATAAATTAAAGTGAATAATTTATTAATTTTTACTAATAAATAAATATTACTATAATTATTCTATCAAAATCTCTCCTGATGGATTATTTTCCATTTTGAATTAAATATAATTTAAGAGCCATAACTTTTTTTTAAAATTTAAAAGCAATATTTTTTTTATGCCTATCAACTCCTAACAAACTAAACAACATGATATTTATGCTTTTTGCACTTGCTCAACAAAAAAGGTATTCATTCATACTGTGACAATAAGCACTCTTGAGAAAACAATTCTTTTATAACTAAATTGCTTTGACATTAGCAGCAAAGTTCTGTAAACCCAGTTGTCAACTTTGACAACATTATGGATATGTTGTTATTGCCTATATTTCTTAGATAAGGTATTGTAACTATTTACACGACTTACATTGTTCGGACTGTTGTCCTAATCTTTATTGTCATAGTCACTCCTTCAACATCTGTCTACATTTCTGAGATGAGGTATTATAACTATTTACATCGTTTGGACTGTTGTCCTCATCTTTATTTTCATATTCACTCCTTCAACATCTGTCTGTATTTCTGAGATGAGGTATTGTAACTATTTACACTATTTACATTGTTTGGACTGTTGTCCTGATCTTTGTTGCCATATTCACCTTCAACATCTGTCTATATTTCTGAGATGCGGTATTGTATTTATTTACACTATTTACATCGTTTGGACTGTTGTCCTCATCTTTATTGTCATATTCACAATGTTTTGGTCATTGCATGCTCCAGCTTTCTCATGGTGTTGGAATTCTGAATTTATTTAGTCCATGAGGGTAAATTGTTCTAGTTCCACATGCGATACTTTTTCTGGATATCTCAGTTTCAGTTAATTCCCTTTAGTAACTCACCTATACAACTATTCTTTTTTCCTTTGGCTTTGAGTCAAGTCAATTTTTTGGCTCACTGAACCAATGGTTTTATCCACTGGGTCATTATCCTTGGGGACACCTGAAGAAGGCTGGAATGTAAAACAGCTGAAAAATCATTAATATGGCAATAAAGATGAGAACAACGGTCCTTAAAATTATGTTTAATTTCTAGTATGTTATTTAAAAAAAAAAATCATATTATTTATGGATTTGAAAAATATTTATACCTCCTCACCTAAAAAAAAACAAAAAAAAGTGTGTTTTTACAGGGTTTTACAAAAATACAACCCATATAATGGTCAGACATTAGTGACAATAGTGTCTTACGATTATGTGGCATGCTAGGTATTTCTACTGCAGCCCCTATTTGTCATTTCCCTGAGCACCTAAATCACACCTGTTAATGTTTTGTTGCACATTCGTTCAAAATTGCCACATTAAAAATAAAACTAACATCTACATTTCTGTTTCTCTTTTACAGATTCCTGAAGATTTGCAAAAAACTATTTATTACCAACTTGAAGAAGATAACGAGTTATCGAGTTTGGAAGATGATGACCCTGAAGAACCACCACACTTGTCAGCTTATCATGGCCTTGATGGTATTTGTCCCTTGGGTAACGGTGAATCAGAAACAGAATCCAATTATATTGACAGTAAAGAAAGAAACTGTTTCAGTGGTCAAGCAGCATTATCTCCAAGACAAAATGTTCAGCCAAAGGAGTCTGCTGCCAAAGTTAAACTTTCTCAGTCTAAGAAAAATGCTTCTTCCAATGCTTTCTCTACAGAAGTACAGCAGGTGACAGGACCATCAGAAAGTACTCATTTATCACAGGTAAAATAGAACTGTGAAAATTATTTGAATATAAATAGATGAGCAGATGTTAAGATAGTAATGCTTTTAAATGATTTTATATCTCAGGGTGTAGGTGATCATGGCTCTTCTCAACATCTGTTATTTTTTTCTAAACTCTGTTCCACCATCTATTTACACAAGCTAAATATGTTATACACTGTTTTCCTCTATCCTTCTTGCCCTCTATCTGCCCTGTGAGTATGGCTCTCTTCCACTTCCCATTCCTTTAGACTCTTAATAAATTTTCTCTTCTGTTATTTTTCCTAAACCCTGTTCTGCCATCTATTTACTCAAGCTCATTAAGTATGCTATACATTGTTTTCTTCTGCCTCTCTTGCTCTCTATGTGTCCTGTGAGTATGGCACTCCGCAACTTCCTATGTCTTTAGGTTCTTAATAAACTTTCTCTTAAATTATTTATCCTTAAACCCTGTTCCACCATCTATTTATTCATGCCCACTAAATATGTGATGTGCTGTTTTTCTATCTCTCTCTTGCTCCCTATCTGACCTGTGAGTGTGGCTCTCCTCAACTTCCTGTTCCTTGTAGCTCTTTATAAACCTTTTTCTGTTATTTCTCCCAGGCGCTGTTTTGCCATCCATTTACTCAAGCTCATTAGGTATGTTATGTGTTGTTTTCCCCTGTTTCTCTTGCCTTCAATCTGTCCTGTGAGGATCAGATTTTCCAAGCTCTTTTTCCTCATTATGTTCCCGAGAAACCTCAACTGTCTCTTCCTAATGTTAAGTATAAATTTCCTTTTTATTTTTATTTGTTAACAAGATTTCACCATGTAACCTAAAATAAAATTTTTTCTATGCTTTGTGACTGAAAAGATTGAACATTTTCCAATAGCATCCATAATTCGGTTTCAAGCCCAGATAAAAGCCTGAGTTTTACCTTTAAAGACTGTTGTATTGTGGAATGAAGAGATACACAGAGAAATGTAGATAAACTACTTTATTAACAGGGTGATACAACCAAGATGTATATACAATATTTACAGTCTCTCGCAGGAGTAGGTGTTACTTCCTGAAATCCGTGATAATGACAACCCCTCGTGCTAAGCGCACATTCTCTTTTATATATCTGGGTGACTGGATGTCACATGGTACGAGCCAGCACAATAATGACAAAAGAAATGTCTTGACTTAAACACCATTTTCTATTTGTATTTATGCTGTTCAAAACGATATGTAGTAAATACAAGAATAATAATAACATTTACCAAGATGAAAAAAATTAAGGAAAAACAAATTTAGACCTTTCTCCCAAACAACTAATCTTTTTTTTTTTTTTTTTGACAGACGTATTGAAAATATTACAGTTTTATAATTATTATATGATAATAAATTTTTTTGGTAATACCAAAATCAAATAAATCCAACAATTTAAATATTTGGTAAATGTTTTAGCAGAGGAAGGAAAGTCTGACACCGAAATCCAAAGGTACTTTGCGATAGCGAAAGACAAATTTAGTAAGAGTTACAAAGGACAGAATTGCAGAAAGCTATGACCGCCTATATCCTGATGGGACACAGTACACAAAAAATAATGTATATGTATCATAATATGTTAAATAATAATAAATTCCTCAACATGTAGCATTTATAAGTGACCATTTTGTAATAATAAATAATTTATTTTACACACATTATAATATATAATTATTATATTTATATATATATATATATATATATATATATATATAATGTATTATATTCTGGCAAAATTTTTTGTACCAAATGGAAGGAATATTGTAAGGTCTGATGAAATGAGCTAATTAAACTCATAGAAATGAATTATAATTTATAACCAATTGAAATGATGTGTTGAGTTTTCCTTTATATATATATATATATATATATATGGTCTATCGAGGCAGCAGATAATTTTTTAAACCTATATACTGTTAAATATAAGAGACAATGAATGTCTATTATGTTTAATCATGAGCCGTTCTAAACATCCTATTTTGGCTTGAATTTCAGGTGAAAATAAAGACAAAGATTCTCCAACATTTGGATAATTTTTATTAAGTTGGTTCTAAGCTTTCAGCTCACATGAGCCATCTTCAGAGAGGTTACGAGGATGTTAACATAAAAACATTCACCATCAGCGATGATTTTATCTTGTGTTGACATAAAACTTTGCTAAGCAACGATAACAGTTAACAAAAATAGCAAACACAGTTCGTAAATTTATAATGCGCTTCTATGACGTCACACCACATGAGAGCTTGAAATGATAACAGAACCGTATGTTTAAATGCAATGTAATGTGTTATGACCAGATTTAAACATGATTTTATTAAGTGTGGGTTGTTTGGATTTAATGTAGATGGCCTCCAATATCTGAAGGTTCTTTTTACTGTGTGTATGAGTGAGGATTATTGTATTGTTGACTAAAATCTGTCTGATATTACCTACATTAAAATCACGTTTAAATCTGGTCATAACACATTATATTGCATTTAAATATATGGTTCTGTTATCATTTCTAACTCTCATGTGGTGTGACGTCATAGAAGCGCCTTACAAATTTACGAACTGCATTTGTTATTTGGTAACTGTTATCGTTGCTTAGCAAAGTTTTATGTCAACACAAGGTAAAATCATCGCTGATGGTGAATGTTTTTATGTTAATGTCCTTGTAATCTCTCTAAAGTTGGCTCATATGAGCCGAAAGCTTAGAACCAACTTAATAAAAAATTATACAAATGTTGAAGAATTTTTGTCTTTATTTTCACCTGAAATTAAAACCAAAATACAATGTTTAGAATGGCTTATGATTAAACATAATAGACATTCATTGTCTCTTATATTTAACAGTGTGTGTATATATATATATATATAATGTATTAGCTTATTAGAAAATTTGAAGCTTTTTCCTACCTACTACCTCTGACAAATTACCTGCCTTCCACTACTAAAGGAAGATTACTACTATTTTCTCCTGCTTGACCCCTTCCTAACCAACACTCCTCCTAACTCCTTTTCCGGTACAAGATTTTTTCTCCATTCTATGGTTGACTTGGGTTGACACTGCATGTCTTGAACTGACATATTGAAATATCCACGCCTAAATGTAATCTGAATTTACAGGTGAAATAAAAATGTATATCATATGTAACTTATTACAAATAGTTATTATATAACATATTTAATGTCATAAACATTTTAACATAATGTGTATTACAATAATCAATATATATTGTAACTTTGTGAAACATAAAATAGATACAATGTAAGTGAACTTTTAATTTTGTTTATTATTTGCATGTATTTTATAATAAATTATTTAATATATTAAATATTATTAAAAAATAATATGTATTAGTTTTACATATTGAACAATAAATAATTTATTAATTATACAGAGTGCAATGGGTAAATTGTCACTATTTTATATTTTTAATTTTGTGCATACGTTTGTTATTGGTTTTGTCAACTGCACAATATAGTAGGTTCAGTTGGGCACCATATGTGAGAAAAATAGTTCCATGATGCAATTTACTCTGCTAGAAATTTGGAAATGGCATGCTCTACTGCTTGGCATTCATGCCAGAATCCTCAATATGAACATTTCAGAGTGTTTGGGTGTCAATCTAAGAACTGTTCAGAGGATTCAGAAAGAGTTGGATGAGTCTAATGGTGATTATGAAGGTATGGCAGCTCAGAAAAATCACTCTGATTGTTTTGATAAGAAAGGACTCATGAATTTGTTGTTGAAAGCCTCAGACTCAACACGGAGGTCAACATCGTGTTGAGGAGGTAGTGCTTCCCTGGGTCTAAAGGGTGGCTGCTAGAAAACCCTATGCCTGGCAACAGAACTCCGCACCATACCACATGATCATGTCTGTCAGATAATTTATGCGACCATATCATCCCTTACATCTGGCCACCTAACTCCCCAGACTGCAACTCTCTTGATTTTTATGTGTGGGGCACAGTTGAGCGAGAAACCCACAAAACTCTTTGTAACATCAGAGATGAACTGAAAACAAGGATTATGACAGTAATTACCAACTTAAACAAGAAGACCTTCCAAATGAGTTGAAGAAGATTTTGAAGTTGTCTGGAGGCCGTGGTTAAAGCCAGAGGTGATGTTATTGAATAAATTTACTCTTTAGTTTTCCAACATATTTTTGTTTTGTGTAATTTTGGTAAATATATCTGTTAAAATGAGATGTCAGTGTTATTTTTATTTTTGCATAATTTAAATGACAATCTGTCCATCATACTCTGCATTATAATAAATTATTTAATATTCAATATAATATATAAAAATAAATTATTACTGTATATTTAATGTAATGCTATATACTAATAAATTATTATTCATATGTACATATATAAGAGAATAGGTTTTGTGGCAAATATGGTTTTTTTTTCTGTTTGAATTCTTTCTTCTCTTGCACACTTTGAAATTAAAATATATTTGTTTTCACTTTACTACAAATTTATAATTGTCTCCCCTTATATGCGTGACATGTTTGAAACCACTGCCTCATTAACAGAGCCTTGAAACTAGATATTTCTGAATTTGATATGTACTTTTTATTATATATATGTATGTGTGTAAAATATATATACTTACCTATCTATGATAGTTTAATTTGTAAAATAAGAGAGTAAAATGGAACAATTATAACAATATAGTGGAATGAAAGTTATGTTATATCGCACATAAAAGATTTGTTGTAACTTGAGATTGGAGCAATCTCTATTTTTTTTTTTTGATTTATTAAATCAAGAACAGTCACTTTTTCACTTGAAGAAGCACTTCATGGATTGCTTTTGGCATTTGGTACTTATGATTGTCAGCCTGAGTACTCGTGTTTTGGGACTGGCATTCACATTGCACACATACATACATACATGTGTGTGTGTGTATATATATATATATATATATATATATATACTCTAGAAAAAATTTGAGATATTCTACAATTTCATGGGTAATACATATTTTGCAGCCAAAGCCTGCTGCTCGTCAGACCCAAATGATACAACAGTTAATATTCAAAATCATCCCGAAAAGAATCACATCCAGACACTCACATGCCCATATCGAGAATAGATATTTGTAATGGTAATCTACAAAAACATTTCCTTGCTCATTCAAAAGAAAACCTAGATTATATTACTCGGTTAAATTAAATAAATTTAACATTGAGTTCTTTTGAGTTTGTCTCTATCGGAATTTACCTGACTTAAATACCAAATATTCTACGTTTATATATATATATATATATATATATATATATATATATATATATATATATTGTCATCTGCAGACAGATCTGTTTCACTGTATCCCATTCATCAGTACGGTTAGACTCCGATTGCTACACAACCCAGGCTCGAAACCCTACCGATTTGGCGTCAGTCGGCGACTCTACCCCTGGGCCATGTGGCGTTCGGTGGAAGAAGGCAGTCTTTTTAGCGCATATCATATTACGCGCCCAATAGCTAGAGTGCTCAAATTTCATTTTTACTGAAATGAGCGATGCGTACATGCTAGAGTGGCTACTGTTTTTCAAAGTCTACCTTTCTTTTAGAGTGCTCAATCAGGGTGTGAGAGCGTAATTATTGTCATCCACAGACAGATCTGTTTCGCTGTATCACAGCTCATCAGTATGGTTAGACTTCGATTGCTACACAATCCAGGCTCGAACCCCGACTGATTTGGCATCAGTCGGCGACTCTACCCCTGGGCCATGGGGCGTTTGGTGGAAGAAGGCAGTCTTTTTAGTGCATATCATATTATGCGCCCAATAGCTAGAGTGCTCAAATTTCATTTTTACTGAAATGAGTGATGCGTACATGTTATACTTATGAACATTAATGTTTATGTCCCAATCTTCATAAATATATTGGACACTATTGTGAGAGGGGGTTATATTGCTGTCTAGCAGTTCACCACTAGCAGTGGTTATCTACTACATGCATCTGGTGAGTATTGTATTTTGTTGATGTTATAAAGATTATTATTTCATTTTCCAACCATGTGTATGTATATATATATATATATATATATATATATATATATTAGTTATACACATACAAGCCTGTTTCGCTGTATCACAGCTCATCAGTATGACTAGACACATTCACTTGCTTCTGGCTGGGATCAAAACTTGACCAATTTGGTGTTAGTCGGAATCGCTACCCCCCCCCCCCTAAGCCATAGGCGCATTGAATCAGAAAAGGGAAATTTTAACGTGGTGTATAATGCCAGCCACTGAAAGAACTTAATTCATTTCTGAAGAGTAATGCTTATATCGCAGAAGTGGAAACTGTTTTCAAAATTTTCTTCTCTAGAGAGCTCAATTGTAATGAGAGCATAATATATTAGTCATTCACATACAAGCCTGTTTTGCTGTATCACAGCTCATCAGTGTGTGTCTGTGTATGTGTATGTGTGTATATATTATAATAGTGCTTCATTTATAGGGAGGCATTTTTGGTGAGCATGTTTTTGTCATAAAGTGCTTGATATCAACATCGAGTGTTAATAGAATTTAATGTGGAGATGTTTTTCCCTTAACTGAGCAGTGTAGTTTCAGTCATGCTGACTTCAAAGTTTCATGAAGGCATTATTATGAAACTGAACCCTTAGAGAGTGAAGAGATCACAATAATGTCTTCATAAAACTTTGAAGTCAGCATGACTGACACAACACTGCTCAGTTAAGGGAAAAACCTCTACACATTATATATATATATATACACACAGATATGACAGAATTGAACAGACACTCACAGAAAATGTTTATTTTATTAAATAAGTAATTTATGCAAATGAAGTTATTATAAATTGTCATAAAGTTAATAACTAATACTTGGTTGACATCCACTTTTTAATGCAAGGATTCTTCTAGGCATGCTAGTGATGAGTTCACGAATATCATCTTGAGGGATTTCTTGCCATGTTTCGCGCAATAATCCTAAAAGTTCAGGCTTAGAAGATGGCTTCCTGTTCTTTTTGCGGAGTTTTCGATCTAATATGCCCCAAAGTGTTCAATAGGGTTAATATCCGGGGACTTACTTTGCCATGGAAGTTTATTGATCCCATTTTGTCTCAACCTCTCTGGTGAATTGTACGATCACTCTATTAACATTAGAAAGGGATATTGAAAGATTTTCAGATATTTTTATTTGACTAAGACGACCTTTATGTTGGCCAACGATACATCCTCACTGAAATTTGGATAGGTCTAATGCTCCTTTGGTTCAGGGCATGTTCCAGTATCGTTATCTGCAATTTTAATCAAATAATCTGTCAATTTATCTTGGTTATTAAAAAAAAATCAGAAATAAAATTTATCTTGGTGTCTATTCAATTCTGTCATGTCTGTGTATATCCTGATGTATTCCCATAAAATGAATGAATTACAAGAAAGGGAAATACTTGAAAATACAAAAACAAATACTTGACTTGTCTGGTGATCTTTTGCAATGAATGTGTATGCCTATTAAGTTCCGCTTATGGCCATGTCACATTGAATCCACCGGTTCTCGCTCGATCACCGAAGTTAAGCAATATTGAGTCTGGTCAGTACTTAGTGACCGCTTGGGAATACCAGGTACTGTAAGTGTATAGTGACCGATGTGCATTGTGATGCAGTGGATATCGGCTCGGAAAGAGAAATCGGTGAGCTGAGTTCAAATTCCAGTTGAATACCCTGCATTCACTTAAGCACTGGTACCCTTGGGAAAGGTATTAATCTGTCCCTTCTTTCCAGTTATGGGTTATATAACAGGGTAGGACTTGGGGACCCTGCCCTTAAAAAACAAATCTCAATGAATCTTGATACTCGAAAAAGAAAAAAGTATTACTAGACACAAAACTTATATAAAAAAACAACAATAAATTGTTGAAAGAAAAAAGGTTTTACCAGCAATAAATAAATAAAATTTCATTGGCAATAAATAACCTGCCGAGGTTGATATGCCATAAAATAAAACAACCAACCAACCAACCAACCAACTATTAAGTTCCAAATGTACTGGCAAATATGGCTACTAAAGGTCTCTGCTTGGCCTGACACTCTCTCAAGTGGAATGACTATATTGAATCCATTGCTAAATCTGCTATGAAAGTCTGTTCTCTGTGCAGTGCCCAGAAGTTCTTTCCGTCTGAATCTATCCTGCACATATATAAATCTACCATCCGCCTGTGTATTAAATACTGCTGCCACATCTGGTCGGGTGCCCCTGCTATTCTCCTCGGGGTTCTTGACAAAATACAATGGAGAATCTGTAATGTGATCGATACCGACTTGGCTGACCAAGTCACTGCCTCACTGGTGTGACGTGGCTTCCCTGTGCCTCTTCTATAAATACTTTCACGGCTTCTGCTCCGATGAACTTAGATCACTGGTGCCTCCTAGGTACGAATTTGCACGAGATACTAGATTAGCAACTAGGTCCCACTCTTTCACAGTGAAATCAATAAAATGTAACCACAATTTCTACTCCAACAGCTTCTTTTCTCGCACTTCCCGGTTGTGGAATTCCCTTCTGCATGATTGCTTCCCTGATGCTTGTCACTATAGCGCAGGGGGTTACATAGAGCAATTGGATATAGGAAATGTCAGAAGAAGGGTGATAGATGAGTAAGGAGGTACATAGGAAGAGTGTTTGAGAGAATGGGTGCGAGTTAGTATGTTAGGAGGTGTCTATTGACCTTACATTTAAACTCCTGGAGGTTGTAGCCATTTATTTAACCCTTTAGCACTCAACATGCTCAAACCCACCCTATAAATATCAGCCCTCAATGTTCACTCCTGGTCTTGCTTGGGGTGAAATGATTTAAAAAAAAAAAGAAAAATATATGTCAACACCATTATTTTTATTTGAATCAATCAGTTCATCACTATTAATGTCAGAAAAATCCGACTCCTGTTGCATTCCTTCCAGTTTTTTCTTTTATTAATTTTTTTTCCCTCAGATTCTAAAATAACGTGAACCTGTATCCTTTTAAAATGAGCACCCTGAATCACAAGACTCCATTTTGTTTTGATGCATGATTCCTCGCTGTTAAAAAAAAAAATGAAAAAAATATTGCAAGTAATTTTCTTTACTAATCAAAAAGTAAAAAAACATGGAGGATATAACACGTGGTCAAAGTCTCATTGTTTGTATGACTTTCTGTGTTGTCTATTATGATAGAGAATAAATTGAACAGGAGTGAACATTGAGGGCTGATATTTATAGGGTGGGTTTGAGCATGTTGAGTGCTAAAGGGTTAAATAAAACTTAGAAATTGTTTTTTGAGTTTGAAGGAGGTGGGTGGCTGAAACCATAGATAAGGGGAGGGGATCACTATACTTTCACATCAGCATGCAATATTTAGTATAGACAAACATTGAGCATATACAAATAACCCACAATAGAGATAAATACTAGATTATATAAATGATGTTTTATAGTAAATAATGAACATTGGTTTTTTTTTTTTTTTTTTTGGTCAGTTATAAAGTGTGTCTTTATATGTTGTCGAATATGATCGTTTTGTGTAAATGTTCGATAAAAGTTTTTTTTTATTGCAGGTTGTAAGACAAAACCCACTTGATGAACGACCAATATCTTCTCACCTGAGACGTAAGTAATTAAGATCTTTCTTTCATTTTAATTTTTTTTTCATTTCAACTCTTTATCGATTGTATAATTGATGATTTATTGGTTAACTGTTATCAAATATTTTATTGGCAGTATCAATTTCACCTAATGAGAAGGAAATCTTCAAAGTTATGAAAATTTGAAGCTGTATATATCAATGGGCAATTAATATGAAATTCTATTCAAGCTCTGTTTGTTTTCAATTATTTATTAACATTCAAGTGTCCTGGGTATGATGATAAACTACATTCAGCAGCAAGGCCTCTGATCACTAGATTTTCAGGAGTGTGGAACCACCTCTTAATTGCTATTGTTCTCGAGCCCACCCTGACCTGGGGCGGTAGCACCTGTTAGGGTCGTCTCAACTATAGCCAAATAGTTAACTCATAAAATGGGGTCAAAACTCAATGAAAATATAAAAATACATTTTTATAGTTAAAATACAAGCAATTCATTTTCATAGCAAAAAAATTACCAGTAATACATTTTGTGAAGAAAAAAATATTAGCAGTAATACATTTTTATGTATTAAATGTTACTAGCCATCCATTTTTCTAATGGATGGCTAGTAATTTCCATTACTAATGCTCTCAAGACAATTAAATTTTGTCATTAAATGACCTATAAGAACTTGGTATGTTGCTAAACAAACAAAACAAAAATTAATATTTAACAATGGAAAAGAAAGCAAGCCCTCTTATCTTTTAGCACATGATAAAACTCTCTCAAATAATTTGGGAGACACAGTCTCAAAATCAGTAAGTTCTGATTCATTCAGTCTTATTTCTTTATCGTTGTTGTTTTTTTTTTTTTTTTTTTTTTTAATCATTTCACACCAAGCAAGACAACTGCCACTGGTGTGCAGGGGTTACCTAAGAGATGAGTGATGAGAAAAAGGAACAATTTACAAGGGCGTCGGAGAATGAGTAAGAAAAGTATGAAAATACAGGTGTGAAGAGGGTTGAATGAGAGTGGAGTGGAAAGGAAGAACATGATACAAGGGTGGTTAGGGAAAGGATGTGAGTCGAGAAGAGATGGCAATTGACTTTGCAGTTACTTTTTTGGAGATTGTAGCTGTCAGAGAAGCAAGTATAAGGAAGAGAATTCTACAGGTGGGAAGTACAAGCAAAGAAGCTGCTAGAGTAGGAGTTGTGGTTACATTTGATTGGTTTCACTGTAAAAGGGTGGGACCTAGCGGCTAATCTAGTAGCTCAATTAAATTCACTCAATTAAATTCATGCAGAGGGGACACCAGGGAACTAAGCTCATTGGAGCAGAAGCTGTGAAAATATTTGTAGAAGAGACAGAGGGAAGCCACATTAGGTTGGTGAGAAAGTAACTGGAGTTGAGCTACCAGGTCGGGATCAATTACATGACATATTTTTCTTTGGAATTTGTCAAGAAGCCCAAGATGAATAGCCGAGGCACCGACCAGATGTGACAGCAGTATTCAGTGCACGGGCAGATGGTAGATTTATATATGAGCAAGATGGATTTAGACAAAAAAACAAACTTCCTGGCTCTACAAAAGAAACCAACTTTCCGAGCAGCAGATTTAGCTATAGATTAAATGTAGTCATTCCACTTGAGGTGAACTAATAGATTTAGGCTAAGGAGATGCAGTGTTTTGCTTTCAGGGAGACTAACCTGATCCATTCTAATGAGGGGAAGGAGTGCTTATCTGTGGTGGCTAAAGGATAGTAGCTTTGTTTTGGAAGCATTAAAATTAACGAGCCATTTCTTACCCCAGTCCACCACAGATTGGTAGTTCTTTTCAAGATCAGCAGCAAAGTTTGCTTTGTCAGTCTTGGCGGATTTCTTATCAAGGCCTGAGTAAATGGTTGTGCCATCAGCATAAATGCCTACATGGGATCTGACTACATCAGGGAGATCATTGATGAAGATCAGAAAAAGCATAGGACCTAAAATAGAACTTTGAGGGACACCCACATTCGTATGATAGTATCTGGAAGCATGCCCATTCAATACTACCTTCATTACGTGATTTGAAAGGAAATATTGAATTAGATCAAACAATCGTCCATAGCCATGTAGCTTGTGTAGAAGGCCAGTATGCCAGACACTGTCAAATGTTTTGGAGATATCTAGTGTAAAAGCTTGAGCTTCACCGCTCTTATCAAGAGCCTGGTATATGTACTCTGTGATGGTCGTTAACATATCAGCAGTGGATGTGGTGAAGTAGAAACCATACTGTTTACCGGATAAACAGTATGGTTTCCACCTATGTTGAACCACTTCAGCATTAATAATAGCCTGGAGCACTTTTACCAAAAATCAGTAGGAGGCTGATAAGGCGATAATTAGAAGGGTCTGACGGTTCTCCAGCCTTCTTTACAGGAACCACAGAGGAGGACTTCCAGCAGGCAGGGAAGCAAGAAGCAGAGAGGCACTGGTTGTAGAGTTTGGACAGGTCAGGAGATTTCAGGGGGCACATTTCTTCAGGACAGTGATTGGGATTCTGTCACCTCCGCTGGCCTTATGTGGGTCAAGCTTTGAAATTATGTTAGAGACCAGTGAGGGAGTAATGTGAACGTCACTCAGTTGAGCCTCGGTTCTAGGTGGGAAGTCGTGTGCGGATACCCCAGATGAATCAAATGTTGAATTAGTGGAGAATCTGCAAGCAAAGCATGAAGATGTTCACTGAAGAGGTGAGGACCTCAAATTCATTGATTAAAGAGGAGATTGAGGGCTTGCTGTTATTTAAAACATTTTTACTGAGTGGCCATCAATCTTTGGAGTCGAATTTGTGAGATGCTATATGCTATTTTATTCTTTCAACAAACAACAGCTTAGCATCATTTAGGATCTTGAATGAATTATGAGCAGAGGCAAAAAGGTGCCTATTATGGTCAGACACATGTCTCTGATAAAACTGGAAGAAGTGATTCCTGTGGGCAATAACAGCCAAGCAAGCAGGGGAGAACCAGAGGGACGAATATGGTTTAAGTCATAACTTCCTGGCTGGTATGAAAGCATCGATGCCAGCTTTAACCTATGGAGAGACCTTGGATGCACAGTCTTCAACAGGAAGACTAAAAACTTTGTTTCAAGGTATGTCACACAGGAAATCATGGAATGACTCCCAGTCTGCTTTTTGGTAGCAATAAGATATTTGGCAGGTCTGGGGTTCCTGGAAGGAGGGGATGTGAAAAGAGATATTAACAGAGACCACAGCATGATCAGAGTTTTCAAGAGGGCAGAGCTGCATAACATGGCAAGAGTCAGGGATAGAAGTGAAACAGATCTTGCAGTAAGTCAGTTCAATTATTATTTTAACATTTTATCATGACATTTTCTATTATCCTTGGGTATATATCGTATTTTGGAATGTCTAGGATGTGCATTGTGGTGCAGTGGATATTGGCTTGGAATGAGAAATCGAGGAGCCAAGTTGGAATTCCAGTTGAATTCCTTGCATTCACTTACACACAAATACTCTTGGGAAAGGTATTAATCCATCTTTCCCTCCAGTTATGGGTTAAATAATAGGACAGGCAACCAGTCTACTGCAGAAAGTAATGGCAACCTACTGTGGGATAATCTTCTGCTCAGTCAGTCATGTCCCTTTCGAGACATGATTGTCCAAGCATGTATCATGTATGACACTTAACTGACTGACTGAATATAATAGTTGAAAACATGATTAAGGCTTCTACTGATCATAAAGTGGGGGATTGGTTTTATATTGTTATGAAGTAATAAATTGATTCCCCATTAATTACTAGGTAATAAAATATCTCTTCTCCCTCTAGCTTTGAGTCAAATAACAGGACAGATTGGGTTCTATAGCATTGGCTGGTAACCAGTCTACTGCAGAAAGCATTGATAACCTACTGTGGGAAAATCTTCTTCCCAATCAGTCATGCCTCTTTCAAGACATGGTCACCCAAAGCATGTATCACATATGGCACTTAACTGATTGACTGAATATAATAGTTGAAAACACAATTAAGGCTTCTACTGGGCATAAAGTGGGGGATCAGTTTTATATTGTTATGAAGTAATAATCTGATCCCCACTAATTACTACTTAATAATATAATACATCTCTTCCCCCTCTAGCAATGAGTCAAATAGCAGGACAGATTGGGTTCTATAGCCTTGGCTGGCAATCAGTCTACCGCAGAAAGCAATGGCAAGCTACTGTGGGATAATCTTCTTCCCACTCAGTCATGTCTCTTTTGAGACATGATTGCCCAAAGTGTGTATCACGTATGGCACTTAACTGACTGACTGAAGCTAGTTTTTAGTTGGACCTGCACTTCCTTTCTTGTACATGTCACATTTGTTTTTTTACTATGACACCTCGTTTAAGAACCTTAAGATAAGGAAAGTAAATGCAGAAAGCACAGGTGTAGGTGTAATCAGTGTCATGATGTTGTGGGTCTATGAATGGGCTTCTCATTATAAGGAGATTATCTCACCCTGAAAACAACCTTAGGAAATAAAAGACAGACTGATCTATCTGTACGTCAAAAAAGGAGTATCATGTTAAAAAGGGATCAAAACCATATCAGGAAATAAAACAATCTTATTTTATGTGAATTTTAATAAAAACCATTGTTTTAAAATACATTTTATGATGTGAGAGTTGGCATTTTGTGATCAGAATGCAGAAATTTTTTTTTTTTTTTTTTTTTGGTGTGGGTGCAACAAGAGGGAACAGGGCAATACAATACAGATTGTCATTCAGAATTTAACTGCATTTTATGACAAAATTTACCAAAAGTTCCAAATAAAATTACTAACTTAGAGTCAACAAATGCCTTCTCCTTTAGTTTATTTCTTTGTTTGGAAAAAGCTTCAAGCCTTGGATTTTTGTGTGTCTCTCTCCTTTGAAATATTTCATGTAAGTTATACAGTTCTCAGTGTAAGCCACATACTCATTTGGAAGAGGACGAGGTCCACTTTCTTTTCTTCTTTCTCAATTGATCACTGATATGTGTTAACAAAGGCAAGATGGTCTTGTGTCAGAATCCATTTAACATTCCTGTTTAGTACATTGAGTCTGAAAGTTTCATAAAAACAATGAATGTTTCCTTTTGTTATGTTAACATTTAGTGTGTGTGAGAAGTTTTAATAAATTATTAAATGTCTTAATAAATAAATTTAGAAATTTTCACCAACAGTAATGCTATGTGTTTAATCAATGAATGTCAAATATCTAAATCTAAACTTATTTATAAATGGAACTTTGTCTGTGTGTGTGTGTGTATCCGTTACCTATAGACTCCGAAATGGCTGAACCGATTTTCTTGAAAATTTACACAGTTGTACTATAAGCGTCTACGACACTCACAGACAAAGACATAAGAAACGATATTTAGAAGTTTCAAGGTTGCAGTTCTTACAATAGTGCAGAAAATCAATAATATATATATATATATATATATATATATATATATATATATAAAAGGCAAGATGTTTGTGTGTGTGTCTGTTTATCTGCCTGTATGTCTGTATTTTTTCAGCCCTTTTATTTTAGTTTTTGCTTCAGGTTTGGCTCTAAGTAGGTATAATTGTAGTTCTTAGTCTCAGCCATGATACCATTTACTCAAAGGACTTATTTAGCCTTCAAAATTCAGTTTACAATGAAAAAAACTTATTTGATATTGATACCAGGAAATCAAAATTTAACTTACATCCATTCATTTTTCTTTCAGTCTATGGTTTCGCTTTAACTGGAAACAACTATTGCTTTTTAGTCATTCGTGCTAATGTCCAAAGAGTCTGAGCTCCTGGACCATGGATTAGTTTTAAAGCTTTCATTATACCCGAGCAACGCCGGGCTTTACTGCTAGTATCTTTATAAGGAAATTCTTAATTCTAACATTATCATTTTCTATTCTTGAATAAAGTTTGTAGTGTGTGAAGAGTGGAAGTGAATTATTTTCCATTTGTTTGCTTCCTTTTTTTGTTTCTTTGGATATAGTGTTCTGTCAATCTTTTTAATGCAATGGGGGAGATGCTGTTGCAGGGCTGTAATCTGCACAACCAGGTATCTCTCACTACAGGACCACGAATTGTTCAAAGGCAAATTTTGGCCTTGGTCATATATTTATATATGAGTACTCCTCATTAAACTAACCATGTGTCATGTCTTACCACAGTAGTTGATGTGAAGGTTAAATTGATGATGCCAACAAGATGTCAAGGATTCAGTGAGTATTTTCAGTTGACAGCCACCATTTGTCATAATAAGCACATCCATACTGGATTTGAGTGCTTGAAGCAGATGAAATCTATGGGAAAATATTTGCAAATATTCTGAGAGCCAAGACCTAATTGTCCCTTGCCATATTCATAGGTTGGTTTGTTTTCTATTCCTTCATTTATCTCCATTTGTGACCCTTTGTTTTTTAAGGAACACTTTTAGACTTGTCTGTGTCTGACCACTTCCAGCTCAGAACTGCGCTTAGCAAAAGAGGTAGAAGATTAATTCGATTGGTCAGAAGATTAATTTGACTAAGTAGAAGATTAATTTGAGTGAGCAAAAGATTAATTTGACAGGTAAAAAGTGTAGACTGGCTACCACCCAAGGCTAAAGAGTTTAGTCTATGCTGCTATTTAACCCATAGCTTTTCATTGTTGATCAGTGGAAAAGGACAGTTTCTCAATGATGATGACATTTTTTAAATTGAATGAAATGATTGACAAAATTCTCACCCAGTTTATTTACCAGACTTCTCTCTGATTTGTCTATATTTCTGAGACGAGGTATTGTTATTATTTACACTATTTACATTGAACAAATTTTTTCAAATATTTTGATAGTTTTCTACAAAAGATGATCTTTGAAAACACTTACAAAGAATTTATAATTTTCAGGACTCCAGAAGATTTGTATCTTGTTGGTGACAATGATTCTTAATTTTGTAGTTATTAAATTTTATTTGACTTTGAGAAATCACACAATTTTTTTTTCCTTCCACAAAATATTTTGTCTGTTATTGCATTTCACAAATTGATGTTCTACTTTGTTTTATATTTAGGAAAGAAGACATTTGAGCAGTTAGTCGAGGAACAACTGAAAGAAGAAAAGGTTTGTATTTATTCTATGATCTATTTTCATCAAATATATATCAGATTTGTAATTTATGTAAAAAAAAAAATATGGTTTTGTTTCCATGAAAATCTATAGAACAGAAAAAACAGTGTAATGTTTTGTTTAAAAAATGATCGACATTCATTTAAGTATATCACAAAATGAAGCTTATTAAATAATTTAGTATTTAAGATTATTTTTAGTTTTTTAACACATTTCAAATGATTTTTATGTAGATGCAATGGCTATTTGTTTATTAACAATTCCTTCATTTTTTTAAATTAATGGCTGTATACAAACTATACAAAGACTTAACAGAAATTCTTTATCCGTTGTGGCAAAGAAATAATCTTTTCATGGCTCAACTGACTTCACAAAATTTGACCAAATGTCAAAACTTCAGAATTTATTCTGCAATCTTGGTTGGGCTCAAAACTTTTCAGTAACCCTCCCCTCATAAATGTTTTATACACACACACACACACACACACACACACTGCAGATTCTGTCTGTCTTTCTGTGTATCTGAAACTCTTCTAACTCAAGCCACACTTACTCTACATGGACATAATATATCTTTTTGGAATCCGGATGATCCCGGGATTGAAAATCTTCCCTTCATCTGGTGCTTGAACATCCAGCATTCGGATTTGTGTCCGGATGATGAAGGGAACAGTTAAAAATACATTTTAAAATAACTGAAAACAATGATTTTTAAAAGTCTTTATTTTATATTGACTTTAAAGTAACATAAAAAATATGCGAATTTAACAATTTTTGTTTTAAATTCAATTAAAAAGATTTCCAAAACTTTCTGAATTGAGAAAATCAATTCTATTTCTTCAAAATGCCAAGGAATCAAAGTGAAAGTGAGAGGTTTTTGTGACGTGAGGGTTTGAATTTCTGCAGAGTTTATGATTTGAAGAAAACTCAATTGAAGTTCCACTGAGTTCGGGACTTGAAGAACTCAATTTTCAACCTGAATTGAACTTATAGCATAAGTCAGGCTTAAAGTGAGGTTTTCAGGTTCCATGAAGTGAATTGAGGAATTCAAAGTTATTTCTTCAAAATCATCAGTGCTGTTTTCTCAGCTAGAACAGAGGTCCCTTTAGTTTTAGGTTGGAGACCAAATGGCCTCCACATAGAAGCAAGCTTAAAAATCAGCACAGTACAGCTTTTAAGCTATCGTGTATATATATATATATATATAATAGTTAAATATAACAGATAATGAATATCTATTATGTTTAATCATGAGCCGTTCTAAACATTGTATTTTGGCCTTAATTTCAGTTGAAAATAAAGAGAAAAATTGTCCAACATTTGGATATTTTTTTATGCTGGTTCTAAGTTTTCAGCTCATATGAGCCATCTTCAGAGAGGTTCAGTCAGTTAAGTGCTATATGTGATACACGCTTTCGAGACATGACTGACTGGGCAGAAAATTATCCTGCAGTAGGTTGCCATTACTTTCTGAGGTAGGCTGGTTGCCAGTCAATGCTATAGAACTCAATCTGTCTTGTTATTTAACCCATAACTTGAGGGAAGAGACAGATTAATACCTTTCCCAAGGATATTTGTGCGTAAGTGAATGCAAGGAATTCAAACTCGGTTCCTCAATTTGTTGTTCCGAGTCGATATCCATTGCACCACTACGCACATCAGAAAGGTTACAGGGACGTTAACATAAATACATCCACCATCAAAGATGATTTTATCTTGTGTTGACATAAAACATTGTTAAGCAACGATAAGTCACCGAATGGCAAAAGCAGTTTCTTAAGTTTGTAATGTGGTTCTGTGATGTATACAGCATGAGAGACCGAAATGTTAACAGAACCATATGTCTAACTGAAATGTAACGTGTTATGACCAGATTGAAATGTGATTTTATTAAGTGTGGGTTGCTTTGATTTAATGTAGATGGCATCCAATATCTGAAGGTTCTTTTTACTGTATGTATGAGTGAGCATTATTATGTTATTGACTAAAATTTGTCTAATATTACCTACACTGCTATGTTTTTCTAAGAAATGTTGTTTGATTGAACTCTGATCAGAAAGTTGACAGGTAAGTCTATGGGAGAGTGTGGTTGTAGTAAAACCAATATTTGTAGTGGGTTTATTATTAGTACCAGAGATACAATTTCTGAACGGGCATGTAAATTGATACACTACTTTAGTTTTCTGTAGAGGATTTAATTGTATGGTTATTAGAGACTATGAGGTCAATTGTTTTAAATTTTTTGTAATATATGATGAGCTTAATTTTATTATTTATTGGTTTAACATTTCTACGTATTATGTTTTTGAATGTTATTTCATCTTGTTTGTAATTATTATGCAATTGGTTGTAAAAATATAAGTTAATAGTGTAATATTTATTTTGACGTACACTATTATTATTATTATTGTTAGAGGTATTATTGGGTTTATTGAGATACATTTTAATTTTTTGATCAATGACTTGTTAACAATTGATTTTCTAACCTATCTCCTTTCTCTTGGTTACTACTATGCACATATACACATATGGACTCTTTTACACAAACACGCATTTCATTGTTCTCACATACTCATGCAATACAGTTTATATTCTGTCCAAGAACTCTATTAACAATAAAAAAAAAAGTGACATGACTCATTTAATACATTTAGCCAGCTTCTTGTATTCTTGTTATATAAAATTAATATTATTTGTTAATAGTATCATTGCTTAACAATGTTTTATGCCAACACAAGATAAAATCATCTTTGGTGGTGGATGTGTTTATGTTAACGTCCCTGCAACCACTCTGAAGATGGCTCATGTAAGCTGAAAGCGTAGAACCAGCATAATAAAAAAATATCCCAATGTTGGACAATTTTTGTCTTTATTTTCACCTGAAATTAAAGCCTAAATATGATGTTTAGAATGGTTCATTATTAAACATAATAGACATTCATTGTCTGTTATATTTTCCTCCTGAATTTTATTCTTTTTATGAAAATTGCGGGATTATTCTAAATGGCTGAATTACAAATACTCCCACAATAATATTTTATGCTATTGTGTCGAATCCTGACACTCTGAATTTTGACATTTAACAAAATTCATAGTAGAAGGATATATATATACATTACTCACACATACCATCAGATATAGTCCATGAGAAATCAGACAACAGGATTCTTCTTCTTCTTCTATGTGCCCTGTCCCTTCAGGACGTAGGCGATCATGGATCTCCATGTTTCCCTATCCCTTGTGGCTCTTAGTATGTTTGCTCCTGTTGCTCCTGGCAACCCCCGTTCCGTCATCCACCTGATCAGACCCTGCAAATATGTTATCCGCTGCCTTCCTCTGTCTCTCCTTCCTTCTATCTGTCCAGTCAGTATCAGGTTCTCCAGGCTCTCCTTCCTCATTGCATGTCCCAGGAACTTCAGTTGTCTCTTCCTGATGCTCAGCATCAATTTCCTTTTTGTTGCCATTCTTTCTAACACTTCGTCGTTGCTTGTATGCTCAGTCCACAATATCCGTAGCATCCTTCTGTAGAACCACATTTCGGCCACTTCCAGTTTTGTCCTCATTTTCGATGATATTGCCCAGCATTCACAGCCGTATTGAAGAACTGACATCACGTAGCAGTCTAGCACTCTTTTCTTCATTTCTATTGAGATTTTCCTGTGTGTTAGTATTTTGCTCATCTTCTGGAACGCATCCTTTGCCATGCCAATTCGCCTTCGGATCTCTGTGTCGCACTTTCCATCCCCTGTTAGAACACTTCCAAAGTACTTAAATTCTTGGACTTGTTTGATTCTGTTATCCCCCACCTGTATTTGGTATTTTGGGTTGTATCTTTTGCTGATGACCATGCACTCAGTTTTCTTAAAGTTTATTTGTAGTCCCTTCTTGTCACTCTCCACTGCTACTTTCTGTATGAGATCTTGCAGTTTCCTTTCCGTGTCCGCAATCAGTACTGTATCGTCCGCGTATCTTATGTTGTTCAGGTTGTGGCCTCCAATAACAAATCCTGGTGTGCCATCTAGGGTCCTCAAAATATTCTCGCTGTATAGGTTGAACAAATCCGGTGAAGAGACACATCCTTGTCTTACGCCTTTTTCTATCTTTGTGTATCTACTGAGGTCGTTACCTCTCCGTATGCAGGCCGTTTGCTGCCAGTAGAGATTCTTGATTATTCTTATGTCTTTGCCGAAAATGTCGAGGTTGCCTAGCATTTCCATCAATTCTTTGTGTCGTATTTTGTCGAACATTTCCCAATGTGATAGAATTACTCTTTTAGTTTCTGGTTCTTTGAACCTCTTATTGTTAAAGTAAACAACAAAGCACATCACTAAAATGATTTTAACTACCTGTTCCATTTAGTGATACAAAATTTTATCACATTTCCTCAAGTCAACCACCACCTTACATACTACCAAGTTTAAAACGGCAAGTATTTGAACACTTCCATAAATTGTCTCACCCATGAAGTTGTACAACTGTGAAGTTAATTACTGAATATTTTGTCTGGCCAAAAATGTCAACTGACATAGGAAATTGAACAAAAGTTTGTTTATCCTGTCAGAAGAACAAAATAAATAAGTACACCAAATCAGCTGCAGGCACACTCAGTACAGCTGATATATGATTCACCAACATACATATTCATATTGTAGAACCCTTACATTGTTCTCAAATACAGTGGAACCTGCCATATGAGACCCTCTTCATCAGTAACCACCTGTTGTTAATGACCGTTTTCATGGATGGTTGATTTGCTAATGTTAATTGACTCTTAGTGAGCGACCACATCCAGAACACAACTAACATCAACGAGTGAAAATCACTGATCAAGCGCCCGCTTTAAAAAATAAATCCATTTTGGTAGTACACTGCAAACTTCAGATATCCATTCGATTTGTAGAGGTAATTTTACTCTGCTTGTTTTGACAGATATCCATTCGATTTGTAGAGAGGTAATTTTACTCTGCTTGTTTTGACAGATATCCATTCGATTTGTATTGAGGTAATTTTACTCTGCTTGTTTTGACAGATAGCCATTCGATTTGTATTGAGGTAATTTTACTCTGCTTGTTTTGACAGACAGCATTTCATTTGTATAGATGTAATTCCATGCAGTTATAAAAGATGATCATTTCTTCTGCTTGCAGAAACAAGAACCCAATGCATCGCAAAATATCCCAGTGAAAAGGCCATATCTTCGTCGAGGTCAAGGCATTGCTCGATTCAATCCACCACCAGATGAGAAGTCTGTCCAAAGGGTGAAGAAAAGTCAAAGAGCTATGTCCAGCATCCCACCAGCCGTTGTTCCTCCGAAGGAGATCAGTCGTAGACCGATGTCTCAACCTGTCATAACCAGCAATAAATCCAAAGTCAGTGTGATTTTTTTCTTTCTTTTTCAATCATCAAAATTTCAAATTTTGTTCAAAGTACCAATCCACTGAATCTTTGCTTCTTTTCTTTCAATTGTTACTTTTTTTTTCTCTTTTTGTTAGTGATTTTTTTTTTTAGGACATCCCTAAAAATACTTTGAAGAAAAACTGGGCGGACCTGAAGGAGACTGCCACCACCTTTAAATTTGTTGTTTTTCATTTTTTTAAAACTTTTTTTCAGTGCAATCTTATCGATTACACCCTAAACTTTCCAGTTGACAAAAAAAATTTGAAAAATTTCAGTATTTCAACAATTTTAGCGGGGACTCAGTTTTTCATACAAGGTTATAGTAAATCGATCCTCCATTTTGGAACCACTTGCTGGTACGACATAACCACCACCTGTAAATTGGTTGATTATCAATTTCTTTTACTTTTTTCAGTGCAATCTTATTGATTAAACCCTAATCTTTCTGATTGACAGAAAAATTTGTAAAAATTTCAACATTTAAGCAATTTGGGTTGGGGGGGGGGGGCTCAGTTTTTCATACAACCTTATAGTAAATCAATTCTGTGCAATTAACTTTTTTGCTTGTGCATATTCAACAACTGAATCCTTTGTGAAATTTTTGAATAATTCTTGGAGTTTCCAAGGAAGATGTCATTGTAAGAACTAAAGAAAACTTGAAAAAGACAAAAACAAGAGCAACAACTCATCCCAAAAATACCAAAACAAAGTGATCCCAATGCGAGTGGTTTCAAAATGGACGATCAATTTACTATAACGTTGTATGAGAAAGTGAGCCCGTTCCTAAAATTGTTTAAATATTGAAATTTTTTCAAATTTTTTTTGATGGTTGGAAACTTTATGTAATAACTGATAAGACTGCACTGAAAAAAGTAAAAAAAAAATGAAAAACAACAAATTTAAAGGTGGTGATAGTCTCCTTAAGGTCCACCAAAAACTGCATTAATACTCATGTTAACTTGGGTAGGTTTTGCACAAGATCATATAATTAACAGACACAATGAAAGCAACTTTCTGAAGTACTGCTATGTTTAACCCTGTAGTATTTACATTACATACACACACACCCGAGTTTGAATTCCAGTTGAATTCCTTGCATTTATTTGCGCACAAATACCCTTGGAAAAGTTATTGATCCATCTCTTCCCTCAACTTATGAGTTAAATAAAAAAACAAAATTGGTTTCTATAGTCTTGGTTGGCAACAAGTCTACCATAGAAAGCAATGGCAACCTACTGCGGGATAAACTTCTGCCCAGCCAGTCATGTCTCTTTAAAGACATGATCGCCCAAAGTGTGTGTCACGTATGGCACTTAACTGACTGACTGAATATAATAGTTGTAAACATGATTAAGGCTTCTACTGTGCATAAAGTAGAGGATCAGTTTTCTATTGTTATAAAGTAATAAACTGATCCCCCACAAATTACTACTTAATAATACATCTTTTCCCCATCTAGCTATGAGTCAAATAACAGGACAGATTGGGTTCTATAGCCTTGGGTGGCAACCAGTCTACTGCAGAAAGCAATGGCAACCTACTGCAAGATAAATTTCTGTCCAGTCAGTCATGTCTCTTTCAAGACATTATCGTCCAAAGTGTGTATCACATATGGCACTTAAGTGACACACAGGTTTCATTAAAAACCCAACACTCAATAGCATCAGTGACATGTTTACCATATTTGGAACATAAAACATACACACTACTCTACAAAAATACATAACATTACATACATTCTGTTACAGCTAAAATAAAATCTATCCTCAATAATGGCTCAAGGTATAGTTGAAAGCGGTCAGATAAACAAAACATTCAGACAATTTTTATATAATTTATCTCCTAAAAGAAAAAAAAATCATAAGATCACATGAAAAATTACATAAAAAACTTAACCATAATACCATGTCTGTCATTTTTAATCAAACCATCTTAAAAAAAAAAAGAAGAGATTGCTGCTCAAATACCCAATATATATGTAATATTTTTTAATTTGGAAATGAGTTATTTCCGCAACCTAGGTTTCAAACTTTTGGTGTATTTCAGGCAAAAATCTTCAAAAGCTTCACAAAGATAGACTGAACTATCGCCTGGTTCACACTCCACCCACGTCTATTGTTCCCTGTTTAGGATGTGGTTTCCGGCTCTTTTCCAATCTCTTACTCTTACGTAGCCCCCTGCACACCAGTGGCCTTACCGCCTTGCTTGGGGTGATGTAATAAAAAAAAAAATATTGAGCACTTTTTAATACAACTGGTTACTGGTCTAATTTAATCATGACCAAAAACTTATATGTATGTATGTCTCTGTGTGTGTGTGTGTGTGTGTGTGTGTGTGTGTGTATATATATATATATATATATATATATATATATAAAAATTATATTTTAGAACATGTACAGAATTTTTTTTATATATCCACTACAATTGTACATTTGTTTCGACATTGAAACTACAATGTCTCATCAGGCGGTTTGGACAGGAATGGAAAACCTCTTTTCTTATATTTGGTCAGTTGTGTGTGGGATGTTGGTGGGGGTTAGTGATAAAGGAATAAGTCTTGTGGATTGACCATTGGAGTTTTGAAGAAAGTGGTGTGGGTAGTGAAGATGGTTGATTAATGGTTGTCTGTAGATTTTGTAGACAGATTTAACATTAGCAGTTAGAATGTAAGTTTTTATTATCTTGCAACTAGACTATATCCTTTGGATTTCTTAGAGGAGCAGGTAAGGGGTAGGATGCTTATTTTGTACAGAATATTTTTGTATTTAAGCAGAGTTTTAATAATTAATCTAATTTTGTATATTTAATCTTAATTTTGGATTTAGGAAATCGATTTTTTCTATTAAATTTTAATTAGATCACCATTTGCGGTAAGAGTTAATGTAAGAGGTAAATATATAGTATATATCGAGCACTGTTTGAAATTAATGTTTTGGACGTTGTAAAAAAATTTTTCTTTGTTCTGTATTCACTCGGGGAGATATACACACACACACACACACACATGGAGTGTAATGGTTTAATTGTCATCTAAATGATGAAAACATGAAAATAATACTGATATCTTGAAATACTGAAGAGTAAATTTATTCAATAAAATCCCCAATGGCTTCAACCATGGCCCCCAGATGATTTTGAAATCTTTTGCTGCTCTTCCAGACAATTTCCATATTTAAGTTGGTAAATGATGCCATAATTCTTGCCTTCAGTTTATTTTTGGTATTACAAGGAGTTTTGTTGGTCTCTCACTCAACAAACCCTCACACATAATAATCAAAGAGGTTGTAGACCGGGGACTTATGCCAGAAAGAAAACAATATTTCCTTGTCTGTGTGGATAGAGTTGTCATTTGCTTCATGTGAAAAGTAGATATTTTTATTAGAGATTTTATTGACTAGAAATCATAAGGATATTTTATTAGAGATGATTTCTTTAAGGAAAAGGCCAATATTCTCACTTTAGGTTCATGAAGTTGGGATCAAAGCATAATTTGATTTAACTTGTCTAGAAATCATGAAGATATTTGTTTAGAGATTTTATTGTCTAGAAATCATGAAGATATTTGATTAGAGATTTTATTGTCTAGAAATCATGAAGATATTTGATTAGAGATTTTATTGTCTAGAAATCATGAAGATATTTGATTAGAGATTTTATTGTCTAGAAATCATGAAGGTATTTGATTAGAGATTTTATTGTCTAGAAATCATGAAGGTATTTGATTAGAGATTTTATTGTCTAGAAATCATGAAGATATTTGATTAGAGATTTTATTGTCTAGAAATCATGAAGATATTTGATTAGAGATTTTATTGTCTAGAAGTCATGAAGGTATTTGATTAGAGATTTTATTGTCTAGAAATCATGAAGATATTTGATTAGAGATTTTATTGTCTAGAAATCATGAAGATATTTGATTAGAGATTTTATTGTCTAGAAATCATGAAGATATTTGATTAGAGATTTTATTGTCTAGAAATCATGAAGATATTTGATTAGAGATTTTATTGTCTAGAAATCATGAAGATATTTGATTAGATATTTTATTGTCTAGAAATCATGAAGATATTTGATTAGAGATTTTATTGTCTAGAAATCATGAAGATATTTGATTAGAGATTTTATTGTCTAGAAATCATGAAGATATTTGATTAGAGATTTTATTGTCTAGAAATCATGAAGATATTTGATTAGAGATTTTATTGTCTAGAAATCATGAAGATATTTGATTAGAGATGATTTCTTTAAGGAAAAGGCCAATATTCTCACTTTAGGTTCATGAAGCTGGGATCAAACTTCTCTTCTTTAGCAAGGCCGGATAGCACGTCTTCTTCATTGAACTTCCTTTTTTCATCACTTTTTGCACTTTTTTGTTCTTTTTCGCGTGGGTTGTCATTTCAAAGGAAAGGGTTTTGTAGTTCATATGTAATTTACTATTACTATTTAGTTTTATTGGTGTGAATGGTTGGTATTGACTTCTCTCTCACTTCATGTGTATATGTCATAAGCATTATGGAATGGGCATAACATCGCCATCACTAGTGATTATGCCAAGCACCATGATGTTGTCTGGATGTATCATCCACAAGCAGAGGATACAAAAAGTATCCTCTGCTTGTGATGCAAACACTTTGAAATTTTTATATTGGAGCTTCCAACATGAATGCCAAGCAATACATTTTGACATTTTTAAAATTTTTATGATATGTTAATATGTTAACATGAAGAGGAACAGTTTTGTTCTGAAACATGGAAATTTTTGTGTATTGATATTATGCTTTTATAAACCATTGTAATAACAAAATTACAATATTAAGCTCTACTCTATATCAAACACTCTTTATAAAAGTAAATGCTTGAACAGTGGGTTTTTAATCTACATGTTCTTTCACTTTTTGTAATATATATATATATATATATATATATATATATATATATATAGGAAAAACTCAATGCATCATCTAAGGTGGTTATAAATTTATAATTTATTTTGATGGGTAAATTATAGTTTATAACTGCTTTAAATAATGCATTGAGTTTTTCCTTCATGTGTATCATATTGCTCTGGATATTACTCATCCACCTGTCTGTATCAATCTTTCTCCTTAATAATCTATATATATCAAAATGGATATATATGTATGTGTGTTTGTGTATCTCTTTATTCTAACAAGCACTACTCCTCCAAAACTCTTGGTCCATTTCAACCAAAATTAAGTCACTTGTTTATGTCATGAACCTTTGATGTACGCAAAAATTTTTCGAATTGGTTTACAGGGTACAGCAGAAATCACCAAAACACTTACAATTTACGAACTCTTCTCCTCTGAAACACCTTATGTGAATTCAGTCATAATCAGATAACTTGTAAATCAAGGTCCAAAACTTTGACGTACACAAAATATTTTTTGAATCAATGTACATGGTTTATCAAAAATCAATAACAAACAATTTCAGGTAGTCTTTAGTGCACTTTTATTCATTTCTCCAAGACTCAACTGAAACCAATCACTGGTAGATCAAGGTTTGATGCTCTGATATGCAAACAAGTTTCAATTGACACACAGGGTGTGGCAAAAATTAATAGAAAACGTTTCTTTTTGCGATTGTTTATGTCTCTGAAATGCTTAGTTGCATTCCAAAAAAAATCGGGCTCTTTTTGTAGCTTCTGCTTTATCATATGCCATAAGAATTTCAAGTTTTCTACAAGGTGTCAACCCCTCCAACATTGCAGGGATAATGTCATTGCATCACATTACAGGCTCCTGTAATGCCCAACCCCCGTTCTTCTAATTGTACATACATCATTCCTGTTTATTGACAGAATTGATTAAGCATGAATCCCATTTTACAAATACAACAAAACAAATACTCACTTCGCATTTTTTTAACTTATACATCACGGCAACCTTATACTGGTGCTTTTTGAATAAGCACTTGACCTTACTATTTCAACATAACCACTAAAAAACCCCAAGCAATGCTGGGCTATACAGCTAGTTTATATTAAATTGATCTATTTAGATTATCCTCCCTGTTTAAAGATTTGACATATATATATATATATATATATAGCCCCATGCATTTAGATGTTTGTTTCTGTTGCCAAAGTTTCATAAAAAAGAATCAAAAGCAAAAACAGAGTCAACTTGCCTGACATTCTTCAATAATGAATGTCTATGTAGATTAGGTTCCAAAAATGCTGGCACATTGACATTGTACAGATCATTTGTCCACTCAATATTTGACATATGTTAACATCATTATCCTGATTTGAATCAGTCAGTTCATCACTATTAATGTCAGAAATGTTGACATTCGACTCATGTTGCATCATGATTTTTTTAAGATATCTCCTTTCTTGAAAGAATCACTCTTTTCCCAAGCCAATATATACACCAATAAGAATTTTAAGATTTAAAAGAAAACGTCTAAATTCTCAACCTTTTATTACTTAAAATAGATAATGCATAAATTAATTTCATTAATAAAATGATATAAGTAATAATTACAATATAAAAAGAAAAGTTAAAAAAATTTTACTCACTTTAATTTATTAGATTAAGTTAGATATTAAATTATATCACTTAGCATCCTCCATAATTTACCTTGATTTTTCAATTATCCTTTGTATATTTAGGATTTTAAAATATTGCAAAATAAAATCTTTAAATTTGACTTCCAAGACCAGAAAAATGTCGGCTAAAATAATTTTTCCTTTTGTCTTTATTTATTTATAGTCTTTTTACAGATATATTTTTAATTATAACTGAATTTGTGAACACAAACATATGTCTAGTATGAATTTATTTCTAATGATTTTAATTATGAAATCTCATAAAAAGTGTCATAAATTGGTTAATTATGAAAATTAAGTTTGGTTGGTGTAACATCAAACGAGAAACTGAAACACATTTACAAGTGAAGAAAAAGAAAATCTTTGAAGAGAAATACTGAATTTTATTTGAATTGTATTCTTTGACAATAGTGTCTGTAGATTCTCATAAATATTCAAGTGATTAAACTTTATAAATATCCATTGAATGTCGGCATATTTCTTTTATACACTATATAATAATGTTAAAATCAAGATCACTACTCTGATCTAGAAAATATCTTTGTGCTTGTCTGTATTTCTGAGATGTAGAATTTACATTATGGTACCCATAAAAAATGAGGTGATGTATAGGTATATCTGTCCCAAGTAAATGTGTCACTCTCCAACACTTCTATCTAAGAGTGTGTGTGTGTGTGTGTGTGTATTCAGTTGCTGGTAACACATCACTCAATAAATCTTGGGCCTAACTAATAAAACAACAACTTTTAAGCAAAATTTAACTTTATTCATCAACATAGTCTCCTTTTAGGGTGATACACTGATTCCAACATTTCTCTAACAATTCAATACCTTTTTTGTAGAATGATTTGTTTTGGTCTCAAAATATGCCTCAGTTTTCAATATCACTTCTTTCCTGGAGCATTTTTTTGAGGTTTGCAAACAGCCAGTAATCACTGGAGGCTAGATTCGGAGAATAGGGTGGATGCAGAAGCAATTCAAAGTGCAATTCATGCAGTTTTGCCATAGTTGCAATCGATTTGTGACATTGTGCGTTGTCTTGGTGAAAGATCCCATTTTTCTTCTTCATTTGTAGTTGTTTTTTGATAATTTCTTCCTTCAAATGCACCAATAATGCTGTATAATATTCGCTGTTAATGGTTCTTCCTCTTTCAAGGTAATCAATGAACAAAATACCTTGCACATCTCAAAATACACAGACCAAAACCTTTCCAGATGATGTTTGTGTCTTTGGTCACTTTGGACGAATTTAACCTGCTGCTGTTCAATCAGCTGACTGCCAATTTGACTTCAAAGTCAAGTGGTGGATCCACGTTTCATCCATTGTTACATATTTATGCAAAACTCTTTCTTGTTGTATTAAAACAGTTGCAAACAAAGGTCTGAATTATCACCGCATTGTTGTTTTTGATCTACTGTGAGTAAACGTGGTATCCACTTTGAACACCGCTTTCTCATTGACAAATGTTCATGCAAAATGGTGAATACACTGCCTTCTGATATGTTTAACTCCTCTGCTATCTCATGCAACTTCAGTTTATGATTGGCCAAAATGAGTTTGTGGATTTTTTTTGTGTTTTCTGGGACAACTGCCAATTTTGGGAAACCTGAGTGTTCAGTATCATTTGTGTCTGTACAATCACATTTAATGTCAGCATATCACCTCTTAACCATTTTTTCTGACAGAGCAGAGTTTAAATAACACTTATCAAGCCATTGTTTTGTTTGAACAGTAATTTTTCCTATCAGAAAGCAATGCTTTATCAACACGCGAAATTCAGATTTTTCCATTGTTTTAAAAATTTGCAACAGTAGCTTCACTTAAATAACTGTATTTGTAAAGTAATAATCCAATTGGGGCCAAAATTTTGTCATGTGCCATTTGAAGGTTAATACTTTATAAAAATCAAATGAATTTCTTATTAGTGGTGCCATCTATATGTCAGGCCCAGGACGTATTGAGTGATGTGTTATATCCTGATGAGTGGTCGGAGCAATTAATGGAATATCTTTTGACATAACTCTGTAGTCAAGATGCTGAATAATAACATCCCTTTAAAATGGCTAAAGAAGTGGCCGAAAGTGCTTAGGAAAATAGACACTGCAGACAATTTTTACACTTCGTTATTCCTGCCAAATGAAAAAATGTAAGAATATTAGAAAAACTCAATAAAAAATGCATCAAATTTTCCTTATTTGTCATATTCAACAAAACATGCACGCACGCACAAAGACACATTTATTTATTTGGTAATAATAATTTTACATTTCTACAGGTTCTAAGAAATCGTGTTATTAACCCAAGCAAAATGTAAAAATGGGGTTGAATAACGCGGGTTCTTAGAACTTGTAGAAATGGCTATTCCCCAAATGTAAAATATTGAATTTACACATGAAATAAATAAATATCTGCTCTGTAAATTAAATTTACATTGAGCTCTTTGTTGGATCAGTTTTAATATTTAACCTAATATTACTAGGATCCATTGAGATTATTTACCAAATCATTTCCTGGATTTATTACTGAGATATATATATATATATATATATATATATATGAATGTTTAAGATAATGTTAATAAATTGAATTTTATAAAACAGAACTTATTTTTGCAATACATTTCATTCCTTCAAGAATTTCAGCAAAGGCAAAAAGGTCATTGATTCATAAAACAGATCCTGAATTTGTAAATGCAGATAAGATATTGTTGAAAAAAATATCATGTTTTCAAATTCAGATCTGAAACATTTAAAAATATTAAAAAAAAAACTTTCAATGTTATAGAAAGAAAAATAAATTATTATATCAATCAATGTCCTCCATAATGTTGAATATATTTTTAATATTTTCAAATCTGAATATTGCATCATTTTCTCAATGCTAATTTTTCTGTGCATGTAAATACTGGTTTTACTTCATAAATCTCTGCATTTTGTCTTTCAGGAATGAGTGAAATGTTTAGCAAAAATAAAATTTCCTGTTTTGTCAGTTCATATATATATATATATATATATATATATATATATATATATATTCAGTGAATAAAAGTATGATATAAAAATATAAATGTAAATAATAATGAACAACTAGATAGAACAGGTTTATTGATGAAATTAATCCTATTAACAAAAAGGGAAAAATACAATAAATTCTGGCTTCAACATAGAACTTTTGATGTCATTCAGTTTTTTATTCATTTTTTTTTTTATATTGTTGTTTTATTAGTTGTCATTTGGTGAAGAACAGAGATGTGTTATAGGATCATGGATGGGAATCCAAAATTAATACATTTTCACCTCAATAAATTCCTTTACCTTTTAATGAGAATTGTATTCTTTCAGCCAAGGTTACTGTGTAGTGTGTATTTAATTACAATGAATGATTATGGCATTGAGTGTTTTGTGAAAATGTCTCACCAATGTCTATATAATCTTCTATTTTTCATTTATTTTTCATTTATCAGTATCACCCCCATGCAAGGTAGTAAAGACACAAGAGGTTACAGAGTGTGAAAGAATTAGGAAGAGAAAAATTAATAATGAGTGGAAAGAGTAATCAAGGAGACAATTGATAGTGATTGACATTGCATTTAAATTTTTTTATAGATTAAATTTGGCTAGGAAGCATGGAACTTTAAATTTAATTTTAAATTTAAATTTCAAGATGTCTTACCAGTATATTTCATAGGGTAATTTTTGTAAACCATTTCTTTTTTTTTATTCCTAGTTCAGGCTTAATGCTATGTTTTTGTTTTGTGTTGATTAAATCCTTTATTCAATTTACATTGTTTGGACAGTTGTCCTTATCTTTATTGTCATGTTTACGATGTTTCAGTTGTTGTACGTTCCGGCTTTCTTCAGGTACTATGAATTTCGAACCAAACTCATTATTTTGATCACTGGGGTAGATCGTTCTCATTCCATGTGCGATGTCACTTTCAGTAGTTTTCTTTCTTTAACTTAACTTTCTAAGTTATTTGTTCTCTACTGCTGTAGACAGGTATTGAACTCACAACAGTTTGGGTCAAGTCACTGGAACTAACCAACACCTATACCCACTGGGCTATGTGTCCTCGTTAACACATGGCTCAGTAGATATAGGTATTGGTTGGCCCATTGATCAAAATAAAGGGTTCGGTTTAAATTCCTAGCACCTCAAAATATCCAAAGCGTACAACAGCCAAATTGTCGTAAACATGGCAATAAAGATGAGGATAACAGTCTTGAACAACGCAAATAATCTAAATACTACCTATCTCAGAAATATACACGAAATCCTTTATTGTTTTCAAAATAGTTGTAATAAATTTTATATCAAGTTTATATAAATTCTTTTCAATTCTAAGTGCTCTTGAGTAGAAACTGATAATGATATCAAATTTTCATTTGTTGTGGTGTGATTAGAAGTTTATGAAATCATTTGTGTTAGCGGATTTTTGTAGATATTTAGTTTTAAATCTGTGCAATTTAAATTATATCAAAAAACAGTAATATATTGTTTCTATTTTTTTATTTTTTATTTTTATTTTTTTTCCTTATTCAGTGATAATGTCACTGAGATACAGGGGATTATTGGCAGTGAAAGAGAATGAAAAAACTTTAGAAGGAACTAGAAACACAATTCTAAACAGGGGAACAAGAAATAAATATATACTCTTGTTTAGAAGACTAGGGAGGAGTGGAAACCAGATTTCAGTTCTATGTTCACTGTTGTTTAGTTTATTTACAAGTTCATGTTTTATTATTTTGTGAGGAAATATCAAAGCATTATTATATATTGGAAATATGGCGATCCTTTCAATATTCCAGTATCACGCATCTCTGTATCTAAAAACATTTTGATATAAAATGTGGTATGTTTTTTTTTCTTGTGTAGGATTGTTTTCATCAATAAAGTTGCTTGAAAATGTTCTCTTCTGAATCTCACCATAACACAGTTTTCTATCCTGTCATCTATTTACTTTCTCACTCACACATTAAAACACCAATGACTCAAATATAACTAGTCTTCTTCTTCTTCTATGTGCCCCGCCCCTTCAGGACATAGGCGGTCATGGCTTTCCACATCTCCCTATTCCTGGTGGCTTTCAGCACACCTTCTCCTGTTACACCATGCAACCCTCCTTCCATCATCATTCCATTAGGTCCTTCAAATATGTTATCCGCTGCTTTTTCTTGTTTTTTTCCCCTCTATCTAGCCTGTTAGTATCAGGTTCTCCAAGCCCTTCTTCTATGTCTCGGAACTTCAGCTGTATCTTCCTGATGCTCAGTGTTAATTTCCTTTTCGTTTTCATCATTTCTAAGATCTCATCATTGCTCACCTGCTCGATCCATGATATTCGCAGCATCCTTCAGTTGCTTCAAGTTTTTCCTTCATCTTTGATGATATTGTCCAGCATTCACTGCCATATTGAAGAGCTGACATCACACAGCAATTCAGTACTCTCTTCTTTGTTTCTAGAGAAATTGTCCTGTTTCTTAATACTTTACTCAGCTTCTGGAATGCTTCCTTAGATGTTTAAGTGTAGAACTCCAGTGAGCCCAGAAAATCTTGGAGTTAGTCTACAGAGTATTTCTTACAGACGTCACAGCAGGTGCCTAAGCAAGACTTTGTTATTGTTGTAACCTAAAAAGGTCACTGAATGAGAAATAATCAAAGCGGAGGTTGAAAAATGAAATAGTAATCTTTATAACGTCAACTAAATACAATACTTGCCAGCAGTGGGAAGTAGATAACCACCTCTAGTGATGAAATGCTAGACAGCAATATAACTCCCCTGGCAATAGTGTCTCATGAACATAACCCATTAATGTCCTTGGGTACGTACACTCCTAGCTATAATCATTAGGCCGCCCCAGTGTGTTAAAAAACGATGTATTTCATATTATTTTTTAGTATTTATTGACAAGTGAATAATTGTAAATGAAAATAGAATGGTTCTTTTGTTAATACTGCACAATAACATGTGCATCAAATGAATTTATAAATATTTCATAATTACTTTTATTGCAGTTTCATCAATGAAAGAACAAAGAAAATTTAGGCTGATTTGAACGAGTTCATCTTTGCTTCCTTGCCTTGTAAAATTTTGCAAAGTAATAATGACAAAAGAACCATTCTATTTTCATTTAAAATTATCCACTTGGCAATAAATACTAAAATATAGTATGAAATACATCATTTCTTTTAAAAAACTGGAGTGACCTAATAATTATGGCCGGTAGTGTATATAACAATTATAACCACTAGAAAACAAGTTAGAACATTGGTGATGAGGATCAAAACTTATTCAAATTATAACTGGAGTTATGAGGATATTTGAAACGCCTACTGAATATAACAAGTGGAAAAAAATACTTGTTGCTTCAGTGCATAGGATATTAGTAACAACAAGAATTTAAACCATGTTGGTTTAATTTTTTTTTTCTTTGTGTATAGAAAAACAGATTTTTTTTAAAGATGGAGCAAATATTAGCTTCCATGGTAAAAATTTAGCAACAGCAATTGTTGTTGGAACTCCAGAAACAGCAAAAGTTAATGGAAATAATTCTGAAAGAAACAAAACTTGAACAAAATAATAAACTTACACTACAGGGAATAACAGAATAAAAGAGAATCCGAAATCTGAGAAGCAATGCTAAAGAAATTAAGAATCAAAAACATTGCTAGTCTGCAAAGTAAGAAAAGTTACACTGTAAAACTAAAGTAAGGAAAAGCTCTCACTGAAAAAAATTGGTATACAACAAGGTGCCGGAAAAAAATAATCACAAAATATCAAAAATAATTTGTGAATGTGAAAATGCAACTAGACACTAATAATAATAAAAACATGTTAAATATTAACCAGATGGTATATGCTTGATTAGAATCTATCGAATATTGATATGATAATCAATATTAGATTAAATACCTCATAACTATAACCTGACGATCAATGTTAGATTAAATACTTAACAAATATTATATATGAGAATATATGCTGAATTAAATACCTAGCAAAAATTAATTATAACATCCAAATCAGATGAAAATACCCATCAAATAAAGGCAAATAACAATTGACAGCAGTGTAAATAGTATACATAAATTTTTAATATTACAACCCATATTGTAAAGTAAATAATGAACTATGTTTACAATGAACAGTAAGTTCATTTCTCTTGTTTAACACATTAACATTGTCCTTAAATTTGATAATTTCTAAATTCTCATTGAGACAAAGGTAGCAAGGTGCATGAATGGAATTACTAGTTTGAGTCTTTGTAAAAAAATTTTCATTTAACAACATGTGTTTTGGTGGTTTTTTTTTCTTTTAATCACCAAAAGTACTTGGATAATGAAGTACTGTATTTATAAAAACTATTATTGAAAGATAGTGTGTGTTGATACTAGCGGTTTTTGAATGGGTTTTTAGTAGATCCGATATATAACTTTTTAGTATCAGGATTTTCGATTGTAGAGATAGTACAAATATAGACTATAGAACTAATTAAGCAATTATTATGCAGTGGGCATTCTTTAGAATTTCTACAATTAAATTTGCTGGTGATAGTTTTGTTATCTTTGGTATTATCCATTTGAGTATTTTGATGCACCAAGTTTTTTGTATTTCTATACTTGTTGAGGATTTTGTTATTGTGATTTTTAATTTTTTTTTTCTGGATTATCGTACAACAATAGCTTAACTTGAGAGTGTTATTATTGAATAATTTATTAAGTGGATTAATTTTGGGAAAGTGTTTATTAATAAGGCTTAAGAATTTTTGTCCCAATTTAGTTTTAACCATAATATTGTAAAGAGGAGTAAATCAGATGATTTTCTTAGATCTTTTCTTCTTCTTATTGACAATAGGGTTTCTGAATTTGATAGCAGTACCCTTATAACTGCTGTTCGTAAGGGCAGAATTATAATAATCACTATGCTGATCAAAAATTATTTTGTTAGATGAGTTAGTACTTAGTCTAGATCCAATAGAAGAGGGTATATGTTTAATATTTGTGTGTGTGCTTTTATATAGGTATATGTATATATATGTGTGTGTGTGCGCATGTGCTTTTATATATATGTGTTTGCATGTGTGCATGTGCTTTTATATATACATATGTGTGTGTGCACACATGTACGTTAATTTATATACATGTGTGTGTGTGCATGTGCTTTTATATGTGTGTGTGTGTGCATGCATGTGCTTTTATATATGTGTGGATGTGCTTTTATATATATATATATATGTGTGTGTGTGTTTACATGTGAATATGTATTTGCATGTATATATGTTCGGATGTCCATGTATGCATGCATGTATGTGTATATATATATATATATATATGTTTCTTTTTATCTCTGCATGTTTATATATGCACATATGCTTCTGTGTGAATATTCCTGCACTTATGTTTATGCCATAAGTTGTGTATAAGTAATTTCATGTATGTGGCTATATTTTGTATTTATTTTGTTGGTTCTGTTTTGTTTTTGTTTTTTTTTTGAGGTTGGGGTTAACACCCTGTAAGGCCATTAATGTCAGCATAATGAGAACAATGTTTAAAAACAGAATTTTCAGACATTCCTTTCTTACTGAAAAGTAATTGATTTACTTTTTGTTGAGAAACCTCACAGGTTTCTGAATTTGATAGCAGTACCCTTGTGGTGCAGTGGATATCGGCTCGGAACAAGAAATTGGGGAGCCGAGTTCGAATTCCAGTTGAATTCATTGCATTCACTTACATGCAAATACCCTTGGGAAAGGTATTAATCCATCTCTTCCTTCCAGTTATGGGTTAAATAACAGGACAGATTGGGTTCTATAGCCTTGGTCGGCAACCAGTCTTCCGCAGAAAGCAATGGCAACCTACTGCGGGATAATCTTCTGCCCAGTCAGTCATGTCTCTTTTGAGACATGATCGCCTAAGCGTGTTTCACATATGGCACTTAACTGACTGACCCTTATAACTGCTGTTCATAAGGGCAGAATTATAATAATCACTATGCTGATCAAAAATTATTTTGTTAGACGAGTTAGTGCTTAGTCTAGATTCAATAGAAGAGGGTATATGTTTAATATGTGTGTGTGTATGTGTTTTATATAAGTGTATATATATGTGTGTGTGTGTGTACATGTGCTTTTATATATATGTGTGTGTGTGTGTACATGTGCTTTTATATATATGTGTGTGTGTGTGTACATGTGCTTTTATATATATATGTGTGTGTGTACATGTGCTTTTATATATATGTGTGTGTGTGTGTGTGTGTGTGCATGTGCTTATATATATATATATATATATATATATATATATTCATGTTTACCTGTGAATATGTATTTGCTTGTATATATGTTCGGATGTCCATGTATGCATGTCTATATATATATATGTGTGTGTGTGTGTTTTTTTTATCTCTGTACGTTTATATATGTGCGTATGATTCTGTGTGAATATTCCTGCACTTATGCTGATGCCATAAGTTGTGTATAAGTAATTTCATGTATGTGGCTATATATTTTATTTATTTTGTATTTATTTTGTAGGCTCTGTTTTATTTTTTATTTTTTTTGGAGGTGGGGGGGGCCATTACACAAAATGTCAGCATGATGAGAACAATGTTCAAAAACAGAATTGTTATACATTCCTGTGTCCTTTCTTAATGAAAAGTAATTGATTTACGTTTTGTTGAGAAACCTCACAGGAGTGTCTCAAATTTCTGATCTTTAACATTTTTCTCACCATGCTTCTATTTTGTCTAATATATAATAAATATCATTCCGTCTTTTCAAATTACTCTCATCAGCCTACCATACCTATAAATATATATGTATTATCTTATATGTTTCTTTTTTCATCTTTTTTCTTTGGCTGGTGTGTTTTTTGTCCTTCCTCAGATGTATGTTGCATTTGTTGATCTTTCAAAGTTGCTTGGTAATTATTCTTCTTTTTCAGCCTATTACCTAGACTGTCACAATCTAATAGAACCTCATGACTGAGTGCTAAGGTTTCATTGTTGTAATATTAATATGAGAAAAGACAAGATGAGATGAATATCACCTGTTTTTATTTGGGAATTAACTTTATTTTGATTCATTTTTAATTTATACAGCAGAATGAATAAACTTAAGTAAATAATTTAAAAAGTGAATTTTTAAAGAACTGAAAATGATTTCAATAAATTCTATTTTCTTTCCATTTTAGACGACCAAAACTGAATCAGCAAAGTTGAGTATGAAACCACCTAAATATCCAACCAATCGTCAAAAGCTCAAATTGGGAGTAGCCCCTAAACATGTGCCTTCAGTCACCCCTACCCCCAGCAGCTGTGAGGATCAAAGCAAAGCTTCTTCATCTTCCTCCCAGAGTGACCAATCTGCAGTCAGTTTCTCATCTGTTTCCAATGCTATTCCTACCAATTCAAAAGAAGTGGAGAAGATTTTAAGGGCAATTTATGATGGTAAACCAATCAGTGAAACAGAAGATTTAAACGAACAAGTTGCAGAGAAATGCAAGAGGATTAGTCCAACTAACAGCGTTGAGGTGAATGGTATTTTTTTTTTTTTTCATTTTGTTAGATTAGTGCTAGATTTCCTTTTCATAAATAGCTGAATATTGTAAAACAGGGTCTTAACAGCTCACCATGACAGTATTGTGGAATCGTTCTAAATCAGTGGTTCCCAAACTTTTTTCTGTCATTTCCCCCTACATCCAGTTCAACCATCCAGATTTCCCCCTTCATGTGTATGAGAGAAAGAGCATTTAAATCACACTGAGACTATTTACTAATTTATTTTTCAAATGTACAAATATACTGATAAACTTATAGTTACAGAGTAAAGTGGATAGAGAGCAGTTAGTAACAACTAAGCATAGCCATAGAGAGCGGTTAGTAACGAATAAAAGGACTTTTGTTTGTTCTTCTACTTCAGAATTAAATTAGGGAGAAGGGTGATGCTGCTTCTTGTGCACCAGTGTATCAATATCAGGGTTAGTTTTGACAAGCACACAACGTATGAAATTTTTTTTATTTAGTAGGTGCTGTAATTATTTCTCCTGGTAGCTTCAAATTTCCTCCCAGGGGAAAATTTCAACCGGTTTGGGAATTGCTGTTCTAAATGGTTGCTTACTACTCATTTTTGAGCACAGAGATCTGTCCAATTGGCTAGACAAACCCTATTACAGATACATACTAAATCCACAGAGCACCCCTGTGTTTTATACTGCAACTATGCTGAGCAGACATTAGTTATGGTTTCTGGGAGAAAGTGCATAATATGTCATAAGCAAGGTCAGTATGCTCAAACCCTTGGCTACAATGGCTTGTGACTTTGTGTTAGAACAACTTCCACACAGTTTTACCCACCTAATTTTATTCACAAATCTTGAGGCATGGTATGGTTTTCAAGAAGCCATCTTGATAAACAAACTGACCATGGTGAGATTTGAATCTGGACCTCTAACATTTTGACAACTTTGCTATGTGCCTATAGAAATTGTTTTACTGTCATAATCAGCTGCAATCTAAACCTTTGTGTAGATCAATGTTTTTAAACTGGTGTTTCCCAGAATCCTATCAACAAATATAATCTGCTTACATTTCTGATTAGGGGACATTTCAAACTATCTCTTCAGAAAAGGTTTAAAATTACTTAATTCATATCACTGAAAAGGAAGATTATAAGGTTCATTTTAGACATTTGGTGCTTTCTTTTTTTTATATCACTGCAAAGGTAAAAATGCCTCATATGCAACAAAAAAGATATGTGCTGTGTACAGTGAAGGTACAGAAGTGGTTTGCTAAGTTTAGAGTAAGTGACTTTTAGCCTTGTTGATGGAGAACACTCAGGCAGACCTCCACTATAGATGACGACCAAATCAAGGCTTTCACTGAGAATAAACCACATTTTACAATGCGTGAAGTGGCACAAACATTCATCATCCATAAGCAATTAGTGAAGCTTGGGTCTTCAAATCACTACAATGTTTGGGCACCACATGATCTGAGCAAAAAGAATCTTTTGGATTACATATCTATCTCTGATTTTCTGTATAAATGCTATGAAGATGTACTATTTTTCAAGCAAATTGTGACAGGTGATGAGATATCATTTACAACAATGTGCAGCAAAAAAGATTCTGCTACTGTACTAGCTGGATATTTATGCTTGCTTCTTGGAGTTGACCTCTGTCCCCCTATCTCCCTGCTTAATATATTAGAATGTTAGTTAAACAACACATAGTCAAAAAGCCCTGTTGGTAGCCAATTCAACTGCCCAAATAAGTTATTCTGATTGAAAATTTGCAGAAATTAACTGGTAGAGAAACTAATTGTTTTTTAATTTTTTCAGGGGTATGACTCTGCCAGTTTTAATTCTTTGTCGAATCTGTAATGGATATCTCTACTCTTACTAAGTTAAAACTTAGTAACATTTTTTTTAACATGAGTAGATAGGCTTTCCTATCTTCCGACCCATACTCCTCTCCTCCCTCTCTTAAACAGAAATAGAGGCTCATCTTTGTTTCCAGTTTAGGAATGGATTCCTGGTTTCTTTCCTCCCCTAAAGTCTTAATACTGGTGTTGTCACAAATATTTTGTGATATGTGTGGATGGTGGCAACGTCTCTTCATACTTGAGGGTACCAGATTGGCAGTTTTCTGGAAGTTAGGACACCAAACTCTTGTGTTGTGTGTAGAGAAACTTCTCTGATCATCAGTTGAATAATACTGGGGTTCTTGCAGTGCCATGGAGGGATGTCCTTGCAAACTGCCAGTTCCCTTCCTGAACATTTGATGACTAACTGTTTTTATTGCCTGGTGAGTTACTTACAGAAGTAACTCACCATAACTATAAGCAATCAAAGGTATAAAACTAAACCAGCCCAGCAAAAAATCCCCTAAACATTTCTTTTTTCTACATCTGTGGTATTCGTACCAACTTTTGAAGTGTGGAATCATTCATCTTTGAAAAGTTTGTAGACATCCTAGTTCTGCGAACCTAATCTTAACTCTGCAGTTCTCTTCTCTGGTTTCTTGATTCCTGGCCACCTTCCTCTCTTTAGAAAGGATTCTAATGTCCACATGCATGTTTTGGGAGATCCTTCTTGAATCTTCAGATCATTCTGGCATGTCACCCTCTCTCTTTACTAAACTCAGTCAGCTACCTCTTCTTTTTCTACTGCTCCTCTTCCTATCATCACTGTTGCATGCTAGATAGTATTTATTTTATTTCTGACGTTATAGACGAAGCCTTTTCCTTACATTCATTTGCAAATATATTTGTGTTTGTTGATTTTAATGCCCATCATGCCAAGTGGCTTAAGCTCTTCATAAATGATTTTCCTCTTGTTATCAGTTCCAAGTAGCTATTTATATAGGACCACCATTTACTCCTATCTCAATAGGAAACCCACCAAAGCTGACAAAGTAAACCCAGTTGCTGCTCTTGAAAAGGACCCCAATCAGTGGTTAACTGGGTCAGGGAATGGCTTGTAAATTGTAATGCCTCCAAAATGAAACTGATCTTCTTCTGACCACCAAAGAGAAACTTTCTTGTCCCCCATCAGCTGATGCTAGTCTTCTGAAGAGCAACACACTGCACCTCGGCTTACGGCCATATCATATTGAATACATTGGTTCTCGCTCGATCACCGAAGTTAAGCAACGTTGAGCCGGGTCAGTACTTAGATGGGTGTTCGCTTGGGAATACCAGGTGCCGTAAGCGTTTAGTGATGGATGTGCGTTTTGGTGCAGTGGATATCGGCTCAGAAAGAGAAACTGGTGAACCGAGTTCGAATTCCAGTTGAATACCCTGCATTCACTTAAGCACTGGTACCCTTGGGAAAGGTATTAATCTGTCCTTTTCCTCCAGTTATGGGTTAAATAACAGGGTAGGACTTGGGGACCCTACCCTTAAAAACAAATCCCAATGAATCTTGATACTCGAAAAAGAAAAAAGTATTATGGAACACAAAACTTACATAAAAACAACAATAAATTGTTGAAAGAAAAAGGTATTACTAGCAATAAATAAATATTTAGTTAGCAATAAATGACCTGTCGAGGTTGATATGCCATAAAACAAAACAGCCAACCAACACTGCACCTCCTAGGGCCTCACTTTTTCAACTGACCTGAAATGGAACAACTGCATCAAATGCATCTACTGCTAGGAAAGTTGGGTCACTCTGTTGTGCCGGAAACTTCTTCTCATCAGAATCCATCTTGCCCATTGACGAATCTACAATTCACTTGTGAATACTGTTGACATATCTGGTCTGGTGCTTCTGCTATTCATCTAGAGATTCTTAACAAAATCCTAAGAAGGATCTGTGATATAATCGGTCCTGACTTGGCATCTCGACTTCAGTCACTTTCTCACCAACGTGACATGGTTTCCCTCTGTTTTTTCTATAAATATTTTTGTGGCGGCTGCTCTCACAAGCTTTTTGCCCTGGCGCCTGACTACATAAACTTAAGCATGCTACTAGATTGGCATCTAGATCCTACCTTTTTACCACTGAAATAGTTAAATGTAACCACCACTTCTACTCCAACAGTTTCTTTTCTCACACTTACCACAAGTGGAATTCCCTTCCATTTACTTGCTTCCATGATAGCTACAATTGCCAAAAATTTAAATGCATCAGTTGCCATCTCATTTTCTTCTTGAACCCTATTCATCTTTTATCCTTTCTTCAATACCCTCTGTACCCAATTTTTTCTCTCACTGTAACACTACACACTAGTAACAGTCCCACCTTGCTTTGGGTGAAATGATTTAAAAACACCAAAAACAAAAGTGACATGAGCCATCCCAAAAGCAGGTCTTCATTCTAAAAAAAGCCATGCTATGCATCTGGTGAGACTGGTGCTATGGTCTTCTACCAAGTAACCAGTCAATTGATTCTGTAAATTACTGCTTGCAACTGGACAAATTAAAGGCAGCAATTCAAGAAAAACTCCCAGAATTGGCAAAGAGGAAAGGTGTTGCTTTCCATTAGGATAATGCCAGACCTCATCTTTCTTTGGCAACCTGGCAAAAATTATTGCATCTTTGCTGAGATGTGTTACCCCACCCATCATATTCACCAGACATTGCTTCTTCAGATTTTCATTTATTCAGCTCCTTGTAAAATAATCTCAATGGTAAAAATATAAAAAATATAGATATTAATAATGCTACATGATAATTGGTATGCACGGTTCCCTGGGACATAAAAACTATTTCAAAGGTGGTACAACGATAAAAAAAATTGATAAATGCTGGCATAGATTGTAATTTATGCTTAAATGGATTATAATTTTATTTTATATCTTGGAAGATTTTAATGAATATTTTATGTTGTGATACTTTTGCATTAACTAATTTGCATATCCAAAGAATTATCCCATAATAAAATAATTCTATTAGCAAACTTATTAACAATGAGAATTCATTTTTAACATCACTGTAATAAAGGCATTAAAATTTTTTTTTTTTTTTTAAAAATCAATGAATTTTGATTTATATGTAACAGATTGTTAAATTGGTTCTGAGAATGTTCATTCTGTCTGAAATTGTAGCTTGTTAGATATTCTAACTAAATTAGCAATTTAATATATATATTGTCTTTATCAATGAATTTCTAACGATTAAAAACTCTTTTTATTCCAGGTCGAAAAGTCAGATTTGGCTGAATTTGAGTTCATGGAACAAATGGCTGATGATATGTCGTTCTGTAGTGATTCTTCAGTGGTCATGAAATTTATGGACAACCGTCTTCCAATTCAGGTCAGTTTTAGGGGATTGAACATCAATTAATTTCAATGAACAAAATCAGAAAACATCACAGAATATAATTAATGGAATATAATTAAGAAAAGAAAAGAAATTAACTCAATATTTTTTTACGAAACCTTCAAATTCTTTTTACTTTAATGTTGTTTTTTTTTTTTTTTTTTTTTTTTTTTTATCTCCAGATACCTGATTCCTCAAATTCTAAAAAGTCATCCCCCAATCAAAGAACCCATTTTGGGAAACAATTTGAGGAAACACGGTAATCTTTGAGCTTTTCTCTCACTTCTTTACAGAATGTTACTTGATTGTGGGGTATGGATTGATTTACTTTATCATTATCAGTGTGGAAAATGAAATTGGTTAATAAAGTTCGAGCTTCAACTGAGATTTTTTTTGCATATTTTGTACTAGTTTCTTTATCAAAGGCATGAATCCATTTCTGTTTCATCATCAGATATCTCATCACTAGTATGGTACACAGAAAAGAGAATGGGTGAATGAGGCTGTGTCATTTTTTTTGTGTAAGAGATTCTTTTACTTTTCATGTGCACTATATTACTTACGGACACAATGCCCAAGTGGATATAGGCGTTGGTTAGTTCCAGTGACTTGACATGGCTCAGTGTATATTAGCGTTGGTTAGTTTTAGTGACTTGATCTTTAAGGACATGTGGCTCAGTGGATATAGGTGTTGGTTAGTTCCAGTGACTTGACATGGCTCAGTGTATATTAGCGTTGGTTAGTTTTAGTGACTTGATCTTTAAGGACACGTGGCTCAGTGGATATAGGCATTGGTTAGTTCCAGTGACTTGACATGGCTCAGTGTATATTGGCGTTGGTAAATTCCAGTGACTTGACATGGCTCAGTGGATATTAGCATTGGTTAGTTTTAGTGACTTGATATTTAAGGACTCATGGCTCAGTGGATATAGGCGTTGGTTAGTTCCAGTGACTTCACTCTCAAGGACACATGGCCCATTGGATATCGGCTTTGGTTTTACTTATATATATATATATATATTAGCAGTATAGTCTGGCATTGCTCGGGTGTAATGAAAGCTTTAAAACTAATCCATGGTCCTGGAGCTCAGACTCAGCCTAAAGAATATTTGTGTGAAGTTTGCTGAGAATCGGATAAAAATTGTGGATTTGTATTTGTATAAAGGACATACAGACAGATAAACATACACACACAAACATCTTGCCTTTTTTATATATATATATATATATAATCAATCTTCTGCACTATTGTAAGAACTGCAACCTTGAAACTTCTGAATATCGTTTCTTATGTCTTTGTCTATGAGTGTATCAAATTTGATTAAAATCGGACCGCTTCTTCTATAATTTGATTTTTTCGATTATCGATTTTCAATATTTATTGGGGTCACCTCAACGCAAAACCTAACTAAGAACACTCGCAGACGCTTAGAGTACAACTGTGTAAATTTTCAAGACAATTGGTTCAGCCATTTCGGAATCTATAGGTAACGGACACACATACAAAGTTCCATTTATAAATAAGTTTAGATATATATAAAAGCAAGTTTCATTAAAAATGATAGAAATGCTGTGGTTAAGTTTTTTTTATATAATTTTTCATGTGATTTTAAAAGTTCTTTCTTTTCATTACATAAATTATATAAAAATTGTTTGAATGTTTGATATACTTTATTCATAGCTTTTTTCAGCTATACTTTCAGTCATTATCAAGGATGAATTTTATTTTACTTTTAACAGAATACAAAGAGTTGTTTTATGTATGTATGTATCTAGAGTGATAGGAATGTTTTATTTTCTAAACACAATCTGCACATTGTGGCTGTGCTTATAGTTGATATTGTTGAGCATTGGTTTTTTTCTTTTTTCATTAATAATGCTTTCATTATTTTTATAATAAGTGTAACTGAAAGTGCTTGAATAAATAAAACCTTCAGACAATTTTTATATAATTTATGTACTGAAAAGAAGAAAATTATGTAAAAAAAACTTAACAATAGCATTTTTAATAAAACTTGCATAAAAGAGGGATTTCTGCTTAAATACACAACTTTAGGCTCTCACACTCTGATTGAGCACTGTGGAGGAATGATAGACTTTGAAAAAAATAGTAGCTACTCAAGCATCTTTGCATCGTTCATTTAGTAATGAATTTGAACACTCTCAGCTACTGGCGTATGTTACATTATATATAACATGCTAAAAGTCCGCTTTCTTCTACTGAACGCCACTAGTTCAGTGGTAGAATCACCGACTGATGTCAATTCGGTCGGGTTTCAATCCTGGCTAGAAGTAATCAGATGTCTAACCGATGAGCTGATGAGCTGTGATACAGCAAAACAGATCTAACTGTGGATGACTATATATATATATATATATAAATGTAAACTTATCCCTATACTCGTTTCGAAAAGCCCTCTGAGTATACATGTGGAAGGAAAAAATGGTCATAAAAAAAGAGAAAGAGCTAAGCACGTGAACATCAGTCAAAGTATGTAGCCCAAAGAAAAAACTTGATTTTTTTTCGATTATTGATATTTATCGGGGGTACATCAACACAAAAGCTAGCTAAGAACACTCACAGACACTTATAGTACAACTGTGTAAATTTTCAAGAAAATCAGTTCAGCTGTTTCAAAGTCTATAGGTAACAGGGACACACACACACACAGATAAAGTTCCATTTATAAATAAGTTTAGATTTCAGATTGAGAATTCAACAAATTATATGTGGGTTCAAATGATGCTATAGCTAGTTTTTCTTCCTCACACAATATAATTTACATTGTTCTCTTCTTTTTTGCCATATTCATTCACAACATTTTGGCTGTTGTACACTCCAGCCTTCTTCAGATGATTAAAATTTTGAACCGAACTCTTTCTTTCAATCATTGGAGAATATTGTTCTTGTTCTATGAGCCATTCTACTTCCGGATGTCTTGTTTCTCTTTAACACAGCAATCTCAGTTATTGTTCACCTTTGCTGTAGCCAGGTATTGAACTCAGAACTATTTGGATCAAGTCACTGAATCTAACCAATGCTTTTATCCACTGGCTCGTCCTATAAATCTTTATCTTAAAACAATTTTTCCAGAAAATAAGTTTCTCAACTCCAGTAACTGTTAATACGCTTTCTATCATTGATGGGTGGGATTTCCGTCCTAACCTTTAGTTTGAAGTAGCATGGAACATCAACATCTTCATTATGTCATTGTTTTAATCAATACCATATGTGATACATGCTTGAACATTCATGTCTCGAAAGAGATATGACTGACTGGACAGAAGATTTTCCTGCAGTAAGTGGCCATTACTTTTTGCAGTAGACTGGTGACCAACGAAGGCTATAGAACCCAATTTGTCCTGCTATTTAACCCATAGCTGGAGGAAGAGAGACTGACTCATACCTTTCCCAAGGGTGTTTGCATGTAAGTGAATGCAATTAATTCAACTGGAATTTGAACTCGGCTCTCTGATTTCTCATTCAAGTCAATATCCACTGCACCACAATACACATTTTGTTTACTCATCAAGTTAAAAGTGTGCTTGTCTATACTTCTGAGATGAGTTAGTATTTACATTATTTACACTGTTTGTACTGTTGTCCTCATCTTTATTACGATATTCACATTATTTTGGCCATTGTATGCTTTGACCTTCTTCAGGTGCTAGGAATTTTAATTCAAACCCTTCATCTCAATCACTGGGGGTATATCGTTCTCATTCCATGTGCGATACTACTTCTGGTAGCCATGTAATTATCTCCCTTGAACTCTCTAAGTTATTTGTTCACTACTGCTGTAATCAGGTATTGATCAAGTGGATATAGGTTAGATCCAGTGACTTGACTGAGAGTTGTGAGTTCAATACCAGGCTACAGCAGCAGTAAACAAATAATTTAGAGAGTTGAGTTAAAGGGAGATAACTACATGGCATCCAGAAGTGGTAATGCACATGGAATGAAAATTATGTACCCCAGTGATTGAAATAGAGGGTTCAGTTCAAAATTCTTGCACCTGAAGAAGGCTGGAGCATACAGCTGAAATCTCGTAAGCATGGCAGTAAAAATGAAGACGACAGTCTGACCAGTGTAAATAATGTAAAAGTGTGAGTTGTTCATTTTAGTCATCACTGCTGCTGATAGTCTCAAGTAACATGATTTCTGTTATTTGGTAAAGTTTCGTATGATTTATAACCAAACCCAGTCTTTGAACAACTTATTTTCAACTATTCAAATGATTTGTTATAATAACAGTTAATATTATCAATGCAATCACAAGTTGAAGTTAAAAATTCTTTTTCTCTTTTTTCCTCCTATTTCCAGGAGTTTATCATCCGAACTACTTAGAAATGGCAGTCAGAACAGATCCGAGTCTATTTCTTCAGATCAAGATGATACACTTGTAAATTCTGATACTGACATTTTAATAGGTTCACCAAAAAAATGTATTGAAAATGAAATTGATAGTGACAATCAGTCTTTGCTTGAGTATGAAGAATCGGACATTGATGAGGCTTCTGTTTTATGTGGAAATAAAAATATTCAGACCCAGATTGACCACCTGTTTGAAAACTCAAGTCCAGGTGTCAGAAAAGGTGACCAGTTGTCGAGTAAAGACACAGCTGCCAAGTTGACCCGTAAAGTAACTGTTGCTTCTCAGTTTGATTTCAAAACAACCAAAGGATCTGATGTAGTCTTCCCTTCTAAAGTTCTTACAAGGAAGATTGCTCCAAAAGATGATTGGTCAAAGCAGAAAATGATGCAAGACGCTAACTCTGTTAAGAGCTCTTCGAGTGCTGACACACTATCTGCTTTTGGACAGAACGGTCGAGATGAGAGCGTGGAAGGTGGTACAAATTCTGACATCCATTCGTCTGATGAATGCTTTACCGATAGCAGCACTGTTGAAAATTCTGGTTCAAACAGTTCTAGATCTTCCTCTGTTACTGATGCGTTTGATGACCATGATGAGTGGAATGATACTTGCGATTCTGTTCAGAAGAATCGGAAACATTTAATTCTGAAAGATCCTGAAACTGAAGAAAATACTATAGAAACTGTTGGCAAATTTGTTGGTACGTATGGGTCTTTTTTGTTTGCTGAATGGTTTTACCATTGCCGCCATAAAAATGTGTGTAGGGGGGTTTCATTATTGGATTGTCCAGACCAGTGGTTCCCATTCTTACATTTGCAAAGGGGGAAATAATTACACTGCTCATTAGCAAGAAAACAATTCTTAGATGGATTTTCTTATGTCCGAGAGAGAGAGTATGCTTATTGTAGATGGGCGGCACTGTGTCTAACAGGTTTGGTATATTGGTACATTTTTAAAATCAATTAGTGAAACTTAACAGTGTGTTTTGACTACTCTTTTTATCGTACACATGGAAGGGGAAGCCAGGGTGATTAAACTCTGTGTCCCAACAGATAGATAACAAGGTAGATAATTTTCATATAGTTAACCATGTTTGTGATGACAGTCAAATCAACATGAAGATTCTTTGAAATAGTCTTTGAGGTGAGAGATTCTTTATGCAGTGTATTCCTTTTAAATCAGAGTTGCTTTTGCTTAATAAGACCTATAAATCCTGATCGTGAACTAAGGTTTCCAGTTCCTTCTAAAATATTTTCAATCTGTTTTAAAAATAATAGCCACTTGCATCTTAGTGGCTTTGTTTTCTTGCTTGGGGCAAAGCGATTTAAACAAAAAGATACTTTCATTTTATTTTATTTTCAACAAATGTTGCTTCCACAGGCCATTTCAATCAGTTTGTCTCCTTCCTCAGTGATATTTTAAGACCTTGAATAAGTTCTTGCTGTTTTCCAGTAGATGGCTGGCATTTCTAGAACTGTGTGTAGTTTCAGATGGTTATGCATCTATCAGAAAGTACTACATGCAAACTTGAAATTCAATGTTTGTCATTTTGCCAGAATGTAAACAACTTTGTTTTTCATAGTGTTAAACATGTTGGGTTTCATGCCCAAGAAACTGGACTTGCATGGAATTTTACTGCACTAATTTATTCCAAAGAAATCTGCAATTAAAACACACAAAAATTCTTGTTGAGACTGACGGCACCATGCAGAGATTGGTTAAGACATTTCAAAAATAATGATTTTGATGTTGAAGATAATGATTATCCTGGTGCACCTGTTTGAAGACAAAGAATTGGAGGCATTACTTCATGAAAACTCATGTCAGGCACAAGATGAACTTGCATAATCAAAGGAGTTGATCACACAACAGTTTCAAAACATTTGAAAGCATTAGAAATGATTCAAAAGCAATGACATTGGGTGTCGTATGAGTTGAAGTCAAGAGACATCGAATGAAATCTTGTCAAAAATGAAGTTGTTTCATTGGCAGAAAAGAAAAGTTTTTTTGCATTGTAGTGCAACCAGCAAGGAAAAGTGGATGCACTACAATAATCCTGAACGTATATGATCATGGGGTAAGCCTGGCCATGCAACAACGGGGGCAAAGCCGAATATTCATAGCTCGAAGCTTCTGCTCTGCATTTGGTGGAATCAGCTGGGTGTAGTTCATGATAAGGAGCCACTCAAACCGACCGAAACCATCATGGGAGATCACTATCAACAACTATTGATGCGTTTGAGTCAAGTATTGAGGTAAAAACTGCTGCTATCCAAGTAAAGACACGACAGTGATTTTACAATATGACGAGGCTAGGCAACGTTGTGAAATGGGTGAAAACCTACTTGGAAACATTTAAATAGAAGCTCTATCCCAGTCACTGTATTCACCAGACATTGCTACATCCAATTATCACTTGCTTCAATCAATGGCACATGGCCAGGCTGAGCAACACTTTCATTCTTATGAAGATGCCAAAAAATAAGTTGACTCATGGTTAGCCTCAAAAGACGTTTTTCTGACGTGGAATTCAAATGCTGCCAGAAAGATGGAAAAAAGTAGTGGCTAGTGATGGACAATACTTTCAATGACATGTTTCTTATTAATTTTTGTAAATAAAACATTAATTTTTTTGAAAAATCCATGAGAAATTATTCAAGGTCCTAATAAAACAGTCCAACATTTGATTATTGGGCGGACCTGAAGGAGACTACCACCACCTTCAAATTTGTTGTTTTTCATTTTTTGGGACTTTTTTTTAGTGCAGTCTTATTGGTCATTACATTAAGTTTCCAATTATCAAAAAAAAATTTGGAAAAATTTCAATATTTAAACAATTTTAGGGGGACTCACTTTCTCATACAATGTTATAGTAAATCGATCCTCCATTTTGGAACCACTCGTGTTGGGGCTGCTTTGTTTTGTTTTTTTTGGGACGAGTTGTTGCTCTTGTTTTTTGTCTTTTTCAAGTTTTCTTCAGTTCTTACGATGACATCTTCCTCGGAAACTCCAAGAATGGCTTTATTCAAAAATTTTGCAAAGGATTCAGTTGTTGAATATGCGCAAGCAAAAAAGTTAATCGATTTACTATAAGGTTGTATGAAAAACTGAGCCCCCCTTAAAATTGTTTAAATGTTGAAATTTTTACAAATTTGTTTGTTAATTGGAAAGTTTAGGGTGTAATTAATAAGATTGCACTGAAAAAAGTAAAAAGAAATTGATAATCAGCCAATGTACAGGTGGTAGTAATGTCGTATTGGCGAATGGTTCCAAAATGGAAGATCAATTTACTATAATGTTGTATGAAAAACTGAGCCCCCACTAAAATTGTTGAAATATTGAAATTTTTCAAATTTTTTTTATCAATCAGAAAGTTTATGGTGTAATTGATAAGATTGTACTGAAAAAAGTTAAAAGTTAAAAAAACAAAAAAAACAACAAATTTAAAGGTGGTGGTAGTCTCCTGCAGGTCCGCTGATTATTGCATTCAAAGGACAGACAAAATGTTAGACATTATGCAGGTATTTTCCTGTGGTTCAATCTGTTCCAAAGGTCCAAATTCAAAAACAGCACAAGAAACTTTGATTTTTGATTTTCATTTCAACATCAGTTGTTTCAGTTTCTTTTATTGATTCTGAAATATAAATTGTATTAATATTGGCCAATGAAAAGGCTCAGATTTAATGATGCCAATAATATCTAATGAAACCAAATATTCTATAATAAGGCTATCAAATTAAACAATATTTTGGAATTACTGTAAAAAGGATCATATTTAAGCCAAAAACATTTTGAAAATTTCTTGTATTACTGTAAATTCTGTAATTTATTTTGTAGCCATGGGTTTTACCCAGAATAAATCCCAGTCAATAGAGAAACATTTATTTTTTACAATGAGGACCACTTGAGGTATTAGGCAGACGTGGCAGAGAAAGAGGCATGATTTATGGGTTGGGTTTGTTACTGGCATATCAACTCCATATGGGCCATTTAATGCCAAAATGTAATTTTCTTGGAAGTTTTGGTAATTTAAATGTATTGCTAGTAATTTTCCCTTCTTTTTCCAATAATGTAAGTTGCTATGAAAATTTATTGCTGGTATTCTTATTAGAAAATATATTTTTATACTTTCATAGTCTTTTGACCCCATTTTGAAGGTTCACTATTTACCCATAGTTGGGATCCTAACAGGTGCTACCAACCTGAGTCAGAGTGGATCTGGGAACAACAACAATTAAAAGGTGGCTCCATAATCCTCAAAACCTCTCAATCAGAGACCTATGTTCTAGATGTAGTTTATCTTTATACCCAGGAAGAGCAGTCCATGGAGATTTTTTTTTTTTTTAATCACATTACCCCAAGCAAGGCGGTACGGCCACTGGTGTGCAGGGGGCTACGTAAGAGTGAAGAGATTGGAAAAAGAGAAAGCCGGAAACCACATCCTAAACAGGGAACAGGGATGAGCCTCTACACCTGTTCAATAGACGTGGGTGGAGTGTGAACCGGGCGATAGTTCAGTCTATCTACTCCAATTGAAAAAAATAAATAAATAAAAAATAAAAAAAATAAGCAAAAAAGAAAGTGAAAAGATTGGAAAGGAGAAAGTTGGAAACTACATCCTAAACAGGGAACAAGGGATGAGCCTCTTAACCTGTTCAATAGACGTGGGTGGAGTGTGAACCGGGCTATAGTTCAGTCTATCTACTCCAATTGAAAACAAAAATAAACAAAAAAGAAAGTGAGAAGATTGGAAATGACGACCAAAGTCAAAGGAAAATGTACCAGAAACCCTTTAATGGTTGACCCTAGAATTGAATAGGTTAAGATTATATTAATCGGGGAAAGCATCCTTTTGGGAATTGGTGCTACAAAGCAGCAGTCTGTGGGGAGAAGCTGCTTGAGTGGGATTTATAAAAATATAAATGTAGTTTGTCTAAACACTTTCGATGGAAATAGCAATAGAGCGGTGACAGACTTGTAATGAGGTGAAATCTTAACTTGAAATGATCCATTTTGAATGAAAATTAACTTTAGCTACTGTCAACTTTAATTTTAATGTTCAACTGAGTTTTCCAATTTTTAACCTAAATTCAAAAAGTAATAAATAATGTTTTTCTGAGATGTGGTAGTATTTACAGTATTTATATTATTTGGACCATTGTCCTCATCTTTGTTGCCATTTGTACGATGTTTCAGCCGTTGTGCTCTCTGGCTTTCTTCAGGTGCTAGGTGCTGGGCCATGTGTCCTTCAGGATATAGATGTTTGTTAGTTCCTGTGACTTGACCCAAAGAGTTGTGAGTTCAATACCAGGCTAGAGCAGTGGGGAACAAGTAACTTACAAAGTTAGAGGGAGATAACTCATGACATCCTGAAGAAGCACTATTGCGTTAGAAATGGAGTTCATATCCCCCAGTGATTGTAATAAAGGGTTCAGTTTGAAATTTGTAGCACCTGAAGAAGGCCGGAGTGTACAACGGCCAAAATGTTGTACAAATGGCAACAAAGATGAGGACAATAGTCTGAATAATGTAAATACTATAAATATTACCTCATCTCAGAAATCTAGACAAATAGAATGATCTATTATTAAACGTTGTACAAATGGCAACAAAGATTAGGGCAATAGTCCAAATAATGTAAATACTGTAAATACTACCTCATCTCAGAAATATAGACAAATAGAATGATCTATTATTAGACGTCATACAAATGGCAACAAAGATTAGGGCAACAGTTTGAATAATGTAAATACTGTAAATACTTGTTTCTTTTAGTGGCCATAGACAATCCTGCGAAAGAAAGTGTTGATTAAGATGGAACTATGTGATACACTGTAATATCTTTGTAAATTTATTTTAATTATTTTTATTTGGAAAGTTTTCTTTTTTTATAGTTAGTGATAAGACGTCTACATCTTCAGTTGCATCTCCGCCAACTTCCAAACTTGTCAGTAAATTATTTCCTGTTCTCCAACCAAAAACTACCAAAGAAAATAAAGCCGAAGAGGTAAGTGGATTTATATTGGATTTCATTTTCTCTTAGAATTATTTTGTTTTCACTCTAACTGTAACACCCCAGTTGAAGGTCCAAGCAATTTCTCCGGTGGCCATTCTTCACGCTGTAATGTTGCCGAGGGTTGGTTGAAAAAGTTGAAGTCTCAAGCTGGGGGCACAAGATAAACTATTGAAGGAACGAACTTCCACAACTTGGATGAGTTTAATCGATGCTTTATTTCGTTCAGTTAGTCTTGCAGTTGGGGCAGGTGATGTGACACTTAGCTCTAACTCTAATTAATGGAGATCAAATGCTGAACCGCTCGACTCAGATGAACGGAATTTCTTTCTTCAGTGTGCCTGGCACACGTAGATACTTCAAGCACATGGCTGGCTGAACTGATTGGCTTGGAAAAATCACTTGTATTTATATTGAAATAATCGGAAGTCCACTAGACCACTGGGTTAAAATGAAAGATAAGCATTGGCGACTGTAAGTCCGAAAATTTCAAGGTGCTTAAATTTTGCTTCCTTTGATATGTAAACATCCCGCAGACATCCCATCTGCACTCAGCCTCCAACAACTTATTTTCCAGGATTTTATCTTTTTTATCTTAACAAAGCTTTGTGTGAAGGCCGTCGGATGTTTTTATAGTCCTGGCACTTTACCAGTAACCAGGCGTTTTTTTTATTGCCTGGAGAAAGGGAAAATTCTATTATCTTTTCTTTATTTTCTTAATGTGTGGTCAAGATACAGTAAAGACAGTTTTTGACCTGGTCACCTAAAATCTATTTCCTAAACGTTTATCTTTTATCACATAAAATCACTTAGTCAAATATTTTACTGGAAGACTGGTAGGATTTAACAGTAATCTGATGCCCTTTTCTCTTCCACAAATTTACTTATAAAAGAAAAAGAGTTTATTTATTTATTTTTTTCCTTTTCTTTTTCACTTAGTACTTTTGTTAAACGAAACACGTTTTTAAACTATTTGTCTATTCTTAACCATTTTCTATTCTTAATCTATTATAATAAAATCCATATTTTACAAATCCACCTTAATATACGCCTAGTTATCGTGTCAAGCTAACAGACAAGGATAAACAAGCAAGAAAAATTGGAATTGTTATTTAAAATTTTCAGATCAAGTAGAATAAGAATTGCAATCATTATACATATTATTCAGATTAAAACCATCAGCCTTGTTTTTTCATCTCCTCAGTTAGAATAACACATCGGTCTTGTGATAGCTTTTCAACTGATATGTTCCCTTGTCTTTTTCACGCATTTGTATTGTCCTTGAGGGTGATTCAGTAATTTTTGTTTTCATCTTCTGGCCTGAAGATGTTTCTTTTTTTTTTCTGTTATCAATAATAATATATTTTTTCGAAAATGAAACTGTAATTTCTCTCATTCAGGCTCGCCAGTGTAAGCTGCAGGCAGTTTCACAGGTCCCTGTTGGAGATGGTGTGCAGTCTAAACTACTTCGGGAAAAGCTAACTCAGTTGGAAAAAGAGATTGCTCGCTTTCAGAAGGAAAATGCAAATCTGGAGAAACTTCACAGAGAAAGAGAAGAGGTACTGTAGAATAATCTTGATTAGAATTTTTGTTTATTAATTAATTACGATCTTTCTCATCTTTTTCTTTTGATGAGATGAACTTTGAAGTAATAATGAAGAGTTTATTGACACAGTGTTAGGATAAAAAGTAACAATAATAAGATGGAATAAAACTGGTAATAAAATAATAGGAATAATAAAGTAGACTCTGTATATACATGAGGACTTTACATACATACATACATACATATATATATATATATATATATATATATATATATTGATTGTTTAATACTTAGTTTTTGGTCATAATAGGGTTAGACCAGCGCACATTTGTATTAAAAAGTGTTCAATATAATTATATTGTAGAACTTTTGAATATTTTTTTATTTTTAAATGAGTTATTACGCGACCTAGGTTTCTACCATGAGTGGTGTCTTTAAGCAATTTTTAATAACAAAAAAATCGCCTGAAGACACCACTCATGGTAGAACCCTAGGTCACGTAATAACTCGTTTAAAAATGGAGAATATATATATTTAGGCAGCATATCTTAATTCAAACATATTTAGTTGAATAACATAGACATGTTGTGTCTATTTTTATACTGATTCTTTCCAATTTGATTCTTGATGTTAAATTGAAATTTCATCAAGGAAGGTGCCATAGTTTTATCTATATTATTTAATTAAACATATAAGATCCCAAGTAGGAATGTATGCCGATGACACCACAGTTTACTCTCGCCTCAATCCAAAATCTGTGGTGGACTGGGGTAAGACATAGCTTGTAAATTTTAATGCTTCCAAAATGAAGCTGCTATCAATTAACCATCATAGACAATCGCTCCTACCTCCCATTAGCATAGAACAGGCCTGCCTCCCCAAGAGTAAAACAGCATGCCTCCTTGGCCTCACACTCTCAGTGGATCTCCAGTGGAATGACTATATCAAATCCATTGCTAAATCCACTGATATAAAAGTCGGTTATCTGTGCAGGGCCTGGAAGTTTTTCCTGCCTGAGTCTATCCTGCACATCTATAAATCTACTATCCGCCCGTGTATTGAAAACTGCTGCCACATCTAATCGGGTGCCCCTGCTATTCTCCTCGGAGTTCTTGACAAAATACAATGGAGAATCTGTAATGTGATCGATGTCGACTTGGCAGCCCGGCTGCAGTCGCTCTCTCACTGGCGTGCTGTGGCTTTCCTGTGCCTCTTCTATAAATACTTTCACGGCTTCTGCTCCAATGAACTTAGTTCACTGGTGTCCCCTAGGTATGAATTTGCAAGAGATACTAGATTAGCAACTAGGTCCCACTTTTTTTTACAGTGAAACAGATAAAATATAACTGCAATTTCTACTCTTACAGCTTCTTTTCTCGCACTTCCCGCCTGTGGAATTCCCTTCCATTTACTTGCTTCCCCGACAGCTACAATCTCCAAGAATTTAAATGTAAGGTCAATAGACATCTATCACACTAACTCGCATCCATTCCCTCAAACACTCTTCTCATCTACCCAACCCCTATCTTCAGTATTCTCATCCGTCTACCACTCTTTCTCATCACTTTCCCCTCCGTAACCCTCTGCGCAATAGTGGCAGTGGAATGTCTTGCTTGGGGTGAAATGATTAAAAACAAATATATATATATGAGTTAAAGATCAAATGCAGATCAGAATCTCACAAGACGATATGGTAAAGAACAAATAGGAAACATATTAATCTCACATGTTTCACTTTTATTAAAGCTTGATTAGAGATTGACAAGCAGAGGTATAATTAAAAATAAAAATAAAAATAAACTGAATACAAATTCAAATACCGGGATTTGTCAAATAAATTGTGTACAATACAAAAATGTTTGTAGGGGATCTAAAAACTTGCATCTATGAATGCAAAAGAGATTTGCATTTAGACAAACAATCAAACTTCATTACATTGCATAGAAACGATGTTGGAAATAATTTTGATTTCACTGATACCACTCTAATTAAAAAAGAACATAATTCTTTAAGGAGAAAATACTTTGAAAGTATTGTATACCTACCTATATACAATAATGGTATGTTCCTATCTTCTTAAATATGTGGACACTATTGAAGTAGAGGAACGAGTAGCGTGATTATACTAACTGCTCACAAGCACTGGTGACAAAGATTGTGCCATTGACCAAAGTACAACATTGGCAACGAAGATTGTGCCATTGGTAAAATACAGCATTTTGGTACCAAAGATTTTAGCTTTGGTCAAATACAACCTTTTGGTAATGAAGATTGTGTTGTTCACTAATACAACATTTTGGTGATGAAGATTTTTGCTGGCAAAAATTTTGGTTGACCTTAAGAAAAAAATCACTAAAACAGCATTTCTGCAACTAAGACTTTGGGCTGGAACTCAACTAAACATTCCACGAACATGGTATCGGTAAAAATGCATGGATAAAAAGTCAACTTTTGTGAAGGTTTCCACGTAAAAATTCGCCAAGGAATATTGCTATAGGAAGATTACGAAAGTACAAAAAAGTATTTTATTTTGGCTACAAGGATTTTCAAGAATTACATATCAGCTAGTTGTGCAAAACACAATCCAAAGAAAAAAAAGCACAATAATATTCCGACTAAAACATCATGAAAAGTTATGTGGAAATGAAAATTCAATTTACAAAAAACATGTAACATAGAGAGGATTTCTCTAAATACAAGTGTTACTTGGAAGTAATTAGGAGGAAATTAAGTGTTTTTTGATTGACAGTTGTAGAAAAAAATATATAGAAATATATATATATATATATATATATATATATATATATATTTGCAAAAAGTAAAATTGGGGAGTTTAAAAAAAGAGTTGTTGGAAATTTTAAGGCAACAACGAGAACAAAAACATCTTGAAAATTTGAGGAATGGTTTTTGAAAGAGTAAAAGATATTTACAAGTAACATGAATGACAATTTCAGTGGCTTTTTTTTCTCAGGATGCCATCATGAAAGCAATAAAGGATTTTAACTGCAGGGCTGAGGAAAACGTAACCTTTGCATTGTATTTCCGCAGATACAAAGACACATACAAAATGGACTGCGTAAATTGGTCAGACCAGAAAAAGGTCAGACTAGTTCTACAAAAATTAGGTGATGTCGAACATACGAAGTTTATGAATTATATTCTACCAAAGAAGACAAGTGACTTAACATTTAATGAAACTGTTACGTTACTTTCGGAGCTGTTCAGCCGAAAATGTCATTATTCTATAAGAGATTGAAGTTTATGAATTTCCTGAAAAATGACAAGGAAGACTTCACTACGTTCACTAGCATTGTGAATAATCAGTGTGAGGAATTCAAATTGGCAGAACTAAGCCATGACAAATTTCAAATGTTTAATATTTGTGCAAGGGTTAGTGTCAGCTAAAGACACAGAAATCAAGACTAGGGTTTTGAATAAGTTGGGTTTATTTTAAAGTTAGTACAGATTGGATGGAAAAATTCAAATTATGGAACTGTCCAATCAGTTCATTTTGCCAAAAAGTGAGTTTTACCAACAAAACAAAAGCTCTATGAAAAGAATTAAAAAAATAAAATCTCAGGTATTTTCTGGTGGCTTTAGCAGGTGTAACAAGTTAAAAGCAAAATTCAAGCTGAAGGAAGACGTACAACCAGTTTTCAAAAAAGAAAAGAGATGCACCCTTTGAGTTGATCAAACAAACAAATGACAATCTTGATTGACTTAAAAAATGGGTGCTTTGTCCCAAGTTGAGCATAGCAACTGGGTTTCGCTGAAAGTATATATTAAAAAAAGTTGAAAGAGATACAAATCTGCACAGATTTTTCCAAGGGCTTAAATGATGCCCTCAAAGATTATCATTACCCACTTCTGTGGCTGGAAGTTTTTCGGAGTGCCAGGAAGCATCATTTAAAAAAACAAAAAGTATCCTCAGATTTGTTTTTGGCACACTATGACCCTAAAAAAGAATTGATCATAGCAAGTGACGCAAGTGCATATGGTGTCGGAGCTTATATTATACATAAATTTAATGACAGCTCTATTAAATTGATTGCACATACATCCAGGATGCTTCTTCCAGCGGAAAAAAATTACTCAGTAATTGAAAAGGATGGTCAAAAAAGGGTTACCAAATCACACGGCTAACAGATTGCAACAATGGGGAACCATTCTTCTAAATTATGACTTTAGAATGGAGTTCTTGCTGTCGAGTAAGCTAAGTCATGCAGAGGGATTGTCTAAACTGATTCCAAGGATTAATGAACCCTTCAAAGACGGTCATTGCTACTCTACAATCAGAAGTAGAGATTAAAAATATTTTGTGCAGTACTGTGTGGGAACTACCTGTAATGTTAGAGGCTATAAAAAGGAAAGCACTGGATGACAAATTCATTATTGAAATGAAAAATAAATTAAAAGATAAGACTAAAACTGAAAAATAAATTAAAAATGAAAAATAAATTAAAAGATAAGACTAAAACAGACTCTGAAGCTTATTCAATATGTGACAATGTTCTCAAGTATGGTGAAAGAGTAGTGGTACCATTATCAGTACAAAAATGGATCCTGAAGGAATTCCATGCCGGACACCCTGGTATATCTATAATGAAAAGCTCTTTGAGAAGCCATGTATTACTGGTGTAGCATGGATAGAGACATTGAAACTATGGTAAAAAAGGCAATACAACCAAATAAAAAAAAATTGCGGTCCGCAATCTATCAGTGTGAGGAAGTGCTGGCTGCCATAATGGGTTATGTCCATACCCAGTCGGCTCCAAGTCATGTCTGTTCCCAGCCGACCCCTCCGCCATCTCGCTGGAGCGGGGTCGATTGACTGGCATGTTTGGCATTCCTTGACCACCGCTCTCACTGCACTTTTTGACACTGACGGATTGGTCAATTGTACAAAATAGCATGTCCGTCTCACTCCGGGGTGCCCACTGATGTGGTGTATTTCCCTGATTTTGTCTGCCGCCTCCACAGAGACAGCACATAGTAACGGTACTGGCCCAGCTTCTTTCTTCACGGCATCAATCCATCTCTGAGGCACCCGAGTGAGCCTATCAGCGAGGTTGCAGTTTGAGGTGACAAGTACCACATCCACAGACAGATTGTACTCTGTTACTAGCTTTCTTATGGTCTCCAACCTCCGTCTGATCAGCATCTCGCTGGCCGCCTTGGTGCGCACCCTGGCCTTACCTGTCAGTGTGTTTGATATCCAGTGGTACACGCACAGCGAATCTGTGTGTATGTGTAATTTCTTGACTTTCCACTGGAGTGCCAGGTTAATGCCTTTCGTCACCGCATCGAGCTCTGCCAGGTTGATGTGAGCAGCGTCATTCGTCGGTCGCAGCCAGCAGGCGTCCTCAATCGCAGCTCCGTTCTCCTCAAGCAGCACACCAATCGCCACAGAGCTCGCATCCACCCACACGCTCAATTCGTCTCCCTGCACACACCAGTCTCCCTTTGCGGGGTCATCCTGCTTTACCCTTGCGATGGTCTCCTTCACCATGCGAACCAACAGATCGTCCGTCGTTTCATCATCCCAGTCTTTGGTGACTGCGCTTGCCCTCCTTTTTATGGTGCCTGTTGCTACACGAGTCCATCCACACACTGGTAGGTGCCCCACAAGTTTTCCACACAGGGAGAAGACCACTCATCTCGTGAAGACTTCGGGTACTTCAGGAACTGCAGTTCCGCGCCCCCACTTCAAGGTCCCCCGCTCCTTTCGAACTTTCAGGCCCAAGACACGGGCGCCATCCTCCAAATGTTCCGGGTCCTTGCAAATCAGGCCAAACTCGGCCAGTTTGGTCCTTACGCGTGATGTCATCAAGGTACGTCGATGTCCCCTCTTTCATTGTTTCTTGCTGTGACAACACAGCGTTGACTATGGTCTTCATTATTTGGGGTGCCACGTTCAGCCCGAAGCCCAGTCTGGTAAGGCAGTACCTTCTGCCGGCAAACACCACCGTCTGAAACGGCCACATCGTTTCGCTGACCCGGACCTGCAGATACGCTTTTCTTAGATCCAGCAGGGACACATTGGAACCCTGCTGGCGCCATTCTCGTAGCTTGCTGGCGCAAACATCAGCATCTGCCGTAAATGCATCAACATGCGCATTTAGTTCGCGGTAGTCCATCACTGGCCTCACTTTTGCTTTGTTGTGCTGAGTAACCGCCATCAGCGGGATCAAACCTTTGGGAGGTCCAAGTTTCTCATAGGGGTAAGGAATTAACCAGCCATCCTTGATCCATTCACGAAGCTCCTCTTCGTATGCAGGCCTTATTTGGTCGGGCACATGGTACTCGGCTACTTCGTTCCGCAATTTTGCTGGCTCCTGATTTCCCGACCACTTCCATGAGGCGGTCCAAGCCTTCTGGTGCTGGTCAAATTCGACACTAAAGTCTGGCTGGTCGATCCTCAGCGCTGCGCACACTGGGGTCCTCTCTTGAAACTGCACTTCCCCCGTCTGCGTTATGTGAACACCACCTAGGGCTCTGATGGCATCATAGCCTAGAAGCAGGTCAAAGTTCAGTGGTTTTTTGAGCGCTACTAGCGCCTCGATGTTGGCCGAGTTTCCTGTTCTTGTACGGATGTTTATCGCACCCACCCCGCAACATGTCCGCGATTCTCCACTGATGGTGGTTACCCTGACACCCTTCTCCTTCCAAGTGTGGCAGAGGTCTACGAACACTATGGTGCGGGAGCACCCGGAATCGAGGAGTGCTGAGCACAATGTCTCGTTGACATAGACCTGAATGATCGGAAGCGCCTCTAATTTCTGCTTTGGGGAAAGGTCGACGCCGGCACCTTGTCCCCAGCCCCGTTTCCCGCACAATCCCGGGCCATATGTCCGGTTTCATTACACCGGTAGCAGCGAACAGCTGTCGGTCGCCGTCTGCAGTTCCTTGCAATGTGGCCCTGGCCATCGCACCTATAACACACGACCCCACCACGCGGGCTAAGGCCCTGAGACGGTTTATCATCACTCGGTGTGGATTGTGCAGCGGCGATTACCGGATCTCTCAGCTCGGAATTATCCTTCATCACGGTTCTGGCTCGGTCCACCAGGTCATTAAGGGGCAACGAGGTTATGTTTGAGCTCGCCCGCAGGAGCTGTTTTGCTCCGGTTGGGAGCCCCGCCAGAAATTTATATGCCAAGGCCCGCTCGGGCAGCCCACTGAACAACACCGTCAACTTCGTCAGCTCGGCCAAATATACGTCCACAGTTTCGCCAGGATGTAATTGTCTTGCCTCAAATTGCTCCCAGGCAGTGGCGGGGTCGATAGCAAACGCTTTGTATAGGGCTGCCTTGATCCTCTCATAATTCTGTTTTTCCTCAGCACTGAGCTGTTGATACACAGCGAAAGCCCCACCGGACAAACGCAGAGGAATCACATGTTCAATGTTTTTGACACCAGACAAGAGACAATGCAGTTCCACTTTTTCCACCCAGTCAAGTACTGGGGTCGAGCCACTGAACTCTGGAATCAATTTCAGGTCGAACCTGTCCCCCATTACGCCGAAATAGCTTGTTGCACACTTTCTTCTAGTGAGTGCAGAACCAGGGATCGAACCGCAGACCGTTGGATTTCAATTCAACGCTCTCCCAGCTGGCTTCTTGCTACGCCTCTTCCTCTTCCTACTCCACTTTCCTCCTTCCACCTTTTCACTGCGTCTCTCTTTGACGCCACTGATGTTGAGTGAACTTGGTCGGTCAGTTTTATAATCCATTTCTCTACCCATAATCCATTTCCTCAGTCTATAAAAATTCCACTCGAGGGCCTCCTCTCTTTTTTCCTTTAGAATGAGCTGAAGGTGGATTATTAAGACAGCGGTGAGTATTATTATTATTTTCTTTCTTTGGAACAGATTACTGCCCTGCACGCCAGACACAAACGAACTCTCTTTTTTCCAGAGCCGCCGCTAGTCGCCCTTTCATGTTCACAAAGAGACATGCAGTTCAAGAGAACAATTTGTCAGATTAGGTGGAACCAATGGAGGTTCTGTTTGGCATGTTTGATGTACCAATACAGCAAAATTCTCCTGAAAGGGAGGTCTGGAAAAGACATAAGAAGAGAAGGGATACAGAAAGGATTGACATCAGCCCTAAAAAGAAAAAAATATTGTCTCTGGAAAGAGCCAATTTAAAAAGGTGCTTGTTGTATACCTGTCTATATATACAGTAATGGTATGTTCCTGATCTCTTAAATACGTGGACACTTAGGGAGTAGAGGGAAGAGTAGAGTGATTATACTGACTAGCAGTTCACTAGCAATGTATCTACTTCACACAACGTGCGAGTTTTGTATTGGTTAAAGTACTATTATTCCCAACCTCCATTTTGGTGATTACTCATGCTATAACCTTTTTAGGTTACAACAAAAAGCTTAATAATAACATTGTTATCAACTATAAACACACACCTAAAACATTACATTACATTGCCATCTTTCTTTGAATCCATTCATAAAGAATTTAGAGCTTACAGCCTATCACCTTGAATACACCGGCTCTCGCTTGATCACCGAAGTTAAGCAACATTGAGTCTGGTCAGTACTCAGATGGGTGACTGCTTGGGAATACCAGGTGCTGTAAGCATATAGTGATGGATGTGCGTTGTGGTGTAGTGGATATCGGCTTGGAAAAAGAAATCGGTGAGCTGAGTTCGGATTCCAGTTGAATACCCTGCATTCACTTAAGCACTGGTACCCTTGGGAAAGGTATTAATCCGTCCCTTCCTTCCAGTTATGGGTTAAATAACAGGGTAGGACTTGGGGACCCTGCCCTTAAAATCAAATCTCAATCAATCTTGATACTCGAAAAAGAAAAAAGTATTACTAGACACAAAAACTTATATAAAAAGAACAATAAATTGTTGAAAGAAAAAGGTATTATCAGCAATAAATAAATAAAGTTTAGTTGACAATAAATGACCCGCTGAGGTTGATTTGCCATAAAAACAAAGCAACCAACCAATCACAAAGAATTTAATTTATATCTCATACAGAGTGTATATGCATAAATAAGAATAGTCCCATATTAAAGTGGAATGAAACCACCCACTGTGCAATACAAAGGTGAAGACATTAAAATTCCTCCCACTAGACAGACACACATACACTATTACAAATACACATTATCATTCGATGTCCATTTAGACATACAAAAATATTTACAAATTTACATACATATAGAATTATTTACAGTTTTAATACATGTGACTGACCAATAAGAACTGACCCAAATGAAATTGAATATACCAGAGTTTCTATCACTTAGTCTATTTTCTCTCAATTTCTGATGAAGCTTTGATAAAGCTGAAACATGTTAAATTGATAAACGTTTCCTATTTGTTCTTTATCTTATCATATATTTCTTTCTTCTTTTTCTCCCCATCTTATTCTCTGATGAAACTTTAATAAAAGTGAAACGTTAAATTAATAAACGTTTCCTATTTGTTCTTTATCTTATCATATATTTCTTTCTTCTTTTTCTCCCCATCTTATTCTCTGATGAAACTTTAATAAAAGTGAAACGTTAAATTAATAAACTTTTCCTATTTATTCTTTATCTTATCATATATTTCTTTCTCTTTTTCTTCATATTTCATTCTCCGACAAAGCTTTAATAAAAATGGAATATGTTAGATTGAGAAATGTTTCCTATTTGTTCTTTATAGGATTTCTTATAATCTTCATTGACATTTCATACAATGCCATATTCATGGAACTCTGTGAATAATTGCAAGTGACTGAAGGCATTCTCATTCATCAAATGTTTATTTACTGATCGTATTTCTGTTTTCTTCTATGAGAGCGTGCTGAAAATTTCTTGGAATAACCAAGAAGATATTTCTAAATATTTATCATGTTTGGTTATTGTGTCAGATTTTAAGATCTGAGGTTTTACCAAAAATGATTTTTTAATTCTATATTTCCTGGAAGTGGTCACATATTACAAACAGGATAAGTCTGTTATTCTCGGCAGTTATGTTGTGATAAAAACAACATTGATGCAAATTTGAAGAAATTCTTAAAAAAAATATGAACAATTTTTTTTATCTTTGCAGGGAGTAAAGAAACTGCGAAAAGAGATGAGTGAATTTGAGACGGCCAAAAAGGAAGAATTGCAGAAATTGTATGACTTCAAGGAAGAAGAAATGAAAAAAATAAGGTTTGGTTTCTTCTATCTTAATTATTTGGGAGCAGTGATATTGAATGAAAATTATTATTATTATTATTTGTTAAAATAAAACAGCAACAAGAAGTCATTTCCAAACAAAATACAATTCTAAACAAGATTATTATTTATTTATAATATATATTAAATATATGACATTTTATATATATTAAATATATGACATTTTATATATATTAAATATATGACATTTTGTATATATTAAATATTTATATTTCTCAGGTGAGATATTGTAAATATTTACACAATTTCAAATGTTTGGGCTGTTGTTTTCATCTTTATTGCAATATTCACAACAATTTGACCAGTGTACACTTCAGCCTTCTTCAGGTGATATACATTGGAATTTTAAACCAAACTCTTTAGGGCTTACGGCCTATCACATTGAATACACCGGTTCTCACTCGATCACCTAAGTTAAGCAACGTTGAGCCTGGTCAGTACTTAGATGAGTGACCGCTTGGGAATACCAGGTGCTGTAAGTGTTTATGGATGGATGTGCGTTGTGGTGCGGTGGATATCGTCTCGGAAAAAGAAAGCTGAGTTCAAATTCCAGTTGAATACTCTGCATTCACTTAAGCACTGGTACCCTTGGGAAAGGTATTAATCCGTTCTTTCCCTCCAGTTATGGGTTAAATAACAAGGGTAGGACTTGGGAAACTTGCCCTTAAAAATAAATCCCAATGAATCTTGCAAAACAAAAACAATAAAACAAACTAAAATAAAACAAATCAAAACGATTTTCAGCATTAAATGACCTAATGAAGGTTGATATGCTGGTTAAATGAACCAACCAACCAGCCAACAACCACACTCTTTATTTAGTCCACTGGAGTAGATTGTTCTAGTTCCATGTGCCATGCCTCTTCTGGATATTTAAAAAAAAAGTTAAAATGTGAATTGACTCAAAGAGTTATGAGTTCATACCTGACAGAAAAAGGGAACTAGAACAATCTTCTGTTGAGTAACATTTTATAAATATATCAGCACCACCAAAATGTACAAATGGCTTCACTATAATATTTGTAAAATAAGATATAGGGATTACTGTTTTAATAAAGATTACAATCATGGGTTTCACCACCTATTAAGGTCTAAGGGGCACAATGTGTACTGCTGCTGTAGTGGTGTATCTTGGGCTGATGGGTTTCTGTCTTGTAAATTGGTTGCCAAGCAAAGCTATAGAGTCCAGTCTCTTCTACTATTTACCCATACACCTTTGTGCAAATTAATTGAAACAAAACAAATAATGTCTTCCTGAAATCTTTCACACTTTCTCCAATCATGTATATGTCGTCTCTTGATGTTGTTTTACTTTTCCGACCACATTTTCCTTTATGTTTTGGACTGATGGATCCAGCTTGTTTCTTCGCATTGATGACACGACCGACAGTAGAAAAGCTGACATCAACAATATCTGCAATCTTTCTGTAAGACTTGTCAGTGTTTTCAGGCATTGTTACAATTTTCGTAAGCTTCCTTGGAGTAACATCCATTGCAGACAATGGCCACAGGGCAAATAATCAACAGTCGAGACAATAGTGTCTGAGCATGATAAAAATGATACAATCACGGACGACACAGTATTTTTCAAGGCCAAACAAATTCATTATACACCCCGAAAATAAATTCATATTGCTGCACAACACTGCAAATGACATCATGTGAGGAAAAAATAGAAATCGATTACTCCACTCCAGTGGGTCTAAAACTGATTGTATGGTGAAAGAAAGGAAACTAAAGGAGTTGTTTCAATTAATTTGCACAAAAGTGTAACTGTAGGAAAACAAGATAGATTCATGCCTTTCCCAAGGTTATTTGCATGTAAGTGAATGTAATAAACTCAATTTGAATTTGAACTCAGCTATCTGATTTAACACTGCATTATACCATTGCATATCCTTTTAAAGTGCTTTTTGGCAAGGTTCAAAATTACATCCCAATTATATATGGGGGAACCACAATATAACCCAGTGTGCTTCAGACTACTCAACCATGATGGACTTCTTAATAAAGTTGCCTTCATAATAATCAGTGAAATCAACAATTCTATAAATGTAAAACAGCTTCAGTATTTTTTTAAAAATTCAATACAAAATTTATTGCCTTTAATTAAATAGTCAGAAAGATCTTATGATTTCTTTTTTAACATTTGTCTAATAGTTGCAATAACAATTCTAAGATGTTTTGTGAAATCTGTTATCATCCAAAGAACTGGTGACAGTAATAAGAATGATGATAATGTTCAATTACTTTGGTTTCCATAAACATTTCAGGTTGGATGCTGTATCAAGGTTTTCAACTGTGGCTAGACATTGTGCAGTTGACAAACTGTGTACTACTCTATATATTTTATTAAGTTTTTGTGCTCATAGATGACCTTTCATTATTTTCAATAGAGAATATATCACTCACTACTGTCACTCAAGTGTGTATGTGATGCATGGTAGTCTGCTCGTCATTACAGATCAGGTATGTTACTAAATTTAGAGAAAACAGTCACACATCTCATTTTTTGACTTTTAATGACTTTGATGAATGTCTGTATGATGTATAATGCCTGGTTTTCTGGACAAACAACGAACATCATATTTATAAAAATATAAACTTGCATTTTTATTCTTAGTCAGTGATGGTTGTGTTGAGTGATAGAGGGAATCACGCACATTGTAAAAGTTGCCAAGAGTTGTTGACTTGAGGGTGTTATTCTCTCTTTGTCTCTCTTCTCTGCATTCTCTCGATCTTCTCCCAGTGTTCTCCTTTTCTTCTGTCCGGTTTTACTTCCCTTTTTTCCTGTGTCCAAGGGTTGGAAGTTCTGCCATGCCGTCCAGGTCTGATGTTCATTAACGGTCTGATGGGACCCACAACAGAATGACCCACCCAACCACGAACGATACCTTCACTATTAGTTTCGGCCCCGTTATTACTAACCATAACTGGATTTGACATGACATATGAAATTGAAGCAAATTGTCACGACTGGATGCCCTTCCTAACGCCAAAGGGGATGGTTATTTGTCGAGTAACCATCTCGCCATAGTTCGCCACTAACTGGAGCAATGTGCTTGTCTGTTGTCAAGTAGATGGTCATCCGCACAACCACACTGTTCTCTGAACCGCTACCACTCTTACGTTGGGCGCCACATGAACTACTGCTACCCAAGGAAATAGTTTATCGAGGTTTACTCCTCTAAATCCACAGAGTTGTCATCTCCCCTAGTGTCCAAACGCTATTTATTCATGATCGACACAATGTGAGTAACCAACCAAGGTCAACGGACCCTGCTCAACCAGGATTTGAGTCAGTTTGGTTACAAGGCACCAAACACTCACCTGAAACTACCTTTTATAATGGGTATCTGTATGCATTTCAAGGAAGTACACCTGACCAGGGCATACCCCACACACATCCTCACAGTAGCTTGCTAGTTGGTCCGGGACTGCTTATTGAATATTCGCAGCATATTTTTGGCCAGAAAAAAAACCCTGATCTTACATAAGCTGAAATTTTCACATATTTTTGATTTCTCGAGTTTTTGCTTAATTGTGTCATCTATGGCCAGGTGCATCTGTCATCATTTTCACCGACTATTGCCTTTGAAGCAGTCACACTTCCATTAGTTCTGTTATTTATTTTCTACCTTTGACATTGACCATACTTCTATCAGTCTTGCTTTTGATGTCAATCATATTTCTTATTCTCTGATGAAGCTTTAATAAAAGTGAAACATGTTAAATTGATAAACGTTTCCTATTTGTTCTTTATCTTATCATATATTTCTTTCTCTTCTGTCGCGTCACAGAAAATATATTAAATGTATAAAAGAAAATCACAATCTACATTGTTGGGCAAAATGCTCTAGTGTTTCCAATTAATTTTCTTTGGCCCATTCTGCTTCTTGCTTTCCTGCCTGTTGGAAGTCCTCCTCCATGGTTCCAATATATAAAAACACTGGTGAACCCTCTGACCCCTCTAATTATAGCCCTATCAGCCTCCTAATGATTTTCAGCAAAGTTTTCAAAGCCATCATCAACGCTGAGGTGGTTCAACATCTCACAGCCCACAGACTCTTCTCTGACAAACAGTATGGTTTCCGCTTCACCAAGTCTACTGCTGATATGCTCATGACCATCACTGAACATATACACCAGACTCTTGACAAGAACGGTGAAGCCCGAACTGTTGCCCTAGATATCTCCAAAGCATTTGACAGAGTCTGGCATGCTGGCCTTCTACGCAAGCTGTGAGGTTATGGTATAACTGGACAATTGTTTGATCTTATCCAGTCATTCCTTTCAAATTACACAATGAAGGTTGTATTGAATGGACATACCTCCCAATGGTAACATATGAACGCGGGTGTCCCTCAAGGTTTTATTCTAGGTCCTATGCTTTTCCTTATCTACATTACTGATCTCCCAGATGTAATAAGATCCCAAGTAGGCATATACGCTGATGACACTATGGTTTACTCTCACCTCGATTAAAAATCTGCCGAGGCTGACAAAGCAAACCTTGCTGCTGAGCTTGAAAAGGACCTCCAATCTGTGGCGGACTGAGGTAAGAAAAGGCTGGTGAATTTTAATACTTCCAAAACGAAGCTGCTATCTATTAACCGTCACAGACAATCACTTCTACCCCCCATTAGCATGGATCTGAAAGCAATACACTGCACCTCCTCGTGTTAACTCTCACAACAGACCTCAAGTGGAATGACTATATAGAATCTTAGATAAATCTGCTGCTAAGAAAGTCAGTTCTCTGTGTAGGGCCAGGAAATTTTTCCCGTCTGAAACAATCCTGTACATACATAAATCTACCATCCGCTCGTGCAGTGAATACAGCTGCCATATCTGGTCTGGTGCTCCTGCTATCCACTTAGGTGTCTTTGACAAAATCCAACAGAGAATCTGTAATGTGATCGATCCTGACTTGGCAGCTCAGATACAGTCACTTTCTCACTGGCGCAATGTGGCTTCCCTGTGTCTCTTATACAAATACTTTCATGGCTTCTGCTTTGATGAACTTAGCTCACTGGTGCCCTATATATATGAATTTGCTCGAGCCACAAGATTAGCAACTAGGTCCTACCCTTTTACTGTGAAACCAATAAAATGTAAACGCAAATTCTACTCCAGCAGCTTCTTTTCTCGCATTTCCCATCTGTGGAATTCCCTTTCATTTACCTGCTTCCCTGACAGCTACAATCTCCAAGAATTTAAATGTAAAGTCAATAGTCATCTCCTCTATCATTAACCTGCATCCTCTCTCTCATGCTCCTTTCTCTGTCCACTTCACTTTCATCAGTATTCTCTTACCCACTTCCTGACACCCTCTATAACCTGTCACTCATTCTCATAACTTTCCTCCTATGTAAACCCCTGCAAAACAGTGGCAGTAAACTGCCTTGCTTGTGGCGATATGATTATTAAAAAAAATATGAAGTCTACATTGTGATGTGAGTAGAACAAGGCTAGATCTATATCGAATTGTTTGCATCCAAATTTTGTTACTACTTTACACTGAGATACCAACTTTGAGATGCATCATTCAATCCATACACATGTTTCTTTAGAAGCCATAGCTTTTCATTTCATAGTTCTCATTTTTGTTAATATCTTTTTTGGTTTGCAAATTAAATTTTGTGAATTCTAAACAACTGGGTTTGAATTAAACTCAAACTTATGTCACAGAGAACATGCTATGTCATGTAGCAACAACTCTACCATTTTATTTATTGTCCTCCTGTCATTGCCCTTGTCTGGCAATTCTATATTTGTTGGCTACATGATAGTAGATTTGAGGCTTGATTGGTTTTGCTTTGGTGATATTAGAAATTCTGAAAGTGATATGTTGATTTTTCATAACCCAACATATTACTTTGAAGTAAGAGAGAATCCCTGACTGTCTTCTCATAATCTCAGATCTTTAGGATAGATATCATATGGATTTTAATGGAATAAGATAGGAGTACTCTCCAAGTACTCACCCTCCTATCTAGAAAATAATGCCATAGATGCAGTATAATATTTGTGAATGCTTATATTTTTTATTTGCATCTTGACAGCATTTTATAACAATCTTTTATTACAATATTTTTAGTTGATATATTTTTCGCCCTTCAAATTCACCAGTGTTCAGAACAAACAGTAACTAACATAAAGATGTTGATCCAAAAAGAAATGAGTTCACATAAGAATTAAACTCCTCCCATCAGTGAGAGCTTGTTATGTCAAGCAAAATGCCTGTACCACTTAGATATTAAAAAACCCATTGTGAATAGAATTTTTATCCTGATTGATAGTAAAACTAAGTAATTATCAGCAACAAAAATGTCAGTCAGTCAGTTAAGTGCTATATGTGATACACACTTTGGGTGATCATGTCTCGAAAGATACATGACTGACTGGGCAGAAGGTTATCCCACAGTAGGTTGCCATTGTTTTCTGTGGTAGACTGGTTGCCATCCAAGGCTATAGAACTCAATCTGTCCTATTATTTAATCCATACCTGGAGGGAAGAGGTGGATTAATATCTTTCCCAAGGATATTTGTGCATAAGTGAATTCAACTGGAATTTGAACTTTTCATTGAAAGTCCATAAAATTGATGGTTAGGTTGATAGCTGATGTTGATCCAGTACTTGGGTGTAGATATATGTGCATTTGGTTATTAAGGATACATAGATCACATGATTCTAGTTGAGATTCTATAGCTTTACCAGTTTGATTGGGGGTTCCTACAGATGCCAAATCTGCTGTATGCATTAAAATCTCCCTTTATGAGAAAGTTGGCCAATTAGCCTATTTCAGTATGTGTATTTGTTGTTCTGAGTCGATACCCATTGCACCACAACGCGCATGAATGAACAATAAAATTTGTATTTATTTTTCAAGATTCTCACTTTGACAGAAAAGCAAATATAAAACTCTGAAATGCTTGCAAATTTTTTTAATTCCTGTACTTTTTTCTACTATTTGTCATTTTATGCCATTCCATTCTTATTGCCTTGCTGTTAAAAATATTTTTTATTTACAACTATTTTTAAAATCAGAAATGAACGAAAAGTGTTTGAAAAGTACCACAAAGCAGTTCGATCACTTCCAAACAAAGAACAGCGACAAGAAATTGAAACGCTCAAAACTCAGGTAAGAAAGAGAAGTTCAAAATTGATGTACAATATTGTCTTAGAGGTCAATGGCCTTGTGGATTAAAGGGTTAGTTTATCAGTTTGGTAGCACAGTGATTGTGAGTTCATATCCTGGTTCAGGAAATGTGTACTTGGACTCAGTGGAAACGGGCGAGCGGTAAAAAGTAGCCAAGCAACTTCAAGATATATCTATGAAAATTTAATATCAAACAAATTACATGAAACACAAGAATTAACATTTTAATTCAAGAATTAAACAACATATTGAAAACATTCAAAACCAATTGTAAAGTTGCAAATGACCTATACTACTGAACCAAAATTATTCAAACCTATTCATAATGTAAATCCAACATAAAATTCACTGACAGCAACCCTCTCATCTACAAAACACTCAAAAATTCCACAAACAGAAAACTGATAAAAGAAAAATCAAACCTCAACACAAAACAAAATCAAAATGCAAAAAAAAACAGAAAAAAAAAACAATTAAAATCAAATAAACAGGACGACAACCCACATAAAGATAGAAAAAAATGAAAAGAACCCAAATAATCGAGAACATACAAATACTTGGCGAAGAGCAAGTTCATAAATAAGGAAAACAAACAGTATATAAAGTATGGAATATATGGAAATAGATAACCTTCTACCAACCAAAAGGCATTACTTTGATTTGTAAAAACCTCAATTGATATATATATATATATAAAATTGTTGTTTCTATATACAATTTGATTTTCTTGTTTTGTACCCCTCTTATAGTGGGCTATTTACTAACAAGGCCAAATGAAACTAATCTGTTTCAGCACACATTCACTTCACCAAAATGAATAACCCACTATATACTTACCCCTTCTAAATATTTAATTTGACTTTTCTTTCCATCCGTTAGCATTTATTTCCAATTTCCTACCTTAACATTCATTGAAAGTTCTGTCTCTAATTATTAGAATTCAATTAGTTTTCTCTTTCCATTTGTATTATTTTTCCATTCCCTTTTAACATTGAATTACAATTATTCCTTCCCTTTGTCTTTAAATCCTCTTTCTAAATTTAATCAAGTATTAAAATGAATCGGTCTTCTTCCTGCATTGACATGTAGTTGTATTTCACCTCATTAGTATTCAGTTAGACTTCTTTTTCTAGGTTAGTATTTACTTATACTTGATGTATTTAGTTTCCTATCCTTAACCATGAAAAAGAAGTCTTTCTCCCTCTGTTAGTATTTAGTTAAATATTACCTCATTAGTATTCAGTTAGTATTTATTTATCCTTGGTGTATTTAGTTATACTTTCCTTTTTCCATATTTTTCATATATTTTTATTGAATGCTTCTGATACTTTTAGAGGTAAGGAATTGAATCTTTTTTTATTTTCAGCTTGGTGAACTCCAAGAAGAGATGAGACGGAAAGAGACAAGATGGAATTCCAACACAAATCGTTTACGACAACGAATTCAAGATTTGGAAGATGAGAACAAACAGTTGAGAGAAGAAGTACATTTTATGGAAAATAAACGTTTGGAATGGCTTCAAGAAAAGGAATCTTTGATTCAGGTATTTTCTTTATAATCTTATAATTTATTTGTTTTTCTTTCTTTAGTGTTTATTAATATGCAATTTGTAGTGGTTTGTATTGAATGATGAATTAAACAACTTAGGTTGTTTGACACGATTACTTCCATTAGCAAAAGCAATGTCATTATTGTGATGAGAAAGTAGTTTCTCATTTGCTTCACAAATATTCCCTTTTCTCTTGATCATCAAACATGTCTTTAGAATATGGCTAAAAGTACCCGTGAATATTTCATTGTTTCCCAGGCAAATGGATATTACGGGAAAGGAATTATGCAGGATCTTTAAAAGTTACAATTTAAAAGGAGTTAATTTTTTGGATGTCATGTTTATTTCAAGAACAGAGTTGTTTATACTTCTTATGAAAAAAAACTAAGCAACATCGGCAGGGTTAGTATTGAATCCAGCCATCCACTAAGCATAGTGAAATCTTTTTACAAATCAATAGAGGCAAGACTATGACACTAAGTGCCGTCATTATGTTAGTACTGAATCCAGCCATCCACTAAGCATATTGAAATCTTTTTACAAGTCAATAGAGGCAAGACTATGACACTAAGTGCCGTCATTATGTTAGTACTGAATCCAGACATCCACTAAGCATAGTGAAATCTTTTTACAAGTCAATAGAGGCAAGACTATGACACTAAGTGCCGTCATTATGTTAGTACTGAATCCAGACATCCACTAAGCATAGTAAAATCTTTTTACAAGTCAATAGAGGCAAGACTATGACACTAAGTGCCGTCATTATGTTAGTACTGAATCCAGACATCCACTAAGCATAGTGAAATCTTTTTACAAGTCAATAGAGGCAAGACTATGACACTAAGTGCCGTCATTATGTTAGTACTGAATCCAGACATCCACTAAGCATAGTGAAATCTTTTTACAAGTCAATAGAGGCAAGACTATGACACTAAGTGCCGTCATTATGTTAGTACTGAATCCAGACATCCACTAAGCATAGTGAAATCTTTTTACAAGTCAATAGAGGCAAGACTATGACACTAAGTGCCATCATTATGTTAGTACTGAATCCAGACATCCACTAAGCATAGTGAAATCTTTTTACAAGTCAATAGAGGCAAGACTATGACACTAAGTGCCGTCATTATGTTAGTACTGAATCCAGCCATCCACTAAGCATATTGAAATCTTTTTACAAGTCAATAGAGGCAAGACTATGACACTAAGTGCCGTCATTATGTTAGTACTGAATCCAGACATCCACTAAGCATAGTGAAATCTTTTTACAAGTCAATAGAGGCAAGAGTATGACACTAAGTGCCGTCATTATGTTAGTACTGAATCCAGACATCCACTAAGCATAGTGAAATCTTTTTACAAGTCAATAGAGGCAAGAGTATGACACTAAGTGCCGTCATTATGTTAGTACTGAATCCAAGCCATCCACTTAGCATACTTAAACCTCTTTACGAGTCAATAGACGTAAGACTATTCACGAACTTCTCCAATCCAGATATTTTCACTGATTCAGCCATAACGTCCTAATTGGCCATAAGTGTGAAATTGAGTATAACACTTGACAAGGGCGATAATGGTGAGAATTACAACAAAATTAAAAGTAATAACAAGAAGAAAAAGAAGAATCAAAAGGAAAGTAATATGATTATTTTAATTTTAAATAGGTTGAAGTTACCAGCCTCAAACCCAAGTACTTTTTCAAAATTATCTTTCTCCTAGACTGGTTGTCAACCATGGGAGATTTAATGCCAGCCTAATTAACAAAGAACATAACCCTTTGAGGAGAAAATATTTCAAAATAAACATTAGTTGGTTATAATAGCATTACTATCAACTATGAACACATACATAAAACATTAAATTACTTCACCAACTTTCTACAGATCCATTCTCCATGAATCTAACTTATGTTGACCTAATACATGAAAAATCCAATCAAAACAAGTTTATCACATCTGGTTGTCTCTTACTGACCCCACACGGGAGTGATGATAACAGATGTTCCTCACTCGCACACGCACACATACACACATGCCTATATTCCTCACATATTTTTTTTTTTTTAATCATATCACCCCAAGCAAGGCGGTAACGCCACTGATGCGCAGGGGGCTACGTAAGGGTAAAAAGAATGGAAAAGAGAAAGCCGGAAACCACATCCTAAACAGGAAACAAGGGATGAGCCTCTTCACCTGTTCAATAGATGTGGGTGGAGTGTGAACCGGGCGATAGTTTAGTCTATCTACTCCAATTGAGAAAAAAATAAAAAAAATAAAAAAGGAAAAGAGTGAAAAGATTGGAAAAGAGAAAACCGGAAACCGCATCCTAAACAGGAAACAAGAGATGAGCCTCTTCACCTGTTCAATAGATGTGGGTGGAGTGTGAACCGGGCGGTAGTTTAGTCTATATATATTTAAAAAAAATTATCTATTGCTTTAATGCGCATGACACGTATCTGACCAATAAGAGTAATCCCAGATCATAACATACCAGTATTGTGTCTCTTTGTTTTTTTATTTCTCTATCGATCTCAAACAAAGTTTTGATAAAAATGAAATATAAGATTAGATTGAGACTTAGATTAGAATGAAAGAAAAAAGTCACAGGGAGGTTAAATCAAAACTCATTGCTGGCCACTCATACATAAAATAGACAGTTAATATTCAATCAGCCTATATATGTGTGTGTTGTGTGTGTGTGTGTGTGTGTAGATATATAATGATGCCAAGTCTGTAAATGAAGAGTATAATCCAAAAAGATCTATTTAATATAAAATATTAAGCGATAGGTCTGTATAGAGAGATCAATGGATATTATCCAGAGCAATATGATATGTATAAAGGAAAATTCAGCGCATCATCTTAAGTAGTTATAAATTATAATTTATTTTAATGAGTGAATATGCTGATCTCTTCAGACCACTAAAAAACTGACATGGGCAACAGGTGTAACCTGACCGTCATCCTGCGACAGCACCAACAGTGTAAAGAGAATACAATTCTTCGGAGTTTGTCCTTTGCATGGAAATAAATGACATGACCAACAAGCTCACTGGACTGTTACCCTGCAACTTTGCTCAACAATTTAAAAGCTACTTTCGGGACATGGAATGTCAGAATGCTCAACAACTGCGGTCAATTCAAGAATGTCAAGCAGGAGATAAGCAGATTGAAAATCAATATTCTGGGAATATGCAAAACCAGATGGCCTAACAATGGAGACTTCAGCAGTGGTAACCACAGAATAATATAGGCAGGAGGCAAAAATAACAAAAAAGAAGTTGGCTTAATACTGGATGATGAAATGAAGAAATGCATTCTGGGATACTGCCAGCTTTCCGAGAGAGTCTTCTTGGTCAAACTGAAAGGGAGACCCTTCAACAGATCTATTATAGTCATCTGTGCACCAACAACACAAAGCACTAAAGAGGAAATAGAATCTTTCTATTCCATATTGGACAATGGCAAGGCTCAATGTAAAACTCAAGAAATAAGAATCATAATGGGAGACTTGAATGCCAAGGTATGTAAAGCGAGGGAAGGAGAGATAACTGACAACATTGGGCTAGGAAACCGCAATGAACGAGGAGAAAAATAGGTCTATTGGTGCACAGCAAATGACTAGGTAATAATGAACACCTGATTTCAAGAACACCCACGATGCCTATGGATGTGGAGAAGCTCAGGAGGCGACACAAAAAAACCAAATCAATTACATAACCATTAATAGGAGATTCAGGAACGCAATGCTTCAATGCAAAACCTGTCCTAGTGCTGACTATGGAAGCGACCACCTGCCAGTCATCTGCAAACTAAGGGTGAAACTTTGGAGACTGAAGAAGCCTAGGATATCACCCAGACTGCAATACAACACACTCATGAATGACCTCAACCTGCAGGAAAAATACTGACAGCGTGAAAAACAAGTACAAAAAACAAATTAGAAAAGGAAACTGAAAATGGGACACCCTAAAGGAAGTGCTCGTCACATCAGCAAACAATGTCATCCCAAAGGAAATCAGACGCAGAAGAAAAAATGAGTGGATGATTAAAGAGATTCTTGACCTGATGCAAAGGAGACAGAAAACAATTCCAAGACATGAAATGGAATACAGGAAATTACACAAGGAAATAAGGAGCAAATACAGACAGGCTAAAGAGGAATGGCTCAACAACAAATGTGCAGAAGTAGAGAGATTGAGCAGGACTAATGAAGCAGACATGCATAAAGAAATAAGCGAGCTGACAGGGCAAAATCATGCTCCTCAAAAGGATGTATAAAATCCAAGAACAGAACGATCATATTGGAAAAAGAGGAAATATTCCAGCCATGTGAACAATATAAAAAATCTTTTCCATGACAAGAGAGAACATATTGTAATAGAGATGCTGACAGCCCGGAACAAATTCTGCATAGAGAAAATTACAGAAATAATAAATTAAATTTATAACAGTGGTGTAATACTGGACGACCTAAGCAGGTCAATTTTCATAGCACAGCCTAAGAAGCCAGGTGCAAATGAGTGCAAATGTCACCAAATAGTCAGTTTGATGCACCACATAACAAAACTCATCATCTAAATTCTGATGAATAGAGCGAGAAGCAGAATCAGGCCAGAGATAGGACAAGAGCAGTGTGGGTTTGTCAAAGACGCTGGACAAGAAATGCAATATTTATGATTAAGATGCTATCAGAAAGGGCAATCAAAGGAAAAAAGACGTGTAATTATGCGTTATAGATTATGCAAAGACGTTCAACAAAGTACGCCACAAAGAATTGATAGAAATGCTCAGCAGCCTCAGCATATTTGGGAAAGACGTCAGAGTAATCAAGAACCTCTACTAGCAACAAACCACCTGCATACAGAGAGGAAACAAATTCAGCAGATATACAAAGACAGAAATGGGTGTAAGACAAGGATGTGTCTTTTCACCGGATCTATTCAACTTTTACAGCGATAATATTCTGAGGACCCTAGAAGTGATACCAGGATTCGTCATTGCAGGCCATAATCTGAACAACATAAGGTACGCAGATGATACAGTGCTGATTGCAGACACGGAAAGGAAACAACAAGAACTCTTACAGAAGATAGCTGAAGATAGTGAAAAAAAAGGACTACAAATAAACTGCAAGAAAACCAAATGCATGGTCTTCCACAAAAAGAGCAAAGCCCAAAATGCTAAACACAGATAGGGAATAATAAAATCAAGCTGGTACAAAAAATTTAAATGCCTGGGAAGTGTTCTAATAGAAGACAGAAAGTACGACACTGAGATCCGAAGGTGAATTGACATGGTGAAGGACGCATTCCAGAAGCTGAGTAAAGTATTAAGAGACAGGAAAATTTTGCTAGAAACAATGAAGAGAGTACTGGATTGCTATGTGGTGTCAGTTCTTCAATATGGCAGTGAATGCTGGACAATCTCAACAAAGATGAAAGAAAAAATTGAAGCAACTAAAATGTGGTTCTACAGAAGGATGCTGTGGATATCATGCATGAAGCACGTGAGTAATGATGAGGTTTTGGCAAAGATGGAAACGAAAAAAGGAAATTAATATGGAGCATCAAGAAAAGACAGCTGAAGTTCCTGGGACATGTAATAAGAAAGGAGGGTTTGGAGATTCTGATACTCACAGGCAAGATATTGGTAAAGAGAGACTGGGGAAAGCAGCATGTAACATTCTTGACAGGCCTGAGCAGGGGGATGGCAGAGCAAGGGTTGGGTGGTGTAACAGGAGAAAGAGTTCTAAGAATCACTAGGGATAGGGAGATGTGGAGGGCCATGATCGCCTTCATCCTGAAAGGACATGGGACATAGAAGAAGAATGTCTATGGATGCATTAATGAGAAGAAATTTTGGAAGCCCTTCACATCAAATTATGTCAAACTGTTATCAATAAAATTTATTTCAATCTTGAACATATCTTGAAATGCCTTTCAACTGTAAAATCATTTTAGCTGCTGACACTAAAATTTATTCCACAATTATAGCTGATGTCTCTACATTCGTTTCAAATTTTCAGGTCATTAACAAGATTAAGTGTGACATAAGTATGACAATTTTTCGACTCTCTACCTTCTTTCTTTAAAAACAACCATTGATGGTCAAAAGTACTTAAAATGTGACACATTTTTTTTCTTTTTGCAATAATGTGTGCCCTGTACAAGGCCCAAGAGCCACTTGTTGTGGAGTGAAATTAAGAGCATACAGTTTATGAGGATATGAGGGAAAATAATAGTTAATCCTAGATTTAAACTGGTTAAGATTAACAGGTTAGTGATCGAGGTAGCATTTTTTTTTTTTTTTTAGATATTATTTGCTATCGGATATTTTTATCACCCTTCAGAAATATGTACTTATTGAACTCAACTATGTTTATTCTCTAAATGATAGCAACATTTATATGCACAATTAGGATGAAAGCCAGTTCATTTTATGTGGGCGTAAACAGGTGGCAACCATTTATATGAAATTTTCTAGATTTTAGAATTTAAAATTTGGTTAATTTGAAGCTTTAAAATGGATCTTGAGGCAGATTTGAAAGATTAAGAGAAATGTTTAATAACTTAGAAGCTTGCAGTAAGTAAAATAAAACAAAAACATTGGGATTTGCAAAAGTGATTGACAGGGACCACCAAACTGAAGAAGATCACTGATGGTTCCAAAATGACTCCAATGCAAATCAATTAGGGCAACTTGAGAACTTTCTTACCAATAGGTGTCTTATATCAAGAAAGAAATGATAGGAATATCCATCTTTGTCAAGTTATAACCATTTTTAGGTATTGAGGTGCTATTGCTTTGCCCAGCACAGAAATTGAACTCCCAACCACCAGCTAATCAAAACTAATGCTTTGTTGTTATTGTTGAATTAGCTCATCTCACCAGTTCTTTGCAATGGATTCTACCAGGCAGCTCAATGTAAATCTATGGTAAAGAACTTTTTCATGACATTAATCCATATAATATCCTGCAATTTCTTAAAGGAATCAAACTGTATTCCAAAATATAACTTTAACAAAACTACATCATAAATCACACCTATCACTGTCTCTAGTCGTCATGTTCACACAAACATAAATACATACAAAAGCAGAGTATCATCTACCATATATTCAATTGTGAAAGCAGAATAACATATATTTTTATTACTTCAAAGCTCACAAGGAAATTAAATTTTGGCATTAAATGACCCATAAGGAATTGATATGCCACTAAAATATATAAATTAACCAATGAACAGTGATTCTTTTATCTTCTTTTATGTGCCGTGTCCCTTCAGGACATAGGCAATCATGGCCTTCCACATTTCCCTATCCCTTGTTGCTCTGAATACCCCTTCTCCTGTTGTCTCGTTAAATCCCTGCTCCACCATCCATCTGCTCAAGTTCATCAAGTATGTCATGCATTGCTTTCTCTTGTCTCTCTTCTCCTCTATCTGTCCTATGAGCATCAAGTTCTCCAAGCCCTCCTTCCTCATTCTTCTTCTATGTGCCATGTCCTTTCAGGACGTAGGCAGTCATGGCCCTCCACATCTCTCTATCCTTTGTCGCTCTTAATACCCCTTCTCCTGTTATCTCGCTCAATCCCAGCCTCAAGTTCATTGAGTATATCATGCATTGCTTTCTTTCGTCTCTCTTCTCCTCTATCTGTCCTGTGAGCATCAGGTTCTCCAAACCCTCCTTCCTCATTACATGTCCTATAAACTTCAGCTGATTTTCCTGATATTAAGTATCAATTCTCTTCTCATGTCCATCCACTTCAAAACGTCATCATTGCTCACATGTTCTATCCATGATATCCTCAGCATCTTTCTGTAGAACCGCATTTCAGTTGCTTCAAGTCTTTCCTTCACCTTTGATAAGATTGTCCAGCATTCGCTGCCATAAAGCAAATTTAGTAATAGATGAATTCCAATAAAAATAAATTTACATGCAATTAACAAAATTACTTGGTTTGATTCTGAAGTTACATTTAGTCTCTAATGAGCACATCTTAAAAGCTGTTGTTAGTAACTTTTCAGTGAGATGAAACATTTTGATGAATTGAACACTAATTGATTAACAGCATTCAAACTAAATGACCCACAAAATGATGTGTTCATTCTTTTTGGATTTACAACAGAATCAGAAGAAATTGGCTGTGAAGAATAACAAGCCTCATACTAAAAGTGGCTTGACATCAAATTCTGTAAATTCTGACCCAGACCAAGACTCTGGTAAGTTTTCAACATTTTCTCCAATATTTTTTCTTAATCTAAAATTTCACATAAGATTTGCCACTTGAAAAACTTGTGAACCAAGAAACAAAAATGGTTAAAACAAATTTTTTTTGTTTTTTTTAATTTTTTTTTTATAATCATATCACCCCAAGCAAGGCATTTTATTGCCACTGTTTTGCAGGGGGTTACATAGGAGAAAAGTTATGAGAAAGAGTGACAGGTTATAGGGGGTGTCAGGAACTGGGTAAGAGAAGGATGAGAATACCGATGAGTGGAGTGGCGGAGAAAGGAACATGAGAGAAGGATGACTGTGACCGTAAAGTGAGGGGTCAGTTTAGATATTGATTGTATTGTAGAATTGAACACCCACTTTATATCCACATTATAATAGTATAGAAATTTTTTTTTATAATCATATCGCCCCAAGCAAGGGGTTACATAAAAGGAATGTTATGAGAAAGAGTGACAGGTTATAGGGGGTGTCAGGAAGTGGGTAAGAGAAGGATGAAAATACTGATGAGAGTGGAGTGGATGGAGAAAGGAGCATGAGAGAGAGGATGCAGGTTAGTGAGATAGATGCCTATTGACTTTACATTAAAATTCTTGGAGATTGTAGCTGTCGGGTAAGCAAGTAAATGGAAGGGAATTCCACAGGCGGGAAGTGTGAGAAAAGAAACTGTTGGAGTAGAATTTGCATTTACATTTTATTGGTTTCACAGTAAAAGGGTGGGACCTAGTTGCTAATCTTGTGGCTCAAGTAAATTCATGTATAGGGGGCACCAGAGAGCTAAATAATTGTGTCTTTAAGTTTCTGAAGATTTAAGAAAGGACTACCATATATTTTCACATATAAGGCAAACTTTAAATAACGTGAGTTAAAAATATAACAAATTTTCATGATTTTATCCTATAGCTCTAGTATAAAATGACTGCTTATTGATAATATAAAGATGATTTTATTAGAAATGTTATTACTTACTGTATCATTAAAAATTCAAAATAGATAGAATAACAAAACTGAATCTATATTATGTTTTTTCTACACGTCTCCTAAAAAGGAAACCATTGTTTTTTTTTATGTTTCATTACATGATCTTTTGTGAATACTACTTTTTCTTCTTCACCTTCTTTTTTCTATATCTAAACAGTTACAAACAGCCTGGTGTACTAATGGCCATTTACTTAGATTTATCGACAATCACAAAATACCACTAGTAACAGTACGATAATAGTACATTCCACTGTTGTGAATGCAATCATGACACAATGTTTACGTCTCAGTTGAACTTGTGTAGATACAAGTTAATTTCATTGTTACGACATTATTCTTTGAAAAGTTATGCCATTAATATAAAAGGTAGAAATGCTTTTATTACTTTTATCATTAATTCTTTTGACAATGTGAATCTTTTAATGTATGTTATTGATTATCAAACTGAGGCTGAGCTTATCCTAACAACAAACGTCATTCAGTACTTAAGATTTCATTTTTAGAAGTTCGATATAAGATGACCCTCAATTTTTAAGGTTGATTTTGGAGATTTAGAGGTTGTCTTATATATGAAATAGATGGCATTTGTCAGTATATTTCTAAAATGGTAATTACCAGTTCATGTAGATATCACTGTGCCAGAAAACATATTCTTTAAAAGAATTTTTTAATGTGCGTTTGCCATATAGAGACCATCAACCAGTTAAGTTCCATACATGATACACGCTTGATCAATCATGTCTCGGGTTTAGGGTATGACGGTAAACTGCATCCAGTGAGCAAGGCTTCTGATTGGGAAGGTTGTGAGGAGCATGGAACCACTTCTTAATTGCTGTTGTTACCAGGTCCACTCTAACCTGGAGTGGTAGCACCTGTTAGGGTTCTAGCTACAAGCAAATAGTTAACACTATGAAAGTATAAAAATAGACTTTTATAGAAATATATATGTGAAAATAGACTTTATAGAAAAACATACATTTTTGAAGGAAAAAAATTTTTATTGCCATAATACATTTTTGAAGGAAAAAAATGGTTACCAGCATTACATTTTTTAATAAAAAACTAGAAGATATCTTCAGTTTTCTAAAATACAAAAAAATAAAAATAAATTTTTTTTCATCAAAATTGGATTAAATCAACCTTCTCACTATAACTGAACATTAAAAAAACAAACCTTAAAACCTTTTTGGCATTAGAGGTTGATTTGCCATTTAACAAAACTGAAACTTAATCATGGCTCAAAAGAAACATGACTGACTGGGCAGAAGATTTTCTCGCAGTACGAAAGGAATGTTTTTATTTCTGTTGAGAAACTGGAAGTAAATGAAACCATAATTAATTCTGTTCCTTTTACAGACACTGGACAAAATGAAATCAAAGTGCATCAGATGTTTATGGCTTCCCCTGCTGGAGATTATCGCTTTGTTGGGGAAGGAAAAAAAAAAGAAAAGTCTGAACATGGGAAAGTTTTGAGGACATCTTCCGAAGCCGTGCCCAGGCAAGCAAGTGCAGTACTGGCCACACCTCAAGAGTAAGCTGCCATTTAGTTTTACTTGTGCTTTCATAATCAGTAAAGTCATTTTAATTCCTCCTACCTTAAGTTTTTTAACAAATGTAAATACAATTTTCGTTTCGTTGATAATGAGGTGTGGCTTTGTAAGGTTTTGTATTCATCACTTTTATCACATTTCCACGAGCTGTGACGAATGTTTGGATCTTGTTGGGAATATTTACAAACCACTTAACTTGTGTTTTTCTTCTTTTTTTTTACAGATTGAATAATGGCAATAGTGACATGCGAATAAAAATGAATCGTAACCCACCACAGCGAAGAAAAAATCTGAATGTGTTAAAACAGTCTCCAATTATTAAGGGGGACGTAATTGAAGAAGTCCAACATCCGGATGGAAAGGTAATCATGCTTTTTGATATATGTATGAATGTATGCATTGATGTAAGCATAGTTCGTCATGGAAACAGTGCATTTATATATTAGTCCTCACTGGCTGAAATAATATAGGTGTTGCTACATGAAGTAGCAAGCTCCCATGGTAATTAGATACAGATTTAAATCTGATATGAAGCTGATACTTGGTTCTTTTATTTTATTTTTCTAATCATTTCACCCAAAGCAAGGCAGAACTGCTACTGGTGTGCAGGGGGTTACATAAAAGGTGAGAAACAAAAACAAGTTACAAAGGTGTCAGTGATTGAATAAGAAAAGGATGAGAATACATGCGTGAAGAGGGCTGCATGAGAGCGGAAAGGAAGAACATGATACAAAGGTTGTCAGGGAAAGGAATGCGAGTCCAAGAGATAAGAAATGGCAATTGACATTGTATTTCAATTCTTGGAGATTGTCAGGGAAGCAAGTATATGGAAGGGAATTCCACATAGTTCCGAAAATCAAGTAAATTACACAAAAATATCCACAAAAAATGCTCTAAAATTTAACTATAGTTGTACTGAAAACATAATACAATTCATGAAAACCCACAGCGACACTGCAAATGCTCTCTACACTCACCTTAAACTGCAGAACAAAGTACGAATGTCCACTGAATAATAACTTCCTACAAAATAATGTAATTTACAAACTATGGTAACATCCAAAAGAAAATTCAGAAAAATATATATAGAAATAACAAGATCCTTAGAAACTAAACTTACTCATACAAAGTATCTAAACTTATTTATAACTGAAACTTTGTGTCTGTGTGTGTCCGTTACCTATAGAATCCGAAACGGCTGAACCAATTTTCTTGAAAATTTACACAGTTGTACTATAAGCATCTGCGAGTTTTCTTAGCTAGGTTTTGTGTCGAGGTACCCCCGATAAATATCGAAAATCGATAATCAAAAAAATCGGGTTATAGAAGGAGTGGTCCGATTTTAATCAAATTTGATACACTCATAGACAAAGACATAACGAAATTCAGAAGTTTCAAGGTTGCAGTTCTTACAATAGTGCAGAAAATCGATTATATATATATATATATAAAGCAAGAGGTTCGTGTGTGTGTCTGTTTATCTGTCTGTGTGTCCTTTATACAAATCCACAATTTTTATCCGATTCTCACCAAACTTCACACAAATATTCTTTAGGCAGAGTCTGAGCTCCAGGACCATGGATTAGTTTTAAAGCTTTCATTACACCCAAGCAATGCCAGGCTATACTGCTAGTAACTTATAAACAGAAAATATGCAACCACCACAACCCTGCTGAGAAAGTTGGGCTGGGAAGTTTTTTTCTGCCTGAAACAATCCTACACATATATAAATCTGCCCGTGCATTAAATACTGCTGCCATATCTGGTTGGGTGCTTCTGCTGTCCACTTAGGAGTCCTTGACAAAATCCATCGGAGAATCTGTCATGGGATTGATCCTGATTTGGCAGCTCAGATACAGTCACTTTCTCACCGGCACAATATGGCTTCCCTGTGTCTCTTATACAAATACTTTCATGATTTCTGCGCTGATGAACTTAGCTCACTGGTACCCCCTATATATGAATTTACTTGAGCCACAAGATTAGTAACTAGTCCCACCAATAAAATATAAATGCAAATTCTACTCCAACAGCTTCTTTTTTTGCACTTCCTGCCTATGGAATTCCCTTCCATTAACTTGCTTCCCCGACAGCTACAATCTCCAAGAATTTAAATGTAAAGACAATAGTCATCTCCTATCTCACTAACCTGTATCCTCTCTCTCATGGAATTCCCTTCAGTTTACTCCCTTCCCCGGCAGCTACAATCTCCAAGAATTTAAATGTAAAGACAATAGTCATCTCCTATCTCACTAACCTGTATCCTCTCTCTCATGGAATTCCCTTCAGTTTACTCCCTTCCCCGGCAGCTACAATCTCCAAGAATTTAAATGTAAAATCAATAGTCATCTCCTATCTAACTAATTTGCATCCTCTCTCTCTCTCTCTCTCTCTCTCTCCATCCACTCCATTCTCATCAGTATTCTCATCCTTTTCTTACCCACTTCCTGACACCCCCTATAACTTGTCACTCTTTCTCATAACTTTCCTCCTATGTAACCCCCTGAAAAACAGTGGCAGTAAAATGCCTTGCTTGGGGCAATATGATTATAAAAAAAAAATTTCTATACTATTATAATGTGGATATAAAGTGGGAGATCAATTCTACATTACAATCAATATATAAACTGATCCCTCACTTTATGGCCACATTCATCCTTCTTTTACCCATTTCCTGATATCTCCTATAACCTGTCACTCTTTCTCATAACTTTCCTTCTATGTAAACCCCTGCAAAACAGTGGCAGTAAAATGCCTTGCTTGGAGCAATATGATGATATAAAAAAAAGAACCTTATCAAAGCCTATGTGGCAGCAGCAAAACAAAAAACTAAAACATACCAATAACATGAAGAATAACAACAGTGCCACATTCTGACAAAAAAGTCTTGGAGATGAATACACCTCCCCAGAATATGGCTTAGACTTGTCCAAATAGCATATATACTGACACTGAGAAATCATCAGCTGGGAATGAGCCTTATATCCCGACTACAGAATTCAGTAAGACTACATCAACTCTAAACAAAGTCCTGTGTATGATGGTAAACTGCATCCGGCAGCAAGGCCTCTGATTGAGAGGTTGTGAGAAGCATGGGACCATCTCTTAATTGCTGTTGTTCCCAGGTCTACCCTGACCCAGAGTGGTAGCACCTGTTAGGGTCCCATCTATGGGCAAATAGTTAACCCCTACAAACTGGGGTCAAAGCACTATGAAAGTATAAAACATAGACTTTTATAGAAAAATATACATTTTTGAAGGAAAGATTTTACCAACAATACATTTTTGAAAGGAAAAAAATTATTACCAGCAATACATTTTTTAATACAAAACTAGAAGACATCTTTAGTTTTCTAAAATAAAAAAAAATTTTTCATCAAAGTCTGACTGAATCATCCTTCTTACTATAACTGCACATTTAAAAAAATACCTTAAAACCCCACCTTTTTGGTATTAAATAACCCACAGAAGTTGATATGCTGTTAAATAAAACACAAGCTCTCAAACATTCAACTCTAAACAACATTATGTTTCATGGTTGTGTTATTTTCTAACAGTAGCAATGAGGATTCAAATTCATACAAAAAAATATTTTTTCTCTTACTTAGCATAACCTTCAGAAGAAAATTTTAAATTCACAGAAATGAATTTGGTGGAGTTAGTGTATCTTCATAGGGTAATGCAGAAGTCAATAAATTCCAACTGCTATTAGGAAAAAGAAAGATTTTTCTTCCGAGTTAAAACTACTTGTATGAAAATAAACTTGTATGAAAATAAACATGTATGAAAATAAACATTTTTAATGTGGAAGAATTGAAGATAATTATTCAGTAACTATCAAAGCAAATGAATTGTGAATGAATTGAATACCAAGAACAATTAAAGGTAAATGAATTGAGAGAATTGAATACCAAGAACAATTAAAGGTAATCCTGGAAAAGCAAGGAACAGGCAATGCATCAAATGTCATTTATCCAAACTCGGTCGCTTACTCAATTAGTGAATTTAATTATGTCCCTGAAAAAAACATTGCATTCCTATTGTACTTCAGGAAGTATGAGGCCATTTTCAGAGAAGAATGTCAAGATGGTCGGATGAAAAGAAAGTATATCTTCTGTTACGAAAATTGTGTCCAGCTGAACATGAAAAATATCTGAATTTCATTTTGCTGAATACTCCAGAAAAAGTGTCATTTAATGAAACAGTGTCGATACTCTCAGAAGTAAAAGAAAAAAGAATTCATTTTTTTTTATACAAGTTGGCAGTGTATGAACCTTACTAAGGAAGAAGATGAATATTTTTTCACATAAGCCAGTAAAGTCAACTGTGAGTGTGAGAAATTTAAACTGAATAAACTATCTTTAGACATTTAAATGTCTAATCTTCATTAAAGATCTAACATCAAGCAACAACGTGAAAATATGATCTTGAATCCTTACAAAATTGGAACAGGATTTAAAGTTAACAATACAGACTGTTGTGGGAGAGTGTCAAAAAATTGTCAGTTTAAGCTACAATACAGGATGTGCGTGGGTGGTGCAGTGGATATCAACTTGAAACGACAAATCAGGGAGCCGAGTTCAAATTCCAGTTAAATTCCTTGCATTCATTTATGCACAAATACACTTGGGAAAGGTATAAATCTGTCTCTTCTCTCCAGTTATGGGTTAAATAATAGAACGGATTGGGTTCTATAGCCTTGGTCGGCAACCAGTCTACCACAGAAAGCAATGGCAACCTAATGTGGGATTATCTTCTGCCCAGTTAGTCATGTTTCGAAAAAGACATGATCGCCCAGTCGTGTATCACGTATGGCACTTAACTGACTGACTGAATATAATAGTTGGAAACAAGATTTAAGCTTCTACTGGGCATAAAGTGGGGGATCAGTTTTATATTGTTATGAAATAATATACTGATTCCCTACTAATTACTACTTAATAATATAATACATCTCTTCCCCCTCTAGCTATGAGTCAAATAACAGGACAGATTTGGTTCTATAGCCTTGGCTGGCAACCAGTCTACCGCAGAAAGTAATGGCAACCTACTGCGGGATAATCTTCTGCCCTGTCAGTTATATCTCTTTAGTGACATGATCGCTTAAACCATGTATCACATATGGCACTTAACTGACTGAAGCTACACTACAGCCAAAATCAAACAAAATGGGACACATCAGCCGAATAAGCATTTAAGTAGTGGCAAAATTAACCCAGGCTAAACATCAGGCATGTTTCATTTCTGCTCTGGAGTAAATAACACAACCCCAGTGACACAAATGTACTGGTCTAGTCAAGACACTTAAATAAAAAAAAACTCAAGTGAGTCTAGAAAAGCTACATTGGAGTCCATCATCAGAGTAGTTCTTACAGATGTCATGACAAGTAACCTAAGCCATGTCATACTACAAATGCTCGACAACTAGTTATAATAGTGGTGATATGGAATTGAAACTCATATGAGTTGTAACAGGAGCTACGTGATACTGAAACTCATAGGGGTTGTAACATGGGTTACGTGATACTGAAACTCATAGGGGTTGTAACATGGGTTACGTGATACTGAAACTCATAGGGGTTGTAACGTGGGTTACGTGATACTGAAACTCATAGGGGTTGTAACGTGGGTTACGTGATACTGAAACTCATAGGGGTTGTAACATGGGTTACGTGATACTGAAACTCATAGGGGTTGTAACATGGGTTACGTGATACTGAAACTCATAGGGGTTGTAACATGGGTTACGTGATACTGAAACTCATAGGGGTTGTAACAGGAGCTACGTGATACTGAAACTCATACGAGTTGTAACAGGAGTTACAAGATATTGCAACTCATACGAGTTGCAACAGGGAGAAAAAATACTTGTTGCTTTGGCTCACAAGATACCATGATGAGAAGTTTGAACCAGGTTGTTTTAAATTTTTCTCTTATGGACAAATTTAAATATTTAGGTCAGATAATTGATGAAACAGGAAGAAGACCAGATCCCTCTAGTGCCATTAAAGAAATTCCTCACCTGACAAATTTAGTGCCCATACAGTCATTTCATGGATTAGCAAATTATAATATTTCTGTACCGGATGTGTATAAATTGTGAGCACTTCTGAATAATTTGCTTAAGAAGCGTTTGGGATGGAATTGATTAGTGGAATGTGAAAAAGCTTTTGAAGGAATCAAAAAACTACTAACTTTAAAGTTATCACTGACACATGACGACCTGCAGTGACAGATAATTGCAAAATCCAATATGGGCTAATAGAACGTAGAAGGGGTCATAGGCAACATATTTGAAGACGGTACAGTGAAAGCAGTTGCTCACACTTCAAGAAGTTTGACAAATATGGAAAAATGTTACAGTCAAATTGAAAAGGAAGCGCTTGCTATAATTTTTACTGTAATGAAAAATATAAGCATATACAAATAGTCGTGTCAACACATAACACACATGGTCTGAAGATTGCATTCAAACATGAAACAAACTGTTTACTCTTTTACAGCTTTCAGATTTCAGTATTTCCATATGATATATCATCTGTAGCACTTACATTTGGTCAGATTTAAAATAGTATTTCCTACTGGCACAGGGTCTGCTTTCTTGAGTGAATGTAAATGTTGTATTGCAGTTATTAAATTAAGTGTGTAAGTAGGGTGTATGTTGTGGTGCAGTGGATATTGGCTCAGAACGAGAAGTTAGAGAGCTGGATTTGAATTCTAGTTGAATTTGTTGCATTCACTTACATGCAAATACTTTTGGGAAAGGTATTAATTCATCTCTTCTCCCTCAAGCTATGGATTAAATAGCAGGACAGATTGGGTTCTATAGCCTTGGTTGACAACTAGTTTACTGAAGAAAGTAATGGCAACCTACAGTGGTAAAATCTTCTGCCCAGTCAGTCATGTCTATTTCAAGACATGATCACCCAAGCCCATATCATGTATGGCACTTAACTGAAGTAAGAGTGACATGCCAATTTCAAATTTCTGGTAGAGCCATTGTGCTTGCTTTCTCACAAATACCTTTGAAAGAGAAAGATTTATCTTTTTTTAACTCCAACTATGGGTTAAATAGAAGAGTAACCTTGGCTCTCTAGCCTTCTTTATCAACCAGTGTACTGAATTTAGAACTAGTTCAGCATGTAGCTAGCCATTTCCTATTTCCACGTCATAATAGTCCTGGGCATGAGGGTAAACTGCATTCGGCAGCAAGGCCTCTGATTGTGTGGTTGTGAGGAGCATGGAACCACCTCTTAATTGCTGTTGTTCTCAGGTCAACTCTGACCCAGATAGGATCCCAGCTATGGGCAAATAGTTAACCCCCAAACTGGGGTCAAAACACTATGAAAGTATAAAAAAAGACTTTTATAGAAAAATTTACATTTTTGAAGGAAAAATATTACCAATAATAGATTTTTGGAAAAAAATATGACCATAACACATTTTTGAAGGAAAAGAATTATTCTCAACAAAACATTTTTGAATACAAAACTAGAAGACATTTTCAGTTTTCTAAAATAAAAAAGAATAAAAACAAAAAGTTTTCATCAAAATCTGACTAAATCAACCTTTTCACTATAACCGAACATAAAAAACCCTTAAAACCCCACCTTTTTGGCATTAAATAACCCACAGAAGCTGATATGCTGTTAAGCAAAACTCAAATTCATAAAAATCAAATTGCTTTGGAAGCCACAACAGAAATGGTGAGGTCATGGACCATCACTGCACAAGAAAGTCTGCAGTGGTGAGGCTGTGATCCAGGTATCCTATAAGAGTGCCTATAGGATTTGCATATACATTTATGTAGATACTGTTTATTTGCTTATGTCTTTTGTTTTGATTGAATTCGATTTCTTGTCATTTATAGACTGAAAGAAGATACCAGAGTGGAGCAAGGGAAGTTATCTTTTCCAATGGGACCAGGAAAGAAATGTCCGCAGACGGGAGATACATAATTCTTTGGTTCTTCAATGGAGACATTAAGCAGATCACAGAAGATCAAACTGTGGTAAGAATTGTTAAATTGGATATTTTAAGAATAAAGAAATAACTTATTTGTTTTGTTTGTGAAAAATCTAAATATCTTTGAAATTATGATATAAAAAGAACATAATGCCTTTTGTCTCGTTGAAAAAATTCACCAGTACACCACAGCAGGTCGAAGATTAGCAACTAGGTCCCACCCTTTTACTGTGAAATCGATAAATTGTAAACGCAAATTCTACTCCATCAGCTTCTTTTCTCGCACTTCCTGCCTGTGGAATTCCCTTCCGCATACTTGCTTTCCCAACAGCTCCAATCTTCAAGAATTCAAATGTAAAGTCAATGGTCATCTCCTGTCTCACTAACTTGCATCCTCTCCCTCATGCTTTTTTCTCCGTTCATCCTACGCATCAGTATTCTCTTTCTTTTCATACTCTCTTCCTGTCACCCCCTGTAACCTGTCACTCTTTCTCATAACATTCCTCCTATGTAACCCCCTGCACAACAATGGCAGTAAAATGCCTTGCTTGGGGACACACGATTTAAAATGATATGATTTACATGCAGATTATTCTCTTCATCTTTGTTGTTTTTACCAGAATGTTTCTGCTATTGGGCCAAGTGTATGTTGAGCCAGGAGATCTACAGAAAATTTCTACACTATATATTTCAAGTTATTTTAAAGACTCCAAAATTCAGTTACATAGTCTTACTAGTTTGTCTGCATGACAGATCACAGAGTTACTGTCTGAATTCCTGAAATGAGGAGTTTTCATTAGTTACATGAAGACTATTGTCCTAATCTTTTTGTTGTTGTCCCAGCATTTGACCTTTGTGCTCTTCAGCTTTCATTAGGTGTGTAGATTTAATGTGAGTTCAATCCTGGCCTAGACTGCTCGTCCTTGGATTCAGTGGAAACGTAGCAAGCAATAACTGAGCGGCATTAAAATAGGAAATAGATGAGATAGATGTGGGTAATGGAACAAGAAATCAAATGCTTTCATGTTAAAACTTTTTTTTTATTTTTAAATACCTTTTTGAATACATTTTTTCAATATATTTTTATGAATGTTTTTGCATAATGCTTGTTTTAACGTGATCAGATTTTTCTCCATTTTATGTCGTTTATGTAAAATTGAAATATATTCATGTATATCTTAAATGTATTATTCAGTTAAGTGATTTTTTTTTAATACCTTTTTTAAATATCTTTTTTTATGAATGTTTTAGCATAATGCTTGTTTTAACGTGATCAGATTTTTCTCTATTTTATGTCGTTTATGTAAAATGAAACTGAAATATATTCATGTATATCTTAAATGTATTATTCAGTTAAGTGATATACGTGATACATGCTTGGGTGATCATGTCTTAAAAAGACATGATTGACTGGACAAACATTTTCCCGCAGTAGGTTGCCATTACTTTCTGTGGTAGACTGGTTGCCAACCAAAGCTATAGAACTCAATCTGTCCTGCTATTTAACCCAGCTGGAGAGAGAAGCGACAAATTCATACCTTTCCCAAGAGTATTTGCTTATAACTGAATGTGATGAATTCAACTGGAATTTGAACTCAGCTCTCTGATTTCTCGTTCTGAGTCAATATCCATTACTGCCTCAATGCATATCCTATTGAGGGTAACATATCCATAAAAAAAAAAGATACAGATGCATCCACTGGTGGCATCATGGTGTGTTCTACTGGAGCTTGTTAACCATTACCCCATGACAAGAGCATATTTACGTTGCTCAGTAATGGTCAAATTATGTACAGCTGAAATGTTCCTCAAGATGAGTTTTTTAATTAAGTGTTGGGGAGCACCCCTTTTTGCACATAAGAATGAACTCGCCTGATGTGTACAAATAATCCTACCTATACAGAGAATGGCAGTGTGTAGCAAGAGTTGAGTAGTTGTACCTTCGCTTAGTTGGTTAGTAAGGATATAGACTCATTACCTGGACTTACTTCTTCACTACAAGATTCTATATATTGATTCCTACTAACAGTATTCCTGACTTGTCTAACCCGTGTTCCACTTTGTATATTTTTGTTTCAACATAACTTACATTTTTTATCTCCATATCCATTTTTGTTGTTTGAGAAAGTCGATGTGATCTTGATAAAAAACAAAGTAAAAAAGACTATTGTAAAATTGTTGATGTGTAATTGAGAAAATGCAGTGATTTTTTTTTAAGATGAAAATCATTAACTATTTTGACTAGACACTCATTTAAAAATGAAGTTGAATGTTAAAATATGAATATCTGTCTGGTTTTTCTGTAACAAAACAAATTAAATTTATGGTTGACATATTTCTTGTGGCATTTTTGGAAAGATGCAGACAAATCTGGAATTATACTATTTACATTATTCGGACTATTGTTCTTATCTTTGCAGCCATGGTTACAATGTTTCTGTCGTTGTATGCTCCAGCCTTCTTCAGGTGCTAGAAATTTTGAACCAAACCCTTTTTTTAACTCTCTAAATTATTTGTTCACTACTGCTGTAGTCAGGTATTGAACTCACAACTCTTTGGGTTAAGTCACTAGAACTAACCAGTGTCTAGTTTCAGTGACTTGATCCAAAGAGTTGCGAGTTCAATACCAGGCTACAACAATGGTGAACAAATAACTTAGAATAGTTAAGTTAAACCGGGATTACTACATGGCTACCAGAAGTGGCATCGCACATGGAATGAGAATGATATACCCTAGTGATTGTAATAAAGGGTTTGGTTCGAAATTCCTAGTACCTGAAGAAGGCCGGAATGTGCAATGGTTGAAACATTGTAAACATGGTAGAAAAGGACAATAGTCCAAATAATGTAAATAGTGTAAATGCTACCTCATCTCATAAGTATAGACAAATATGAAATTATTCTAGAGCAAGCTGTGGGAAATCATGATGGTCTACATCCTGAAAAGGCATGGCACATAGAGGGGAAATTTGTTTTGTTTTTGTATGACGACTTCTGACACATGAAAGTTTTGATGCAAAGTGTTGTTTAACTCTGATTATTTTTGTCTTGTTTCACAGGTTTATTATTATGCTGAATCGCAGACAACCGTGACAACCTACGCAAATGGTCTGGAGGTGCTAGAATTCCTCAAGTAGGTTCAATTATTATCCGTTAGATGTTTTTTTGGAATTCATATAAAAACAGTTCCTGTTCTGTTGCGGGCAGGTACGGGGTGGGTAGAGGTAGAGGATTAAAATATAGAGACTTTATCCCTCTCGTCACCATCACCAAAAAAGAAAAATTAACCCACCAACCAGGTAGATGATTTCAGATTAGGATCTGAACATTTACCCATAAACTCAAGTATAAACCTGACCTTGTCAGATCAACAAGGGTCTGACCATCACCATCAGACATTTTTTCTTAAAATTTGGTAGTTTTATAGAGTTTCAACAAAACTTGTCATTCATAAGCCTTTCCAGTTTGTTTCATCATCTATACTAATATACACACAAATGTTCCCTGTAGACTATCAGTAGCTTTCGAAAATGTTTTAACCCTACTTAGAGGAATTAAGGAAATGAACAACATGTGGAGATCAACACAGTACAACACCAAGCTCAAGCTATACCAGAGCTGTGTTGTATCTACTCTCCTCTACGGATCTAAGTGCTGGAGAATGACTAAGGTGGATCTCGCCAAACTTTGATCCTTTCACACCATATGCCTCCAACAAATACTGAGAATATTTTGACCAGAGAAGATCTCCAATAAAACCCTGTTGAAGAGATGCAAGCAAGAGAACATGGGAACCATTATTGCAAGAAGGCAGTTGAGATGGATTGGGCATGTGCTCCGGAAAGATCCACAGTCAATCACAAGAACAGCACTGCACTGGACCCCAGATAGCAAAAGAAAGAGGGGAAGACCAACAATGACATGGAGAAGTACGGTGAAGAACGAGATGAAAGCCATGCAGCACTTTTGGGGTTCATTGACTAGTCTGGCCCAAGATAGTCAGAGGTGGAGAAGCTTTGTTGCTGCCCTACACACCATTGGATGTCACGGATGATGAATGAATGAAGAGGAATTAGCTTTTCACATATTAAAATGTTCAGCACCCTTCTTGAAAGATGTAAGATAATTATTTAAGATGTCATTAGAATTTAAATGTTGGAAACTGCATGCAAAAATATTGAACAGAAAAAAGTTATGAAGAATAATTATTATAAGAATTGTTAGTTACTCACTTCGGCATTTACTTTTTGAACTTCACATATTTTGATGTAACTTTTTTCCACTGAACCAAAATTCTAAATTTTTTCTTTCAAAATGTAAGTAAGGTGGTGTCCTATCTAATTCTGTAAACTGTCTGAAATTTGGTTGAGAACTGAATTTGTGGTGAAGCGTGAAAGCTGCCTAGATTCACTCAGTCAAACTTTAGAATATATTCAACCACTGCCGTGGTTGAATGATATCTTGGGTGATTTTCTAGGCATTTTTTGAAAAACTAGCAATGATTTAGAAAATTTTTAAAAATTTTATTTAAAAAAAATGGGGTAAACTATAATTGCTGGTTTCAGGCTTTGTATTTCTATTAATTGGTCATCCTTGATCCTAGATTATGATTATAAAAAAAAATATTGGAAAATTAAAACAAAAAGTAATGTGAGATATCAATTGAATTGTGAAAAATATATAAAGGCCAGAAAAATTGTGTTTATTTAAATTCTCTTGTTTTATATTTCATAGATATTATTATAAAATTATAAAATTGTGAATAAAAACAAACTTGGTTTCATAAGTATTTATAAAATGGTAAATAATAAATATTGCATTGTATATGATTCCCATGTTTTTATAATCTTGCAAACAAACGTTGTTGAATGTGTCAAAAGTATATGGAAGAATAGCATTGTGAGGGATTTTTGGTTGTTTTGTTTTTATGGCATATCAACCTCGGTGGGTCATTTATTGCCAACTAAACTTTATTTGTTGCTGGTAATACCTTTTTCTTTCAACAATTTATTGTTGTTTTTTATATAAGTTTTGTGTTGAGTAATACTTTTTTCTTTTCGAGTATCAAGATTCATTGGGATTTGTTTTTAAGGGCAGGGTCCCCAAGTCCTTCCCTGTTATTTAACCCATAACTGGAGGGAAGGGACTGATTAATACCTTTCCTAAGGATACCAGTGCTTAAGTGAATGCAGGGTATTCAATTGGAATTTGAACTTGGCTCATTGATTTCTCTTTCTGAGCCGATATCCACTGCACCACAATGCACATCCGTCACTAAACGCTTACAGCACCTGGTATTCCCAAGCAGTCAGTGTTAAGGAATAGCCTTTTGAAACACATTTTTTTTTCCCCCCCAATAGTTTTTATAGACTGAAATTCACATTGCCTATGGGATTATCTCTTAGTAGGTTTTTAGCCTGTCTCTTTTCAGAATTTCTAGAAACAGGCTTTGTTCCAAAATAATTTATCTAAAGAATCAACAAATTTCCAATGTACTGATGATACTTCATTAACATAACCCTCCCCACAACACAATATTACATTATCTCATAAATAAAAGCAAAACGTTAATCAATCCTGACTTGGCAGCTCAGATACAGTCACTTTTTCACCGGCACAATATGGCTTTCCTGAGTCTTTTCTACAAATACTTTTATGGCTTCTGCTCTGATGAACTTAGCTCACTGGTGCCCCCTATACATGAATTTACTCGAGCCACAAGATTAGCAACTAGGTCCCACCCTTTTACTGTAAAACCAATAAAATTTAAATGCAAATTCTACTCCAGCAGCTTTGTTTTTTCTCGCACTTCCCACTTGTGGAATTCCCTTCCATTTACTTGTTTTCCCGACAGCTACAATCTCCAAGAATTTAAATGTAAAGTCAATAGTCATCTCCTATCTCACTAACCTGCATCCTCTCTCTCTCATGCTCCCTTCACCGTCCACGCCACTCTCATCAGTATTCTCATCCTTCTCTTACCCACTTCCTGACACTCACTATAACCTGTCACTCTTTCTCATAACTTTCCTCCTATGTAACCTCTGCAAAACAGTGGCATTAAATGCCTTGCTTGGGGCGATATGATTATAAAAAAAAAATATTGAAGTTTACTGAAGAAACAGAAACTAATGTTACCATTTAGATAACAATCGAGAACTAAACATCTCAAAAAAAATTCACTAAGAAAAATGATTTCTTAACCTTCTGTTTGCACGAAAACAAAATAAAATTTGAAATCTTAAGTTTTTACTTAAAAACACTTAGAATTTGTAGCTCTCAATATTAACATGATGAAAAATATATTGAAAACACTTTTGAAAACCTCAAATATCCTAATTATTTCTTATATAATGCAAAGAGAAAAGCTTACAAAATCTGCAAAAGTCAAAGAGAAAATAACATAACCTTTATAAAATTAGGTACATAAAAATACCTACTAACTCGGTAGACTCAATAGAAAAGAATTCATCTAAACTTAGACATTTATCAGAACTGTTTCAAAAACAGATTTACTTGACACAAAGCAAAATAACAATGACATTTTCTTTCCAGTATTTACCATATTTGGACTATTGTCCTCATCTTTATTGCCATTTGTACGATGTTTCGGCCATTGTACGCTCCTGCCTTCTTCAGGTGCTAGGAATTTTTAATTGAACCCTTTATTACAATCACTGGGGTAAATACTACCTCATCTCAGAAATATAAACAAATTTTCTTTCCTATTAGAAGAAAATATTTTTATTGTAAATGTTTCCCTTTGTATTTATAGGGGTCAAATTGAAAAACATTATCCTGATGGGACTCAGGAAATCACATTTCCTGACCAGACTGTCAAATATCTTCGACCAGATGGCTCTGAAGAAAGTCATTGTCAGGATGGAACGGTGATAAAAGTTGATGCCAATGGTGTCAGAACTTTAGAATTTCCAAATGGGCAAAGGGAAATTCACACAGAAAAATTCAAAGTAAGTATTTCTTCTGAAATATTTTCTTCTAAATACTAGCAGTATAGCCCAGTGTTGCTCGGGTGTAATGAAAGCTTTAAAACTAATCCATGGTCCTGGAGTTGGCACGAAAGACTAAAAAGCAATAGTTGTTTCCAGTTAAAGCGAAACCGTAGACTGAAAGAAAAATGAATGGATGTAAGTCAAATTTTGATTTCCTGATATCGATATCAAATAAGTTTTTTCATCATAAACTGAATTTTGAAGGCTAAATAAGTCCCCTGAGTAAATGGTATCATGGCTGAGACTAAGAACTACAATTATACCTACCTATACGCACGCACACACACACACACACACACACACAGACAAAGTTCCATTTATAAATAATCTAAACTAAATATAAAGGGGAAAAGACTATCTTCCATAAGGAAAATTGTGCCTTGACTTATTAATTTTTATCTTGTCTATTCCCTGGTGAAATGCAGTGGGGGGGGGGGCATTGCATTCAGTAAATAGCAAAGTAACAGCAATAAAAATAAACATGTTAAAATAACATGCGGAAGAAACAAAAAATGTTGTGGGTGCAGGAGACAAATGAAAATTTATATTACTGTAAACTGATAATGTTTAAATACAAAATACAGTTGAAAGAAAATCTTTTCTGTTAATTCAGTCTAAAATAAAAAGAATTTATATTTACTAAAATTCACATGGAATTCTCCTTTACATTGCACTTCAGCTGGATTGACCTTTGTGATCACCCCCAATATCAATGACTTGCATCCACTATTTTTAAATGTCTGTTCTCCATTTGCACTCACCCTGATAAAACAGATCTTTTCCTTCTTTTTTTTTAAAAAAAATTGAAAAAAAGTTCTAACCCTAACCCTTACGAAAAATTTTATGAAAAAGCAAACACTTTGATTTAAAATTTATAATTTTTTGGTATGAATTAATATTTGCAATAAATAACTTTAGGTTATTCATGCTAAATTAACAGAAAGGTAAAAAAAAAAAGCAACTTAACTGGCTTATCAATTCTTTCTCATTCAGATGCAGATAGAGTAAAATAAACACCAAAAATCAAATGTTATGTAGTAAATTATTACAAAGGCTGATTACATTCAAGCCTATTAACTATTCCTTCTGTTTACAGAGGAATGGCTACCAAGACTTAATATAAACAGACTCCAACACATTCAAGTGAAAATCCAAGTGAGCCTTCTTGAGTAGTAAAAATGGATTTTCACCTAAAGGTGTTAGATTGTATAAATTTTTATGCAACAGTTAGAACTCAAATTGCTTAAATAATTGCTTAACTTTTTATGCTTGTGTTGGATGAACTGAAAAAGGCATTTCAATGTAACTAAAATAGTATAATTTGTTGAATTCTTGAATACCATATAAAATGGCTTATTTCGTAACTCTTTTCTTTTTAGTTGCTTAAGCCACTTAATCAGCATCGGATTTGCTTAAGATTTAATTGAGTTTGAGTAAAGCTGCTTTTATAAACAAACGTTGTCTATCTCTATGATTATTCTTTTATTATGCTTTTCTGCTTAAGATCAGTGTAGTAACTGTGCTGGCCTTTCTGACAGAGAATTCTACATAATATTTTTCAAGAAGGAACTGAGAAGAGAGGATAAGAAGTAGTAGACAAAAAATAGGAAGGAAGTAAGAAAGAAAAGAAAACCAGATGAAAGGAAAAAATAAATAACTATCCCTATATAAAGAGTGGGGGGGATATAGACAAAAGATAGGTGTTGAGAGAAAGAGAGATTTAATGGTTGGGTAGCAAGAGCAGTAAGCAAAAGAGGCTGGTAGGGGTAGAAGAGCATAAAAATTGCAGCAGATTAAAATTCTTTAGGGAAAGAAAGAGGAAAAGAATTTTGATTAAAATGTGTTGCCATTGAGTTCATTAGAGAATATAGACTGATTCAGCTGAAATGAAGAAGAACTGGCATCACAGGGACAAAACACAATAATGGACACCTGATGATGGCCAGAAGGTACTTTGCTGAAACATTGTGTCTATAATAACATCCAAAACATTAAAAGATAAAGTTTGAAATGCCTAAACAGTAATATCCTCTCTGTATTTCAATTTTTTTTGTCATTTCTCTGTCAAGGTCTAGGTCAAGTGTGGGCAAACTATTCAGTGCAAGGGTCACACTCAAAAATTCACTATTTTATAAGGCTGCATGGTATATTAATCAAAATAATTAATATTTAAAATAGACAAAATAAAAGGCCTTTAAAGAAAAAGGCCTGGGTTTGGTCAAACGAATGCCAACAGGCATTTGAAAGCATTAAAAAAATATTGACGTCCGATTTATTTCTGACACATTATGATCCAAAATTGGAGATACTGGTAGCCAGCGACGCGAGCTCGCACGGGATCAGGGCGTGCATTTTACATAAGATGGAAGACGGAACTGTAAAACCGATTGCCTATGCTAGCAGATCACTGCTTCCAGCTGAGAGAAGCTTCTCTCAGATAGAGAAAGAAGCTTTAGGCATCATATTTGCCTTGACTAAATTCCACAGGTATATCCATGGAAGGTTTTTCACTCTTCAGACAGACCACAAACCATTACTTACAATATATGGTTAAAAAAAAAAGGTCTACCCACATACACAGCAAACCGACTGTTTGGGTAGGGTACTATTTTATTAAATTACAATTTTAAATTGCAATATTTACCTTCTAGCAAAATTGGGCATGCGGACGGTCTATCTAGACTGATTCCTCAACAGATAGAACCAGTTGAAGACTCCGTTATTGCTGCACTTAGATCTGAGGAGAATTAGAAAATACACTGTGTAACACAATTAGGGAGCTGCCCGTATAGTTAAAAGAAATCAAATACAAAGCTACAAAGGATGAATTCATAAAAGAGACGAAAGCGAAAATCGCTGAAAAAGACCAAAATATTGCAGAAAGCTTCTCCATATGTGATAACGTACTACTGTACAGTGATAGGGTTGTGCCAAAAGATTTACATACAGGACATCCTGGTAGGAACCGAATGAAAAGCTTAATGAGCCGAAAATGGATACAGATATTGTGAACATGGTGGATAAATGCGAGGGCTGCGCTCTAGCTGCTAAATTATCACCAATAACACACAAACCTTGGCCGAAAACAGAGCGACCCTGGTCAAAGATCTATATTGACTACGCTGGTCCTATTGATGGACTATACTATTTGGTAATTGCGGATAGTTATTCGAAGTGGCCTGAAGTGTTTCAATGCAAGAGACCAACGACAAGAAACATAATAAACCATTTACATGAGCTATTCGCTCGTTTCGGCGTTGTCGACTGTTTAGTAAGCAACAACGGGACACAATTCACTTTGGAAGAATTTAAAGAGTTCTGCCTGATATTTCAGGTTGAACACATTAAAACCCCTCAATATCATCCAAGGTCAAATGGCCTGGCAGAGTGCTTTGTAGACACCCTAAAGAGGGCTCTAAAAAAAACTTCAAGTACACCAACAAGAAAGGCTCTCCAACAGTTTTTGCAGGTGTACAGAATAACATCAAATAAATCAGCTCCATTGTTTCTGTCACACGCTGAATTGGTGTTTGCATGGAAAGTGAGGTCGGTGTTCGACAAATTAATTCCAAATCAAAAAGAACATGTACCTGCAATCATCACACGAAAGCGAACCTTTAGCCAAAGCAAAAAAGTTTATTTTAAAAAATTACAAAAATAACATGTAATTCTGGGAACCAGGTGTCATCAAAAGACGGATTGGAAATATCTATATGATCAACGGACCTATGTTCGCCCACAAGCGGCATATAAATCAAATAAAAAAAAAAAGCCTAATGGAAGACGGAATCAACACGCCTCAGTGAGGAAGAGGCGTTAAACACTATCTACAACACATTTGATATGCAAATGCCCCAGATAGAAACTCAACAGGGGAGGTCTAAAAGAAAAAGTAAAACAATGGAGCAGTTGGTTATTGATCCAAAAAGGAAGAAATATTAAAAGGACATTCCAAGTAACAAAACTTGGGAGGTGGGTGTTGGGGCACCTTCCCTATTTACACTAATATGGACTCTTCCTAAGACTATATATAGTAGTAGTCATTAGTGGACTACAGAGCATTAAGTGTTAGTGTATCCCAGTGATCTAGTCCTGAGGGTAACATTGCTAAGTTTCACGTCTTGTATTATCTAGTATTCTCTCGTATTTGACTAACCGTATTGTACGACCCTCTCTGTATATATCCCTCTTCAATATATTGCGTTTTCTTCCATATTATTCTGCGTTGTGTATTTATTGGCTCTAACCCCAGATTCATAACAGAAATAAAAAACAATTTTTATTAATTAATATTTTAAAGTGGAAATCTCAAATGAAACACATAGGAAGTAACTCAATTTAAAGAAAAAAAAAATCCTAGATAGAAAAGGTGTAGCAGCCTCATAAACAGACAAATGTATAAACAAATCAGGCTACCAAATAATGCATCCATCTATACAGCTGAACTTCAAGCCATTAAGATGGCACTTAAAATTATACAAAATTTTAAAAGATAAGTGTGTATGATAGACACATGTGTGTGTGTTCAAAAGTCAACAGAGGACAAAAGAAGTGAATGTACCTTGTCGACAGCATTCTTTATCATCCCCACACCCAGTGGTGTGCAGAGGTTTAGCAGTGGGGTGGTGTGTGACTGGCACCCTTACACCCTCTCCAAACAAAATCGCAACTGTAAACTTAGTTTATTTTCTTTTGGGTGTGGTATACTTAATGATCAGTCCAGATTGATCATTGTGTGTATGTGTGGTCCATCACCACCGCTAGACAGTGCATTTTGGAGACATTTTTTTTAAACATCCTGGCATCATCCGAACCATTTCTACAATTTTCTTCACAGGTTTGGACAAATTACCAGCAGCCAAATAATATAAACATTTTAGAACTAAAATTAAAAACTATTTATTTATTTTAATATCTAATTTTAGGTGTATTTGCTAAATAAAAACAAAAATAATATACTTCATCAGATGTGCTGCCCCCCAGGAAGTGCTGCCTGGCCCATCGGCCCTCTGGCCCATCCAGTGCATGCTACTATATGTCTTTAGATATTTCTCTCCACCTATCTATTAGTGAAGAAACCCCTATTGACAAGGCATCATTTTGTTACCACTGATTGGGATTAATTTCTTAATTTTCTTCACAACACCCCTCCGTGCGTAATTTTTAATCTCCCCATTGAAAATTGTGTCACTGAGATTTTTTTCTTGGTGAAAGCCAGTATTGATGATTTCATGCCATTACAGAAATACCAAGTGAAACTGCAATCTTCTCCTTGATTCACTCCTGACTTTTCAGCTGCTTTAGCCCACTGAAATCACTTATTCTGACCATACCAATGTGACAGTTCATATCGTAACAGACACTTTGTTGTATTTGCTTACAATGAGTGTATGTATGTGCTCATTGAGGCTAAGTCAGTGTTTGCTTATAGAATGAAGCATCAAATAGTCCCTTGCAAGTTTGGTTCTCATAATTACTAGCAGATCTGTACAAATGTGTTAAAAAAGGGTTAATCCTCAATTCATAAACATGTGTGGTTAACTTTTTTTTGTATGTTTGTTATATCATCCATTACATTTTCTGAAAATTGTTGGATGTGGTGTGTGATATCATAGCTATGATCAATAGTGATTGTAGAACATGGTGTGTGATATCATAGCTATGATCAATAGTGATTGTAGAACACAGTGTGTGATATCATAGCTATGATCAATAGTGATTGTAGAACACAGTGTGTGATATCATAGCTATGATCAATAGTGATTGTAGAACACGGTGTGTGATATCATAGCTATGATCAATAGTGATTGTAGAACACAGTGTGTGATATCATAGCTATGATCAATAGTGATTGTAGAACACAGTGTGTGATATCATAGCTATGATGAAGAGTGATTAGGGCACACTGTGTGTGATGTCTTAACACATCACTCAATAAGTCCTGGCCCTAACTAATAAAACAACAACTTTTAGGCAATATTTGACTTGATTCATCAAGGTATTTTTTTAATGTTTGGTTATAGTGATTTTAGTCAGATTTTGATGAAAATTTTATTTTATTTTAAAAAATTGAAGATGTCTTTTAGTTTTGTATTAAAAAATGTATTACTGGTAATAATTTTTTTCCATTCAAATATGTATTACGGCAGTAATTTTTTTCCATTCAAAAATGTGTTATGGCAATTTTTTTTTCCTTCAAAAATGTATATTTTTCTATTTTTTATACTTTCATAATGTTTTGACCTCAGTTTAGTGGGGTTAACTATTTGCCCATAGCTTGGACCCTAACAGGTGCTACTACTCCGGGTCAGGGTAGACCTGAGAACAACAGCAATTAAGAGGTGGTTCCATCCTCCTCACAATCTCCCAAACCTTGCTGCTGGATGCAGTTTACCGTCATACCCAGGAATATGATTTGGAGTCATGGTGTCTTTTTGGAAGTTGGCTTTTCTGATGTTCACTTCCACAAAAGATTGTCCTTCATTATTTTAATTTTTCATGGCCTTCATTATGAAATTAACTCTTTGCATGGATACTTTGACATCTTCAAGCGCTATATTTTTGATGGTTGAGAGATTGACCTTAGTGTAATTTCTCCTTGTCACATCTAATTTTTTTTTTTGTCTTTCAGTATAAACTGACAGAGGAATGGCAGATTTTTTTTTTTTTTGTTATTTTGGTTTTCTTATTGTACATGCTTTTTATCCCTGGGAATGAATATTTAGTTTTCAGAGATAAAATTTCTATACATTTTCTCTGTCAAATCTTTTGCCTTGTCAAATTAATCTTCTACCCAGTCAAATTATTAAATTAAATTCATTTATTTATAACTTTATTGATTCTGAATTTATAATACACAGTGTTAACAACGTATTTACTTGTAAAACTGTCATCTGTCGGTTCTTCATCTGAACATTCCGATGCATCCGATAGTACTGCTCTAAATATCCATATGAGAAAACCAAAGCATGGCGTCAGAAGGGAAAAGTACATGAAAATTGATCCCAATGCCAAAGAATGAGTGTGAATGGCTGCCAGGGATGGTATGGACTGGAAGGAAGTGACGAAGTAAAACGGGATAAATGAGAAAACTGCAAGGGGGTTTATTTTCAGTGCATCTAGGTCACCAAAGTGTAGAAGTGGGTTTTGGCACAGGAAAGTCCAGGCAGAACATGAAGAGTATTTATTGGAAAAATTTTCAGAAAATCCTGCAGCTACCCTAAAGACACTGAAGCGAAATCTGATAAATAAGTTCAATCTCATTGTGGGTACAAGTACCACTGACTGACACTTGGACTCAAAACTGATTACTGTCAAGAAGGCTATCTACCATCCAGATATTATGAATAGTGACCAGAACAAAAAGAAACAGGATTTATGTGACATGACAATTTCGCTAGAAACAAAGAGAGTACTGAATTGCTATGTCAGTTCTTCAATATGGCAGCGAATGCTGGACAATCTCATCAAAGATGAAGAAAAAACTTGAAGCAACTGAAATGTGGTTCTACAGAACGGTACTGTGAATATCATGGATTGAGCATGTGAGCAATGAGGAGGTTTTGGAAAGGATGGAAACAAAAAGGAAATTGATACTGAGCATCAGGAAGAGACAGCTAAAGTTCTTGGGACATGCACTGAGGAAGGAGGACTTGGAGAACCTGATACTAACAGGCCAGATAGAGGGGAAAAAGAGACAGGGGAAAGCAGCGGATAACATATTTGAAGGACCTAATCAGGTGGATGACGGAACGAGGGTTGCATGGTGTAACGGGAGGAGGCATACTAAGAGCCACCAAGGATAGGGAGATGTGGAAAACCATGATCGGCTATGTCCTGAAAGGGCAGGGCACATAGAAGAACTTTTTGAAATACAAAGAGCTGGGAAGACTGATTTTCCAGGACAAGACCGATCTCAACTTATTTTGCAGACGTTCCCGAGCTCATGCATACCAGGGCTTTTTAGAGTAGTGCATTATCGAAAGGAATAAAACATCCAGATTCTGGGTTTGATGGGTCAGACAAGTTTGGTGGTCTGAAACAGGAGGAGGGGGTCAGTGAAGAAATATACATATAGAGAATGGTTGTTGGCGGCACTACATAGAGCTAGAGATGAGCATGGTGTCATTATGGCAAACATAGTTGTAATTGTTGATAATGCACCAGCACATTTTCAAGCTGAGCAGTACAGTAGGCATGCTGCCGATCATGAAGGGGTTGTTATACTATGCTTTGAGCCATTGTAGTCATCCATTAAGGCGCATATAAAAAGGCACTATCCGTCAACATTCAAACAGATAGCATAGACTGAGGCATGTTGAAAGTTTGGCGGACATGAACGACCGGCACCCCACCCTGTAATTTTTTTGCTTTTCATTTTTATTTTTTTATTTATTTATTTATTTATTTTTTTTTTTCTCAAAACTTGTTAAGTTCTTACAATGGCAATTTCTTTTTCGGAAACCCCAAGAATGTCTTTTACTCAACCCCAAAGCGAGTGTTTCCAATATGGGGGATTGATTTACTAGAACGTTGTATAAGAAACTGAGCACCCCCTAAAAATCGTTAAATGTTAAATTTTTTTCAAATTTTTGGCTAATCTAAAAGTTTAGGGTCTAATCAATAAGAATGTACTGAAAAAAGTAAAAAAAAAATGAAAAGCAAAATAATTACAGGAGGGGTGCCCGGTCGTACAGGTTCGTCTAAGGTTCAAGTGATGATGCAATTCTGATGGCTATTAGTGGTATAACGATGTGGTTTGATACTACCAGAGCTGCCTCACTGGTGAAGATCTCCCAGTTGGTGGGTAACTATCCCATGATTTGTAAATTTCCTATTGCTTTTATAATAAATTTAGAATGATTGTATTTTTTATTAATTTGACTGGGTAAAAGAATAATTTGAGTGAAAAAAGGCATAGAACTATTAGGCATTTCATCATCTAAATGAATACATTGACTGTTGTATTTCTGTCAGAGGAGCATCTTGCCTTTATAACACTGGAAACAAGATGACTTAACCTTTTGTTTGGATTATTTAATCTCAGGTCATGTAATTCAACTCATTAGTTTTGATTACTCACTAATGACCTCTGACCCACTAATTATATATAGACTATGATTTGCAAAATAAACAATATTAACAAATAACTAGAAAAAGCAGGCAGAGACTGCAAATGTCTGCCAAGGCAATACCAACATCATCTCAGTGATTAGCAAGAGATGATTATTAAAATGAGAAAGAATAACTGCAATAAACTTGGCCGCTCTCAAGAGTGAAAATATAAAACTAGAAAGAGCAAACCTCCACCAAGGCAATACCGACATCATCTCAGTGATTAGCAAGAGATGATTATTAAAATGAGAAAGAATAACTGCAATGAACTTGGCTGCTCTCAAGAGTGAAAATATAAAACTAGAAAGAGCAAACCTCCACCAAGGCAATACCGACATCATCTCAGCCATTAGCAAGAGATGATTATTAAAATGAGAAAGAATAACTGCAATGAACTTGGCTGCTCTCAAGAGTGAAAATATAAAACTAGAAAGAGCAAACCTCCACCAAGGCAATACCGACATCATCTCAGTGATTAGCAAGAGATGATTATTAAAATGAGAAAGAATAACTGCAATGAACTTGGCCGCTCTCAAGAGTGAAAATATAAAACTAGAAAGAGCAAACCTCCGCCAAGGCAATACCAACATCATCTCAGCGATTAGCAAGAGATGATTATTAAAATGAGAAAGAATAACTGCAATGAACTTGACCGCTCTCAAGAGTGAAAATATAAAACTAGAAAGAGCAAACCTCCACCAAGGCAATACCAACATCATCTCAGTGATTAGCAAGAGATGATTATTAAAATGAGAAAGAATAACTGCAATGAACTTGGCCGCTCTCAAGAGTGAAAATATAAAACTAGAAAGAGCAAACCTCCACCAAGGCAATACCGACATCATCTCAGTGATTAGCAAGAGATGATTATTAAAATGAGAAAGAATAACTGCAATGAACTTGACCGCTCTCAAGAGTGAAAATATAAAACTAGAAAGAGCAAACCTCCACCAAGGCAATACCAACATCATCTCAGTGATTAGCAAGAGATGATTATTAAAATGAGAAAGAATAACTGCAATGAACTTGGCCGCTCTCAAGAGTGAAAATATAAAACTAGAAAGAGCAAACCTCCACCAAGGCAATACCGACATCATCTCAGTGATTAGCAAGAGATGATTATTAAAATGAGAAAGAATAACTGCAATGAACTTGGCCGCTCTCAAGAGTGAAAATATAAAACTAGAAAGAGCAAACCTCCGCCAAGGCAATACCAACATCATCTCAGCGATTAGCAAGAGATGATTATTAAAATGAGAAAGAATAACTGCAATGAACTTGACCGCTCTCAAGAGTGAAAATATAAAACTAGAAAGAGCAAACCTCCGCCAAGGCAATACCAACATCATCTCAGCGATTAGCAAGAGATGATTATTAAAATGAGAAAGAATAACTGCAATGAACTTGACCGCTCTCAAGACTGAAAATATAAAACTAGAAAGAGCAAACCTCCACCAAGGCAATACCGACATCATCTCAGCGATTAGCAAGAGATGATTATTAAAATGAGAAAGAATAACTGCAATGAACTTGACCGCTCTCAAGACTGAAAATATAAAACTAGAAAGAGCAAACCTCCACCAAGGCAATACCGACATCATCTCAGCGATTAGCAAGAGATGATTATTAAAATGAGAAAGAATAACTGCAATGAACTTCAGCGTTCTCAAGAGTGAAAATATAAAACTAGAAAGAGCAAACCTCCACCGAGGCAATACCAACATCATCTCAGCGATTAGCAAGAGATGATTATTAAAATGAGAAAGAATAACTGCAATGAACTTGACCGCTCTCAAGAGTGAAAATATAAAACTAGAAAGAGCAAACCTCCACCAAGGCAATACCGACATCATCTCAGTGATTAGCAGGAGATGATTATTAAAATGAGAAAGAATAACTGCAATGAACTTGACCGCTCTCAAGAGTGAAAATATAAAACTAGAAAGAGCAAACCTCCACCAAGGCAATACCGACATCATCTCAGTGATTAGCAGGAGATGATTATTAAAATGAGAAAGAATAACTGCAATGAACTTGACCGCTCTCAAGAGTGAAAATATAAAACTAGAAAGAGCAAACCTCCACCAAGGCAATACCAACATCATCTCAGTGATTAGCAGGAGATGATTATTAAAATGAGAAAGAATAAATGCAATGAACTTGACCACTCTCAAGAGTGAAAATATAAAACTAGAAAGAGCAAACCTCCACCGAGGCAATACCAACATCATCTCAGCGATTAGCAAGAGATGATTATTAAAATGAGAAAGAATAACTGCAATGAACTTAGCCGCTCTCAAGAGTGAAAATATAAAACTAGAAATAGCAAACCTCCGCCAAGGGCAATACCGACATCATCTCAGCGATTAGCAAGAGATGATTATTAAAATGAGAAAGAATAACTGCAATGAACTTGGCCGCTCTCAAGAGTGAAAATATAAAACTAGAAAGAGCAAACCTCCCCCAAGGCAATACCAACATCATCTCAGCGATTAGCAAGAGATGATTATTAAAATGAGAAAGAATAACTGCAATGAACTTGACCGCTCTCAAGAGTGAAAATATAAAACTAGAAAGAGCAAACCTCCCCAAGGCAATACCAACATCATCTCAGCGATTAGCAAGAGATGATTATTAAAATGAGAAAGAATAACTGTAATGAACTTGATCGCTCTCAAAAGTGAAAATATAAAACTAGAAAGAGCAAACCTCCACCAAGGCAATACCAACATCATCTCAGCGATTAGCAAGAGATGATGATTAAATTGAAAAAGAATACCTGCAATCAACTTGACCCCTCTCAATAGAGAAAATTAAAAAAATGAACTTGACCTCTCTCAAAATTAAATGCACACTTAAAATAAAACAAGGTTAGTAATTTAGTATTCAAAATGGTCTGGAAGAAGTAATTTACATTGATTCGTGCCAGTCACGAGGCCAATCATCCCTGAAATTTTCATCTGAATCCATTCAGGGAGTTTTGAGATATCTTGACTACAGACAGACAAACAAATGTGACCAAATACAATATATCTGCCTTCAGGCGGAGGTAATAAATAGGAATAAAACAAGAAATTGACAAAGTTGTTTCTGTAATTTTAAATTTTGTTTGGTGAAAGATGCATTAAAGAATAAAATATTTTTTTCATTCATGCCATGACAATGTGCAGTACTCAAAAGCATTGTGTAAAATGCTGAATTTCAGGGCTGCTTTGTTCTGCCTTGACACACTATCTTCCACTCTTTTTCTTTTAAATTGGCTTTGTGTCAAACTAGACTAAATTTATTTAATATCTTGGTGCATTTACAGTAGAAGTTCATTTATGATAAAGTATTATCAATTCCTGGTTCACCCAAACATTTTTCAAGTTAATCATTTTTGTTCCTTACAGAGACGAGAATACCCTGACGGAACGCAGAAGACTATCTATCCTGATGGAAGGCAGGAAACCAAATTTTCCAATGGACGAATCCGCATCAAAGACAAGGATGGAAATGTTTTATTAGACAAAAAGTTTTAACAAAAAGCCTTCTATATAACGGATGGCACTCGTTCTTTCTCCACAGTCACAGAATTGGCATCACTTTTCTTTCATTACTTGGACACAAAAACCTAAATTTAATTTTACATTACTTCGTTACTTTTTTTTCACGAACAATTAAACAGTATTTTATTTTGTGTTTCTTTATGTGTTCGTAATCTTGTTTGTGACACTTTTTCAGCAGTCAACATGTTGGATACGTCAAGCATTGAAGTCACAATTTCCAGATGGTTGCCGTACTTAAGTCTGGTTTAATTTTCTAATTGCTGATAAATTTTGTAGAAATTAAAAGTGAAGCTTTTTTATTTACCTTCAGATAATACTTTTTCTTAAGAAAAGACTGACTTTTCGTTGTTTTTAAATTATTTACTGTTTAAGATTTTGTGTCTTATGTGAGGTAAATGTTAAAAACAAAAGAAACATCAGGTTTATTCCTGCCTTATAGTAACTGCAAAGTTTTTAAATCTAATTTTCTGGGTTATATTTTTGGTTAAGTGATTTTTTTTTTTCAGCTGTGAGAAATTTAAGAAAGTCACTAAAAAGGTTTTAAAAAAATTAAAAAAACCAAAACAGAAAGACCTTCATATATAGCGTCATCTAAAATAACTTTTTATAAATAACAACAAAAGAAAAAAAGGAATAGGACAATATGATTTTATCTTGAAATATTTACCATTTAAACCGTTGTACGAACACAAGAGAAAATTTTTACCACAATTCTGTTTTTTTTTTCTTTTTGATGTCTCGTTTTCCATTGTATACATTATTTTGTTACAATTGGGGGAAACAAATTCCCTGTTCGCAGCCCAAAGAATGTTTCTGATTTTCATCTGAAACACAAGGCAGTGGAATTCTCTTCCATTGAAACATTCACTTCATCACTCGGCCTGGATAAGGTAGTTGTTTATAACTCTCTCTGGTGCCATTGTTTAAAAGCTACGGAATTGTGATATTCAAGGTAGGCAGGCCCTCCCCAATTGCAAGATTGGAGAAACACAGTCATCAGATCCTTATTTTTCTTCTCGCATGGCTTACCTCATTGCAAAAGGGGTTGTGCATTTTGTCCCAGAGTTTGTTTGGGGTTTGAGCCAGGTAAAAACCAGAACTTATTTTAAATGTTGATTTCCAAAGAACTTTGCCCCTCCCCATTTGGCAGATTTGTGTGACACTATCATTCTCCATATTATCTCTACTTGTGCTAGAAAAAATCAAGCTTGATAAATACCCATTACTAATCCTCCTATATGTTTCTTATTAGTATTTAGTAAGTATTTAAGTACCTATCATTGCAATTGATTCTTTAAGTTGTGTTACTGAATTCTAAATAATGTATAATCAATTTCAGTGTTTGACTGATTCTGTTTTAATTAATGTTGGCAGTTGTCATAGACATAATTGTGGAACTCAGTGCCTGAATGGAAAGAATTTCTGAATCAAGAACGAAATTTAAAGATTATTTGCATGTAAATTCAGGTAAAAAAAAAAGTGAAAACTTTTTTTGGTGGGTGGGGAGGGTTGCACTTGGAAGAATTTTGGGGGGGGGGAGGGTTGCATTTGGAAGAATTTTTTTATCCACTTTTAAACTGTAAACTCATTTCATGATAAAAAAATTTACTTGACCTTAACTTGGAAAATTTTTTCGTCTTTATTTTTTTTCTTCAAATAACTAGTTTTCTTCCCAAAATTATTTAAACTAGTCACTAAAAATTTTTAATTTATTCTTGTTTTTATTTTTTTCTTATTTTCATCTACTGTTTAGAATTTTAATTGTATGCTAACTTTTAACATTAAAATACTTTTTTTTAGTATCTTTCTTTACAAAGAGAAACTGTCCATAAACATCTACAAAATACTTCTATTTTGTCATCTTCAACTCATACAAAATACTTTCAGGTGTTCGTAAAAGTAGAATTTCTCAATTTTACTTTCATCTGTTGATTTTTACATTCATTTTGTACATTTATATAAATGTTTATTTTTGTCTTTATAAAATGCCAGTGTTTTGATAAACTTATTCAAATCCCTTGACAGCATTTTCGTCTCACATTTTTTACACAATGATAGATTACTTAGAACAAGATTAAAAATTGTCTAATATTTTTTCTTTTTTTAATCTTTTCTAAAATCATGCAAGGTTAACACCTACAACAGTGCAAATCAGCAAATCTGATGTGATCTTGAATATAATCTGAAATTTTGTCATTATTATTATTCCATAAGTTACTTGGACTAAAGTCCTCATTCTTATTGTTTTTATCACAATGTTTTAGCTGATGTATTCTTCAGCCTTTAACAAGTGCATGCTTTCTGATATAACCCTGGTTTTTTAAGGCATATCCTAGTCCAAATGACAAAGATTTCTATTAGCAAAAAGAATTGCATTTTTTAAATTAATCTTTTATTCTAAAATAACTGTCTATTCTATTAAAGAAAGATTAAATATTTCTAGGAAGAAACAAATAATTACTGAAGGGCAAAGACGCAAATTGGTATCAAATAAAACGGATTTTTTAACATAGGTATAAAACAATTTGTAGAAGAGTGTATTTCTAAATGCTTACATTTTCTTTGCTTCTATGAATGCAGTTAAATTTTGAATTCTAATTCAATTCCTGTTGGTTTGAATGTTGAAATCGTTGAAAAATAAAATTTTTACTTTGAAATTACTGAAAGACATCATTAATAGACAAGTAAAAAAAAAACGGACACAAATTTGGCAAACCTGCACTTTCACACCTGCAATAAAATGGGGCGTCAAATGACACCAATTTTATTTTACCTTCCCTGTTCTATGTTAGTCTTAAAAAGCAATGATTAGAATTCTAATAAGACCTATGAATTGATAAGCTGAATATTTACATTTGTTTTTTTGAGATAAATCAGATTTCTTTCATTGGGTTTTTCATTGAAACTGAAGCATTAAGCTTAGACTCATCATTTTAAATTAAAAAGAAAGATTTTAGTGAAATATCTTCACCAAGAGGATTTAGATCCCTTGCTGCCAAGTGACAGTTGATAGGGGACATTCTGATAGGGTTAGGGTCAGGAAAGGAATTTCAGTTAGTATTGGTTGTCTTATTTTTGGATCATTTCCATAGATCAAGTTCAACTTAATCAGAATGTTAATAGTTCCTAAAATGGCCAGTTAGTATGGAAATGTGGATGTGCGTTGTGGATATCAGCTCAGAACGAGGAGTCGGATAGCCAAGTTCGAATACCATTTGAATTTTTTGCATTCACTTATGCACAAATACCCTTGGGAAAGGTATGAATTTATTTCTTCTTCCAGTTATGGGTTAAATAGCAGGACAGATTGAGTTCTATAGCTTTGGTTGGCAACTAGTCTACTGCTGTAAATAATAGACTTACTGTGGAAAAATCTTCCGTCCAGTCATACATGTCTCTTTCAAGACATGATCTTCTAAGCGTGTATCACATATGACACTTAACTGACTGAATATGGAAATATGTAGTGTCTGTGTGTGTTTGAAAAATCTCCAGATTTTGTTTATGTGACTTTTTATATATATTTTTATTTGTTTAAACATTATTTTTAATGAATACTCGTATTTGAGTAGATACTCTGTTTTTTATAATTAAACAGTATATTTATTAATACTACTGGCCTGAATAATTGAGAAATCTTGTTAAGAAAATATGCATCCTCCAGCAGGATTCGAACCTGCATCCCCTAGGGGAAACTGTCATTAGATCTCGTGTATCTAACGGTCAAACAAAGCCCAAATAATGCTTTTAAACACATATCTTCTCAATTTTTTGCTATATTCATATCTGCTCTGTTTACAAAAGGATATGAAAACAAAGATAATTTATTTACAAAATTTTTATGAAATCCATTACGAAATGCATTAACTCTAATATATTTTAGTTTATTTGTTTAAACATTATTTTTAATGGGTGCTCATATTTTTAGTATTTATTGCCAAGTGAATAATTGTAAATGAAAATAGAATGGTTCTTTTGTTAATATTGCACAATAACATGTGCATCAAATGAATTTATAAATGTTTAATAATTACTTATATTGCAGTTTCATCAATGAAAGAATGAAGAAAATTTAGGGTGATTCGGATGAGTTCGTTTTTGCTTCTATGCCTTGTAAAATTTTGCAAAGTAATAATAACAAAAGAACAATTCTATTTTCATTTAGAATTATCCACTTAAAAATAGTATGAAATACATTATTTCTTTTAAAAAACTGGAGTGGCCTAATAATTATGATTGGTAGTGGATTTATATATATATATATATATATATATATATATATAAAAATTACTGATAGAATTCCTACTACTTTAACAACTTTCTTAGCTGCATCCTTGCTAGTGGCATGATGTAGAAGGAAGCGCAGAAGAATCCCCAATCGTTGTTGGTCGCTTGTTGCACTAATGTATTTCCTATTCAATACTAAGAACTTTCCTTTGTTTTGGGAGATAAGCACTAAACAGCTTCCAATTAATCATCTTTCCCATTATGTTATAACTTGTGCTTACACTTTTATGTTTCCACATCTCAAAAAACAATCCTGGGTCATCAGCCAGTTTTAGATCAACCACTTCTGGATCAAGAGAATCATATGCTACCTCTGGAACCGCTATCTGCTTGTTAACAAAGACCCCTTTGCAAAGTGCTTCCCTGGGGCTGCTCTCTTGGAGTATTTCTTTTGTGGAACTAGCATAGGCTCAAAAACCATCTTCAGAGCAGCAAATAAAGAAAAGCCAGAGGAATTATCAGACAATTTTTTTTATTCTGTTCAAGAGAGCAGAAATCCTTTCTTGGTCACAACATAGACTGTGCAATTGGCTCAAAGCTGAGAGAGATTAGAATTCTGCTTAATATAAAGAAGGCTCAGGATTGTGAACCATATACTTTGGACCTATTAAGCTGGCAGCTCCAGAACTCGATATGTAAAGTCACAAGTTTATTTGCCTGAAGAGAGACAACTTTAAACTTGAAACACATGTAGCGACCCAAATACCATTATGTACACTTAATACATGATACAAAAAGCAAGTAATATTAATAATAATAACAACAATAAATCTACACTTTAAACAAAACATTCATGGCTTCTCACACTTTTTTCTTATATAGAACAGTTATTTCCCTTTCTTCTTACCTAGTCTGTTGAAAAGCCTTATGCACTAATGTACCTGGGAAAGGTATGATTTAAATTTAGTTAAATATCAAAGTAGAGTGGTACCTCTTGCGCTGAGTGTTAACCAGTCTAGAAGGAGGACTAGTTTGAATTCAGAACTATAGAGAAGACACAAAGAATGTACACCATTTTCTTTCCTAAGAAGTCATGGCAATTCACAAACAAAAAAAGAATCTGTAAATAGCAATAACCCTCTACATTCTGAAGGAACTTATCGTTATTTGTTTTGTTTAATCTTGTCTTCATATTTTTATTTTTGAATATATAACAAAAAACCTTATAAGCACAATCATTCTTATGAGAAAGAGATTGTTTTATGTGGTTATAAATTTGAAATTGTATCAATTTCTAAAATACATCAGTAGCTAGATGTAACCGCAAGTTCTATGCTGATAGTTTCTTCTATTGCATTTCTTGCCCATGGAACTCCCTTCTGGTTTCTTGCTTCCCTGCCAACTACGATCCTCAAAAATTTAAATGTAACATCAATCAACATCTCCTATCTTCTTGAAAACTGGTCTTTTATTGTCCTTTCTCCTCATTAACGTATTTTCATTCTCTTTCACTCTCAGTAAATCCTGAAATCTTAGTGGCATTATCTCCTTACTTGAGTTGGAATCATTACAAAACAATTCTCCTTTAAAAAATATTGACTAAGCAATGATGTATAAATTGTGCCTCGTTATATAATGATGATGCAAATCAGCCCACAGCAAAGAATCATGAATTGAGTTGGAAGTATTTTCATTTAAAAAATGTTACGAATTTAGAATCGGATTTAGAGTGAGTGAAATGTCAATGACGTAAACTGAAGTTCTCACCATCAAAAACAATACTGAATGGCAGAAATTTATTTTATTTAATTAAGTCAGGTTTAGTCATTTTCTTTTGTTAGTGAAAGCTTTGATGAAAGTTAATGGCTGACAATGGGAATAATAATTATAAAATCTAACTTGGCAAAATGAGACAGAAAAATGAAAGTGAAAACTGGACAGACAAGCTCTGCGTAAAGAGACTCTGGGACTAGCAAAGTGGAAAGTCTCTTCAGGACATAACGACCAGAGATATTTGTGAAAAGTTGTCATAATAATATGCAATTTATTTTTTATTTTTTTTAGGTTAAAAATACTGTGATTTAAAAAATGTACTAAAGATCAAGTAATCATTGTATTTTAATAAAAATTTTAGTCAGTCAATTAAGTGCCATATGTGATATACGTTTTGGCGATCATGTCTCGAAAGAGACATAACTGACCAGGCAGAAGATTTTCCTGCAGTAAGTTGTCATTATTTTCTGCAGTAGACTGGTTTCCAACCAAGTCTGTAGAACCCAATCTGTCTTGTTATTTAATCCATAGCTGGAGGTGGATTAATACATTTCTTAAAGGTATTTGCATATGTGAATGCAATTAATTCAACTGGAATTTAGTACTTATTTTATAAAAGTGGATTTTTTAATATTTTTCCTCAAAGTTTCAAATTTTGGAGAATATTTTTATTTTGATAAATTTACACCCACTTTTTAATATAACATTTAAATAATTATTGATTTTAAACAGTCATTATGGCAGCATTTATTCTTAAAGAGAGAATAATTTTTAAAAAATGAGTACATAATCAATTCTTTAAATGCGTATATTAAGCTCAGTTATAAATAATTTTCATTTTTGTTTAATGGTGGTTAATACATCTTGAGTACACAAGATAGTCATACTATAACACATGTATGCAACAACAAGCAGTGTTAAAAGATATTAAAAAGAGACAGGAATTATTTCTGATTCAACATCATACATTGGTTGGCGGGATCAGTAGGGCTGTTTTTAGACTTGATTGATGATTTCACATTTTTCATACAACTTTATTAAATATTTCTCTTGTTTGTTTTTGTCTGATCTGTTTCTTGGCCAAACTTGCATTATTTACTTACTTTCTCATTTTTATTTTTACTTATAATATTTCAGCCATTTTACCCTCTCACCTTGTTTAGGTGTCTGTCAATATTTGTTTAATTCATAGGGATAGATTGTTCTTGTTTCACTAGCCATGTCTAGGCATAAACTCAACTTGGTCGTCTCTTTAGTAATTCTCAGCTAATTTTAGCCCTATTTCCATTGAGTCTGCATTTATACTGCCAACGGGTTGAGCTCACAATTATTATGCCATCAAATTCAAAAAGCCATACTTGCTGAGGACATTAGACAAGAAATACCATCTTTTTAACCGACAAAGAAAAGCATGAGGGAATTTTAAGCTCATGAAGTGTGGCTACATTTTTTTGGAACCTCTCTGTAAGTAAAAAGCCACTTGCCAGAGAGTAAGAGTTAGAAATGTACTATTGCTAATGTAATAAGTTTAATCTCACAGATTGCTCCTTAATTGTGGCCTTGTGCCAAACTAAACTGAGTCAATATCAGCCTTGTGTAGATTCAAAATTTGTTTGATGATACTGTCCAATGAAATATTCTTTTAAATTTTTCATCCTTGTATTTATTATACAAAACCCACATTTTTTTGTAAGAGTTGTCAATGGTCAAGGACAAACAAACATTCTGTTGGATACAATGGGTTTCCTAACAAATAATTGTTAGCATCTTTTTTTTTTCTTTTTTCCAAAGTGTATGAGAAATGTATTGTTTGTGTGTTATACATATCATCTTCCACACTGGATCTGTTCAACTCTGGAGATCCATGAATTGTTATGGATTTTACTTTTTTTTTGCTGGTTTCATCAATAAAAAAAAAATTTAAAAAATCACCAAATGTTGAAAGAAATTTGGTTATTTTTTCCCCCTTGTTTTGGATTCACTGCCACCGTCACCCTCAACCATACAACATTAAATAAATGTTATTGCTCAACATCATTTGTGGATACCATTTTCAAGGTTCATGCTTTTTACTAAAAATATGAACAAGAATGACTAATAAATAGTGTTTGATCTGAAATTAATATCAGCTCCAAATGCTAAATTTCACTTTTAAACTATTTTCATTAATTATTTTTTATTGCTTTTTATCAAAGCCAATGCTGCCATGTGTCGTTATATGTTCTTACTATTATTACAATATTTGTCTATATTTCTGGGATGAGATATTGTAATGATTTACATTGTTCAGACTGTTGTCATCTTTATTACCATATTCAGGACGTTTCAGTTGTACTCTCTGACCATCATCAGGTGACTGGAATTTCAAATAAAACCCTTAATTTTATCACTGGACATTTGCAAGTGGCATGAGATCAGTCAACCCCAGTGATCGAAGTAAAGGGTTCAGTCACCTGAAGAAGGTCAGAATGTACAACAGAAATGTTGTGAATATGACAATAATGATGAGGATAACAGTCCAGTCCGAACAACGTAAATAATATTAGAATGTTTTTTTCGTGTAAGTTTTTGAATGCATTTTTTCTAATGTTTCTGATTTAAAAAATTTTTTTTTTAATTTATTTTAATTTTTTTAATTATATCACCCCGAGCAAGGCAGTAAACGCCACTGGTGTGCAAGGGGTTACGTAAGAGTGAAAAGATTGGAAAAGAGCCGGAAACCACATCCTAAACAGGGAACAAGGGACGAGCCTCTTCACCTATTCAATAGACGTGGGTGGAGTGTGAACCAGACGATAGTTTAGTCTATCGCCCGGTTCACACTCCACCCATGTCTATTGAACAGGTGAAGAGGTTCATCCTTTGTGCTTTGCTCTTTTGTGGAATCAGGTTTGCATATGTCTTTGAACTGTCTACCTTTATCATAATCATGACATTGCCATCTGGAATTGTCATATCTATCGGTCTGGGTTTTCCGAGAATCTTTAACAAAGAAAACTTGCCCCTTGACAGGATTCAAACCTACAGTGTCCTTATATAGAGGAAGCTGTCATATAGCTAAGTGTTAATCTGATATGACTTCACCATGCAAATAAATTTTATGTCCCCTTTTTAGCCTCTTTTCAGCTCGTCTTTTGAGGTAGATGAAGAAAGTCAAAAGAAAGGACTACAAATAAACTACAAGAAACCGAATGAATGGTCATCAGCAAACAGAGGAGCCCAAAATGCCAATTACAGGTCGGGGATACAAAAATCAAGCAAGTTCAAAAATTTAAGTACTTGTGAAGTGTTCTAACGAAAGACGGAAAGTGCGATACTGAGACCCGAAAGTGAATCCGAATGGCCAAGGAAGCATTCCAAAAGCTAAGCAGAGTTTTAAGAAATATGGAAAATTTTGCTAGAAACAAAGAAGTGAATTCTGGATTGCTATGTGATGTCCGTCCTTCAATATGACAGTAAATGCTGGACAATATCATAAAAGATGAAAGATAAACTTGAAGCAATTGAAATGTCATTCTACAGAAGGATGCTGCAAATATGAATCGAGCATGTGAGCAATGATGAGGTTTTAGAAAAGATGAAAATGAAAAATAAATTAATACTGAGCATCAAGAAGAGACAGCTGAAGTTCTTGGGATATCTGATGAGGAAGGAAGTCTTGGAGAATTTGATACTCACAGGTCAGATAGAGGGAAAAAGAGACAGGGGAGAGCAACGGATAACATATTTGACGGGCCTGAGCAGGTGGATGGTAGAGCTGGATTTGGGTTGGGTAACAGGAGAAAGCATGCTAAGAGCTACCAGGGAAAGGGAGATGTGGAAAGTCATGATCCCCTACGTCCTGAAGGCACAAGGCACATAGAAGAAGAAGCAGCTCTAAAAATATCACGAAATCCCCTTAATTTTCACTCGGCAGGGAGATTCTGAAAAGAAGAATCAGTAAAAAACACAAATTCTACTTTGCTCTCTAAGATTCTGGTAATTTAGTCATCTCTGCAGTTTTAAATTTTTATATCTTATTTACTCTTTTAAGGTCCTGAACAATGTTATCGAGGTGCAATAGTCTTACATTAAAAGCATTGTCAGGACAGGTTTGTTTAGCAAGTCAGAGCAACTGCCCAATTTTTTTGTGGGCAATGAAAGGTGACTCTCTTATTCATTGGTTTTATTTGGTTTTTGTTTCCATTGTGGGTGCATAATAACTTCTTGTTTAAAGTGATGGTTTGGGCACCTTGGCATGGTGTAACGGTTAACAAGCTTGTCTTGCTAGAATCATTACAAATGAGTAGCGAGTTCAATCATCACTGGGTGCCACCTACTTTTGGCCATGTGTCACTTGTAAGCTACTCTTAAAAAATCAGCTTCTTCCAGGTTTGGGGGTTGGGTGCAGGGCTAACAACCCTGCCCCATAAAAAATAGTTTGTTATGGAAACAGCAAAAATGCTGCCCTACACACCATTAGGTGTAAGGAAAAGTTTATTATTTTTTGAAGTGATAGTTTGAGTTTTGTTTAGCGGCATATTAACACCTCTGTGGGTTATCTAATGCCAAAAAGGTGGGCTTTTAAGGTATTTTTTTTAATGTTTGGTTATAGTGAGAAGTTGAAGTAGTCAGATTTTGATGAAAAATTTATTTTATTTTTTTTTATTTTAGAGAACTGAAGATGTCTTCTAGTTTTATGTTTGAAAATGTATTGCTGGTAATAATTGTTTTTTTCCTTCAAAAATGTATGTTTTTCTATAAATGTCTATTTTTTATACTTTCATAACGTTTCAACCCCACATCGAGGGTTAACTATTTTTCCATAACTGGGACCCAAACAGGTGCTATCACTCCAGGTTAGGATGGACCTGGGAACAACAGCAATTAAGAGGTGGTTCCATCCTCCTCACTACCTCCCAATCAGAGGCCTTGCTGCCGGATACAGTTTACCGTCATACCCAGGACCTTAAAGTGATACAATGTTCATCCTGTGATAAACATAATCTTAAATATTTGAAGGAAGCACAAGACTCTTTTCGAACATGAAGAATTTTTTTCCATTAGACAATAGCTTTTTTCTCAAAGGACACCGTTCCTACCTAAGAAAGTTACGCACATGTATAACTAAATGTCCTTTTAAATCTTGCAAATCATGCCAGAAAAATATACCCGGATCTACTGTAGATACCCTACCACCAAGGATCTTCAAGAGCGCATTTACCAATCTGTAAACACACATTTATTCAGGGATCATATTTTTTTCACATACCCTATTTTTGTGCTCAAAGGTTTACTTCTCTTTGTATCAGCTCCCCCCCACCTCTGCAAAAATTGAGCTTTAATATTTGTAGAATTGATTGACTATTGAACAGATTGTCCACTTTCAAAACACTTTCAGACTTAAGTATTTTTTTTTTAATCGTCTCCCCCCAAGCAAGGCATTCTACTGCCACTGTTGTGCAGGGGCTTACATAGAAAAAATGATGAGAAAGAGGGGTTAGTTATAGGAAGTATCAGGAGGAGGGTAATAGACGGATGAGGATACCGAGGATGGGGGTGGAGTAGATGGGAAAAGAGTTTGAGAGAATGGATGCGAGTTAGTGTGATAGAAGATGACTATTGACCTTACATTTAAATTCTTGGAGATTGTAGCTGTCGGGGAAGCCAGTATATGGAAGGGAATTATCTTATTCTTCATTTAGTACTGTTTAGTTATTGCATGACCAGTTTCAAACGAATCCAAGTACACATTGCTTGGCCCATGGACTGAACTCACAATCAATATATCCCTAAATTCATGAACTAATGCTTTAATTCACTAGGCTATTGTTTTGTTGGAATAAACAAGATATTTTCTTAAATATTTTTATAAGCAAAACTTTATCAGATAGAAGATATGATAAACTAATTCTAATTAATTTAATTAATTAAATAAACTAATATAATAAACTAATTCCAATTAAAAACTGATGATAAACTAATTCTAATTAAACCTAATTAAAAACTGTTGATGAACTAATTCTAATTAATAAACTAATTCTAATTAATTTAATTTAATTAATTTAGAAGAGATGATAAACTAATTCTAGTTGTAATTTTTTTATCATTCAACCTTGATTCAGCCTTGGTTCGTTAAACTTTTACTTTATTCATAATGCGGAAATACTTAATTATTTACTGAGCATCCTAAAATAAAGATTTCAGGCAGAAACTGGAAAAAAGTGTGTTTTTTTTTGTTTTTGTTTTTTTGTAGGGGGTACAGGGGTTGTTTTATTTGCTTTTAGTTTTTTTTAATCCCTAGCAAGCAAATAAATTTGTTGATCTTATAATCAGTGTCAGTCAGTCAAGTACCATATGTGATACACACTTGGGTGATCATGTCTAGAAAATGAAATGACTGATTGTGCAGTATATTTTCCCCTAGTAGATTGCCATTACATTCTGTGGTAGATTAGTTTCTAAGCAAGGCTATAGAACTCAGTCTATCCTGTTAATTAACCCACAGCCGGGGGGAAAGAGATGGATTAAAACCTTTTCCAAGGGTATTTGCGCATAAGTGAATGCAACAAATTCAACTTACATTCAAACTTTGTTCTCCAATTTCTTGTTCCAGGTCAATATCAACTGCACCGCAAATGCAAATCAATGTAGTATTCGTAGAATCATTGATACTATTAAACTATAAATATCTCAACTAAATACGAGTTAGTCAAGTCATCTCAGATGCCACAATTCCTGTTGTTATGAGCAGATTTTGGAATTATCTCACCCTCAGAATATCTTCCTGGAAATCAGTTTAGTCAGAAGATAATTGTGGTGGAAATATATTGAAGTCAGTGTCACTACTGAACCAGTTTTCATTCAGAATACTTAATATTTATGAGTGAAAATTGTTTTATGAAGTAGTTTTATAAAAAATAAATTTACAAAACACATATTTTGTTAAGAATTCTTTCAAACTCAGACAGCAATTGTTGAAAAATAAAATCACAAATATTTGGTTCTTTGCCCTCCCCCTCCCTTAGAAGAAAGAAGCGTGATCTCAATGTTGTCCATCTTTATTACCCCCACCATGCTATACACCAGTCAGCATGGAATAGAGAAGCAAGAGAAATGAAGAAAAAATGATTAATTGCCCAATTGAATTCTATGTACATTTTCGTTGCTGACAAATTGCCAAGTCAGTCAGTTGCAGAGACAACGTCATAACAGGTTCCTATTTGTTGCTGCTCGTAATAAATGTAAGCAAGTCTTAGAGAATGAGGCATTGCATCATCTCTAACAACTTTGGATCTCGTGATTACTGGTGGCTTTAATATCGTATTAAACAGGTGCAATGTCTCTAAGCCCCTCTTCAATCACTTTCAGGTGTTATCTGCTGTTGATAAATCTGAATGCGGTCCTGGGTATGATGGTAAACTGCATCCAGCAGCAAGGATTCTGATTGGGAGGCTGTGAGGAGCATGGAACCACCTCTTTATTGTTGTTGTTCTCAGGTCCACTTTGACCCGGAGTGGTAGCACCTGTTAGGATCCCAGCTATGGGTAAATAGCTAACCCCAAACTGGGGTCAAAACACTATGAAAGTATAAAAAATACTTTTATAGAAAAATATACACTTTTGAAGGAAAAATATAACCAACAATACTTTTTTTTTTAAGAAATAAGTTATTACCATTACACATTTTTCAAGAAAAAAAATTTTGCCATCGTACATTTTTGAAGGAAAAAAATTACCAGCAATACATTTTTGAATAACAAACTAGAAGACATCTTCAGTTTCTAAAATAAAATAAAAAATAATTTTTTTCGTCAAAATCTGACTAATTAACTTTCTTACTATAACCGAACATTAAAAAAATATCTTTAAACTCTATCTTTTCAGCATTAAATAACCCGCATAGGTTGATATGTCGTTAAACAAAACTCAAATCAAAATCAAAATCTGAATGCTTTGCCCGTAACTTCTTTTCCAACTCTACTCTTGACTTATCCAGAATATCCCTGCTTAAATTATTTACAAAAACTGTCTCTGTTGAGTGATATGCATATAACCCCTTCTATAGTTTCTGCTATCATCTCTAACTTAGATTCCCACATAACATGAGGACTCAATGGTATCCCTGTAATAGTAACTAAAAAGTCTGCTCTTGAACTGGCTCCTGTTCTCTCTGAACTGTAGAATATGTGCCTTGCTGCTGACTGCTTTCCTGCCTGCTGGAAGTCAGTTTCAGTTTGTAAGAATTCTGGTGAGCTGTCTTCAGTCAGTTAAGTGCCATACGTGAAACACGCTTGAGCGATCATGTCTCTTTCAAGGTATGACTGACTGGGCAGAAGATTATTCCACAGTAGGTTGCCATTGCTTTTTACGGTGGACTGGTTGCCAGCCAAGGCTATAGAACCCAATCTGTCCTGTTATTTAGCCCATAACTGGAGGGAAGAAACGGATTAATACCTTTCCTAAGTGTATTTGCACGTGAGTGAGTGCAAGGAATTCAACTGAAATTCGAACTGAAGCCGTCTTACCTTTCCAATTATCGACCTGTTAGCCTTCTACTTCTTTTTGGCAACCTCCTCGAGGCCCTAATCAATGTTGAATTATCTCATCATCTCTCATTGTAGGGCTTTTTTCAGACAAGTAGTATGGTTTTCATCTGTCCAGGCCAACTGCTTATTCACTGATGATTTTTGCAGAAAGAATTTATCATGCTCTAAATAAAAATGGTGAAACCTTGGCTTTAGCATTGAACATCTTGAAAGTCTTTGACAGGGTCTAGCATACAAGTCTTCTCCACAAGCTGAAAAGCAATGGTGTCTCTAGACACATTTTGAGTTGATCCAGCCTTTCCTCTCAAATCATAAAATAAAAGTTATCCTGTGTGGCCACGTGGGTGGATCCAAGATATACCTGTGTCTACCATTCGTCTATACTTAGAATATTGCTGCCACATATTGTCTGGTGCCCCCGCTATTTATCTTGAGCTCCTTGATAAGATCTAAAGAAGAATCAGTAATATTGTTGGTCCTAATCTGGCTGCTCGGTTCAGCCACCCCTCGCCGTAAGTTTTCACGATGATATCCCGGTAATAATTGGACTTTGGTTGTTTTTTTAATTGTCAGAAATATTTTACTGATTTTACTGTATTTAATATTGTTTAACTTTATTTGGTAAAAACGGAGTTTCCGGTGGTTCTCAGTGGAACTAAAATAGAGTTTAACATCGCCATCAGAATGGATGCTAGATCTGCAAATTATACTTATGGTCGTTCGCAGGCTGTTTAGTGGGCAGGTCTGTCTTTTTTTTTTTAGAGTTTGGGGTGCCGAATTCGAATTCCAGTTGAATTCCTTGCATTCACTTACACACAAATACCCTTCGAAAAGGTATTAATCCATCTTGCCCCTTCAGTTATGGGTTATATAACAGGACAGATTGAGTTCTATAGCCTTGGCTCGCAACCAGTCTACTGCAGAAAGCAATGGCAACTTACTGCGGTATAATCTTCTGCCTAGTCAGTCATGTCTCTTTCGAGACATGATCGCCCAAGCGTGTATCACCTATGGCACTTAACTGACTGACCTTTATTTTGTAGGTTGGACAGTGGTTTGTTTAAAATCATATTATTATTGATGTTTTTAACACAACTATAGTTGGCGTTAACATTGTTTTTGTTGCAAATCTTTTTTCTTGTAGGAGGATGATTGATTTGCTTATGAACTAAATTTAGAAAAATTCTTCCGATATTTCTTTGATCATTGGGTTAAACCAAATGATGTTACTTTTATGGTGTTTTGGTTTATTTTTAACCTTCTTTGCTTTTATCTAAGTATTCTAAAGTTACATTGTGGTTACTTTTTTCTAAGGATTTTAGATATTTAATTTTTGCTATTGTCAAATATTTCCTTATTTGATAGAATTTATGTAAGTTATCTAGAATTCTGTGGTGGTCGTTAGATTCATTGTTGACGTATCTATGATTGTGTGAATGTGGTTTTTATTGGCCATTATTCAGGTTCAATGTTACATCAAGGAAGTTGATCACTTTGGTGTTAGTCGGGGTGGAAATATCTAGTTCATGATCTTCATGCAAATATGAAATTATCACTTAGCTTATTGGTCTTACCTTTAGCATCCCGTCTCAAGCGTTTCATAAACAGATCCTCCAGCAATTTCTTTGTCCACTCCTCAGGGGATATCAGCAATGTGTGTGTGCATGGGGGGGGGGGGGGGTTAAAACGAATATTTATTTTTAATCTGATATCTTTTAATATTTCAGACATTATTATTTAGTCGCAACTCGTATTTGAAAGAAACGCCATATTTTTATTTTTATCTTAAATAGTGTGTATTGCATTTATCAGCCTGCAAATTTGTTTAAAGTTATATTATCACTTCAAGCAAATTCGCAGGCTGATATATATATATATATATACGAGGGTCATTCAATAAATAAGGTGACTTTTTAGGTATAAGGACTTCAATTACAGAGAGAAGCTTAATTTTTTTTTATTTTTCAACGTAGTCTCCCAGCAGTGTCATACACTTTTCCCATTTGTACACAAGCTGTAAGGGGGATGAGGGAGCAGTTCCCAGCCCAGCTCGTTGATGGTTTGCACTTTTGTCTACTCGAAGGTCAGCTGCCGGTGGGTGCCAATTTTGTGTGCTGTCCCAACAGATAGGCTCAAAGTCCTTGCAATGTCATCCACTGTCACCCTTCTGTCAGACTGAATGAGGTAGGTCATTGACTGATTCGATCACCTTAAGAGACCTCATTTCTGTAGGCCTCCCAAGCCTGTCTTCATCTTCAACACTGCTCCGTCATTCTTTAAACAATTTAGCCCACTTGTAGACATATTTTTTTTTTTTTTTTTTGCTGAAACATGTGGCATCATACACAGTAGCCATTCTCCTATGAATTTCAACTGGTTTGCACCCTTCAGCAACTAAAACTTGATAACTGACCTTTGTTCAATTCTGGTGCATGCTTCTTGGTCGGCCATCTTTGTTAATCTCCAAAAAGTTTTTTTCAACCTGCAGAAAAATTAAATCCTTTTGAAAAAGAAAGGAAAAAAGGTAAGCTTCTATTTGTATTAGAAGACCTTATACCGAAAAATTCACCTTATTTATTGAATGACCCTCGTATATATAATATATATATATATATATATATATATATATATATATATATATATATATAATGGCAACCCAAATTTCCAGGAACAAGTTCTATAAAGGCAGGTAGTCTTTAGGAAACTATTCTGCTTATTTTCTTTTCAAACAGAAAATGAAAACAAATCACTTTCTTTATAAAAAAAAGAAACCATTCTGATAATTTAATAGAAAACATTTATTCATTTAAAAATTTCTAGATTGAAATTCTATTCTCACAATATTTCTCTTTCGAACTCTCATGCTTTTTCAGCTGTGTTATGGTTTCTTAGCCATATTCAAACCGAATTGCTGCAACCCCAAAGATCAAACGGAAGATTTATCGAATTTAGATTTGCCACGTTTTACCATTAAAAACGATTTCTTTTGCCAGAATAAATAAAGTTCAACAGGAAAAAGAAATTCTCTTTCAGTGACCGCGGAACTTACAGCAATGACATTAATTATATTTTTATAATTTTTTTTTAAATATCATTTTGCGAACATGTTTATGTCAATTTCTCGCTGAATTTTTTACTTGTTTTATTTTAGTTTCTCTGACTCGTAGTTGGCTTAGTTTCCTCTTTTTGCTGTTGACCATACATTCAGTTTTCTTGAAGTTCATGATCAGTTCTTTCTTCTCGCTTTCTCTTGCTACTTTCTGTCCTGCATTTTCCTTTCCGTGTCTGCTATCAGCACCGCGTATCTGATATTGTTGAGATTGTGACCGCTAATGACGAATCCCTGCAAGGCTTTTATTTCTCTCATAATTGTTTTGCTGTACAGGTTGAATAGATCCGGTGAGAAAACACATCCTTGTCTTACGCCCCTTTCTATTTTTGCATAGTTCACTTCCTATCCATACGCAAGTGGTTCGCTGTCAATAGTCTTGATTATTCTAACGTTTTTTCCGAAAATGTCGAGGTTGTCGAGCATCTCTATCAAGTCCTTGTGTCGTATTTTGTCGAACACCATTGCGTAGTCTATAATGCACAGATAAAGGTCCTTCTGCATTTGTATTGCTCTTTCAGACAGCATTCTGAGAATGAATATCGTATTCCTTGTTCCGGTATCTTTAACGAAGCCACACTGTTCTTGTTCTATCTCGGTCGATTCTGTTGCGCCCTCTGTTCATCAGAATCCGGATGGTGGGTTTTGTTATGTGGCTTTTTAAACTTATCGTTCGGTGGAGTTTACATTCCTTTGCACCTGGCTTCTTAGGTAGTGCTATTAAAATTGATCTGCTTAGGTCCTCCGGTATATTGCCGCTGTTGTAGATTTCGTTTATTATTTCTGTGAGCCTGTCTTCACCAAAGCCTGCTAGGGACATCTGAAACTTTGACTCTTTCAGCAAAACAACAGCGCCATTTAGATGGATGTTATACTCGTCTTCTCAGAAGAGTACTTGATCTTTCATGGCGAAACCACCCAACTCTAGAAATGATAGCTGGAGACCTACCAAGAGTATCAACCTTAGTTCAAAAGAGACGTGTCGAGTTTGCTGGGCACATGCCACAGATGAATTTGTTTCATCGTTTGTATTGTAGAGGAACCCATCATCTCACAATCGATCTCGTAAGTTAACCTTTCCAGACAGGATACACAGAGATACATCTATAGCCAAGGAATACCTTACAGGAGCTACGACAAATAGGGAATACTGGAAGGGTGTAGTGAGTTCTATCTCGGCCGAGGCCGCAGAATGATGATGATGAAGGATATCAACATCTCTATTACAATCCCGTCTGGTTCCTCTGCTTTGTTTCTCTTCAATTTGGCCATTTCAAATTCCACTTCGGTTTTTAATATTTCTGGTCTATTCGAATTTTTGTGTATTGTTTGTTGCTCTCTCTTGTTTCCGATATACTCGCCCTATCTCTGAAGGGTCATTCCATGTCAAATCATCCAGACCTCGACACCCTTACGTCTCAGATTTTTTTCAAATTTTCACCATATGTTGGTATCATAGAAACTAGAAAATCCTGAAAATTTGAGCGTCTAACTCTAAGCGGTTCCGGAAATATCGCACTTTTAGTATTTTATGAAAATCGTGTTTTGTTGCAAATTTCCGCCATTTTGAATTTACATTTTTGGGCATAAATCCATTTCTAGACAAGGTTCAGTCTTGAAAATTTGCACTAAAATGGTTTTCCACATGAGGAATCCAAATATCATATCTAAAACCTCTGAAAATGAACTGTTTTTGAGTTATTGAACTTTTAAGCCGAGGTTTGGGTATTGGTCTCGCGCGTCCCAAAAAAACCATGTGGCACTATGGGAAATTGAATTTTTTTTGTTTCTACACATTCTTGATAGTCTGAACTTGAATTCCTTCAAAAATGGTGTTTGGTTCTTTTCTCGTTAGCTCACAATTGAACCTCAAAGATGGGCAGTTTCAGGGGCCTCACTTCAGACAGAGCTGTGTACAAGGAGTCACTTGACTTCATCACAAACAGGAAAACTTGAATTTTATTTTGACTTGCTGTTCCTTTAAGAAGTGGTATTACTGCTTTCTGATGTTTCTCTAAGTTGGATGAAACTATTTTGTTTGATGCAAGGGTGCAAGTAGCAGGTAAAGCCATGTAACCGGATAAGGACGAAAGGAATAAAGAAGAATTAATCTTTAATTATATTTAAATTTCATCAGGGACTCATTCAGTTTGTGTGTGCAGCACTCATCAAAATGCAGTGTTGCTTGTGGATGCAATTGACTGGAAATGCACATACAAAGACTTGATTCAGAAACTGGTTTGTAACACAGATAACCGGGTCTGTATGATGCATCGTTGTGAATCATGTCCTGGGAGTGAAGCCCTCAAACAGTTCCTGGAGGATGAACTATCACACCTGGATATGGAATCTGAATTCCACTACTGCCAATGGCAGACAACTGATCGAGCTGCCCTGATGACACTTACAACAACATATGGGGAGTACAAATTGCTTCTGGTGGAGAAGATTAATGAAATGACAAGACACTCGTACCTTGCCAAAGCTCAAGCACGTTATGTGAAGGCAAAAAAAGAAAATTTGGGAAAAAATGAGGTCATGGTGTTGGGTGATTTCGCTGAAAACTATCAGTTTCTCATTCAGAATGAGATACAAAGTTTTCACTGGAGCAAAGAGTACTGCACTCTTCACCCCCTTGTAATATACTACAAAGACAAAGATGGATTTCTACAACATCATTCGCTATGTTTTATCTCTGATGACAATACACATGACACTTGCTTTGTTCACAAAATACAGACCATGATGACAGATTTCATCAAACAACATCTCACAGGTATCAACAAAATCTACTATGCTTCAGATGGTTGTGGTGCCCAATATAAGAATTTTAAAAACTTTCTTAATCTGTGCTTTCACAAAGATGATTATGGTATCGATGCTGAGTGGATATTTTTTGCAACCAGCCATGGAAAATCCCCTTGTGATGGGATTGGTGGTGCTGTTAAACGGCATGCAGCAAAGCGAAGCTTGCAGAGTCCATTGAACAACCAGATTCTAACTTACAAAGCATTACTGGAAGTGTGCCAAGCAGAAATGAAGTTCATTGTGTTCTTTGGAATTGACAAGGAAGACATGGTTGAGGTGAGGAATAGAATGAAGAAGAGGTTTGTGGATGGGAAAACAGTACCCGGGACGAGAAGTAGCCATCACTTTGTTCCACAATCAGGATGCAAGATTGGACACAAACTCTGTAGTGAGGATGAATCCTTTGTTGATATTCACGATTTTAAAATCCTCACTCATGTTGACATTGGAGATATTGCTCCTTCAACATATATAACATGTGTGTACAACTCATTCTGGTGGGTCGGATTGGTGCAGAAAGTAAACCTCAATGAAGGTGATGTTGATGTTCAGTTCATGCACCCCAATGGTCCACGTAAAATATTCAACTGGCCTTCCAATGCTGACCAGTGTCCTGTTCCTTTCAAAAACATCATTTGTAGCATCCATGTACCTACAACAAACTCAAGTGGAAGGAGCTTTACTATTTCTGACGAGGATTATGATAAAACTGTGACAGCATATGTTGCCTTACACTCATAAAATGTTGTGTTGTCTTGATAGTTTTTGACTTTAATGTACTATCATACCACATACGCACCCGGCATAGGTACTGTTTCTTAGTATCCATATCCCCTGCATTGATTACCAGAAAAATGGGCTTCTGTTCTTTCTTCCCAAGTTCACAATTAAACCTAAAAAATGGGTTAATCACATGACAATTTTTATGGGTTCATAAATGCTGCAAATACATTGTATCCACACCACATGATGCAGTTAATTTGGGAATGTCCACTGTGATTGGCCCATCTTTGAGGTTCAATTGTGAGCTAACGAGAAAAGAACCAAACACCATTTTTGGAGGAATTCAAGTTCAGACTATCAAGAATGTGTAGAAACAAAAAAGATTCAATTTCCCATAGTGCCACATGTTTTTTTGGGACGCGCGAGACCAATACCCAAACCTCGGCTTAAAAGTTCAATAACTCAAAAACAGTTCATTTTCAGAGGTTTTAGATATGATATTTGGATTCCTCATGTGGAAAACCATTTTAGTGCAAATTTTCAAGACTGAACCTTGTCTAGAAATGGACTTATGCCCAAAAATGTAAATTCAAAATGGCGGAAATTTGCAACAAAACACGATTTTCATAAAATACTAAAAGTGCGATATTTCCGGAACCGCTTAGAGTTAGACGCTCAAATTTTCAGGATTTTCTAGTTTCTATGATACCAACATATGGTGAAAATTTGAAAAAAATCTGAGAGGTAAGGGTGTCAAAGATGTTTTTTTCTGGATGATTTGAGATGGAATTACCCTGAAGTATTTTTCTTTCTCTAATATTAGTGTACTGTCCTTTGCTTTTATACATCCTACTATTAAGCAGGTCTTTTGCCCTGTTAGTTCCTTTATTTTTTATGCATATCTCCAGAATTTTTTTTTGCAGGGCCGAGGTTGTCGATTCCCACACCTGCAATCGATACTGGTAGTTTGTCAGGTTTCGACTGCTCATAAATGGTTAGATTGTCTAAATTGTTGTACATCCGCGATTTCGTAGTGTATCGTAAGACCTGTTGAATATCCAGTTTACTGGTTCAAGACAAGCAAGCAATTATATACAGCGAATGGATGTAAGACTAAAAAGAGAAAATAGCAATTTTTTGGTAGAGAGAAAAGAGATTTGTTACTTCGGCACATTTGTCGTTGAGCCATTTTCTTGAGCATGTCTAGATTTGCTCCTTTTTTCCTTGTGTAGTCACTTGTATTCCGTTCCATATCTTGGCATTGTTTTCTATCTCTTTTGCATCATGTCAAGAATCTCTTCAGTGATCTACTCGTTTTTCTTACGACGTATTTTTACCTTTGGATGATGTCATTCTCTGATGTCCTTCGTGCGTCCCATTTTGAGCTTCCGTTTCCAATTTGTCCTTCGTATTTCCGTTTTCACGCTCTTCGTATACATTTCCTGCAGGTTCGGGTCACTCACGAGTTTATTGTACTGCAGCCTTAGGACTGTTTTGGGTTTCTTTAATCTCCTTAGATTTATCCTTAGTTTGCATCCAACTGGAAGGTGGTCACTTTAGCAGTTCGCACTTGGTTAGGATTTGCAGTGAAGGACTGCGATTCTGAATCTCTTGTTTATAGTAAGACTAGCAGTATAGCCCGGCGTTGCTCGGGTGTAATAAAAGCTTTAAAACTAATCCATGGTCCTGGAGCTCAGACTCTTTGGACGTTGGCACGAAAGACTAAAAAGCAATAGTTGTTTCCAGTTAAAGCGAAACTGTAGACTGAAAGAAAAATGAATGGATGTAAGTCAAAATTTGATTTCCTGGTATCGATATCAAATAAGTTTTTTTTGTCATAAACTGAATTTTGAAGGATAAACAAGTCCTCTGATTTAATGGTATCATGGCTGAGACTAAGAACTACGATTATACCTACTTAGAGCCAAACCCGAAGCAAAAACTAAAATAAAAGGGCTGAAAAAATACAGACATACAGTCAGATAAACAGACACACACACAAGCATCTTGCCTTTTATATATATATATTATTGATTTTCTGCACTATTGAAACTTTAAAACTTCTGAATATCGTTTCTTATGTCTTTTTCTATGAGTGTATCAAATTTGATTAAAATCGGACCAATCCCATAACCCGATTTTTTCGATTTTCGATATTTATCTAGCTAAGAACACTCGCAGACGCTTACAATACAACTCTGTAAATTTTCAAGAAAATCGGTTCAGCCGTTTCGGAGTCTATAGGTTACGGACACACAGACACACACACACACACACACACACACACAGAGACTAAGTTCCATTTATAAATAAGTTTAGATAATCAATTTGGTTCTTAATTTCTCCTTCTGGACTTCTCCATGTCCATAGTCTTCTTGGGTGCTCTTGGAACAAGGTGTTAGCTATTATCTCATCATTAGCTGTGCACTATTGGACCCATTTCTCACCACGGCCATTCCGGTGTCCTATTCCGAAATTGCCGACCATTTCACCTTCTTTTCCTTGGCCAACTTTGGCATTCAGATCTCCCATGATAATTCTAATTTATTGTGATTTTCACTATGACTTGGCATAATCGAGCATGGTGTAGAAGGACTCAATTTCTTCTACTGTACTTTGTGTTGTCGGTGCATATACCACGATTACTGATATATTGAGAGGTCAGCATTGTTATACTGTCTTTCAAATTAAACCCTCTTCTGATTAACTCCACATCGAAACCTGTCGTCCATATATGAACGCGAAAAAAGCAAGACTAAAAATAAAAAAGTTGGGTGACGAGCTTCACCCCCGGCTCACCCACACACATAAAAAATAAAACGTCGGAGCCATTTACGAACGTTGCCACTAAGGAAAAAATATAACAAAAATAGTGAATCTGGTATCCACAGTGACTGCTTAAAAGAATCCGCTCGGCGACCCTCAAGGTAGTTCATATGCCCCTCGGTCAACCGACCTGACACAAGCTTCAACGCCCGACCAGTATACAACTGTCATTTTTAAGATCAGCCTTTTTAACCCACAGGCGTCGCTTCACTCGCCTACATTCTAACTTTAATCCAATGTATAATAATTACAGATAATTTTATTTTAACAAATCTCTTTCCTCTCTACCAAAATGTTGCTGTTTTCTCTTACATCCATTCGCTGTATATAATTGCTTGCTTGTCTTGAACCAGTAAACTGGATATTCAACAGGTCTTACGATTCACTACGAAATCGCGGATGTACAACAATTTAGACAATCTAACCATTTATGAGCAGTCGAAACCTGACAAACTACCAGTATCGATTGCAGGTGTGGGAATCGATAACCTCAGCCCTGCACAAAAGAATATCACCGCAAATTTAGTATTAAATATTTTCTCACAAATTAAATATTTAGTGATTAATTTGTTTTTGCATTGAATGTGCATGTTTTGCACCGAAAATGAAAGGAGAAAAATGAATATTCAATTAATTTTACCGTTATAATGAGTTTATTATGGTATGAACTATTGTAGTAGAGTAAATACTACACACCCAGTGATAAAAATTAATTCGTCTAGACGCTTAAATAAAAAAATTTCAAGTCTTTCTAAACTCGTTGGAGTCAGTCTAGAGTATTTCTAACAGGTGTCACGGCGAGTAACCGTGTGACACTATCTCCTGCGGGGATACTTTCCCCTCTCCCGTGAGGATACTTTCCCTTGTTTGGTTTAATACAGCGGAGAAAAAGAGAAATTGATATTAGCAATATTATTAGTTATGCTTTATTGTAATACGCGATGTGAGCTTATGTAAAAAAAAAAAAAAAAAATTAATACCATCAAATACTTGTAAACAGAAAAATTAACTTTACTATCATGAACTTTTAAAATCCGGGGAATATAAAATTTAAATATTTCTGGGAAGGAAAAGAAAGAAAGATATAATTTTTTCTTCTTTCGTGTTTGAAATGGATATTTTTCAGTAAGCTAAATGTTTTTAGCCAAAACAGGTGTCAGAATTATTTGATGAGGTCAGGTGGGGTTAAAGTCCCTCGACAGATTTTCTGGTAAACAAGAGAATCTGTGGGAAATTGGAAAAATCGAAATACAAGGTGAGCTGGCGGGATCTCATTCGTCGAGCTAAACCCCTTTCGCAAATCTAGTGGGCGGAAAACGATTTCATTGGCCGAAGGATTCAAGCCGGCCAGATCCCCAGAGAGGATTGAAAATGGTTATAAAAATCCGGACTCGGCGAGAAAAATCAGTTCTCTCAGTTTTTCAGTTGCTTTTAGATTAGCTGAGTAACTACCAGTCGAAATGTAACGAATGTGGAAAAAATTTCCTAACCGTGGAGCTATGACCCACGGCTGGTCGCCTACCATAGAACTTATGGCTAAAGAGTTAATTTCAAATGAAGCCTGCCGCAAATTAACTTAAGGAGTTAATTTGGAATAATGCGCCTTCGAGATGAATCCCGAAAGAACGTTATTGTTATTTTTTAATCACGGGAAAATCGAAAATTCTGGTTCATCGTTCGCTCTACTTCGGTAAACTCCGTTAAACTCCAATAAGGACCCGAAAGGACTTGCTATTTTAGAAGCTACATAGAAGATTGACAGCCCTGATTATAGAGAATATGTGAAAAGACTTTAATGAAAATTTAATGAATATGTGAAAAGACTTTAGTGAAAATTTGAAGAGTTCTGTTTACTTTAACGAAACTTAGACAAGACATTTTTAATTAAGGATTGAAAGCTCTGATATTTTTAATGAACTTTCTCTCTCCATTGTAACCGGCATTTTCGACAACTGTATTGTCTGCTCTTGTGAAAGAAAAAAAAAACTTTTTTATATGTAAAAACATTCTTCGTAGCTCTCCAGGCGTGTTCGACTTCGTTCATTTATTTTATTAAGTTTTTTTTTTGGTGCCGTGTTTATTTATTTATTTTTTTTCAAACCGCAAGTGTACACCAGTGTCCGGACTGGCTTAAAAATGCGACTACTAAAATTGAACGACGTGACCTCTGGGATCAAATCACAACGTGGGACAGTAGCGCGTTGCTGCAAAAGACGTCTTGTAAATCAGCTTTTGTGGCGACATCATCGGACGAGATCGTCACGATCAGCATCAACCGGTCAGCCGGGTGGCAGTATCACGACGGGATCGTCACGACCGTCGGCGTGGACGAGTGTCACATTAGACGGCCAGCCCGGCCTGACGTGTTATATTTGGTGTCGTCTCGACCAAGATCTGACCTGAAGATTGCCAGCCGGGCATGATGTGTTACAACCGAAGGAAAGCTTAATATTATAACCGCTAGAAGGTTCGTTATAACAATTATCAAATAGTTTCCGTCTAAATTTCTGGCATGGAGTGTTATCGTTATTTGCATGTGGACTATCATTATCTCTGTTGAGGGGCTGATGACTTCCGTTTTGTTTTTTTGTTATCATTTCACCCCAGTTAATGCGAGATCGCCACTACTGTGCAGGAGGGTTACAGTGAAAGAAAAAACTGAATACAGTGAGTATTGAAGAAAGGATCAAAGATGAATGGGATTCAAGAAGAGTGAGCATGGGAATTGACGTTGCATTTAAATTTTTAGAGATTGTAGCTATCAGGGAAGCAAGTAAACAGGCGAGAAGTGCAAGAAAATAAACTGTTCGAGTAGAAGTTGCGGTTGCATTTAATTATTTCAACGGTAAAAGGATGGGACCTAGATGCTAATCTAATACACGATTGGGCGATCATGTCTCGAAAGAGACACGATTGAATGGGCAGAAGATTTTTCCGCAGTATGTTGTTATTACTTTCTGCGGTAGACTGGTTACCAACCAAGGTTATAGAACTGAATCTGTTCTGTTATTTGACCCATAGCTGGAGGGAAGAGATGGATTAATATCTTAAATCCAACTTTACGTTGAGTGAAACAGTTGTTGAATTCATATTGTCTTTTGACTGAGAGAGTTGTATATTTTTATCTGCTTCAGTCGTTAGTATCCGAACCGAGAAACATTAATCTTGATTTTCAGAATTAAACTATTAGAACCACACAGTAGTCCGATCCCAGTGACTTCCCATTTTTCTTTGTGCTAAATTTAGTAAATAAATATCTTGAATTATCTATTTTGTGATTTTAAAATACACGTAAAATATGTGTTCTGCTTTGTGAATTTTCTCCGTTCCCATAATAACCGGATTTATAAATAGTGATATGGCGCGTGTATGCATGAACGAATGCAGATATAAATTTCTTTTTTAGCTGAAGTTCTTCTTCTTGGTATTTCTCATGGCCCTCCACACCTTCCTGTTCTTTCTAGTCCTTAATCCTTTTTGTTTTGTTATTTCTCCAAAACCCTCCTCTGCCATCTATTTGCTTAAACCAATCAAGTATGTCACACGCTGTTTTCCCCTGTCGCTTTTTCCCTCTATCCATCCTGTGAGTATCAGATTCTCCAAGCCCTTCTACCTCATTACGTTTCCAAGAAACTTCAGCAGTCTTTTTCTGATGTTATGTATAAATTTCCATTTCGTTTCATTTCTCTACAAAACCTCGTCGTTGCTCCGTCTATTTTATCCTTAGCATCCTTCTGTAGAGCCACATTTGTATGGCTTCAAGTCTTTGAAGTTATTGTCCAGCATTCACTACCATTTAGAAGGACAGATATAACATAACAGTCTAGTACTCTCTTTGTTTTCAACGAAATTTTCCTGTCTCTCAACACACTACTCAGGCTTACGGCCATAACACGTTGAATACACCGGTTCTCGCTCGATCACCGAAGTTAAGCAACGTTGAGCCTGGTCAGTACTTAGATGGGAATATCAGGTGCTGTAAGCGTATAGTGACGGATGTGCGTTGTGGTGCAGTGGATATCGGTTCGGAAAGAGAAATCGGTGAACCGACTTCGAATTCCAGTTGAATACCCTGCATTCACTTAAGCACCGGTACCCTTGGGTAAGGTATTAATCCGTCCCTTCTCTCCAGTTATCGGTTAAATAACAAGGGCAAGACTTGAGGACCCTGCCCTTAACAAATCCCAATGAATCTTCAAAATAAAAACAATGAAACAAATAAACTAAAATGAAACATCAAAAACGATTTTCAGCATTAAAATGACCTAATGAAGGTTGATATGCTGGTTAAATGAACTAATCAAACAACCAACACACTACTCAACGTTTGGAATGCATATTTAGCCATGCCAATACGCCTTCGGATCTCTGTGTCCCACTTTTTGTCCTCTGTTAAAACACTTCCCTGGTATTTAAATTTCTGTACTTAACCGTAATAGGAATCAACAGTACTTTGCCTCGATCATGTCACTTTGGTATTTAAATTCCTGTACCCAACGGTGATCGAAAAAATCGGGTAATAGAAGGAGTGGTCCGATTTTAATCAAATTTGATACTCTTATAAACAAATACATAAGAAACGGTATTCAGAAGTTTCAAGGTTGCAGTTCTTACAATAGTGCAGAAAATCGATAATATTTATATATATATATATATATATATATATATAAAATGCAAGATGTCTGTGTGTGTGTCTGTTTATCTGCCTGTATGTATTTTTTCAGCCATTTTTATTTTATGTTTTGCTTCGGGTTTGGCTCTAAGTAGGTATAATTGTAGTTCTTATATAGCCTTCAAAGTTCAGTTTACGACGAAAAAAACTTATTTGATATCGATACCAGGAATCAAAATTTTACTTACATCCATTCATTTTTCTTTCAGTCTACGGTTTCGCTTTAACTGAAAACAACTATTGCTTTTTAGTTTTTTGTCCCAACGTCCAAAAAGTCTGAGCTCCAGGACCATGGATTAGTTTTAAAGCTTTCATTACACCCGAGCAACGCCGGGCTATACTGCTAGTTCCTCTATATGAAGATGCTGTCAGTTCTTTTCTTTGTTTTTTCCATCTTTGTTGAGCAATGAAACAAGACCAACAATGAAACCCACATGCGTCTCACCAACAAATGAATGTATGCTGAATCTTTCAATGGACTTAATTTCCGTCAGCGTTCTCTATTATTCGAACTTCACTCCAGTACATCTTTAATCCTCCAGGTGTAATCTGTCAAATTCTATTCTATTTGATTACTATTTACATTATTCAGGCTGTTGTCCTCATCTCTGTTGCCAGTTGTACGACGTTTCGGCCGTTGTGCGCTTCGGCCTTCTTCAGGTGCTAGGAATTTCGATCCGAACCCCTTATTACAATCACTGGGGCGTATCATTCTCATTGCATGAAGCCATTTTTTGTGGTCATGAGTAATTTCCCTCTAACCGGACTTGTTACTTGTTCACCACTGCTGTAGCCTGGTATTGAACTCACAACTCACAACTCAAAGAGTCAATTCAGGAACCAATGTCTATATCCACTGGGCCATGTGAACAAATAACTTGCAGGGTTAGAGGGAGATAACCCATGACTTCCAATCGAGGCTTTACGCAGGGAATGAGGATGATATACCCCAGTGATTGTAATAAAGGGTTCGCTTCGAAATTCCTAGCATCTGATGAAGGCCGGAGCGTACAACGGTCGAAACGTCGTACAAAAGTGAGGACAATAGTCCGAATAATGTAAATACTACCTCATCTCAGAAATATAGACAAAGTTTTATTTCATATTCTCGTTCTTTTGATCAGAACTATCAGTTTCTGACAAGAAAAACCTGTCAAAAACAAAACAAAACAAGTAAATTTGATAGTATATAATTATAAATGAAAAAGAAACGATTTTTTTCTTCCAACTAATTATACATCTGAAAAAGTCCCGAGGTTTCTCAGGTAGAGAATATCTGTCCGCACGCCCACTTTGATTGTGTTCCGTGTGACACACCCGCTTCTATTCTACTTGCTTTTCATGAGTAAAAAAAAGGGTAAAAAAGCAAAAACTGTGTTATCGTCAATGATGTCATCGACGCATTTTGTGAACAGCCAGCGTTTTATGTGTAAAAATCTTTGAAATGCGAAAAAAGCACAAGATTAAAATACACGAATGGTGTATCTCACTTTTTTACAATTGTCGTCAAAAGAACATCACATTAAAAAAAAAATCTTTAGGAAAAAAATAAACGATTTTTGAAATGGAGCAACTTTTTTTTTTTAGAAATTTTGAAATTGACCCTACTGCAGTATAAAGAATAAAGAGAAACCGAGACAACGTTTTATTTAATACCGAATCGGAAGCGTTGTGTAAAATAACGTACCATATGTCAACAACTAATTGTCAGGCAATTATATTATTCACCGAGTTCCAATTCCAGTTGGGTTCGTTATATTCAGTTACGCACAAATACCATTGGGAAAGATATGAATCCGCTTCTTCTCCCCCTAGATATGGGTTAATTAGTAAATCTTGTATCACAGAAATATATGCCTATAAACAACAACAACAAAAAAACTTTATAGTTTTCTTCTTTGTACGGTGTCCCTTTAGGACGTGGACGATTAGGGTTCTCCACAACTTCATATTCCTTGTAACCCTCAACAACTTTTGTCCATTTCCCTAGCCACCGCCTCCTATTCCGTCATCCATGCGCACAAACTCGTCTTCTCTTGTTCCTCTTGTTCTAGATATACCATGTGAGTGTTAATTTCTCCAAGCTCTCTTTTCTCATTATGTACCCTAGAATTTCAACTGTTTCTTTCTGATTCCAAGTTTAAGTGTTCTTTTTGTTTTCATTTTCCTTAAGACTTCTTTGTTGGCTTCTAACCACCGTCACAACTTGGGGACCGTTCACTGGGTTAACTATACCGTTGCAAAACTTTAGCACCTAAAATAAATTATTATTAAAAATCCTATTTTCTGCTTATTGTTAATTTATACATTGTTTGTACAATTATACAATTATATATCAACTAGAAACACCAATGAAAATTTAACAGTTTTCCTATTTGAAATTTCTGATGTTAATGATTGAATAAGCTTATGGCGAATTTTTCGACAATAAAATATGCGTAGGAATTCCTCTATCGCATCGTTAAATATTTTAGTTTATCAACTTTAAACTAAAAATCGCAATAGCAATCAGAAATATGAATACTGGTCGTTATTTTAAGAAGTAAGGGGATACAAAAGGAAAGATTTGAAGTTTCCATGCCACTGAAACTGACGTTAAATACTTTCTTTTTTTTACTGAAACAGAATAGCGTTTCTGTTACTTTCCGTCTTTCCACGTGACCAAAACAGAATAATCAATTATTTATGAGACAATGACAGGGCGTGCTAATTAATGGAAAACAAGCAAAATTATATTAGGATATATTGCGTAATATGATATATGTATACGTAATTTTTTAAAAGTGCGCACTTTCTCTCTTATGTCATAGAGACATAAAAGCGCTTTTATGTCTCTATGACATCTATATCTATATCTGTATCTATATATATATAGCGCCCATAGCTCAGAGGTAGAATCGCCGACTGGCGCCATTTCGGTCGGGTTTCAATCCTGAGTAAAAAGCAATTGGCTGTCTAATCGTACTGATGAGCTGTGATACAGCGAAACAGATCTGTCTGCGGATGACTATCTATCTATCTATATATATATATAGAGAGAGAGAGAGTGTGTGTGTATCGAGGCAGCAGATAATTTTCTAAACATATTCTGTTAAATATAACCTCTCTGAAGATGGCTCATGTGAGCCGAAAGCTTAGAACCAACTTAATAAAAAATTATCCAAATGTTGGAGAATCTTTTCTTTATTTTCACCCGAAATTAAAGCCAAAATACGATGTTTAGAACGGCTCATGATTAAACATAATAGACATTCATTGTCTCTTATATTTAACTGTATGTTTATATATATATATATATATATATATATATATATATATGTATGTCAGATTAAATAAATTGCAAACAATATATTTGCTTAATTTTAATAAAATCTGTTCGTACTCACGGATAATCTTTCGCGTATTACAATCAAAAGATGTCAGAAATGAGCTGTAACGTTGACAGCTGTTATTTTCATTCATTTCTCAAGGTACCCAAGTACTTTCAACCTCTTTTCGAGATCATCTTCAGGGGTGTGAGTTATGGTAACAAATGTAACCGGAAAACTGTGTTGCTAAAAATTACTGTACATTTTTCCTGCTTCAAATATAACGGTTGACAAATTGCTAGCGTTCATTAGAACGTGAAAATTATCTAAAATGGAACTTTTTTATATGTTATAATGTCATGGTCATGCACGTATTAAAGCATGAAAAAAAAAAAAAAGAAAAAATTATATATATATATATATATATATATATATATATATATATATATATACGAGTGAATAAGGAACGAAGAAAAATTTACAACGTCCAAAACATTAATTTAAAACAGTGATCAATATATAATATAGAGTTGTGAATATTTATTATAAATTATAGTTTAGAACATTAACCATTAAGACAAACATTGAACATGGATAAAGTAAATTTCGACATTTCGCTGAAAAATATTCCCATCCAAAAAATGGCGATTGTTGTATTTAAACTCTTGGAGATTTTAGCTATCAGAGAAGCAAATATAACAAAGGGAGTTCCACAAACAGAAAGTGCGAGAAAAGAAACTATTAGAGTAGAAGAGAAGGTTACATGTAACTATTTTGACAGTAAAAGGGTAGGACCTTATTGCCAGTATATATATATATATATATATATATATATATACGTGCGCGCGTTTATGTGTGTGGGTGTGTAAAGAGAGAAAGAGAGAGACAGAGAGAGAGACAGAGAGAGAGAGAGCGCGCGCACTCTTCAAATATGACGTAGGGAGCCTCAGTTTTCGGTTAGCGAAGATATTTTAGTCTGGTTAATCATTACTACTCAGTAGTGAGTTCGTTCCTCACTATGTGCACTATACAAACTTTAACATTAAACAATCCCATAATAGTCGATGTGTAAAACCAAGTAACTAATAAAATATGACAAAATTACTTATGTACTACAAAAAACAAATTTTCGACAAAGAATAATAGATAGAAAGATTTTTTCAACAAACATTAAATTTATTTTGATGAAAAATAAATAAGAAAAATTTCAAAACCAACATACGTTGGAAATTCTGTCATTTTGCAGCATCGCCAACATTTTGGATGCGTCTGTTTTAATTTTTTTTAATAATTATTTCACCATAAGCAAGGCAATAAATCCACTAAGTCGCAAGGTGTCACTAGGTTTTTGAGTCAGTCAGTCAGTCAGTTAAGTGCCATACGTGATACACGCTTTGTGCAATCATGTCTCTTTCGAGACATGACTGATTGGGCAGAAGATTATCCCGCAGTAGGTTGCCATTGCTTTCAGCGGTAAACTGGTTGTCATCCAAGGCTATAGAACCCAATTTGTTTTGTTATTTGATTCATAGCTAGAGGGAGAAGAGATGTATTATATTATTAAGTAGTACTTCGTGGGGGGGGTCAATTTATTACTTCATAACAATATAAAACAGATCCCCCACTTTATGCCCAGTAGAAGCCTTAATCATGTTTTTAACTATTATATTCAGTCAGTCATTTAAGTGCCATACATGATACACGTTTGGGCGATCATGTCTCAAAAGAGACATGACTGACTGGACAGAAGATTATCCCGCAGTAGGTTTCCATTGCTTTCTGCAGTAGACTGGTTGCCAGCCAAGGCTATATAACCCAATTTGTCCTGCTATTTGACTCATAACTAGAGGGGAAGAGATGGATTAATACCTTTCCCAGGCACGAAAGTGAATGCAATGAATTCAACTGGAATTCAAACTCAAGTCTCCGATTTCTCGTTCCGAGCCGATATCCACTGCACAACAACAGACATCAGTTTTAGAAAGTATCAGAAAAATATTATTAATAGAAAAGAAGAACAAAAGATTAGGAATTAAGAAGATAACGATTGAAATTGAAATTTTTGAAAATAAAAATTGACTGGAAAGCAAGAAGCCGAAAGTGAGACTAACAAGAAATGCGAGAGAAGAAACTGTTAGCATAGAACTTACGGTTACATATGGCCATTTCAACTGTAAAATGATGAGACCTTGCCTCCAATCTAGTACTACGCTTAAATTCATAAAGTCAACGTGCCATAGACACAACTTCGTCAGAACAATTAGTATGAAAATGTTTCTAGAAAAGGCACAGGAAAGCTACTTGGGAACTGATTACATCAGAAAGATCATTGATGAAAAGCAGAAAAGGTGTAGGACCGAGGATAGAACCTTGAAGAACACTTGCGTTTGTATGAAATGATCTGGAAGCTTGTCCGTTCAAAACGACTTTCATTGAACGATTTGATAGGAACGATTAGATTAAATTAAACAATCGTCTAGAAATACCGCAGCTCTGGGTCATGCACAGAAGCCCAGAAATGCCAAAACCTATCAAATGCAACAGTTCGAGCTTCGTCGTATATATAGTGATTTTCTAAGCGCAATTTAGATGTAACACAAGGCCGAAAGTATGGGACACCCAGTGAGGATCGAACTCACTACTCAGTTGTAATGATTCTAGTGAGACAACCTTGCTAACCATTTCACTACTTCGAAGTACCCAATCAGGCTAGAGATATAAAAAAGAACATTGTGGTTTTACCAAAGACGATAGAAGAAAGAATTACAAATGTTGACCATGTCCACCATAGATTATGAATATAGAATACAGTGCAGTACATAATCTGTTCAATGAAACAACGTCAAAGATTAACACTCACGAGTCAGACACTCTACTGAATCGGAATATATCGCCAATTCTTGGGAAAATTGGTTCGCCTTTAAACACATCGCATTGAATATTTTGAGCCTCCTGATTGGCTAACCCTTCTATTGGTAAACTATCAAATGAGTCAGCTCATAGCTGGCTCACTAGTATACAAGGGTACCCAAAAGTTCCAACGATAAATACCATATATACATTTACATAGATTTTCTAAGCGAAGCTTAGATGTGGCACAAGGCCGAAAGTATGGGACACCCAGTGAGTATCGAACTCACTACACAATTGTAACGGTTCTAGCGAAACAAGCTTGCTAAACCTTACACCACCTCGAGGTGCCCAACCTGGTATATATATTTAGTAATGACTTATCATGTCAGATGTAGACTTGGCGAAGCGGAAGCCATCTTGTTTGTCAGAAAGAAGGTTTTGAGATGTGAGATGCCTACTCACTTCATCACTCATAATAGCCACGAATACCTTGCCAAAAAGTGGTAAGAAGCAAATAGGGCGAAAACTAAAGGAGTCGGGGGAGGGGGGCTTCTAAGAGTTATTAAAAACAGGAACTACGGAGAGCTTCCAACAAGCAGGAAAGCAGATGGTAACGCCAATATAAAGATTTGTAAATCCATCAATCAAAATAAAAAGCAACCGTAAAAACTGTAAAACTGACTGCAGAGAGAGAGAGAGAGAGAGAGAGAGAGAGAGAGAGATTAAAAATAATTTATGCATCTCACCAGAAGTCAGTGGTAAAAAAAAACAAAAACAAAAAACAAAAACAAAAAACAAAAAAAAAACAAATAAAATAAAATATCACACCATGACGTCTTAAGCTTCTTTGATACTCACTGGGTGTTCAATAACTTAAACTTCAGTCAATCATGTTTTTGATGTCTTACCCTGCAAAAGTGACGTCATCATTTTGCTTCTTTTTATTCAAAGCCTTGAATATTGCCGTCGCATCTGGTCTGGTGCTTCTGTTATATACTTAGTGAGTTTTGATAAAATACAGTGAATCTGCAATGTTATCGGCCCTGATCTGGCATCTCGACAACGTAGTTTCCCTTTGTCTTTTCTATAAATATTTTCACAGCAATTGTTTTAATGGTGCTTCGACATTACGAATTTAAGCACAGTACTAGATTAGCCATTCACAAGGGCATTTGTGCGAAAGTGAATGCAAAGAATTCAACTGGAGTTCGAAATCGGGGAGTCGAGTTCGAATTCCAGTTGAATTCGTTGCATTCACTTACGCACAAATACTCTTGGGAAACCGTCTCTTTCCTCCAGTTATGGGTTAAATAATAAGACAGATTCTGTTCTAGAGCCTTAGCTGGCAACCAGTCTACTGCAGAAAGCAATGGCAACCTACTGCGGGATAATCTTCTGCTCAGTCATGTCTCTTTAGAGACATGATCGCCCAAGCGTGTATAGCGTATGGCACTTAACTGACTGACTGAATATAATTAAAACTTCTACTGGGCATAAATCGGGGGATCTGTTTTTTATTGTTATGAAGTAATAAACAGATCTCCCACTAATTATACTTAATATAATAATGTAATATAATCTATCTCTTCTTCCTCCAATTATGAGTTAAATGGTAGGACAAATTGGGTTCTATAGCCTTGGCTGGAAACCAGTCTACCGCAGAAAGTAATGGCAACCTACTGTTGGATAATCCTCAGCCCAGTCAGTCATGTCTCTTTCGAGACATGATCGCCCAAAGCGTGTATCACGTATGGCACATGACTGACTTAACTAGTTATGTTTCATAATTTTACTGTTGAAATTGCAAACTGCAGCCATAATTTCTATGCAAATAGTTTCTTCATCCTCACTCCTTGCTTGTGGAAGTTTCTTTCGGCTACTTGTTTTCCTGGCAACTACAATCTTCAAAAAATTAAATGTGATGTCAAACGCCATCTTCTGTCTCGTTGAACCTTGTTTATTTTTCTCTCTGTTTCTTTCACCCTCAGTAACTCCTTGCACCCTAGTGGTTTTATAAGCTTGTTTGGGATGAAACAAGTTTTTTTTTTTTTTTTTTTTTTTAAATACGAATGACAACTATTGTCATTATTTGATTGGTGAGTTAGGTTAACAACTTCACCTTGCTGCTTTTATGATCATATTTCAGCCGATGCATTTTCTAGCCATCCCTATATCATCTGAAGATAATTCTCGTTCTTATTCTGATTAATATCTTTTCTTTATGATGTGTGCCATACGTAATACACGCTTAGGCGATCATGTCTCGAAAGAGACATGACTGACTGGGCAGAAGATTATCCCGCAGTGGGTTGCCATTGCTTTCTGCGGTAGACTGGTTGCCAACCAACGCTATAGAACCCAATCTGTCATGTTATTTAACCCATAGCTGGAAGGAAGAGACGGATTAATACCTTTCCCAAGGGTATTTGCGCGTAAGTGAATGCAATGAATTCAACTGGAATTCGAACTTGGCTCTCCGATTTTTTATTCCGAGCCGATATCCACTGCACCACAACGCACATCCTTGGTGAGTTTTTCTTAATTCCATCCATGACGCTCATGAAAAATTATTAAATTTTTATTAAATTATTAAAATATTTTTGCTGTAACTCCTCAAAAAAATTGTAAAATTTATAATATATTACAGAGAATTGAAGACTGTAAACATTTTTATTTCTAATCAAATTAACCCCATCAAATCTAAACTAGCGATGATTAATATAGTGCATGAATTTCAATGCCCAGTACAAGACTGTGTTTTTTTGTTTTTTGTTTTTTTTTGTTACAAATCATTTACCTATATTGGTCACACTACCACCTCTTTGAGTAGATGGCTTACACGCCATTTATCAAACCAAAGCACATTTGCAATAAATAGCATAGAATTAATCCTATTCACTGTCTCATACCAGTAACTTCCTCTCTAATATCATCACCTTTTGTCTAGTATTCTTATATTGCATTTGTTAGTCTCTGGAAAGCATTCAGTCAATTTCTACTTAATTTGTATCGTCTCCTAGCAAGAAAAGAAGATACCAATTTTTATATGACTGGCATGTGTATCTGTTTGAGAAAAATTTCATGGGTAAAGAATGGGTGAAAGAGAAAAGATAAAGTAGTTCATTGCCAATTGGGGGGGGGGGGCATGTATAGTTCTTTAATTTAAAAAAGACGGCTGACTTGTTTTAAAAACAAAACATTTCACCCGATATAGTTTGGTTAGCTTTAACTCAACAGATGCCTTTACCGATTCAACTACATCAATCCAGAGGTAACTAACGGAGTATTATGCAGCTTTCGAACTCGGACGCTTCTGGAGGCGTTTTTCTGTTTGTCTTCGCCTGCCGAATAGACAGACTGCCGCCCCAGGACGTGGTCAAACTCATACTAATATAACCAGCTGAAGAGGCTTTAGAAGGTAACCACATAGAATTTGAATACAGGAGAAAAACAAATCAGTTCCCAGGCGAAAAACTTGCTTGTGAATGTGAAGGACAAAGGCAATCTCGTTCTACACGCCAGCAAGTTGAGATTATAATCTATAAATATTCATTGGATGATCAGTGCCACAGACAATGTGATCAGCAGTCAGTTCGGAGATCAAATACTATATTTTTATCCTCAGCCGTGAAACCGTGGCTTTTGGGATTTTGGGTTTGTATGAATATCGTGGGAACTGAAAAGAAAAATTAATTATTCTAAGTTCAAAATATCGTTTTTCTTTCCTGTTTTTAAATGAGAAACCGTCGATTTTTTTCTTGTTAAATGCTCACTCTATACAAGACCAAAGAGACACTCAAGGTAGAGTGTTACTGAATGAGATTGTGTAGACGTAAGACGATGAAGTAAATACAGATCACGGCTGACCATAGATTTCAACATATTGTAGTTTTCGAGGAAGTATCGCCTCGGGAGTCGGTTTCACAGAATAGCGATTCTTGGGAAGAAGTTCTTTGAGTGGAATTTTCTTCTCACCAATACGAAAGGAATGACCAAGATTCAATTCTGTTTATGTGGAATGGTGGGTCTTAGCCGTAAAGTTCTTAACTGGTAGAACTAAGTAAAGTATCCCACTTGAACATTTACCGTGGAAATAGTGATTAGTTTGCGACGTTTCGACTGTGGAGAAAGGGGTGGGAGGATTGAAATTAATCGCTAAAACGCTTTTCATATTGGGAAGACATCATTGGGAAACTCCAGTCTATATATAGCAGATCATATGGGTTTATATATACTATTGTCATCCGCAGACAGATCTGTTTCGCTGTATTACAGCTCATCAGTACGGCTTAGACTCCGGTCGCTTCCTAACCCCAGGACTGAAACCCGACCGAATTGGCGTCAGTCGGCGATTCTACCCCTAGGCAGATTCTACCCCTAGGTTAAAAATAATAAGATTAACATCTCCTGCAAAAGCCAAATACATGTCAATTATAAGCGAGACAAATTTCATTGTAGAAATCTCACAAAGAAATGCACAACCCAAGTCGACCTGAACAAGAAAATTATATTATCTATTACAAAAAAAAAAAAATAAATAAATTAAAATAACTAACCATATCATCAGAAATAACATACCCTCAAAATCAAAACTACAAAGAACCAACATTATTTACTAGTTCAAATACCCCTTAAGAGACCGTGTTCCTGATGAAACCAAACTCATGAATAATTACATTGGTTATACTACAACATGCCTATCTGGACGACTTACGTTACACCTACTCGATCATAACACAGTTAGAACGTATTTAAACACACTCAAACCTACCAAACTCCATCCGAAATATACTAGTAGAAAATGCAAGTAGAATAGTTTCAATCAAATGTAAAAAGCAGATAAAAAATAACGGAAGCCGTAATAATAAAAAAGGAAAAGCCAACACTAAGTAACATTAACTACGAACACGGACACAATGTGCTGACCGTGTTTGGAAAATAAAACATTCCTATAACTTCAGGCATATACATAAAAAAAACAGCACATACAATTAAAAATTAAAAATAAAAATAAATATCGCCCTTGATAATAGCTAAAAATATAACCGAAAGTGCTCGGATATGCAGTACTTTTAAACAGTTTTTACACACTTTGTGTACATAAAAAACATCTGTAAGAACACAAGAAAAATTAAATAAAAAGCTTAATCGCAGTATCATGTCAGTCGTCTATGAAAGACGGTTTGCTGCCCAGATACACAATGCATAGACCTATAGGATAGATCGACACATGTGAGGCACATCAATGTTTCTTTAACACCCGCAACGCTAATCTATGTTTTTTACTGCAAATATTCTGTGTGTGCATTAATTACAAATCGTTCCTGACGAGATTCGAACCCGTGTTTTACGGTCGGAATGCGAACGTTGTAACCACTAACACTTTAACAGGGTGTTATGGAATCGTTAGCAAGTTTGTCTTGGCTGGTTAATTACGACTCATGTGTGTCATATCTCAGTGACGCTTGGTAAATAACTATATAGACACGAATGTGTTGTTCATTGCCAAGAGTGTAGATCAGATAATGTCATATAAGAGTGTAGATCAGATAATGTCATATAAGAGTGTAGATCAGATAATGTCATATAAGAGTGTAGATTAGATGTCATATTTTACAAACAAGATCTCAAAAAATGTCTGAATAAAAGAGTATAAGAGATTAACAATTGTGTGCATGTTTTAATAAATCAACTCACTGTATAGACATTTTTGATGGGGACTACGTGAAAAAAAAGATATAATCCAATTCCATCTGTTCTGAACTAAAACAAAAACGCGTGGAAAAAATGATTGAAAAACCTCGATAATTTAATAAAGTGAAATTACAACCGTGAATTCAGTTCAACTGCATCGATTAAAAAAACAGAACAAACAAAAAAAAACAAAACAAATAAAAAACAAATAAACAAACAAAAAAAAATCAATCGCGTCAACATATATGGAAACGATCTTCAAAATTGCATCAGTGAACTATTAAATCACAAAAAATATTTAGAGAATAGATTTATTTACATTGTTTGGACTGGTGTCCTCATATTTGTTGTCATATTCACGACGTTTCGGTCACAGTACGCTCCAGCATTCTTCAGGTGATTAGTATAGCGAGCCGAACCCTCTATTTTGTCCACCGAAATAGTGTTCTATTTCCACATGTCATGCCTTTTATAGATATCTCAGTTTTCAGTTATTTCCCCTTGATAACTATCCCAGTTTATGTTCACCTCTGCTGTGGCCAGGTATTGAACTCAAAGTCATTAGATTACTTCGAACAATGCTTTTATCCACTATCCTAGTTGATTACTGCAACTAATAAAATTTTCTGGTCCAGCAAATAAAAAGTGTTAGCTAAAGTAATTCAGTGACTTGACGCAAAAGAGTTGCGAGTTCAATACCTGGCCACAGCAGATGAACAAAAAACTTGGCGAGTTAGGTTAGTAAATGAAATTAACTGAAACTGAGATATCCAGAAAAGGCATGGCACGTAGAATTAGAAGAATTTATCTAGGTGGACGAAATAAAGGCTTCGGTTCGAAATTCCAATCTTCTGAAGAAGGACGTTGTATACAATGGCCGATACGCTGTTAATATGACAATAAAGCCAATGCAAATAGTGTGCATAATTACAATATCACATTTCAGAAATATAGATAGAATGGATTTAATTTTAAAATTCTGTTTTCTTAATATTTATTTATCGTGAATGTTTCTTAATGGCGTCCAGTAGTGAGCCTAAGACACGACACTTTTTAAAAGACAGTTTTCGTTTTTAAATTTTATTATTATAGAATGAAAAAAAATGAATGAATGAAAAATTTTATAATTTTCTTCGTATTTATGTCTCTTTTTTTAAATACGAAAACAGAAGAATTCGTCCTAGAATATTACTAAAAGGTCATTTGCTATCATTCAACACTCAACATCATTAAAAAAAAAAAGATCGTACAAACGTTTATAAATGGTGATGCCAAACATTAAAAAAAAACCAAAAAACTCGAATTGTAAGCAAATCCGTTTTATACATTTTTTTAAAAAATCCTTCTGCTTATAAAATCCAATTTCCAGTCTTGCTTTTTAGTCCGTCAAATGTCCCAGCAGAAATGACGATTTTAAATAATTACTTCATCTATTTTGGTTAATTTAACATTTTTTTTTCTTTTTAGCAAAATACATGTTTACTGTTCGTATATATATTATTATTTATTACTAGATTTTTTGCGTGCTTCCGACGACGAAAAACTCCTCACCCTGAAAGCAATCTTATCCTTCTTACCATAGGCTTGCTCGATCGGTTTCCGAACGACAGTGCGAACACCCGTGTAGTAGTCCATACCGATAGGTTTTGTACGATAAGGGATATAGAAGTATTCATCTTTTCTCGAACGCTTTAAGGTGGCGATGGTTGGATTCAGGCCGTCAGAGCCGGAGCTCTCCGTGCTATCTCGAATATTTTTCGTACTTTCTTGATGTCGCCGCTGTGTGCTACTCATACTAATCGTGTGCCGCCTGGAGGTCGACAACTCGTCCAGGAGGCCCACGTTACCAGCTTCTTCAACAAACTGTTCGTCGTTATTTCGGTTCTTTCGTAGTTTTCCGTAGAGAGGATCGCTTTTCAAGTAGTCTGGCTCATAACGCATAGATTTTTCCAAAAAATAGCCACTGTGTGGTTTACTGATAAGACTTCGTCTGGCCATGATGTATTCGTCGTCGGTGTCGGAAAGTTCGCTGGCCCCGACAAGCTCCAGGCTCGATCCTTCTTCCGAAGTAACATATCCAGCAATATGAGCTCCGTTTGATTCTTCATCATTGCCATCACTACCTAATAAGGGCAAGGTAGAAACATCACCGTAGTGATTCTCTTCGTCGTCTGCTTGGTTCAACGACGACCCGCTGGTTGATTTTTCCAAAAAGCGTCGAATATCATGTATCTCCGTAAAAATCGATTTTAGTTCCTTTTTAAGAACATCGATCGGTATATTCGCCTGGTCGTCGTCGTATTTGCTAACTTCTAACGGTTCCGACTGCACACCGATGGAGCTAAGAGCAACAGGTCGCCAATGTACTCTATGCTGCGAGCCGTCTTGACTTTTCGAACGTCGATAGAAGCTGCTTTTGGGCGGCGAGCCGTAGCGGGACGAGCGTCTTTGCCTTTCATTTTGGACGAAAAGGTGACCGCCTTTCGGGTCGATCTTTTCCGAGTCTAGATGCGTGCCTTCGTTATGACTGCTACTCCGATGTCTTAAAGCTGATTTTGGACGAGATTTTCGGCTGGTAGCTCGGCCCCTCTTGCTCAGCAAAACCACAGGGCAGTACTCTACCTCCCAGAGTTGTCTCAGTGTATTCTGAAGAAGTATACTATCATCGGATGTGACACAGCGAAATACAAGGACAGTGAATTTGTTCCCACCTTCCTCAATCAGGCACATGAGGTTCCGGGGTCTTTTGCGCTTCGAGGCTATTGTATAAATTCTGTTCAAAGAGATTCCTTTCTCTAGGCCGGTTTTGAAGGCTCCGTCTTTGGAAAATACGAAAAGACCGGACAGTGATAATTGTAGCAGGCACATGCATCCTTCGTTTCTTCCTTCTTGCATCTGGATTTCTTTTAGACAAAAATCTGTCAGTTTTACTGATTTCCATGTCCCAACAAATATTACTTGCTTCTCAACGGCGAGAGACTTTTGACCAGTCATTTCTGATAGACTCCGATAAGTACTCGGTCTGTTCACTTTCGAATTCTGCAGGACACTGAAGTTCCGTGTAAGAAGACGCAGGCGTTTTGCTAAATAAGGTCACCTTTCTTTCTATCGTGTTTTGTTCTCACTGCCGTATAGCAACTTTTTTTTTTACTAGACTGTTCGTCTTTAACCGGTCGAACAAGTCTTGGAAAGCAGAGAACAAACTTAAAAAAAAAAAAACAACACTGAGAGAATTTAACTCTTTCTTTTGTTGCTCTCTCTCTCTTTCCTTTGAGATGTAGTTATATATAACTCGTGGATCACGCAGATTTTACAAGTACAGGAATCTCACGATTGAAACGCATTCAATGAATGCGTTTTTGATTGCCAGCTAACTGCCATACGTGTTACACGCTTTGGGCGATCATGTCTCGAAAGAGACATGACTGACTCGGCAGAAGATTATCCCGCAGTAGGATGCCATTACTTTCTGCTGTAGACTGGTTGCCAGCCAAGGCTATAGAACCCAATCTGTCCTGTTATTTGACTCATAGCTAGAGGGGGAAGGATATGTATTATATTATTAAGTAGTAATTAGTGAGGAATCAGTTTATTACTTCATAACAATGTAAAACTGATCCTCCACTTTATGCCCAGTAGAAGCCTTAATCATGTTTTCAACTATTATATTTAGTCAGTCAGTTAAATGCCATACGTGATAGACGTTTTGGGCGATCATGTCTCAAAAGAGACACGATTGACTGGGCAGAAGATTATCCTGCAGTAGGTTGTCATTGCTTTCTGCGGTAGACTGGTTGCCGACTAAGGCTATAGAACCAAATCTGTCCTGTTATTTAACCCATAACTGGAGGGAAGAGACGGATTAATGCCTTTCCTAATGGTATTTGTGCGTAAGTAAATGCAAAGAATTCATCTGGAATTCGAACTCGGCGTTTTTAATTAATGTGCTGAAATCGGGTTACGGATTTATTAAAAATAACTGGAGTTACAGATTAATTAAAAAATGGAAAATGGGTCACTTTTATTTTCAAATTTTGCTATATTCGATTGGCCAAGGACATATTTCAAAAGCTGAGCAGAGTGTTATGGATGGGAAAATTTCGTTGGAAACAAATGAAAAAAGTGCTCAGCTGATATTTGATATCTGTCTTCCTGTATAGCAGCGAACAGTGGACAATCGTCTCAAAGATGAAGGAGAGATTCGAAGCAACAGAAATAGGATTCTACGGAAGGATGCTGAGGATATCATGGATCGAACGTGTGAGCAACAACGAGATTTTGGAGGGAATAGAAAAAAGGAAACTGATAATTAACATCAGGAAGAAACAGTTGAAGTGTCTGGGAGAATAATGAGGAAGGCAGGATGGGAAAATCTGATACTCACAGGGCAGATAGAGGGGAATAAAGACGGGGGAAACAGCGCATGACATACTTGAGGAGCTTATACAAATAAAATGCAGAGCAGTGATTAAACAGAAATAACAAAACTATATATATTAAGAGATACAAGGGACAGGAAGATGTGGAGAATTACGAGGCTCATTCAATAAATAAGGTGAATTTGTCGGTATAAGGACATCTACGTGGGTCATTCAATAAATAAGGTGAATTTTTCGGTATAAGGACATCTACGTGGGTCATTCAATAAATAAGGTGAATTTGTCGGTATAAGGACATCTACGTGGGTCATTCAATAAATAAGGTGAATTTGTCGGTATAAGGACATCTACGTGGGTCATTCAATAAATAAGGTGAATTTGTCGGTATAAGGATATCTACGTGGGTCATTCAATAAATAAGGTGAATTTGTCGGTATAAGGACATCTACGTGGGTCATTCAATAAATAAGGTGAATGTTTCGGTATAAGGACTTCTAATACAGATAGAAGGTTACTTTATTTTTTCCTTTACTTCTTTTTCAAAAGGATTTAAATTTTTTTGCCGACTGAAAAATAACTGAGAGTTTTGGAGATTAACAAAGATGGCTGAACAGAGGTCAGTCATCAAGTTTTTGTTTGCAGAAGGGTGCAAATCAGTTGAAATTCATAGAAGAATGTCAACTGTGTATGGAGCCACATGTTTCATCAAAAGAAAATTTTTACAAGTGGGATAAATTGTTTAAAGAACGACGGAGCAGCGTTGAGGATGAAGACAATCTTGGGATGCATACAGAAATGAGGTCTCTCTTGAGGTGATCGAATCAGTTAATGACCTCATTCAGTCTGACAGTGGATGACATTGCAAGGACATTGAGCCTATCTGTTGGGACAGCAAACAAAGTTGTTCATGATGACCTTGTCTACTTGAAGGTCAGCTGCCGGTGGGCGTCAAAGGTGCAGACCATCAACGAGCTGGGCTGGGAACTGCTCCATCACCCCCCTTACAACCCAGAACTTGCCCCTTTAGACTTTCACCTGTTTGGTTCCTTGAAAGCGTTCACGAGCGGCACGAAGTTTGAAAGCGACGATGAAGTCAAAAGTGCTGTGACCGATTGGCTGTGATATGAGGCCAAAGATTTTTACGCTGAAGGAATACGGAAGACTGTGCACAGATGGGAAAAGTGTGTGACCCTGCTGGGAGAAAAAATTGGAAAAAAAAGTAAGCTTCTAACTGCATTAGAAGTCTTTATACCGAAAAATTCACCTAATTTATTGAATTCATTCAATAAATAAGGTGAATTTTTCGGTATAAGGACTTCTACGAGTGTCATTCAATAAATAAGTTGAATTTTTCGGTATAAGGACTTCTACGAGTGTCATTCAATAAATAAGTTGAATTTTTCGGTATAAGGACTTCTACGAGTGTCATTCAATAAATAAGTTGAATGTTTCGGTATAAGGACTTCTACGAGGGTCATTCAATAAATAAGGTGAATTTTTCGGTATAAGGACTTCTACGAGTGTCATTCAATAAATAAGTTGAATTTTTCGGTATAAGGACTTCTACGAGTGTCATTCAATAAATAAGTTGAATGTTTCGGTATAAGGACTTCTACGAGGGTCATTCAATAAATAAGGTGAATTTTTCGGTATAAGGACTTCTACGAGTGTCATTCAATAAATAAGTTGAATGTTTCGGTATAAGGACTTCTACGAGGGTCATTCAATAAATAAGTTGAATTTTTCGGTATAAGGACTTCTACGAGTGTCATTCAATAAATAAGTTGAATTTTTCGGTATAAGGACTTCTACGAGTGTCATTCAATAAATAAGTTGAATGTTTCGGTATAAGGACTTCTACGAGGGTCATTCAATAAATAAGGTGAATTTTTCGGTATAAGGACTTCTACGAGTGTCATTCAATAAATAAGTTGAATTTTTCGGTATAAGGACTTCTACGAGGGTCATTCAATGAATAAGTTGAATTTTTCGGTATAAGGACTTCTACGAGGCTTCACCTTATTTCTTGAATGAGCCTCGTAGAAGTCCTTATACCGAAACATTCACCTTATTTATTGAATGACCCTCGTAGAAGTCCTTATACCGAAACATTCACCTTATTTATTGAATGACCCTCGTAGATATCCTTATACCGAAAAATTAACCTTATTTATTGAATGACCCTCGTAGAAGTCCTTATACCGAAAAAATCACCTCATTTAATGAATGACCCTTGTATGATCGCCTACGTCCTTACGTGATACAGAACATAAAAAAGAATAATGAGTTTTCGATTAGTGTGCTTCTTTTAATGTATTCTTTAGTCGTACTAATCGAGGGATTTGTGTATATGATTACCATAGTCAGTTAAGTGCTATACGTGATACACGTTTGGGCGATCATGTCTCGAAAGTGATATGACCGAATAAGCAAAATATTTTCCACAGTAATTTGCCATTTTTTTCTGGTTGCCAACCAAGACTATAGAATCCAATCTGCCCTGATATTCAAGTCAGTCAGTTAAGTGCCATACGTGATACACGCTACGGCAATTATATCTCTTCTAATGGTTTTAGGCAGAAGGTTTTGCGGCAGTAGTTTGTCTTTTTTCTGCGGTAGACTGGTTGCCAACCAGGACTATAGAACCCAATCTATCCTGCTATTTAACCCATAGCTGGATCGAGAAGAGATGGATTCAAACATTTTCCAAGGGTATTTGTGCGCAAGTGAATACAACGAATTCAACTGGAATTCGAACTCGGTTCTCCGATTTTTCATCCCGAGCCACTGAAACTCAACGCACATCCACCATAATTCACTTCAAATTTATGGAAAGCTCTAATAATGGCCGGACTCATTCTATCGCTCCTTAATGTACCTGGCTCTTTCTGCCATGACTTATTTTTTACAAGTGTCGGTTTATACCTAAAATAGATTACTACCACATTTAGGCTGGAACTGAACAGTCCTCATTTTCTAGTCTTGATAGAGTTGAAAATCATTTACGGCGTTTTGTAGGGGAAAAATACTTATTCTCCACTCTGTACATGGAGAACATCACAAGACTATCGCTAGTCCTCTGCTATTGCCATGGCAAATGTTCAGAAAAGTTCAATTCTTTTATTCTACCAGTTCAGAATTTTACAGCTTGGACACGCCATGCTAATAATACGGGATCGAATCACTGTCACGTCCTGCGTATTTCAAATACACAGGAACCTCTACTTACGAAATTAATTCGTTCTGGGAGTCGTTTCCTAACATGAAAATTTCATTAGTAGAGATGCTCTTTACCCTATAAATGCCTTAATCGGTTCCAAGCCCCCCTAAAATTCGGACATAATTTTTTTATAAATTATAAAAAATACATCAAAACCTGAAACAAATCCAATTAGTTCGAATTAGATTAGTGCACAATAAACATAAAAATGAGACTTGTACATAATGTAAAGAATAAAGTAAAGAATAAAAAATACATTTACTTTTCAGGGGTCGGGCCACTATGCGAAGACAACGGTGAGTGAGGTGGGGGGGAGTGAGAGACGAGACGAAAGCCTTAATTTCGTCAACTTCAGGCTCAACTCCATCTCGAATCCCTCAAAATCTCAACAGCATCGGGCCACAGCTTTCTCCAAGCCGCATTTAGGGTAGATCTGGTCACCTCCTGCCAAGCCATGTCGATTATCTTGAGGCAAACAACAATATCGAAGTGCTGCTTCCAAAACTCACGAAGGGTAAGTTGGGTGTTTTTAGTGATGTCGAAACACCACTTGAACAGGTGTTTCGTCTAGAGTTTCTTCCAGGATATCATCTTCGAGGCCGGGCGGGTGGACAGAAGCATTATCGAGAATGAGGAGGCACTTAAGGAGGCAATGAGGTGGACTCTGGGAGCTGCGAGTAGCAGCGCGTATTTTGAAATTTTCGCCTTTCGTATCCTGAATTTTTTTTCACAACAAGATGCAATATTTTTCCGAAGAGGCGTTTCGTAACTTGAAAATTTTATATGTATAGCCTTTCGTAAGTAGAGGTTCCACTGTATAAAGAGAAATTTCCACTGAGACAGCTTTTCTTTCTTTTTTTTTTTTTTTAATCATATCACCCCGAGCAAGGCGGTAACGCCACTGATGTGCAGGAGACTACATAGGAGTGAAAAGATTGGAAAAGAGAAAACCGGAAACCGCATCTTAAACAGGAAACAAGGGATGAGCCTCTTCACCTATTCAATAGACAAGGATGTTGCGATAGTGATTGACATTGCATTTAAATTTTTGTTTAATCTGTATCACCTCATGCAAGGTAATAAAGCCATTAAGACACAAGGGGTTACAGGGTGGGGAAGAATTAGGAACAGAAACATTAATAATGAGCAGAAAGAGAAAACAGTAATCAGGAGGACAGTAGATAGTGATTGACATTGCATTTCAATTTTTGTTTTAATCTGTATCATCCCATGCAAGGCAGTAAAGCCACTAAGACACAAGGGGATACAGGGTGGGAAAGAATTGGAAACACAAACATTAATAATGAGCAGAAAGAAAAAAGAGTAATTAGAAGGATTGTAGATAGTGAATGACATTGCATTTAAATTTTTGTTTTAATCTGTATCACCTCATGCAAGGTAGTAAAGCCACTAAGACACACGAGTTTTACAGGGTGGGGAAAAATTAGAAATAGAAACATTAATAATGAGCAGAAAGAGAAAAGTGTAATCAAGAGAACAGTAGATAGTGGTTAACATTGTTTTAATTTTTTTTTTAGATTAAATTTGGCTAGAAAGCATGGAGATGGTATATGTTCCACAGGCGCAAAGTACAGGAAAAGAAACTCTTAGCATAGAACTTCCGGCAACATCTAACCAGCTCAGCTGTAAATTGATGAGATCTTGACGCCACTCTAGTATTACGTTGAAAAATAATAAAGTCTAGGTGTCATAGTGAAGCGCTCATTCAAACAGTTACTTTGAAAGTGTTTATAAAAGTAACACGAAAAGACAACCTTACGGTGGTGAGTAAGTGACTAAAACCGAGCAGCCAGGTCAGGACCAACAATATTACAGATTTTTTATTGAATCTTATCAAGGAGATGAAGTTAAATAGCAGTGGCTCCGGACCATATATGGCAGCAATATTCTAAGCATAGATGAATGATAGGCATAGATATGTAATATAGATTCCAGAAATAAAAATTGTCTCGAATGACACCGTGAACCGAATTTTAGCAGCTGACCTAGCAATAGATTCAATATAGTTTTTCATGTCAGCTGAGAACATTAACCCGAGAAGGCGTAATGAGCCACTCACTAGGAGGTTAGCGTGCTGATTGAAGGCAGGAGTGGCATGGTCATGGGAGTGGTCGCTCAGAGGATTTTTTTTATAATCATATCGCCCCAAGCAAAGCAATTTACTGCACCTGTTTTGCAAGGGATACATAGGAGAAAAGTTATGAGAAAGAGTGACAGGTTATAGGGGGTGTCAGGAAGTGGGTAAAAGAAGGATGAGAATACTGATGAGAGTGGAGTGGACGGAGAAAGGAGCATGAGAGAAAGGATGCAGGTTACTGAGATAGAAGATAATTATTGACTTTACATTTAAATTCTTGGAGATTGTAGCTGTCGGGGAAGCAAGTAAACGGAAGGGAATTCCACAAGCGGGAAGTGCGAGAAAAGAAGTTGCTGGGGTTGAATTTGCGTTGACAATTTATTGGTTTCACAGTAAAAGAGTGGGACCTAGTTGCTAATCTTGTTGTTCGAGTAAATTCATGTATAGTGGGCACCAGTGAGCTAAGTTCATCTGTGCAGAAGCCGTGAAAGCATTTGTAGAAGAGTCACAGGGAAGCCACATTGCGCCGGTGAGAAAGTGCAACTTTGCAATTGTCATCACACCTGTATTCCCATCCTTCTCTTGCTCCTTTCTAACTGGTTTGTCTTCCTCTTCACTCTCTTCTATTTAATCTTTTTACTCTTATGTAGCCCCCTACACATCAGTGGCATTGCCGCCTTGCTCGGGGTGATACGATTAAAAAAAAAAAAAAAGAAAAGAAAAAGTGACTGCATCTGAGCTGCTAAGTCGGGGTCGATTACATTACAGATTCTCCATTGGATTTTGTCAAGGACCTCTAGGTGGATAGAAGGAACACCCGACCAGATATGGCAGCAGTATTTAATGCACGGGTGGATGGTAGATTTATATGTGCAAGATTGTTTCAGACGGAAAAAATTTCCTGGCCCTACACAGAGAACCGACTTTTTTAGCAGCAGATTTAGCAATGGATTCTATATAGTCATTCCACTTGAGGTCTGTTGTGAGAGTTAATCCGAGGAGGCGCAGTGTTTTGCTTTCAGAGACTAGCCTGATCCATGGTAATGGGAGGTAGGAGCGATTTTCTGTGATGGTTAACATCGCATCTTCGATTTGGAAGCATTCAAATTTACGAGCCATTTTTTACCCCACTTCGCCACGGATTGGAGGTTCTTTTCAAGCTCGGTAGCGAGGTTTGCTTTGTCAGTCTCGGCAGATTTTTGATCGATGCTAGAGTAAACCGTAGTGTCGTCAGCATATATGCCTACTTGGGATCTTATTACATCTGGGAAATTGTTAATGTCGATAAGGAAAAGCATAGGACCTAGAATAGAGCCTTGAGGGACACCCACGTTTGTATGATAGTATTGAGAGGCTTGTCCGTTCAATACTACCTTCATTGTGCGATTTGAAAGGAATGACTGGATCAGGTCAAACAAGGATTAATGAAGAGCAGTTTAGTCTTTGAGGCATTAAAAGTGACAAGCCATCTTTTATTTCAGTTAAAGATGGTCTTGAGGTCGTTTTGGACATCAGCTGCCATTTTCCCCTTGTCAGACTGATAAGCCTTACTATCGAGGCCAGAGTAAATGGATGTTTCGCCAGCGTAGATGCCAAGTTAAGAGCTGTGTCATCAGGAAGGTCGATAATGAAAATTAAAAACAATGTGCGACTAATTATGAAGCCCCAAGGGACACACGCATTAGTAGGGAAGTATAAAGACCAGTGGACTTTCAGGGTAAATTCAGTTTCACGATTTGGCAGAAAGGACTGGGTCAAATGTAAAATGTGTACAGAGACATCGTAACTTTTTAGATTGTAGCGGAAACCTGTATGCCACACCCTGTCAAAGGCATTCGAGATGTTCATCGCTATAGCCTGGCCTTCACCGTCTTTAACTAGACCATGATCGACCCTTTTTGTAATTACCGACAGTACATCAGCAGTTGACCAAGAGAAACGAAAGCTGTATTGCTTGTCTGAAAAAAGCCTTGTAGTGAGAGAAAATGAACCAATTCAGTATTGATTAGGATCCCTAGGAGTTTGTCAAAATAAGGTAGAAAGATAATAAAGGGCCAGACTGCTCACCAGTGTTACTAAAACCTGGAATAACTGATGATGACTTCCAACAGGTAGGAAAGCAGGAAGCAGCGTGACATTTATTATACAGTTTAGAGAGAACAGTAGCCAGTTCAAGAGCACATTTCTTAATGACTATTACAGGAATGTCATCGGGTCCACATGTTTTGTTGGGATCTAAGTTAGTGATGATAGCAGAAATCATGGAAGGGGTTATATGCATGTCACTCAACAAAGACTCAATTCTAATTGGGAAGTTTTTTTAATACAAAACTAAAAGACATCTTCAGTTTTCTAAAATTAAAAAAAATTAAAAAAAATTTTCATCAAAATCTGATTAAATCAACCTTCTCACTATAATCGAACATTAAAAAAAAATACCTAAAAACTCTACCTTTTTGGCATCAAATAACCCAAAGAGGTTGATATGCCATTAAACAAAAACTCAAACTCAAACCTACATTCCGAACGTGATTGTTTTTAAAATTTACCATCACAACGGAATGCTGATTTTATCGCAGTTATAAGTTTGCCCCTGTAGTTTACCTTTGAAGATAATCTTGGAAAAGATTGAAAATACTTGGACTAACAAAAACTACGATGTGTTCCTTGATGAATTTAGTCTTAACAATAAAAAATGATTAGACAACTGAAAAGGGTCAGTATAAAATAATTAGACTCACTGTCTTTATCATTCAATAAAACATATATATATATATATATATATATTATTAAAAAAGGATTAATTCAAAGATGTTGAATGGCCATTTCGATATGAAGATCCCCACGGGGGACGACACATCACCTCAGCAACAGAAAAAACCTTTCAGAAACTGGAGAAAAATTAGTCTACTTTTCCTTTTTAAATAGATTGCAAAGAAATTAAAAATAAATAAATAATAAAATAAAATAAAAATAAAAATAAAAATAAAGGGAAAGAAAAAGAAAACGAAAAAGAAAAAAACAAAGATAGAATAAAATCAAAAAAAAAAAAAATTGACATCGTCTGGGTTCGTAAAAAAAGGGAGAATGTAACTAAAAATTAACAGACAGCCGTGTTAAATCGACCTAAGTTTAAGCAACATGGAAGAAAGGTGGTAAGAGAGATAAAAGAAGGAAAGGAGGGAAAAAGAAAGAAACTAAAGAAAAAAAATTTATTTAAGTATTACAGACGCTGGACAAATTCAAAAACCTAATTTCCCCAAAACGTTGAAGTATTAGAAAAAGGCCTTTACTTAAAAAGGCATAATTATTAATAAAAGGGAATAAAAAGATATAGGATTTAAAATAAAATTATTTAAAAAAAAATTAGGTCATTTGAAATTAAACTAAATAAAGACAACACTAGGTAAAAAAAAAAAAAATTAATTACAATTATTATATACATACCTATAGAAGTACACACATACATACATATATATACACACACAATTCTACGAATAAGAATACATATATACATACACACACATACATACATTCAATTTATTACACACTTATATACATATACATGCGCATACACACACATATATGTGTGTACACACCTATATACAAAACATTCATATACACACAATATACATGCACACATATATATATATATATACACACACACATATATATATATATATATATATATTCCATATGCACTCACACACATACAAATTAATGAATATTATGAAAAGGAGCATTTAAATAGCTAAAAAATTTTTTCCAAAATTACATATAGCCCACATACATAAATACATATATACATATATATACATATATATACAAATATGCACATCCACACACAAACATACACATATACATAAAAAAAAAAAAAATTAAAATTAAAATTAAAAAAAAATTTTTTTTTTTAGATATTAAAAAAATTATAGAAAAATATAGAATTTAAAAATTAAAAATTAGAAGTTAAAATCCGCCCTATGGCGGCACTTGTTTATAAATTCCCTCCTAAAGTTCAAAAGTAAGTCCTGATGAGGATACTTCAAAATCAGAATCTTCTCCAATAAACACAGACGACACATATCACGAAAACTTTTAGGAGTACAAGCTGAGCCTATTAATTTCCAGCTGATTATAGGGTCCTGCCCTTCCTCCTTCATTTCCCAGAACCTACGTGATAGTGCCGTCTGGAATCTCTGTTTAGGGTTCGAAAACGAGTACCTGTGATTATAAAGCCTCTGTTTGAAAGAGCCCGCGGACATGCCAATATAGGTCCGGTAATTGTCCTTGTTATTAGATGGAGAAATGCGGGCTTCATAAATTACATGGGTGGATTTACATTTGCCTTGCACCGGGCAGGCATCCACCGAATAACAATTGCATTTGTCGACAATTCCGGATTGAGCTATCGTATTATTTAGGTTCATTAAAATTTGTTTATTGTGGGAATTAATTATATTATCTATATTTGAGGTGCAAGAATAACTAAATTTTAGGGTGAATCTATTAAAAATTTTATTTAAGGGATTGTTATTATTATTAAAATGTTTATCGATTAATTTGAGAAAATTCTTACCAATATTTATATTAGTTAGCTTACAATAAGGAGGGTTAAACCAAATTATCTTCCTTTTTCTACATTTTCGGGTGTTTTTAGTTTTTGATGATTCTGGGTTTATAGCAGGCTTATCATACTTTAACTTATTAACAAAACCGCTTTTCTGAAGGGCCTTATCGTAAATTTCTTTGCTTGCGTTGAAAATTTTTATATTGGAAGATAATTGGTTAACCCTATTATTTACTATCTTGGGTATTTGTCTTATAATATTCTTGGGGTGGTTGGATAAACTATTTATATAGGTGGGAGAACTATTTTCTTTGAGAAAGGGTTGGTAGGAACCATCATTTAAGTTAAGGGTGATATCTAGATAGTTTACAATTTTGAGATTGGAAGTAACCTCAACCTTAAAACCAAGAAAATTTAGGGCTCTGATAATTTTCTTATGTATTCTATTAGTGTAAGGCCCATTGGAATTGGGAATACATATCAGTCCATCATCCTGATATAGGCCTATTAGTTTAGGGTCTAAAAATCTACCTAAAATATCTAAAATATAAATGCCTATTAGATCTGCTACCTGGGCAGAATCATAGGCTCCCATAGGGACATCAAAACTATCTTCAGGCCCTTTAGTCCAAGTAGAACTATCAAAGGTGAGAATAGATTTTCTAGCTCCAAGTATAATTCTATAGTCACAATCCGAAATATTAACATAACCCCTAGCAAAGTTTAAACAATCTACAAGAAGTTTTTTTGATATAGAGGAATAGAAATCCACAATATCAAATTTAAGGAAAGTGGATTTAGATTTGTCATTGATATTATCAAACCATTTTATGGTATCTAAGGAACTCTTCCAAAGATTCAGTTGTAAATTAGATTGCAACTTCTCTATTAAGTTCTTCAGAACCACCCTAGAAACTATGCCTAATTCACTCTTAGTGGGATTAATTAGTCTAGTTGTTATTTATTTTGGAAATTAGGCTTGTGGTCCTTAAATAAAATGTAAGCTTCTTTGGTAGAAATTTTTCCAATTCTATCACTAATATTTAGTTCATTTGCAAATTTAGCCATATCGGAGTTAATTTCCGATAAAATTAGGTTACCTCTGTCTATTTTGTAATGACTAGTTATATTATTTTTAAGGATATTTAGGTAATTAGTGGTATTACACTTGTAAATGTTATTTGATTTGTCCGATTTAATCCATAGGTCTTTGGAATTCTTTAAGGTATTAATGTTCGACTTTAATAAATCCTGGAATTCATTTAAAGTACCCCGGAACTTGATTTTGGGGATCAAATTAAAAAAGTCTTCTCCATCTAATAACAAGGACAATTACCGGACCTATATTGGCATGTCCGCGGGCTCTTTCAAACAGAGGCTTTATAATCACAGGTACTCGTTTTCGAACCCTAAACAGAGATTCCAGACGGCACTATCACGAAGGAGGAAGGGCAGGACCCTATAATCAGCTGGAAATTAATAGGCTCAGCTTGTACTCCTAAAAGTTTTCGTGATATGTGTCGTCTGTGTTTATTGGAGAAGATTCTGATTTTGAAGTATCCTCATCAGGACTTACTTTTGAACTTTAGGAGGGAATTTATAAACAAGTGCCGCCATAGGGCGGATTTTAACTTCTAATTTTTAATTTTTAAATTCTATATTTTTCTATAATTTTTTTAATATCTAAAAAAAAAAAAATTTTTTTAATTTTAATTTTAATTTTAATTTTTTTTTTTATGCATATGTGTATGTTTGTGTGTGGATGTGCATATTTGTATATATATGTATATATGTATTTATGTATGTGGGCTATATGTAATTTTGGAAAAAAAATTTTAGCTATTTAAATGCTTCTTTTCATAATATTCATTAATATGTATGTGTGTGAGTGCATATGGAATATGCATATATATATATATATATATATATATATATATATATATGTGTGTGTGTGTGTATATATGTGTGCATGTATATTGTGTGTATATGAATTTTTTGTATATAGGTGTGTACACACATATATGTGTGTGTATGCGCATGTATATGTATATAAGTGTGTAATAAATTGAATGTATGTGTGTGTATGTGTATGTATATATGTATTCTTATTCGTAGAATTGTGTGTGTATATATATGTATGTATGTGTGTACTTCTATAGGTATGTATATAATAATTGTAATTAATTTTTTTTTTTTACCTAGTGTTGTCTTTATTTAGTTTAATTTCAAATGACCTAATTTTTTTAAAAATAATTTTATTTTAAATCCTATATCTTTTTATTCCCTTTTATTAATAATTATGCCTTTTTAAGTAAAGGCCTTTTTCTAATACTTCAACGTTTTGGGGAAATTAGGTTTTTGAATTTGTCCAGCGTCTGTAATATTTAAAAATTTTTTTTTCTTTAGTTTCTTTCTTTTTCCCTCCCTTCCTTCTTTTATCTCTCTTACCACCTTTCTTCCGTGTTGCTTAAACTTAGGTCGATTTAACACGGCTGTCTGTTAATTTTTAGTTACATTCTCCCTTTTTTTACGAACCCAGACGATGTCAATTTTTTTTTTTGATTTTATTCTATCTTTTTCTTTTCCTTTATTTTTATTTTTATTTTATTTTATTTTATTATTTATTTATTTTTTAATTTCTTTGCAATCTATTTAAAAAGGAAAAGTAGACTAATTTTTCTCCAGTTTCTGAAAGGTTTTTTCTGTTGCTGAGGTGATGTGTCGTCCCCCGTGGGGATCTTCATATCGAAATGGCCATTCAACATCTTTGAATTAATCCTTTTTTAATAATATATATTTGCTCTGTAATATTTTATTACATGGAGCTCTCTTCCTGTATCATTTTTTAATATTAAAATAAATTTTTAATATTAATTAGGATCGGGTTTTTTGGAATTTACCTTCCTGCTTTTTTCCCTTGGATTGAAGTATCTGAATTAATATATATATATATATATATATATATATATATATTCAAACGTGTTTTATCGAATAATAAATACATAGTGAGTCTAATTATTAAGTCTTTATTATTCAATAAAACATGTTTGACTGAAGATATGCTGCATATATATATATATATATATATATGCAGCATATATGTGTGTGTGTGTGTAACAACCATATAAAACATCAAAGGCAACATAAATTTTTACAGTAGCTGCACATTACAACCAACCGTTCTATAGCATTGATAATATCAGATGTGTCTTTTTAGCGTCTTCATTTCAATGCCAACAAGAACAACGAATGCCCGAATTAAAACGCATTTTTTAAAATAAATTCACATATTATAGGAATAAACATGAATTTACGCTTATTAGAACATACAGTTTCCCCAGAAAACCTTCTACAAAAGCTCCACAGCCCGAATCGTAGCAAACTACTCGACCAAATCTATCAATTTTCTCACGGTCATGCAACAAATGGGAACATCCCCACCTGGCAACAAAAAGTAAGAAACCCACAACAGGAAGAAATTCCCAGGAAAAGAGTTTTATTTGATTGCTTATTTTTTGTCTTGTTGATAAAGAAGTCGGGCGTGTCCGAAAATCCCGACATTAAAATCTTTCTCTTTGTACTTCAATTTAGTCAAAAGTCATACTAATAAAATAAATAATATGTCTTATTAAAAATATTATTATCATTTTGTTGTTTTTTTTATTTCTTGAATTTAATTATTCATTTGTATATATATATATATATATATATATATATGTATTAGAATGAAGAAAATAATTGCAACGTTCAAAGTATTAATTTAAAACAGTGTTCAATATAAAATAAAGCAATGAATATTTATAATTAATTATTACGTTAGAACATGTGGAACTTACAAACTACTACAAAATTGTACAATTTTGGAGTTTGCACATGTTCTAACGTAATAGTGCTGAGTTGTGATTATGATTAGTGCAAAGGTCACTGTTCTTTCAATGGTCTACTGATAAAAAGATATTTTGGCAATCAGGATTTTTGTCAGAAAATGCGCGATATCGATATCGTGATAGAGCGTTACAAGAATTAATGTGGAAAGCTGAGCAGAGTCATACCCACTTCGAAGTTTCCCGAAGACACCATTGTGAAGTCCCCATTTCTCATGGCTTTTTTCTTCAAATGATGTGCGTTGTGATGCAGTGGATATCGGTCGGAACGAGAAATCAAAGCCGAGTTCGAATTCCAGTTGAATTCCTTGCATTCACTAACGCGCAAATACCCTTGGGAAAGGTATTAATCCGTTTCTTCCCTCCAAAATAACAGGACAGGATTCTATAGCCTTGGCTGGCAACCAGTCTACCGCAGAAAGTAATAGCAACCTCCTGCGGGATAATCTTCTGCCCAGTCATGAGACATGATCGGCCATGCGTGTATCACGTATGGCACTTAACTGACTGATGTTGTTTCCCCATTTTTTAAAAATTTATATCGAGCTTGGTGTAAATTAAAAATCTTTGTATGTAAGTGGTTCTACAAATGGTTAATTGCTTTTCATTGTGTTTACCTCTTTTTAATATGTTATATTGTTTGCAATTAGTTGATCGCTTTTTATTGCTTTTTTTATTAGGGTAACTTCCTTCTAGCGCACTTTCGTGGGTATCTGATTAATTGCTTATAACACCGGGAAAAATAGCGGATGAAGAAAAAAGCCCAGGGGAATGGGGACATCACAATGGTGCCTTTATGAAGCTTCAAAGTTGGCATAACTCTGCTCAGTTAAGTAACAAACATTAATCCTATATATATATGTAGTGAATCTTTATCCTGATTAGTTAAAAGGAACACACACATAAATTTTATAACTTCCCACGTACATAAATAGCAAACGGATTTTTTTCTGTATTTAAATGTAAATCATTTTCACAATCAACATCAAACATTACCTGATGACGAGATTCTATATCGAAACAAAGAAATTTCCGTGTCGCAATGTACATTTAATTCATAATTATATGATTATATTAAGCACTACAATATTTATAGAAAAATAAATGACAGTGGACTCAAAACCGCAAAACCTTGGATCCTCTTCACCTGGATATATATATATATATATATATATATAGATATCAGCATGCAGTGTGGGTATAGAAGTATCCAAAGGAATATCCTGTACATACAGTGGTAGGATAACCCTCTAAAAGAGAGCTCTAAATATATATGTATATAAATACATATAGAATAAATATAAGAAAGATTAAGGCAGACACGTTATTTCATGGTAAATCGGAATTATAGTCCTATTTCAGGCGAACCATCATCAGCTTCCGTCTTTATTTTACAAAGGATTTTACACGAATCTTGTAAAATCGTGTAAAATAAAGGCGGAAGCTGATGATGGTTCGCCTGAAATAGGCCCTATACTTCCGATGTACCATGAAATAACGTGTCTGCCTGAATTTTTCTTATATATATATATATATATATATATACTGTAATGGTTGTTACAATGTTTTTAAATTCATAGTATCACTACACAAAAAATTTCTCATGTTTCGAAGCCAGCCCATTATGTTTTGGCTTCATCCTCAGGTGATTTTTTTTAGAAATAAGAATTATCCAGTTGAAAAGACCGTTTATTTGTGTTGGATTTGTTATTTTCGGGTGTAAGAGGGGTTGGTCTCTATTTTGAGTTCCGTTGACCTTTTTACTGGTGTTGCGGTTAAGTGTTTGTTTTTGGCAGAGTTCATGAAAACATAATGGGCTGGCTTCGAAACATGAGAAATTTTTTGTGTAGTGATACTATGAATTTAAAAACATTGTAACAACCATTACAGTATAATGCTCTACATTTGTATCGAGCACTCTTTATAAAAGTAAATGCATGAACAAAAAGGTAAATAAACCTACGAGTTCAACAACTTAGTTACAATATATATATATATATATACACTGGAACACACACATAAATTTTAGGTCTCCCCACATCCATAAATAGCAAACGTATTGTTTCTTGTATTTAAATGTAAATCATTTTCACAATCAACATCCAACATTGCCTAGATAGAAATCTCGAAACACAGACATTTCCGTGTCTCAATGTACTTTTAATTAATAATTATATATATATATATATATATATATATATATATATATATATATATATGTGTGTGTGTGTGTGTGTGTGTGTGTGTGTGTTTAAATTATATATATTCTTCTGTGCACCGTGTCTCTTCAGGACGTAGGAGATCATGGCCTTCCACATCTCCTTATCGCTAGTTGATCATAGCATGTTTTTTCCTGTTACCTCACCCAAACCCCGCTCTGTCATCCACTTGCTTAAGCCCGTCAAGTATGTTACACGCTGCTTTCTTCTGTCTTTGTTTCTCTATCTGACTCATGAGTATCAGATTCTCCAAGCCCTCCTTCCTCATTACATGCCCCAAGAACTTTAGCTGTCTTGTTATCAGTTTCTTTTTTGTTGCCATCCTTCTTAAAAACCTCACCATTACTTGCATGCTCGGTCCATGGTATCCGCAACATCCTTCTGTAGAACCACATTCCAGTTGCTTCGAGTCTCTCCTTCATCTTTGATGAGATTGCCATATTGAAGGACAGACATCACATAACAATCCAGTACTTTGTTTCCATTGAAATTTTCCTGTCTCTTAATACTCTACACAGCTTTTGGAATGCATCATTGGCCATTCGCCTTCGGATCTCAGTGTCGCATTTTCTTTCTTCCCTTGGAACACTTCCCAGGTATTTAAATTTCTGTACCTGCTTGATTTTAGTGTCCTCCGCCTGTAGTTGGCATTTTGGGTTTTGATTTTGACTGATGACCATGCATTCAGTTTTCTTGTAGTTTCTTTCTGCTTTCTTCGGGTACCTTCTGTAGGAGGTCTTGTAGTTTCCTTTTCCTTCCTACTATCAGCACTGTATCATCTTCATATATTGTATTGTTCAGATTGTAGCCGCCGAGTTTTGAATCCTGGCATGACTTCGAGTGCTCCGCTGAATGGTCTCTCTGTACAGGGTGAATAGATCTGCTGAAAAGACACATTCTTGTCTTACAACACTTTCTATCTTTGTATATCTGTTGATGTGCATTGTGGTGCAATGGATATCGACTTGGAACGACAAATCGGAGAGCCTAGTTCCAATTCCAGTTGAATTCCTTGCATTCACTTACGCACAGATACCCTTGGGAAATCTATTAATCTGCCTCTTTTCTCGAATTATGGGTTAAATAATAGGACAGATTCGGTTCTATAGCCATGGCTGGCAATCAGTCTACTGCAGAAAGCAATGGCAACCTACTGCGGCATAATCTTCTGTCCAGTCAGTCATATCTCTTTCGAGACATGATCGCCCAAAGCGTGTATCACGTATGGCACTTAACTGCCTGAATATAATATTTAAAAATATGATTAAGGCTTCTACTGGGCGTAAAATGAGGGACCAGTTTTATATTCTTATGAAGTAATAAACTGACCCCCCCACTAATGACTATTTAATAATATAATACATCTCTTCCTTCTTCTAGATATGAGTCAAATAACAGGACAGATTTGGTTCTATAGCCTTGGTTGGCATCCAGTCTACAGCAGAAAGCAATGGCAACCTACGGCGGGATAATCTTCTGCCTAGTCAGTCATGTCTCGAAAGAGACATGATTGCACAAAGCGTGTATCACGTATGGCATTTAATTGACTAAAATATGTTGAACTCGTTTCTTGTTTGTTTGCAGGTGGTTTGCTGCCAGTCGAGGTTCTTGATTTCTCTTATGTCTTTGCCAAATATGTTTAGGTTACTGAGCGTTTCTATCAAGACTTTGTGGCGTATTTTGTCGAACGCCTTTGCATCGTCATCATTAGATTCACCCAATTTTTTCCGAATCTTCTACAGTGTCATAATGTAATATAATAATCTGGCCCCAACCGAAGAAGGAAGCTGATACAAGCGGGGGCGTTTTCCGGCCGTTGAAAGGAACGGATGGTTGTTTGACCTTATTTCCGGTAGTGGCGGAAATGGCCACAAGAGGCAGACAGAACAGGTGTCTCTGAGAATTTACGTAGGCGTCGCGTAGGCGTCGCGTGATCAAGAAAAAACCGGAAGAAACAATTTCCGGTTTTGGAAGATATATAAAGACTGCGAAAAACACAGTTGGGAATCAGTTTTGACGAGTCTCCAGCCTCGACAGTAGAAGAGAAGTCGAGTCACAGTCGAAGTCAGAAGTCGAAACAGAGAAGTCGAAGAAGACAGTCTCGAGAAGTCGAAGAAGAAGCTAGACGAGCTAAGTAGAGAGGTACACTCCCGTCGTCACCCACGTCAACCCTTAGAAGAGCGCTCCCTCACTCTCTGTTCCTAGGCGACACGGTCCAGCGTTCATTAATAAAAATATTAATATATTTTTATATATATACGTGTTTGTCTGTTTATTGGTATACAACAATCAGATTGACAGCAAACATTCTGAAATGTTCGTATCAGAGCTTCCGGTGCGAATGCCAAGCAGTACAGCATGCTGTTTCCATATTTATGGTGCATTGAATTGCGTCATCGTGATTTTTCCCCCCACAGACCGTGCCCAGCTGCCTTAGTAAATTGTGCAGTCGACAAAAATTAAAAAAAAAAAACGAAAACGAAAACGGGCATGCGATAAATTAAAAATAATGAATGTCGACAATTTATCCCTTATATATATATATATATATATATATATATATATATATATATATATATAATTCCAAGTGAAGAGGAATCAAGGTCGTTTTTATTTTGAGTGCTCTGGCATTTATTTTATGATAAACAGTGCTCAATATAAGGAGTATTATAGAGCTTAATATAATATAATTATATCAATTTTACATTGTGACATGGAAATTTTGCCTGATGATGAGAACCTATCTCGAAACATAGAAATTTCCATGTCACAATGTAAAATTGATATATATATATATATATATATATATATATATATATATATATATATAGCCATTGTCCTGACGATCCGGTGAGTGAAACCGCGGTCGAGTTTTGGCTCATTTTTAGATTTAGTTCGTGTGTGTGTGTGTGTGTGTGTATATATATATATATATATATATATATGTGTGTGTGTGTGTGTGTGTGTGTGTGTGTGTGTGTGTGTGTGTGTGTGTGTGTGTGTGTGTGTGTGCCTGCCTGCCTGCCTCCTTCTACCGAGCGCCCATAGCTCAGAGGTAGAATCGCCGACTGACGCCAATTCGGTCGGGTTTCAATCCTGGGTTAAAAAGCAATCGGATGTCTAACCGTACTGATGAGCTGTGATACAGCAAAACAGATCTGTCTGCGGATGACTATATATACATATATTGCTTTGTTTATTGCCTGCAAACCTTTCCAAAATTCGTCGACACAGCTGCTTTTTTATTGCCTGCAAACTTTTCCACTATATAATGTGTGTGTGTCCATATCAGTTTGAAATCCCGCATATTCTTCCATCAACAGGCATGCAAATACAAACACCCACACAAAATCGTTAAGATTAATTAAAAAGTAATTCTTAATGAAAAATGTCATTGCTTTTTTAACACCAAAAAAGCGGGAAACGTCATTCCACAAAAGAAGAAAAGAAATGCAAAGATTTCCCTAGTGACAATAAACAAAATTAGAAAGATTTAAACGAATTAATTAGGATTGGCAATTTCTCAGTGATCAAAAGAAACGACGCCTTTACCTGGTTATCTCACCTAAAAAAATTAACATTAAAATGTTCCAAACTTAGTCAACTAACTTTTATCGACAAAATCTTAGTTTTATTAGTAACAGGAAAGATCAAATGATTTTTTTTTAAACTAAAAATTATTTTTTTTTAACCCTTTATAGAACCTTCGAAATTTCGGTTAAACATCTTGTATGGCTGGCATCAACGGAGAGCCATAAATTATTGCAGGAAATTTGAGCAGCTTTTTGCGGTGAAAAACATTGATTTGGAAAGATTTGAAAATATCAGATAATTGTCTGATAATCAATGGCGATTCTACAGAGGGGCAGAACGGGGTCAAGACTCCTCCAGAGTTTCGGCTGGTCCCTCGGTTACCCCCCCCCTCGCCCACTTTTATAAGCTTCAAATATTTATGAAATTGATTAGTCTCGGATTTTGATAAAATTTGATCTTCAGTACTTCTGTCTTTTCTTTTTCATTTAGCTTTTTAAGAACACATACAGAAACCAGTTTGAAAGAGAGAAAAAAAACAAAAAAACAAAATAAAACAACCATATAGGTAGAAACTAGAAACAGACATGTTGTTGGTGTAGGAAAGAGACTTAATGGTCATATTTTCATATTTGAAGAAAGGCGTTAATCTAAGCTTCTAAACTTATTTATAAATGGAGCTTTGTCTGTGTGTGTGTGTGTGTGTGTGTCCGTTAACTATAGATTCCGAAACGGCTGAACCAATTTTCTTGAAAATGTACACAGTTGTACTATAAGCATCTGCGAATGTTTTTAGCTAGGTTTTGTGTCGAGGTACCCCCGATAAATATCGAAAATATCGGGTTATAGAAGGAGTTGTCCGATTTTAATCAAATTTGATACACTCATAGACAAAGACTAAACGATATTCAAAAGTTTCAAGGTTGCAGTTCTTACAATAGTGCAGAAAATCGATAATATATATATATATATATATATATATATATATATATATAGGCAAGAGGTTCGTGTGTGTGTCTGTTTATCTGTCTGTGTGTCCTTTATACAAATCCACAATTTTTATCCGATTCTCACCAAACTTCACATAACTATTCTTTCGGCTGAGTCTGAGCACCAGGACCATGGATTAGTTTTAAAGCTTCCATTACACCCGAGCAACGCCGGTCTATACTGCTAGCTAGAAATATTCCAGAGGAAAAAAATCAGAGTAAACAAATTACGCTGTTCTGCTAGTAACCCTTTGATTTTGTTTTGAAATTAGCCTTTCTTATGTTCCAACAGCTTGAGATTTGAAAAGAGGGCAAGAATAGATTAGAACTTCACTAATATGAATAAAAAGTTATTCTGTTTAATTTAGTGAAGTAACGTTACTTATATTCAAACTCATTCCTATGTTGTGTATTCGGTAGTGGTGTAGTATGAAAATGAAACGCTGCTTGAATTTGCCCACCCACGTCCTCAGAAAAACCCCGGCCCCCTAAGTGCCCCCACCACTTTCAGAGTTCCACAATCATTACTGCTGATTATAATTAAATTTTCAGGACTTATTTACAGATTGCTGAGATTATTTTGAAAACTTTTTTTTTATAAAATCTTAGTAAAAATATTTTTTTTACATTTGTCAACGATTTCATTTTATAAAATTTCGAGAAATTATTTTTTTTATAGTGATTGATATTTATATTAGTTATGAAGACAATACCCCCGAGAATTTAAATAATCATTTTGTGTTTTGGTAAAAAAGGACCTCTAATTACAGAAAATCTGGTAAGAATCATAAAATGAAAAAGGCAATTAAAATCAGATATTATTTAATTAGAAATGCTTTTAATTGCTTTTATGAATATAAAATATTACGGAGACTGTTGTCTCAAGAAAAATAATTATCAATGAATAGTGAATTTTTACAGGAACTATTTTTATGTTATTTACATAATTCAGACTATTGTCCTCATCTTTGTTGCCATTTGTATGAATGGCAACAAAGATAAGGACAATAGTCCGAATAATGTAAATAGTGTAAATACGACCTCATCTCAGAAATATAGACAAAAACTGTTGTCATTCTTTAAAATGTTTTATTAGAATAGTATAATATATAATATAATATATATAATAATATAATATATAAACTTTTAAATCATTTAAAATCCTATCTTAATTTTATCTGTCATTTGATATTGTTATTAAATAAAAACTATATTTCTTAATCATAAATAGAAAGTTTTACTACAATTCAGCAATCCGCAGTATTTTAAAACAAATGAATTCTTTTTGTATGTGTATAAAGGTGCCGGTTTTTGTAAATATGGACGTCCATACACGACATTAGTAGAAAATAAGAGCTATAATAAATTGAAAATGTATTGATAATTTTGTCACATTTCCTCAACAAACGTCTTCGTAAGTAAGACTATAAAGTAGCTAAAATTCAATTAAGTAAGACTATAAAGTAGCTTAAATTCAATTAAGTATTGGAATGCTTAAAGGATTTTTAAAAATTAAGATTTACTGGGTCGTTAAAAACTATTTTAAAAAAAAGGCCTTTATCGATAGATGTGTGAACACCTCATAAATTTACCAACTTTGCTATTAAAAATCATTTTCTGAAATATTTTAAACTCAGAGTAAATAATAATTGTTTTAATTTAGATTAATTAAACTTTAAATCGGTTAATCTTCTCAAAATATAAGTTTCAGAAATTATTCTACTTTTGAAAGAATTTTTGATAAAAAGTATCATTCTGTGTCGACAGATTTGTCAATATTGACGATTTTAGAAAAATCAAAGGAATCAATTTCAATTAGTTTTGAAATACAGCGAAGTATTTAGCTTATTGGAAATATTCAATTCAATCTGTTAGCTTAAAATAAAAACTAAAATAAAAGCTTCAAGAAAGATTTTTCATTTTTAAAATACATTTTAAACTTTACGTGTAGCTCGCCTTTTTTTTTGGTGACGGGGTACCTACTTTAACGTCAAGATGCATCGATCGGTTTCGGTTCTCCGCTCAAATGTGAATAACGAACTTTTCAAATGATAAAGAGAATTCCCAATTTCTGGCGATAGAAAAAAAAAATCAGGGAGAAGTAGTTTCATGTCTTATTTAGACCATTAGTGTTGAACAAACGCGAGGAGTTTCAGCCTAAATCGGAACTCCATTTACACTTTCTCTCTCTCTCTATATATATATATATACTATAGTCATCCGCAGACAGATCTATCTGTTTCGCTGTATCAGGGCACATCAGGACGGTTTGACTCCGATCGCTTCCTAACCCAGGATTGAAACCCTACCGAATTGGCGTCAGTCGGCGGTTTTACCTCTGGGCCACGAGCGTCAGGTTGTAGGCAGACTTTATAAAGCGTATATCATTATACACACCCAATAGCTACAGTGCTCTAATTCATTATTGAATGAGCTATATATATATATACTAAGAATGGATTTAATTTTTGGTCTGCCATTTTTATTACTTCAAATATTACTATTTAGTGGATACTCATATTTGATTTCAGTTTCAATTTGAGTTTTGCTTAACACCATATCAACCTCTGTGAATTATCTAATGGAAAAAAAGTGGGGTTTTAAGGTATTTTTTAATGTTCGGTTATAGTGAGAAGGTTGATTTAGTAAGATTTTAATGAAATTTTTTTGTTTTTATTCTTTTTTTTTATTTCAGAAAACTGAAAATGTCTTCTAGTTTCGTATTCAAAAATGTTTTGCTGTTTTTTCGAACTCGGCTCTCCGATTCCTCGTTCCGAGTCGATATCCACCGTATCACAACGCACATCCAATTTCTATACTTTCATAGTATTTTGACCCTAGTTTGGGCGCTTTTGCCCATAGCTGGGACCCTAACAGGTGCTACCACTTCAGGTCAGGGTGGACCTGGGAACAATAGCAATTAAGAGGTGGTTCCATGCTTCTCACAACCTCTCAATCAGAGGCCTTGCTGCCGGATGCAGTTTACCGTTATACCCAGGACCCTCATATTTGAAGCAGACGCCCCATTTTTTACTTTTACTTTTACTTTAAACAGTGTAATTACATTTATCAGCCTGCGCAGTCGAAAAATCGCAATAAAGAAAATGTGCTCCTTGACAGGAATCGAACCTGCGCCTTTTGACTCGGCGCGAATTATCGCTTGCCTACGAAAAGCACCACAGATCAGCAAGACCCAATTTTTCCTTTTCGAGAAAAGCACACGTCAACATTTTTCCCAAGAGACCATATCTGCTTAGCTTCGTCTCCGAAACGTAAAGAAAGCAATTTCTAAAGAATTAATGGATTTACATTTGACTTGACATTTTTATTACTTCTAACGTTATTAGAATGCTAGAAAAAAAAATCATTAGCGTCAAAGATTGCAATATGAGCTCCTATAAAAAAAAAAAACTAGAAGTATAGCCCGGCGTTGCTCGGGTGTAATGAAAGCTTTAAAACTAATCCATGGTCCTGGAGCTCAGACTCTTTGGACGTTGGCACGAAAGACTAAAAAGCAATAGTTGTTTCCAGTTAAAGCGAAACCGTAGACTGAAAGAAAAATGAATGGATGTAAGTCAAATTTGTTTTCCTGGTATCGATATCAAATTTTCTGCACCATTGTAACTGCAATCTTGAAACTTCTGGATATCGTTTCTTATGTCTTTGTCTGTGAGTGTATCAAATTTGATTAAAATCGGACCACTCCTTTAACCTGATTTTTTCGATTTTCGATATTTATCGGGTGTATACCGACACAAAACCTAGCTAAGAACACTCGCAGACGCTTATAGTACAACTGTGTAAATTTTCAAGAAAATCGGTTCAGCCGTTTCGAAGTCTATAGGTAACAGACACACAAAGTTCCATTTACATATAGGTTTAGATGACCCAGAAAATTACTAGCATAAAAAAATTGCAATAAAGAAATGGTTACTGAAAGATTAGGTTTATAAGTCTAAGAAATTCACATGTTGTTCTCAAGGGCACATGGCCCAGTGGATTTAGACGTTAGTTCCAGTGACTTGACCCAAAGAGTTGTGTGTTCAATACCCGTGAACAACTAACTTAATTGTTTTAAGTTAAAGAGAGAGAACTCATGGCTACTAGAAGAGGCATCGCACATGGATTGAGAATGATATACCCCAGTGATCGTGATAAAGGGATCGGTTTGAAACTTCTAGCAGCTGAAGAAGGCTGAAGCGTTCAACGGCCGAAACGTCGTAAGCATGGTAGCGAAGATGAGGACAATAGTCCGAATAATGGAAATAGTGTTATTAGAGTGGATACTCATATTTGAAATAGACCCCTCGTTTTTATAGAGTTTTACTGTACTATGATCCTCTTCGTAGCCGATTGGTAACGTACACTGAATCAGACGGTGGTTTCCCCTACAAATTGTGGAGAGCAATGATTGTCCAAACCATGAAGGGACACGGCACCATAGAGGAAGATTTCCAATCAAAGTTGCCGACTCAACTAAGATACCTGAGAGGGACAAAGAGAACAAAAGGGAACAAGAGCGAATAAAGCTGTTAATCGAAAGATAGAAAATGATTGTCAAAATTACTGGCACGGTTCAAAAGAAATTTATTTTTGAGAATTAAACCTTCAGATAAAAGGAAAAATACAAAATTTTGATAATTTTTACTTCGATTGCATTCATGCAACAAAACGTTTTGAAATTAATTTAATAAATGATAATATATTTAAGAATCAAACATTTTATCAAAAGGGCAAAATTACTTCACAATATTCTCATTTTAACACTGTAGGGTGGTGATGGTTGGTAAATTGACCTTATGTCAAACACGTCCGAAGTCTCCACAATTTAAATTTCGGAAGGTTGAAGGTTAGTTGTTGAAATGTGAAAGGATAAAATATTTCGTGTCTACGTTAAAGTAAAGATTTATTTACGGAATAACAAAATTGTAAGAAGAAAAATATAAGCGAATTTTTTATAAGTGAAACTATAACATATTTGTGAGAAGAAAAATATAAATTGAGAAGATGAATGCAGTTTTGTAGTTAAAATTGTTCGTAGAGAAACGTAGGTATGAAAAATGTCCGCAGAAGTTTAGAGTTCATGGCTGTGTAGTAGCGGAATGTAAAAGCTTTGTTTCTTTCTCTTTTTAGTAGGTTGCGACAGGTTGAGAGAAAGAGAAAGCAAAACAAATAAAAGAGTGGTACTTAACAAGTACATTTCGTTGTTGTGTTGTCCTCTTTAGTGGCATGTTGTGGAAATGAAGAAAAGAGTTGGAAGAAGAGGTCGAATGAAACCGTGACGTGCCCAGCGTCCGGGTCGGCTTCTTGACTTTTCTTTCGTTATATTGTCACGTGGTCGTCAGCTAATCGCTCCCATGTCGACTGCCTTTGACAGGTTAGCGTTTTTATCAAGCTTCTCATGACGCCGGCTTCAGCAGCCTTTTCACGTCTAGGCGTGAAAATACGTCATGGGTGAATTTGATGTTTTTAATCCAATCAGGATTCAGAATTTGCTTTTTGCACTGACTTGTAAATCTCTCTTAGTTGTGTTTTTCTAAAGTCGTTTGAATCCCTTTTTGTGGGTGTGCAATTTTACTTTGGGTTTTTCCCAAATGTAGTTATTTGAATCCGATTTTGTGGGTGTACAATTTCTTTTTGTGTATTTTTTTTTTTTTTTTTGTTGGTTGATGGATTATATTGGATTTGTATCCTATAACAACATTAAAAATCCTGTATGTATTATAAGCATTAATATACAGCTTCAAGAAGATTCTATTCTATAAATTTCTATGCAAAACATTGTTAACTGAGAAGAACAAAACTTGACAAGTAGTTCATATTTGACACTTGTATTCAAAAACATGCCGAACGAAAGCGGACATAATGTAGCCCTTAAAAGTTGTAATTTGTGATAAGAATGAAGAAGAATATTTTGTTTGTTTGCTTGTTTCGTGGCATATCAACTCATTATGTGACATTTAATGCTGAAATTGAATTTTCTTGGGAACATTAATAATTTCTTTGACAAAAAATATATTGCTAGTAATATTTTTTTCTAACCGAAATGTATTTCTGATAATTTTTTTTTGCTATGAAAATATATAGTTGGTATATTTACTATAAAAAAATTTATACTTTCATAATGTTTTGACTATTCGGTCATAGCTGGGACCTAAAAGATGTTACCCCCCTGGGTGACAATATCGAGATTATTACCGTGGGGTTGCCACTCGAAGTCTTTTACATGAGTGGAAGACGAGTTATCTGATCACAAAAAAAAACAAAAATGTTAAAAGCAGTAATAGAAAAAAAATAATTAAATCATTTAACTGGAATAAAATCGATATTTATTTGAAAGATCACTCGTCCCCCCGCCGGCAGGGTGTCCCAAAAGTCATCTAGGGATTTAAAAATATAATTTCTCACTAATTTTTTATATTTCTAAGATGAGATAATATTTACATTGTGCGGACTATTGTCCTCATTTTTATTGCTCTATTTACGACGTTTCGGCCGTTGTACGCTCCGGCCTTCTTCAGGTGCTAGGAAAATTTTAAAGTCAAGTCAGTGAAACTAACCATCGTCTGTATCCACTGGGCCATGTGTCTTTGAGGACATCAATGTATGAATTTCTAAGTCTTATAAACATAATGTCTCAGTAATCATTTTTTACCAGAGCTCATATTGGGATGAAGTTGAAATAATTGATAGAGAGTACCACTGGAAACTACGTAAACTTAAAGAATCAACACATACGCTAGGCCACAAATATCTCCTTAGCCGACCAAGCATAGAAATGAATAAAATATGGGAACCAGTAATACAGAGTGCCAGAGAAAATCATTAAGATCAATGATTACAATATGAGCTCTGGTAAAAAAATGAGACATTAAGTTTATAAGTCTCAGAAATCCATACACTGATGTCCTCAAGGACACATGGCTCAGTTGGTTCCAATGACTTGACCAAAACGTTGTGAGTTCAATTCCAGGCTACAGCAGAAGTGAACAAATAACTTAGAGAGTTAAGCTAAAGAGAGAAGTGGCATCACACCTGGAATGAGAACGATATACTCCAGTGATCGAAATAAAGGGTTCGGTTAGAAATTCCTAGCATCTGAAGAAGGCCGGAGCATGCAACGGCCGAAACGTCGTAAACATGACAATAACAATGTAAATAATGTTGATTTCTCACGTTTTTAGTAATGAAAAGTTTTATACTGAATGAAAATTCAACTATAAAAAATACTAGCAGTATAGCACGTCGTTGCTCGGGTGTAATGAAAGCTTTAAAACTAATCCATGGTCCTGGAGCTCAGACTCTTTGGACGTTGGCACGAAAGACTAAAAAGCAATAGTTGTTTCCAGTTAAAGCGAAACCGTAGACTGAAAGAAAAATGAATGGATGTAAGTCAAATTTTGATTTCCTGGTATCGATATCAAATAAGTTTTTTTCGTCGTAAACTGAATTTTGAAGGCTAAATAAGTCCTCTGAGTAAATGGTATCATGGCTGAGACTAAGAACTACAATTATACCTACTTAGAGCCAAACCCGAAGCAAAAACTAAAATAAAAGGGCTGAAAAAAATACAGACAATCAGGCAGATAAACAGACACACAGACACAAACATCTTACATTTTATATATATTATCGATTTTCTGCACTATTGTAAGAACTGCAACCTTGAAACTTCTGAATATCGTTTCTTATGTCTTTGTCTATGAGTGTATGAAATTTGATTAAAATCGGACCACTCCTTCTATAACCCGAGTTTTTCGATTATCGATTTTCGATATTTATCGGGGGTACCTCGACACAAAACTTAGCTAAGACGCTTATAGTACAACTGTTAATTTTCAAGAAAATCGGTTCAGCCGTTTCGGAGTCTATAGGTAACGGATACACACACAAACAGACACACACAAAGTTCCATTTATAAATTTTTTTTTTTTTTTTTTTTTTTAATCATTTCACCCCGAGCAAGGCAGAAACGCCACTGATGTGCAGGGGGTTACATAAATGTAGAAAGATTAATTAGAAAAGAGTGAGGAGTACAAGCTAGTTAGAAAGGAACAATAGAAAGCTGAGAAAGCAGGTGCAATGACAGATACATGGGCGGAGAGAACGTGAAGATTATACAGGGGAGGGGAGAGAGCTAGAGTCCAGTGGTTAGTAGGTGAGTATTAACTTTGCTTTTAAATTTCTGGAGGTCGTAGCCGTCAGGAAAGCAAGAATACGGGAGTGAGTTCCACAGGCGGGAAGTGCGAGAGAGGAAGCTGCAGGAGTAGAATTGTCGTCTGCGTTTGGCTAACCTGACTGTGAATGGGTGGGACCCAGTTGCCAGTCTGGTTGCACGGGTAAACACCTGTAGAGGAGGCATCAGTGACTTAAGCTCATCCGAGCAGAAGCCATGAAAGTATTTATAGAAGAGACAGAGGGAGGCCACATTTCGACGATGGGAAAGTGGCTGCAGACGAGTCGCCAGAAGTTTAGATTAGATATTCCAATTTAATTAAGAAATATATTCCTATTTAAGAAAAATATGTAAATGTCTTCCATTTTCGATTTCACACAAAACGCGCTTTTTAAATAGCATTCTCCTTAAGAGTGGTTAATAACCCTAACCCTACAATTTCTACCTTAGATGTTACCGGTGAGTTGTTTGGGTTTATCGATGTATACACGTAGCTATTTACACATCATGGCTAGTCAGTTCAGTTAGTTGTCATACATGATGCAGGTTTGGGCTAGCATGTCTCTTTCGAGCCATGATTAACTAGGCAGGTGACTTTACCACAGTAGGTTGCCATTTCTTTTTGCGGTAGACTCGTTGCCAACCAAGGCTATAGAACCTCAATCTGTCCTGCTATTCAATCCATAGCTGTAGGGAGAAGAGATGGATCAATACCTTTCCCAAATGTATTTGCGCCTAAGTGAATGCATCGAATTCAAATGGAATTCGAACTCGGTTCTCCGATTTCTCATTCCGAGCCGATAGCAAGTCAGTTACTTAATCATATCGCCGAAAACGTTGGACCAGTCGATGAATCATGAAACTCGATGGAGGTTTTCTGCAATTGAACCGTCGGCAATATTCTCTTCGGGTGTCAATGGGGTTGCTACTCGAAGTCTTTTACATGTGTGGATACAGCTGCAAGGGAGATGAGTTATCTGATTAAAAAAATGTTAAAAGCAGTAATAGAAAAAAAAAAATTAATTATATCATTTAACTGGAATAAAATACCTAGATGACTTTTGGGACACCCTGGGGAGGGGAAACGAGTGATCTTTCAAATAAATATCGATTATTTTGACTTCCGTAACTAACGCAATCATGCAATTAACTGCTGAGTGACTTTCGGCGTAGGACAACAAATTTCGGTCTATTTTCGGTCGATTTACTTACTTTACTGAAACTTCCGCCTATTTACTTCCTGTAATGAAAGTAATACGCGATTTTATTTCTACGCGTATTACTTTCATTACAGGAAGTAAATAGGCGGAAGTTTTAGTAAAGAAAGTAAATCGGCCGAAATTTGTTGCCTACGCAGAACGTCATTCTGCAGTTAATTACATGACTTCGTGAGAGTTACGGGAGACAAAAAGTGCGAGATGTAGTTCGTTTTTTTATGGGCGTTCAGATCAAAAGAGGTAGGTTTCTTCAATAACTAATTGTTGGTTTCAGTTCAGCATATACATTTGCACAGAAATAATGCTATTTTGGATAAATTTGAAGGGAGAAAAGCCTTCGGGACCTAAAACGAAAATTTATCAAAACAACTTTACACTTTTGATTCTTTTTCAGTTGTGTTTTTCCATGAATAACTTAAGTTCTGAAAAGAAATATAAAGTATGAAAAATTTGGCATGTCAATGACATTTTTAAATCCCAAGGGGATTTTGAGAGACAATGTATTGTGGTGATACCGAGCAAAGCAAGGGACCGGATGTTTGCACTCTGAGAACCAGAAAGCAAATGACCAAAACTGGTCTTTGCACACCCGGCTCCACGCATATGTTCCGGCAGAAAGCCAAAAATTAATAAATATCAAATTCCTGTTTGCGAGCCTACGCGAATTTTATTTATCATCCAATGGGAAGGCCAGAATCAAATACGGGAATGAATTCCCAAATGACCTGCTGGGACCCACAAAGACGAAATAAAAAGCCGACACAGGACGCATCGCCAGTTGAGAAAGTACGAGCGTAATTAGCATGTCCCTTGACCTCGTCAAGCGATCCACTATGCTCGCCTAACATTTCCCTCTAACCTTCTTAGCTGTCCCCTGAGCTACTTACCCGACCAAAGGAGCGGATACATCAAAGACATTCCTAACTGACAAACGCTCACACATACAGACGCACGAACTCTCTTTTCAGCATTTATTGATATGAACTTTTTAACGTCCGTTGGACCCATTCTAAAAACATTTTTTTTTTATAAAAAAAACCTAAATTGATATCTGTGTATATATAAATGTTTCTATACACACTTTGATTTTCTTGTTTTATACCCCCCTTATAGTGGGCTATCTACTAACGAGGCAAAATTCAGTTAATCTGTTTCAACACACGACTACGCTTCACTATAACGGATAACCCACTATAATATAACAATGGCGTACAATTAGAATACACTTTGCATAAACGGGCACAAAAATCAGAATAAAGTTTTACATTTTATTTCACATTAAATTGTACATTGATGATCAACTTAATTTTCCTAAAGAAAAAAAAAAGGCATATTTGAACAAAACATAAGAAAAATATATTTACATACAAAGTTCCTTATTTCAGTAAACTGAATTTTAATCAGTTAAGATAGGAAACTGTAGATCATCATTTTTCTTACCCCAAATTTTTTATCTTATATATTTTGTCTTAAAAAAAAAATAATGATTCAGTTGATAAGCTTTCGGTTGTAGTTAAACGTTATTACACGACGAGTTTTAATGTCTGACAAATAGAAAAAAATGGAGGCACCTTCAAAACAACTTCCTGGTTTTGTATTTATTTGATCGTCGAATGGCATCTGGAACCATTAAACGCGCTTTGTTAAAACTGGATTGCTAAAAAATTCTTTAATAATATCGAAGTTTTACGACAGTAACTTAGGTAAGTGTTTTCCACCATTTTTTTTTCTTGGTGAATTACTGAAAAAAAAAAAAAAATTATCGATAAAAAAAATATTAAGAAATTCCTGTAAATTAACTAACTTTTTTTTTTTTTTTAGATTATATCGTTTTTATTTTGGATATATTTTCTGTATTCATTTCCATGTCTTGCCAGTGAAATTTTCCTTTGATATTTAAAAACCAGATTTCAACTGCACGTTTACTTATTTAATTTAATATTTGATTGGGTTTCTGTCACCCCTTTTCTTTAGGTACAATTCTAGTTGTCCGATACGACCAGCGTTTTATTAAAATGTTTTGCTCTCCATTATCTCTTTGTTTTTCTGTGCATTTTACAGGTACAAATCGTGTAATCCGACCTTCTTTTAATCCATTTTTCATAGAATCGAAACGTTTTACTCAACTTGATTTTTTGTATTTCTTTCAAATTTTTCTAGAGATTTGTCTTCCAGTCTTACGAACCTTTACTCAAAACTGATTTATTCTTATTTTCTCCACTTTCCAGTCTCGATAAGTTCAAAAGAGTTTCCGCGTCCTTGTAGGTGATAGACTATTTCCTAATTTGCCATCCCTTTCTCCTTACGAAACACCGCACCCCACCACTACTCTTTTCATGAAAAGTAATCAGACGAATTACATACCTTATTTCCACCAGCCCTGATCTTCACAGCTAAGCCCCACCATGCCACGCTTCACCACCCTCCTTTCCTTTGTGAGATATGTTCCACTCTAGCAGCTTCGAACCGTCGATTTGTGGAACCGACTCTCAAGAGGGTGTTTCTCGATGACTTTAATCTTAGATTTTTTTTAAAATCTAGGGTTAACCATTATCGTACCCACATATAAACTAATTTATAACCCTCTACTTTGAATGGCTGCTGGGCCTTGTACATGACTGTAAAAAAAAAAAAAAAAAATTGTTCTTTCATCTGAATCCAACATTTAATCAAAACATTTTCTTCATATTTACTACTTATTCGTACAAATACGGTTGTGGTTTTCAAACACACACACACACACAAGGCGTAAGTGCATTAAATGACTTTGGCCCATCAACGTTCAAATCTGCTAATTTGCCCAAACTGCTCTGGAAATAGAAAACTCGCGCCAAAGAAGGGACTTGAACACTATTGAACATTACTTATAAAAACTGTTTCGTTCACTGAGTACATAAAAATAAAATCTATTTTAAGATGCTTATCCTTAAGTGACACTTATTTTGACAATTATTTTTCTGTTAACACTAAAATGGCCAGTGTCGAAAATAAACTTCGGTGTTGCTCTGAAAAGAATTTATAGTGGGTTATCCGTTCTAGTGAAACGTAGTGGTGTGTTGAAACAGATTAACTGCATTTGGCTTCGTTGGTAGATAGCCCACTATAAGTTATAAAAGGGGTTATAAAACAAGAAAATCAAATTGAGGATAGAAACAACATTTATATATACACAGATTTCAATTAAGGTTTTTTTTTTTTTTTTTTTTTTACAAATAAAGTAATGTCTTTAGGATTGGTCCAAAGGACGTTAAAATGTTCGTAGCAGTAAATGCCGTAATAGACTGTGGGTATGTATGTGCGAGCGTTGTCAGTTAAGAATATCTCTGATGTTTCCGCTCCTTTGCTCGGGTAAGTAGCTCAGGGGACAGCGAAGAAGGTGAGAGGGAAAGGCGAGGCGAGCATAGTGGATCGCTTGACGAGGTCAAGGGACGTAATAATTATGCTCGCACTTCCTCAACTCTGGCGATGCTTTCTGTGTCTCCTTTTTATTTCGTCTTTGTGTGTCCCAGCAGGTCATTTGGGATTTCACACCCGTATTTAGTTCTGGGCTTCCCATTGGATGATAAATAATTGATACTTATTAATTTTTGGTTTTCTGCCGGAACATATGCGTGGAGCCGGGTGCGCAAAGACCAGTTTTGGTGATTTGCTTTCTGGATTTCAGAGGGCAAACATCCGGTCCCTTGCTTTGCTCGGAATCACTACAAGTTATCAACTTTAGAATTAATAAAAAAAAAGCATTTTCTGTCTACATCCTTGTGCATATTAATTGAAACAACTGCTACAGTTTCCTTTCTTTTACTATACGGTTAGTTTTAGACCCACTGGAGTGACAGGGTGTAATCGATTTCTATTTTTTTCCTCAGATTAGGTCATTTGCAGTGGTATTCAGTAATATGAATCTATTTTCGAGGTGTATGATGAAAATTGTTTGGCCCTGAAAAATATTGCATCATTCGTCCAAAACGTAAAGGAAAATGTGATTGGAAGAGAAAAACAACGCCATGAGACGACGTATACGTGATCAAGGAAAGTGCGAAAGATTCTAAGACATTATTCGTTTTGCTTCAGTTAATTTGCACAAGTATGTATTTGATAAATTTAACCATTAAAACCCCCTTTCTTCTTTATAGAAATGTTCAGGCGTAAGTGAATTGCCCTTTAATTTTCTTTATTTGTAACCGACAAGAGACGCTCAGATTACCAAAAGAAAAAAAAAATTGAACTTGTTTTAATTTCTTATTCACTATCTTTGGTCTTTGCACTTAATTGAGTGCATCAATTAATTTTGGTAAATTTTCGTTTTAAGTCCCGTCGCTTTTCCCCTTCAAATTTATCCAAAATAGCATTATCTCTGTGCAAATGTATAGGCTGAACTCAAATCAAGTGTTAGTTATTGAAGAAACTTACCTTTTTTTTTATCTAAATATCCATAATAAAAAACAAAACAAAACAAAAAACAACTATATCTTGCACTTTTTCTCTCCCGTAACTCTCACGAAGTCATGTAATTAGCTGCAGAATGTGATCGAATTTTGGCAGATTATTCTTCAGTTACTGATACTTTCGGCGATGTACTTCCGGTAATTAAAGTAATGCGCTATTGTATTTCTACGCTTATTACTCTCAAAACAGGAAGTAAATAGGCGGAAGTTTTAGTAAAGGACGAAATTCGACCAAAATTGCTGCCTACGTAGAACGTCATTCTGCAGTTAATTACATGACTTCGTGAGAGTTATGGGATAGAAAAAGTGCGAGATATAGTTCGTTTTTTTTTATTTTTTATTTTTATTTTTTTTTATGGACTTTCAAAGCAAAAAATGTACGTTTCTTCAATAACTAATTGTTGATTTGAGTTCAGCATATACATTTGCACAGAAATAATGGTATTTTGGATAAATTTGAGGGAGAAAAGCCGTTGGCACCTAAAACGAAAATTTACCATAAGTTTTTTTTTTCCAAATTTTATTAAAGTCGGCATATTTAATTTAGTAATTGTATTTTACTGAGAATTGTCAAAGAAGTTAATGACTTCTCCAGTTGTCAGGCGTTAAAAGTTGGCAACCTTTTGAACTTTTACCACGAGGGCATTAGGATTAGAGAAATTGTGGTGGGTGGAGGGAGTCAAGAATTCTTGGCTAAGAACGTTAAGTGTTATAACATTGAAGTCTGTTGTTTCCAAGAACCTAAAATAAGACTTTAGACGACACAAGTTCAAACAGACTTTTTTCAGGCCATAATAGTAACGTTTATTTATTATTATTATTTTTATTAATTCGAGGCTAGAAATACCCAGATATTTCTTGTATCTTCCAACTAAATTATCTGGACACTCGCTGCACACATCTAATAAAACATTTGAGAAAGACTGCATAGATTTTGCTTATTCGGTGCCGGTGTAAGTGTGGCCTACAAAATTGTCACTGATATAAGTGGCCTGCCTTAAGAAGCGTATTATAAGGAAGTATGTCTGGTAAGGGTTAGGGAAAATGGATAGCCGAATACTTATATCTATAAATATCCTCTTACTTAGGTAGGGCACATTCAAACCGGGCCGGTCATATACGATACTAGAATCAAAGAGGTAGGCCACGTACAATACCGCTACCGCTTATTCTTTTATTTTATCCTTTTGTCGAATTCCGATCTACATTTTTTACCCTAAACCCATACTTTTTTTTAACTCAGTATTACTGTCGTTTCTCCAACACCACATAATGAGTCTGTTTTATTGTTTTGTTTCCACGTTCTGCTGTTTTTTTGTTTTTTTACGTGTACTTTTGTAAGTCTGAACTCCCTACAATGCAATTATTTTTGGTGGGAACACGAATTAAATAGAAAAATAATACCGTATATACCTATGCATAGTGCGAGATTCTAGGATCAATGTGTGTGTGTGTGTGTGTGTGTTTAACAAAAAACAGGACGTCGCGCTATACACAGGTAATTTTTAGAAGTTATAAATCATGCTTTTTCGGTGACCGGTCGCAGTATACACCTGCAGTTTTTTTTCTTTCCTGGTGGTATCAAAAATATGCGGAGACCATTCAAAGGTTGCACTATATAGGAAGATGGATTATACACTAATCTAAAGGGTAAATAACACCAGAGCTTATGTTATCAGGTACTCTTGAGCTGTAGATAACTGGATTGTTTTTTTTTTTGTTTTTTTTTGCGGGTGAATGGAAATACGGTTTCATTTTAAAAAATGTTTTAAAAGAAAAACTCTGAAAAAACAAACTTTTCTGCTTATCATTCTTTGTCGTATCTCCAAGATGTAGGCGATTATGGCTCTCCACAATTTTCTGTGCTTTGTAGCACTTAATAAATTATTTCACCTAAACACTGTTCTACCATCCTTTTACTAAATGTTCTGCGCTGTTTTCCTCCGTCCTTTGAGTATCAGATTTTCCAAGCCTTCTTTCCTCATTGTGCTCTAAAATTTTAATTGTCGCTATCTTATGTTAAGTCTTTTTAATCTTTGCTCTCATATTCGGCCCTAGTATACTCAGCATCCTTCTGTAGGATCACATTTTTCTTGCAACCTTAAAATAAATTCGAAATATGAGTTTAAAATGGTTTGACTGATTTTAAAATTCGTATGGGTTAAAATTATTTGATGCTAAGATTATTTTTGTTATATGTTTATTAAAATTGTAAAATTAAGATAAATTTTGTTTTTAATAGAAAATTAAAGCAGCAGTTGGACGCAGATTTGCTTGAATCTTAAGCAATTCCATTACTGGCATAAGCCCCCTTGAGTCTTAGTGACATTATCACCTTGCTTTGGGTGAACTGATTAAAAAAAAATTATCTAATCATTTCTCGTAAAATCATCGAAATTAAGCAATGTCGAGCCTGATCAGTTCTAGAAGGCTGACCGCTTGGGAATACCAGGTGCTATAAGCTTAAGTGGGTAGCGTAATGGATAATCACACGGAATTGTTAGAGATACGAGTTCGAATTCCAGTCCAGTTAGTTACATTGACTTATGGGTAAATACCCTTTGGAAAGTTATGAATTCAACTCCTTCCAATAAGACTTGTATCACTAAACTATCAATTTTTTTTTCTGGTTTAAAATAGCCTGCAAAAGGTACACAAGCTGTACAAAAAAAAAAAAATCAATCTACGATAAAGTATTTAATGAAAAATGAACGCACTCATTTTACTGAAATGACTACTCTCTTTATCTTGATTCTTTATGAATCTTATCTTAGCGAAACGACCACATTCACAAAAATTCTGTATCCTCCTAGCGTTAATTTTAAAATGATTCTTGCGATTTTTCTATATATCGCGACCATTTTTGCTTTAAAGTCTCTATTTTAGTTTAACTTTTTTTTCCGGGTGAAAACTAACAATTTCCAACATATTTCATTGAAATTTACACTCTAAAAGCTACTTTGTAATTATGGTTTCTTTACAAGTAAAGAAAACAAAAAATGCCGTCCGTTCAAACATACGTCAGGAGAAAATGGGTTAAGAACATTTAATTATTGGCTTAAAGAAGTAACAAAATGAAAGAGAAAAATTCAGTGATTCTGTCGGAACTCGAATAGAACTTTAAAAACAAAAGAAATGATTTCTCACTGCCCCTCACCACCATTCCCACGAAAGTCTCGCCTTACAAATGGATGAAAACTCGCCTTAAAAATGAATGGAAAATTCTTTTTGTTCGCTTGCGTCTTATTTGCACAACATCCAGACGATAATTTCTTCAGTTTTCAATTTTCTCCTAGAATTGTGTTGTCCTACTGCAAAAAAAAAAAAAAATCTTATACACAGTGCAGATAATTTGCCTCTCGTAATCCCTATGCAATTTAATGCCGACATTGCAATAAGGTTTCTGGTCTTTTCTTAAAAATAAAACCTTCAATCAATTCCTTTGTTACAATATAAATATCGTTACATAATAGGCCTGTTTTATCTACAATATAATTCTAGCAGCTTATAAAAAACGAAAGGACTTACTCTCTTATTAGGAGGAATGCGCTTACTCTTGAGCAATGGTTCATCTTGTTAACCAATTCTTAGTGTTGGGTTCAATCTTCATAAGGCGCCTGCCACACTATTCTCGATTTATTTCTAATTGTTCAGTTCTGCTGGTGTAGCGGAACCCTGGATCCGGATTGGTCATCAAATCGCAAAATTCAAAATACGTCAGGGAGACGGTTTTTCCACAGCTAAAGAAAAAATCATTCTGGAGCCACCCCCACGTGACTGGATTCAATATTTAAGGATGGTCTCTAACAGGTCAGTCAGGGGAGGCCGTTTGCTGTCACACAGCGAAAATGTAACCAACTTGAAATCTACCCGGAGATAAGGTCAGGTCAGGTCAGGTCAGGTCAGGTCAGGTCAGGTCACGCCTTGTTCTCTATTTCAACAATTACTACCACGAACATTTTGTACGAACCCTTGATACCTTAACTTTCTCAATGAAAAGTAACTTCTACAACTTATGTTATTCCTCCTTTTAACAAAATTTCTATTTTAATATACAAAATGTATATTTTATTCACTCTTCTAAACTAATTCACACATTCCAACTGACAACCAACCTTCTGATGATAATTCTGGACAAATCCTGTAAGCTGTAGGAAGTTCGGTTAAGTCTGACACAAGGACGAAAAAAGAAACCTTTACCAGGTCTCTACACTTATTCTCGCAAGATGCGTAATAATATTGTCCTTATGCCAAACTAAACTATAAGGATCTCGTTAACTATGACTCTACGTTGAGTGCTTATATTATATGGGGGGATGCAGATGTATTTTGATTTGGAATAAGAAATCGAAAAACCAAATTCAAATTAAAGTCTGGTTCGTTACATTTACTTTATTTACAAATACCACCAAGAAATGTATGACGATTTCTTCCCCAGATATGGGTTAAGTAGGACTTGTATCTGGAAAAATCATTTTCAGTTTATTAATTCAGTATTCACTAGCAAAAAAAATTTTTTTTTTTTTTTTTTTTACAATCCAAAATCTGTTTCAGTTTTAAATAATCTACAAAAGGTTAAACTGTGATATATATATATACTAGCGTAAACAACTGTCATGGGATAGCATCGCGATAGGTAAAAGTTCAGGGTCTTCTCGGTTGTGATGAAAGGTTATAAGTTTGGTTTTGTACTTATTGAATATTACAAGCTAGTCCTTCCCCTATCGAAACAGCCGGACTAAATCAGACGAGAAATTAGTTGTTCGGCTTCTGTATCATCGGCATAGATACTCACTAAGGATGGGAGTTCACTACTCTGTAGTGAAATAAAAATCTAGATTTAAAATTCAAATGCTAAGCGCTGACTCATTGATTTTGTTAGAAATAATAAGACTCGAATTCACAAACTTTGCTTAGCGCGCGCGCGCACACACACACACAAGCAAATCCAAAACAAAACTTGTGAAATTTCACACCTCGATGCAAAATGTTTTTCGTCCAGTAGAAAACTAGGAAACATCTAAAAACAAAATTCAAATCTTAGAAACAAATTCTTTTACGGAACCTTTCGCGAGCCGACGCGAAGTTTGTTCGTCGTCCAATGGAAAGGCCGGAATCACATCCGGGAGTGAATTCCCAAATGATCTTTTCAATCCCCAGAAGCAAAATAAAAGAAAGGCAAGTCCGCCTGTCACTAGAGAGAAGACGGGCGTGTTGACACGTCCCTTGACAAACGTCAATTGATCGTTATTATTCTCTCTATCTTTTTCTCACGTCCTTCTTTTTCAAGTTCACCTGTCTGCCTCCTCTTATATTTGATAAACGAACGGAACCCTTTAAGACTGAGCGAATACTCCAGTCATTCCTACCCAACGATAACGTTCATACACAAGTTACTACAACGAACTCTTGATACCCTTAACTTCTTACTATTATTTCTCATTTAACGTTTAACTTCTACCAATCAATCCGTTATCCATCTCTTAATAAATTTCTTTTTAAACATACAAAAGGTATACTTTTATTCTTCCACAAATCCACCTTCTGATAACCTTAAGTTGTGGGTAGTGTCGGTTAGGTATATGAATTGGCCTTGTACCAGACATGGCTGACCGTCCCTACTACTTTGACAGAAAATGAATAGAAAGAAAAAGGAAAAAAAATTGCTATTCTAAGCAAATCTCGACTTGAACTTCACCGACAGTTAATTCATTCAGTTTCCTACACGAGCCTCGTTTTAACATAATTCGGAACAAACCATTCGATTTGAAAGAGGTGAAAGGTCAATAGACACAGAAAACTATGGGAAAATAAGGTTTTTTTTATTTTTTCATTTTTCTTGTTCTTTTTCCTTTACTTCTTGTGGTTGGGAAATATCACTTGCCACTGAATATTCAATTTTACTCATTCACCATAATCACATGTCTAGAAATCAAGAATTATATTTTAGGCACAAATCATACGATCACGCCTTGTTCCGCATTTTGATTGTCTTCCTACAAGGGTTTGAAACATTTAATATGGAGATTGGCGCAACAAACTTGTTTCCCCTCTTAGGCCGCACTAAACAAAGCTTCAGAACTAACACACCGAAGCCTGTTCATCCTCTTTTGTTTGTAGAGACTGCCAATTTTCTATGGATTGTGTCCCTTCACAAGCATATTCATAGCTCTCCACAACTTTCTATCCTTTGTTGCACTTATTGTCTTTAATCTTAATAAAAATTATTTTTTCGGTCTCTTTGCTTGTAATGGTTAACTAGCATCCTTACAATTGAGTAATGAATTCGATCTTCACTGGGTGCCCCATATTTTCGGCGTTGTACCACATCTAACCTGCGCTTAGAAATCACCTCTTTAATTTGGAATATCGGAATGCTATAAGCTTAGTATGCAGGTGGTGTAATGAATAATGGTTTGGAATTATAATTGGTGAGCAGAGTTCCAATTCCTGTTGGGTTTGTTGTATTCACTTACGTACAAATATCCATGGGAAAGGCATGAGTCTATTCTTCTCCAGCTATGGGTTAATTAGTAAGACCATTATCTAAAAACTATTTTCCGACTTTGAATTGGTCCTGGGTATGACGGTAAACTGCATCCGGCAGCAAGGTCTCTGATTGGGAGGTTGTGAGGAGCATGGAACCACCTCTTAATTGCTGTTGTTCCCGGGTCCACTCTGACCCAGAGTGGTAGTACCTGTTAGGGTCCCAGCTATGGGTAAATAGTTAACCCCTCAAATTGAGGTCAAAATGTTATGGAAGTATTTACCAACAAAACTTTTTTTGAATGAAAAATAACTGATTTCAAATAAAAATACGTTTCTGGCCTTAAATGACCCTTTAGATGTTGATAGGCCATAAAACAGAAACAAACAAATCGACTTTGAATAACCTGAAAGGGCTTTATCAACCATAAAAAATTTAATATTGAGATTGGCGTAACAACTTTCTTATCCGTTTTCCTCTGAGATCGCAGCAAACGAATCTTCGGAACTAAAACTCAGACTTTTTTTTATCCTGGTTAGGGAGCTTCTGTTTGCGGAGGCTGCTATTCTTCACATGCTGTGTCCCTTCACATGGGTGATCATGGCTCTCCACAACTTTGTTCTTTGTTGCTCTTAACAATATTTGTCTTTACTTCCATGTTTTGCCATCCATAAGGTTTCTCGTTGTTACTCTGTTCTTTTGATGTCTCACGAGTCTCAAATTTTCTAGGCCTTCTTTCCTCATTGTTTCCTAGAAATTTCAACTGTCTCTTTCTGATTTTTAGTATAATTGTACTTTTTGTTTTCCTTTTTTAAAAAAAAAACTTCCTCGCAGCTCACATGCTCACTCCATGTAATTCTCAACATCCTTCTGTAGAACTACATATGTTGCCTCACGCATCTTAATCTCTGAGATTGTCCAGTATTATCCAGCTAGATACGAGGACTGATATTTTATAGCAGTTCAGAACTCTTTACTTTGTTTCTAACGAAATGTTCTTGTTTCTTAATATTTTTAGTTTCGTGAAGGCATCTTTTACTATAGAGGTCGCTTATAGAAACAGTTCTGTAGTTTGGCATTTGTAGAATGCAAAATTTCATAATTTGTCCTGTCTCGTGGCTAAAATATTTATGTATTTTCCACCCGATGACATCTTTTGAAGACGACAGGCATGAACCTCCCCTCCCTGAAAAATGGCATAAAGGTGTTCACAGAATTGTGGAGGCTACCTAGGCTATGCGGGCGGCACTGTTGATGATTGAAGTTGAAAGCCATTATTTCGGATGGGAATTTCGTTTAAGTCAGTGTTAAGAGATTGAAGACAGATGAACAGAGAGGAAGGGAAAGAAATTGCGAGGAGGGGCAAGACGGAGAGTGATGAAAAAGCACAGGTAACTGAGAGAAAGAGTGACTTTACAAATAGAATCGGAGAAGAGATCGCAAAAGGAATTATAAGAAAAGGTGGAAACCGAAAAGAAAATATGCAGACATGACTGATATTGATTACACACGAACGTGCAGGTGAATTATATATATATGTGTGTGTGTGTACTTTCTCAGCGAGAGAGATTCTATTTTCTCTTTTACCTTATACTGTAAAACACTTCCTAGTCGACTGCCGTGACTTCACATATATTTAGAAATCTCTTTTCCATGTTAACAACCTGAAAGAACTTTTTGAAAATAATCCCCAATAAAAATCGTAATCGTTTTCAAAAAAGTTAAGCTATACGAAACCCTAATTAAATATCTGAAGATCAAAAACGTGACCTTCGACCCTTACCAGGTAAAAAGTTTGCAAGCAACACAACTTTGAAAGCAATGGATAGTTTAAAAAAGCAAGACAACGCAGAAAGGAAAAAAAAATGAAAGTAATTGAACTTCATTTCCCAAAAAAGAAAATTGTTTAACATTAAATGATCTCATAAAGATTGATAGGTCGTTAAACATTAAACAAACCTCTCTTTTCTCTTTTCTCTTATTTTCGACCTTTTTTCTTTCGCTCTCTCTCTTTCTCTTTCGCTCTCTCTTTCGCTCGCTTTTGCTCTCTCATAAAGATTGATAGGTCGTTAAACATTAAACAAACCTCTCTTTTCTCTTTTCTCTTATTTTCGACCTTTTTTCGTTCGCTCTCTTTTGCTCTTTCACTCGCTTTCGCTCTCTTTCTCTTTCTTTCGCTCTCTTTCTTTCGCTCACACTCACGTGTGTGTGTGTGTTTTAAGTTTATGACCTGGTTCGAATCTCACTTAGGTCGATTTGTCAGAAAGGTGACATCTTGTGATTATTGTGCCTGAGGAGATGATCCCAGCACTTTTCGAAAGTGTCTTAAAATCATGCCATATGTTGACCCCAACTTTGAGTGAAATTGGACAGACTGAATTGTCCTACAATAGTTTCGAGCGAAAACTCAGTTTTTAACTGTCTATTCTATAACTTGGTTTCCAAACGAATATCGTTAGGGATTAATATACACGATCGTGGATCAAGAATTATGTAACCTGACACGTAGTTATAAACGAAAACGTCATCTGAAAAAATATAATCTTCGCTCTAAGTGATTTTTACACGTCGAAAAGAAAATGCTTTTTGATTTACATGGCAAGAGTTTTATCAAGAAATAGATGCCATGTTTTGTTTCGCGGTCATATTTCAGGCAATTTATTTTAGATAAGTTTTCACCATTCTGTCGTGCGTGTGGAGTTAAATGGAAGCGAGAATTCCGGAATAATATATATATTATTCCGGAATTCTCGCTTTCTATATATATATATAAGGCTAAACATGTTGTCAGGTAAGGACAGAAAGACGATTGGGAGAATGAAGGCGTAAGCGATTGATCATTTGGACTAAATTTAGTTCGTCTTTATTTTCTCCGACTGAAGTGAAGAATGTTACCGATGGCCAGTTGTCCTGGTTTTATGCGTGAGAATTTGTATTTCCCAAAATAAAACGCCTTTCCCTTTTACAAAATACGTTTTCTTTACGGAATATATGTGAAAACATGATATTGGACATGCTTAGAAGTACGATTATGTTTGAATGTTGTACGTAGTCGACAGTTCCGTCGCCACTATATCTATACGAACAAAATGTAAATTTATGTATTTCACTGCAATATTAAACTTTGATGGTCTCTCATTTCCTCTCTCGCATTCCATGTCTCTTTCTCTAATGTTCTTTTATCCCTCTCTCATATTGTCCCTGTCTTCCCCTATCTCTTTCTCTATTCATATATACTCACAAAATCTTTATTACTTCTGATATTATTTTTAGTGGATACCCATATTTGAGTAGACGTTCCGTTTTTTAAACCATGACTCAAAAGTCACATCTGCTCAGTTCCGTACTCGAAAAACAGTAATTTCTAAAGAATCGATTTTATTTTTCAATCCAACCTATTTTAAGTAGGTTTTTTTCTTGAATCTTCAGGGCAATTTGAAGTTAAGACTTTATTTAATCTACAAGAGCGAAACGTTCTCATTCTGCTGACCACGTTTAGGGTAGGTACCTCCACTAAATCGCTGAAAAAACAGTATGAATACAAAAGCCCTCGAAGTTTTGGTAAATAATCTCGTTTTGATTTTTACCCGGTAACAAAATCGTTTACAATGAAAAATGTAATTTTGCAGAACTTTTTTCGGTGACAAACACATTAACTTGGAAATTCTTGCAAAAGTGAAATAATTGTCGGATTTTAATGAAACTTTCAGGACTTATTCACAAATGAATGAAATTATTTTGGAAATTTAAAAAAAAAATCTTTGTAAAATCCCCCTACCTCGCAGTCTAAATCCGTGAATTTGTTTTGCGCTCAGTTTCGGTGGGGGGGGGGGGGGCACACTTTAATTCATTATGTTGGATGTTAAAATTCAACTCTTAACAAAAATCTGAAATTGCTGTTAAATATTATGTTGATTTATTCAAGATGGACCAATTTATTATGACATTTCTGTAGTTTGTATTTAAATACACTGTATTTATTTTACCTGTATTACATATAATACCTTATTGTACATAATTAGGTTAGAGTAAGACTTGTTTTTATATAAATACTACCTTATGAAAATTGAGATGTGAGGGGGGGGGGGCGTGAGACCCTTGCACCGGACCTGTCAGTTAATATTGTAACGGCAATTTACCGTTAATAAGAGAAAAGGGTGTAAACGACAAATGAAGCTTTGGCCATAAAGGAATTTTGACTTGAAAACTTTCGAAAAGATGGCTCTAATAAAAATTTGGGATAACATTTAACTTACATGGGAATACAGAGAGACAACACTAGCCGAATTTAAGGACAAACGATAAATTTAACACACAAAATAATGAAAGAATTTTGTGTGCACAAATGGTCAATAAAATCTATGTAAAACTAATCAATGCAAATAAATTCTGCCCTTTTACAATAACAAGTATAATGCTACATAAGATAAAAAAAGAAAACTACATATAAAAAGAAAGAAAATACTTTTGTGAATAGTTTTCAAAGAATGGGTACAATTTTCGAAGCAAAGTTCATGGTAACAGCGAATAAAACAATCACACCATCCGAAGACTTTTCTTTAATTTGGGAACGACTTTAATGTTTATTTCAGTTTTTGTCTCGTGGTTGTCTAATGTCTTCTGTGTTTGTTTATTTTCTGAACCGGAGCGACCTGGGTCCAAGCAGTAGATGTTCGTCGACTCTTTGAATTAAATTCAAGGCTCCTTTTTTATAACCTCCACGGAGGCTCCAAATTCACTTCTCGAATTTTAGAGGGAAACCTTTTGATTGGTCCTGGATGAAAAACAAACGCAGCTGTTTTCCCGTAAATCGAAATGTCCCAGAAATTTAAATATCTTACAGATATAGTTTGAATAGTGAAGGGATATTTTTATTTCAACGAACACTCATTTGCTCGTTCCGGGGTACTCGTATATAAGTCGCGGAAGACTGAAAGATCGTTCGGGTGTAACACATGTATTTCCGGTGGACAACACTAAGGTCACATGATGTTTTAGTCTTAGCGATCTTCTGACCAGTTTGTATTGCCATAGTTGTTGGATATCGATAATTATCTGAACCTTTTTCTTGTTAATATAACATTTTACAAGTTCTTTCTTTTAATAAATCAATTTTTTTCTCATTCTCTAACTTAGTAACTTCTTGCATCTTAATTCCCTTTTTCTTTTTATTCTTTTGACTTGCTAAAAAAAAAAACGAATCACAGATTAATCGAAATCACCGTCATTCGGACGACGACTAGTCACGATGAACGGATGTCCCCTCGAGGAGGCATCATACCTTGAGAGAATATTAGTCCTCAAACTCACACTTGACTTTAAGTGGAGCTTGTGCATCCAACCAATCGCTAAAGATGCGGGTAAAATGGTCGGATGTAAGTACCTGATTCCTCGTGCCATACGTGATACACGCTTTGGCGATTATGTCTTTTTCAAGACATGACTGGTTGGGTAGAAGATTATCTCGCAGTAGGTTACCAATACTTTCTGTGGTAGACTGATTGCCAGCCAAGGCTATAGAACCCAATCTGTTCTGTTATTTAACCCATAACTGGAGGGAAGCGACTGACAAATACCTTTCCCAAGGGTATTTGTGCGTTAGTGAATGCAAGGAATACAACTGGAATTCGAACTCGGCTCTCCGATTTCTCGTCTCGAACCTATAACCACTGCACCACAACTCACATAGATTTGTTTTCATGTTTGAACGGGAAATGCCCAGTCCTCGTTTTCCAGTTTTCAATTTCTTGTGAATGTTGAATTCTTTTTCACACTGCAACGTCTCTCTCACTGGCAGACTAATGGCGAGTCTCTCGTTGCTCTGTCGCTACTTTGATGGAAAGTGCTCAGACGAGCGACATTCCTTGGTTCCGCCAAGTCTAACCAGCACGACTAGGACACGCCATGCCTCTTGTAGCAAACCACCCACATTCCCTTCGTATTCTATCTACAAGATGGACAAACACTATGAAAATATAAAAATGCTCTTATAGAAAAATATACATTTTTGAAGAAAAAATTATTACCACAACACATTTTTGAAGGAAAAAAATTCCCAGCAAAACATTTTTGAATACAAAACTAGAATACATTTTCAGTTTTCTAAAATAAAAAAAGAATAAAAACAAAATTTTCGTTAACATCTGACTAAATTAACCTTCTCACTATAACCGAACATTAAAAACAAAATACCTTAAAACCCCACTTTTTTGGCATTATCAACCCACAGAGGTTGATATGCCGTTAGACAAAACTCACTCACTCACTCTACGAGATGTACGTTCCACTCAAACAGGTTTTTCCTGCAAACCCATGCTCGGTGAAACAGACTTCCAAGATAATGTTTCACCGGTCACTACAATCTTAACCTGTTCAAGTTTAGTTACCCGTTCTTTTCCCTTTCTATCCGTATAAACTATCTCTTAACCTAACCCTCTACCTCGACTGATTCACGGTCCGTGTAGTCATTCCCGGTTAAATCAACAAGAGTCTAACCCTCACCTACGCAGGTTTTGTTCAAATTTACAACACTTCCACAGCTTCGTGATAAAAATTGAATGGCACCTATTTTACATTTCTCGGTCAATGGGATATCAAGATATGACCTTTTCCCAAAAAGGTGAATTTTGGAAACTTAGTCAAAGTTTAAATATCAATATATAAGTATTTTTTGTTTATTACCCATAAAGATATTTTATTTCAAATTTTAAGGTACTTGAATAGATCTAAAATGTGATCTATTTTTTTTATTTTAAGGTCAAATATAATAGTTGGACCTTAAGGTTTAACTCTTACTTTAAAAAGGCAGACAAATTTGACTTTTATGTCAAGATATGTACAAAATTTTGTGACAAATTTTTAACGGTGGCCTGAGCTACAAGGGTTTTACTAAGTTGGGCCAAATTCAAAAAAATTAGTTTTTGCTGTTTGACACCAAATGCTAACATTTTCATATATAATAAACTTGTATACACTCCCGATCAAAAATTTAAGACCACTTAAAAATCTTTAAAAAGAATTTTTTTTTTATGGATAGATTTTAAACTCCTCCCACTTAAGGTTACCAATACTACAATCTAAAAGGTTATGGAAACGAAAAACTACATTCCAAACATTTTATTTAGAAATTTACATTTTTATAAAATGAGGCGATTTACACATGATCAAAATTATAAAACCAGTGCTATAAATTGTTAGATCTATGGCAATTCCAATGTTTTTAGTTCAGTTAGAGATTAGCAATCACTGCGTAAAGGTGTTACCATGCCTAAAGCAAGCAAACTTACCAAAGTTGAGCGTTCTCGAATTCTAGAATTCCATAAGCAAGATTTGTCACAGTGGGCGATCGCAGCTAAGAGAAATCGCAGTAAAACTGTGATTTGCAACTTTCTAAAGAACAGTGAGAATTATGGAAAAGCAAAAATCCTCTGGTAGGCCCCAAAAAATTTCTTCTGCATTGAGTAGGAGAATAAGACGGGTTGTTATGAAAGACGGGAGACTTTCTTCTAGTCAAATTAAGGCAGTCACAGATGCTGATTGCAGTCCCGTAACCATCAGACGACACTAAAGACAAAAAGCATGGTAAATAAAAAGCGTAAACAAATTCCTCGGCTGCTTCCACGTCACAAGTTGGACTGCTTAAAGTTTGGTCGTGAATACCAAACATGGGACGTTGAGAAGTGGAAGAAAGTCCTGTTTTCTGGTGAGGAATTCAATCTCGATGGTCCTGATGACTTCCAACGATATTGGTATAACAAAAACATGCCTCCTGAAATTTTCTCCGCATGTCATAGTGGTGGAGGGTCCCTAATGGTATGGGGTGCCTTTTCTTACAGAGGGACGATGGAGCTCCAATTGATACAGGGTCGTCAGAGAGCGGCTGGTTGTGTTAACATGCTACAAAAAGCATCTTTGATGACGGAGGGCTATCGTTTGTGTGGGGATGAATGGTTATTCCAACAGGATAATGCTGCAAGATGGACCTTAACCATTCTACAAGAAAATGGGGTCCATCTCTTGGGACATCCTGCATGCTCACCGGAATTGAACCCAATTGAAAATGTTTGGGGATGGATGACAAGAGATGTTTATCGAAATGGCAAACAATATTCAACAAAAAATGAACTTTGTGAAGCCATCTTCAGAAGCTGGATCAACATCCCCCGCACCTTAATGGAAACGCTTGTTTCTAGCATGCCCGACAGAATTTTTGAAGTCATCAAAAGCAGTGGAGGTAGACTTCATTATTAAATTTGGTTGTTAAATATTTTCATACACTTTTTGTACAATTTCGTAGAATTTTTGTCTCCGGTCTTATAATTTTGATCATGTGTAAATCGCCTCATTTTATAAAAATGTAAATTTCTAAAATGTTTGGAATGTAGCTTTTTGTTTCCATAACCTTTTAGATTGTAGTATTGGTACCATTAAGTGGGAGGAGTTTAAAATCTATCCGTAAAAAAAAAATTTCTTTTTAAAGATTTTTAAGTGATCTTACATTTTTGATCGGGAGTGTATCTTGAAAGCTCTTTGAATGCTGATTAATATTTACACGAGAACTATGATCATAAAATCAACGAAAATTATGGTTAGTGTGGTTAAATGTTAACCAGTAAAATAGCTTTCAAATTGTTTACATTTTTCTTATAAGGAAAATAGATTTTATATGTAAAAGTGACACAATGAAAATAACTTTCTAAAAAAAAAAATGTAATCAACTGATGTTAAAATATGAAAATATCAAACATATGCTGATTTGATATGGAATGGCTCTACTTAAACAAACACAGGCAGAAGAAAGATCAGAAATAGTCACAAGTGAGATCGAATTGTTAAAAAAATATTCTCTAAATTATTGCATGCTATCGAGGTAAAAGTTCAAATTACAACTCTAGGATATTAAAATCAAATAGCTATAAATATTTTAATATCTAAGAAGTGTTCTAACATGGAAAGTTCGACACTGACATCCGAGGACAAATTGGAATGATCAAAGACGCATTCCGAAAACTGAGTGTATTAAGAGACAGACACCACTCGTTAGATCGAAAGAAAAGAGTATCGAACTGCTACGTGGTGTATCCTCCTGTATAACAACGAATACTGGACAATCTCCTCACAGATGAAGAGACTTGAAGCAACAGAAGTGAGGTTCTACAGAAGGATGTTGAGGATACCATGGACCGAACATTCGAGCGACGTCAAGGATTTAGATAGAATGGAAACCGAAAGTAAATTTATACTTAGGATGCATAGAGGCGAAGAGGAGTAGAAGAAAGCAACGCGTGACATACTTAATGGGTTTGAGCAAATGGCTGGTAAAACATGGTTTAGGAAAAATAAAGCCAAAACTCCTGAAGAGCTACAAGGGGCAACTATTTCAGTTGACTAACCTAACCTAACCTCGCCTCGCCTCAATATTCACTTGGTGTGACCAAAAAGTAAAAAAATAATTTTATCTTCCTGGTAGTAGCCTCGTGTTGGAATGGGAATCAAGTTTGTTTGAAAGATTCTTAAAAGTAAGTCATTTCTCTTTTTGCTTAATTTTAAACTTTTCATGTTTCTTTAATTTGTTTTAATTTTACATGTTTTTTTTTCTTCTTTTTTAATTGGAGTAGATAGACCTAACTATCGCCCGGTTCACACTCCACCCACGTCTATTGAACAGGTGAAGAGGCTCATCCCTTGTTCCCTGTTTAGGATGTGGTTTCCGGCTTTCTCTTTTCCAATCTTTTCATTCTTACGTAGCCCCCTGCACATCAGTGGCGTTACAGCCTTGCTCGGGGTAATATGATTTAAAAAAAAAGAAAAGTGGTGGCCATGATCGCCTATGTCCTAAATGTAAACGGTACATAAAAGAAAATAGTAGTTGAGTTAGTCTCTGCTGCTGGGAAAAGGATAGCTGTAGACAATAGCGCCATGTTGTCGCTCTGAATAGGGTGATTAACCTTACCTGCAGTGAGGGCCCTTCATCAGTGAAGTCGGTGTTGGTTTTGTAGTAAATCAGTGGCAAAGAAACGACTGATCTGAAAACTGCGTGAGATCTGACTCGTCAGAAAGAATATTTTATGAGCATGGTATCTTGGAACGGAATCCCGGAAGTGACAAATTCAAAGTTGAAAATGATTCCAAATAAAAATAAAAAAATAACGATTATTTGGATTTTTTTACAGATTTTATTTTAGGTTTGACAATCACGTGATTTTTTTTCCAAGCATTTGTAGTTTTTGCTTCAGACCAGTTTTACAAATTAGCTGCAAAAAAAAAAAAAAAATAATTAGAAAAAAACAAGGCATTTTTAGCAAATATGACAGTTACTCATTAATGGCCCTTCTTAAAAGATGACCATACTCATTAATGGCCCTTCCATACTCATTAATGGCCCTTCTTAAGAGATGACCATACCCTCATTAATGGCCCTTCCATACTCATTTGGCCCTTCTTAAGAGATGACCATACCCATTAATGGCCCTTATCTCATTAATGGCCCTTCCATACTCATTAATGGCCCTTCCGTACTCATTAATGGCCCTTCTTAAAAGATGACCATACTCATTAATGGTCCTTCCATACTCATTAATGGCCCTTCTTAAAAGATGACCATACTCATTAATGGCCCTTCCATACTCATTAATGGTCCTTCCATACTCATTAATGGCCCTTCTTAAAAGATGACCATACTCATTAATGGTCCTTCCATACTCATTAATGGCCCTTCTTAAAAGATGACCGTACTCATTAATGTCCCTTCCATACTCATTAATGGCCCTTCCGTACTCATTAATGGTCCTTCCATACTCATTAATGGCCCTTCTTAAAAGATGACCATACTCATTAATGGCCCTTCTTAAAAGATGACCATACTCATTAATGGTCCTTCCATACTCATTAATGGCCCTTCTTAAAAGATGACCATCCTCATTAATGCCCTTCCGTACTCATTAATGGTCCTTCCATACTCATTAATGGCCCTTCTTAAAAGATGACCATACTCATTAATGGCCCTTCCATACTCATTAATGGCCCTTCTTAAAAGATGACCATACTCATTAATGGCCCTTCCATACTCATTAATGGCCCTTCTTAAAAGATGACCATACTCATTAATGGCCCTTCCGTACTCATTAATGGTCCTTCCATACTCATTAATGGCCCTTCTTAAAAGATGACCATACTCATTAATGGCCCTTCCGTACTCATTAATGGCCCTTCTTAAAAGATGACCATACTCATTAATGGCCCTTCCATACTCATTAATGGCCCTTCTTAAAAGATGACCATACTCATTAATGGCCCTTCCGTACTCATTAATGGTCCTTCCATACTCATTAATGGCCCTTCTTAAAAGATGACCATACTCATTAATGGCCCTTCCGTACTCATTAATGGCCCTTCTTAAAAGATGACCATACTCATTAATGGTCCTTCCATACTCATTAATGGCCCTTCTTAAGAGATGACCATACTCATTAATGGTCCTTCCATACTCATTAATGGCCCTTCTTAAAAGATGACCATACTCATTAATGGCCCTTCCATACTCATTAATGGCCCTTCTTAAAAGATGACCATACTCATTAATGGCCCTTCCGTACTCATTAATGGTCCTTCCATACTCATTAATGGCCCTTCTTAAAAGATGACCATACTCATTAATGGCCCTTCTTAAAAGATGACCATACTCATTAATGGCCCTTCCGTACTCATTAATGGTCCTTCCATACTCATTAATGGCCCTTCTTAAAAGATGACCATACTCATTAATGGCCCTTCCGTACTCATTAATGGTCCTTCCATACTCATTAATGGCCCTTCTTAAAAGATGACCATACTCATTAATGGTCCTTCCATACTCATTAATGGCCCTTCTTAAAAGATGACCATACTCATTAATGGCCCTTCCGTACTCATTAATGGCCCTTCCATACTCATTAATGGCCCTTCTTAAAAGATGACCATACACATTAATGGCCCTTCCGTACTCATTAATGGTCCTTCTTAAAAGATGACCATACTCATTAATGGCCCTTCCATACTCATTAATGGCCCTTCTTAAAAGATGACCATACTCATTAATGGCCCTTCCATACTCATTAATGGTCCTTCCATACTCATTAATGACCCTTCTTAAAAGATGACCGTACTCATTAATGGCCCTTCCGTACTCATTAATGGCCCTTCTTAAAAGATGACCGTACTCATTAATGGCCCTTCCGTACTCATTAATGGCCCTTCCATACTCATTAATGGCCCTTCTTAAAAGATGACCGTACTCATTAATGGCCCTTCCGTACCCATTAATGGCCCTTCCGTACCCATTAATGACCTGATAAAAAATTCTTAAAAAGGAAAGATAATAATTCGCTAAACAATGAGAAAAGAAAAAAAATCTTTCCATTTCGGATGAATTTGTATTTGAGGTTTCATTTTCGGGGATGGCATCCATGGCGCCTGTAGTCTCACATTCAATAGAAACGGTGTGCCTTGGCGCCTGTAGTCTCACATTCAATAGAAACGATGTCTTTCCAAGAACGACGTTAGCACAGAATAACGACAAACGCCAACTTTGTTTATAACGACCAGTTGTAATAAGGTTAAACATTCAAAGACATTCATGTACACCACAACGATCAAGCGTCTTTTCATCAGGTACATAGCATTGTTGTCATCATACTCCACACTGGCGTTACGTGAATAAAATGGCCACAGAAAGGATTGGAGTTGTCTCCCTTACATTAGAGACCTCATGATTTGCTTTAAAACGAAAGCAAACAACATTTGTACGATTCATTATATCGTCATCTTCAATATTATTGGCTGACCGATACAATACTGTTCACAAGTTATCCAAGATCGTAACTAAGATGTGTCATATTTTACAAGTGATCATAAAGTTAAAATCAAGATTCAGTCAGTTAAGTGCCATACGTGAAACACGCTTGTTTGAAAGAATGGAAGTTAGTGTGTTAGGTGTCTATTGACCTTACATTTAAAACTCCTGGAGATTGTAGCCGTCAGGGAAGCAGTCACGTGGAAGAGAATTCCATAGTCGGGAAGTGCGAGAAAAGAAACTGTTGGAGTAGAAGTTGCGGTTGCATTTTATCGGTTTCACTGTAAAAGGGTGGGAGCTAGTTGCTAATCTAATATCTCGTGCAAATTCGACTTGTAGAAGAAATAAATATTTGATTAAAGTTTTCATTTGACTCATTTCTTTCAGATCGATCGTGTCATCGATCACGATCCAGTCTTTTTATTAATTTACAATTACATTTTAATTATTGTACATTTAAAACTATTCGGATTAGTGACATCACATCATTTCGACTGTTATATTCTTTGGCTTTCCTGAGTTGTTTCATAATTTTATTTTGGCCCCTATTAGTTCATTTTTTTTAATTCACACTCAAACTAGAATAGATATATTTTCGCAATTTCTTATTTCGTTCCACAGCCGGATATGTAGGTATATTTCAAAACCCACCACAAAAAAAAAATAAAAAATCACTAAATTCTTTGTCTGTTGGAGAAAATCTTTGCACATCTCTCTCTCTCTCTCTCATCGGCGAGGCATCTCGAAATATTAATGCCCGTATCTAAGAACATAAAAAGGACTTGCATTTAGACAACCCTTTCAAATCACTCGTAATATACAGGAACAAAACTGACCATAAATTTAATTTTTACAAATGCAATCCTAATTATAAAAGATAATTCTTTACTTCGAAAGTTTTTCCAGGATTTATTAAAGAATATTTGACCATATATAAATACACCTCAAAAATATTGTTTTTTTTTACCAACCTTTTATTGAATCTAACGTCCAATCAAGACATGATGAATACGTAAAATCGTTACCAATGCAAAAAACCAAAATGTCTACTCGATGCACACAATTGCGAATATAAATTATCATCGGAATCTCACATACACAAACTAGAATTATTATACGCTTTCATACACAAAGCCATATTCACGGCTTTTCAGTTTGGCTTGGAATCCCTTGATTTCTTGAAACTTCAAATGAATGCGTCGTCTCTCCTTAAATTCTGAACGTAACAAATTATTCTAACGTTTGTTCTAACAAATCAAATTCACGTGAAACCTGATTAACCAATGAAAATCAAGCAACACAAAAATACCAGCATTTTTTCCTTTTCTAATTCTCTGAAGCTTTAATAAAAGTGAAACATGTTAGATTGATAAACTTTCCTATTTGTTCTTTATCTTATATTTTCTTTTTTTCTTCATATCTCATTCTCTGAAGAAGCTTTAATAAAAATTAAGCATGTTAGATTGATAAACGTTTCCTATTCGTTCTTTATAGAACTATGTAGATCGGTTAATGAAGAAATCTCTCAAGAATGAGGTTGAAATCAATTTGCTTGGAGAAAAAAAAAGGTGATTGCTGTCTGAAAAGACCAAAGCCTTTTTCTAATCCTGTATTTAAGTTTGGGACTTTTTTTCATACCGCACTGGTTTTTTTTTATTTTTTAAGTTAATTAGTGAAGGTATGTTATATATATTCGTGAGAAGCCAACTGATTGATAAGAATTGTACAGACTATTTATAGAAAGTGTCTTCCATCTTACATCAACGATTCTAAAATTTCTCCAAAATGTTAAAATGCTTATCATTGTAATTACAAATTTTATTCCCAGAGAAAAGTCAGCTTTCAATATTGCTGGTGAACAACTTGTAGCTACAAGACGTCTTGGAAATATATTTGAAATCAGCATAGAATGCCGCCTCACTAACCATATGGGACCAAAAAATGTAGTATTTGGAAATCAAATCCCCAGTGATTAATGGATTCATTTTTGTGGATTTGTATTGAAAGCGTGTCTCTCGGGATCATAGGGTTATCAATAGGATAGAACTGCAATTTTTCTTGTAAGATTGATTTAACTAAGTGCCTCCATTAATTCGCTGAAATAACAGTACGAAGAAAAAATTGCTAAACGCAAAACTCATTGGGGAATAAAACTCATGTTATTTTTTGTTCCGAATAGTAAAATAAAAAATGCAATAAAAATAAGGCATTGTTTAACTAGATAAGGTTTATATAATATATATAATCTTGCAAAAATGAAATTTACATTACTGACACGTTATTTTAGAAAAAGTAGCAAATTTCAAGTAAAATTAATCTAATTTACACAAGTATTATTTATTTATAGTATTAAATTTAGATTAAAAGTAATTCTTCATCACGGAGTGTTGGTCCTTCTGGCATTTACCGTGATTAATGTGTGATGACAGCCAGATGGTTGAGATAAGCTAAGTATGGTTGACGAGAATTGACTTAATTGTCCAATTGTTTTTCCTGTGAGGGAAAGAAACCGTAAAAAACATGATATTTTATTATAACACAGGAAATACCATACTAAAAAAAAAAAAATAGAAAAAACTTAAAACGCACATTATTTTAAAAATCTATTGCTTAAATGATTGGTATTAAACTTTCTATTTTCGATTAGTAAATTTAGACTTCACTTAATAACCTAACCGCATCAAGGTTTTGCAGAATTAAAAAAAATATCAAAGAAACTATAATTTCAAAAGAAAAAACAAAACCATTTTTGTGAAAATTTATTTATCGAAAATTTTTTTCTTCAAGTCATATATATATATATATATATATATATATATATATATATATATATATATAGCTTATCTAATTAAATAATGTCATAGCTCTATTGCATTTAACTAATAAAATAGATTTTAGAGACAAAATTTAATTTCTTAAAATTTAATGAATTTACTTAGAGGCGAGGGGTAAAACATGTAAAAAGTTTTTTAAAGATTTCTCAAATAATGATTTTAGAAAATAATTTCATTTATTTGTGAATAAGTTCTGAAAAATTATTTGATTTTTTGCAAGATTTTTCAAATGTTTTTCTACAGGAAAAAACTGAGTTACCTAATATTATATTATCCTTTGTAAACTATGATAAAGATTTGGTCACCCGCCAACGAAAAACAAAACATATTTTACCAAAATTTGAGGCCATTTTTTCGGCGAATTAGTAGAGGTAACTAGACAAGAGTAATACTTTTTTACGTGTATATGTGTCGTCATCGTTGTTTGCGACAGAAGCGTATCTATTTTGTTGCCATGGCAACTATTTAAGAAAGACTGTGCGTTGAATTGATGCGTATACGAAAACCGTAGAAAGGATTCAACCATTAGTCAAAGTTTAACCTTGACCTTTGATCCCAATTTCAAAATATTCTTTTTTTTTAATCGCATTAAGATGTCGTTCTAAATTTTGATAACGCGTATTTACAGTTTTTCGCATTTTCAAGCACATTTTAGAAAAGGCCTCTATCCACGCAAGTTTGGCGATGTCAAGGGTCAATAAGACCTACTACGAAAGAAAGACATTTTTTTAAAATATGTGTAAAAAAAAAAAAAAAAATACAAGAAACATGAAATAAATACTTCATTCAAACTAATTATAAGATAAATTCTTATTTCACTCTTTGATTGGATGAACTCGCAATAATGATTTCTGGAGCAGACCCATCCTCTGGCCGCCTCCATCATCTACACGGCATCCACGACTGTAGAAAGTTAGATTTGGTACGAATTCAAAGGAGGCAAAAAACATATCTGGTGTGGATCGTGAATTTTAAATATTTTTGCGTTAAAAGTGTCTGAAAATGGGATGCAATTTGATGGGTTTTTTTTTTTCGTAAGAAAACAGATTGAAACCCGATAACGTGGAATAATACGCTGTAGATTAATGAAAAAATTCCATTGAGATCGATCTGAACAAAATGAATCAAACGGAACATACTTTTTTCAAATATTTATTTTTTCTACAAGTCATAAACGAACTTAAGGAAAAAGCTTTTGAAGCTGTCACGTTTTTAATTAATATAATAGTCGAAGCTGATAATGTTCACATGATTTATAACTTTTATTTTTTTGGACCAATGTGATTGGTCGAAATGAGGTAATGTCGGCATTGTGAAGAGGATATAAATGAAGTAACCGTTTGATAAGGAAGCATAACTTCGTTTTGAAACAAAAACACCAAGTAAAGAAAAAGTAATATGAAGACTGTAGCTCTTGTTTGCATCCTCGTCCTTCTTGCTGTCTGCAGCGAAGGACACAAACCTGGCGGTCACTATGAACATAAATATGGCAATCGATTTTTTTTACTACATTTTTTTTTTAAAAAAGCCCTGAAGAATTTACGTTCTTTTAATTGCGATCAGATATTTGCTTGATTGTTAAAATCTTTAAATGGAAATAATGGCGTCAAATGATACAAACCTTTGAGAAAATCGCCACAACTTAATCTCGGTTGTAATTTGGATAAAACAATTGGTCAGTGAAAAACGGAAGTTTCGATATAAAGTGATTATATTTGGGCTATTTTAGAAAAATGTAAAGGCTAATTTTAAGGATCAACATTATTCTGTGTAAGTAATTTTCTATATTTCGGAAAAAAGTATCTTATAATGCCTTAGAATTGGACTCATAATTCATTCCTTCAAATTCAGAACAGATAAATATGAAATGCAAATTAGTCCGCATTTCAAATACGTACAATATTCTGCAGCGTCTAAAACATTAAGATTTAACACTACTTTTTGCAAAGATAATGGCTAAAATAAAAAAAAAGAAAAGCTGGTCTCTTTAATGTAAAGACCATCTTCTCAATATACACAGTTGAAGAATTTATTATTCTCTCAAAGTTTCGATGAAAAGGAAAATAATATAAAAAAAACGGAAAATCTTTTTAAAATTTTGAAAGCTGTTTACCATCATTTTTCATTTGTTTAATTATATTTACTTTGTTTAAATCATCTTCTGGGCGGAGGTGGGGGTCAGCAAATTGTTAAATCGTTCGTGTCTTTCATTTATAAAAGTATGTTGAAGGAAAGAGAATGAAGTTCTGTTGCTTTTGCTGAAACTGTTTCTTCTTTTTGTGTGTCTCAAGAAATTCTTGTCGTCAATGTAGAACAGAGGAAAAGCCAGACACAATCCTGAAAAGACACCATTATGCAAGTCCCGTTATTTAACAATGCAAAGTGCTGTCTTGTTTTGTCGATTTCTTTTCTGACATTTTGGAAATTCTTAGAATGCCAAATATCTATCAGTCAATTAATTTGTATTTCTTAAATGAAATTTTCTATGAGATTGTGATTTCAATTTTGAAGACGAACGGGTTTTCACCGTTAATTTATTGGCGAAAATATTTGACGTCCATTTTCTTCCAAACACAATATATAACGAGGACAAGGTTTTAATATTCTATTTTTAGAGGAAATAGAAAAGAATTTTTTTTTTTTCAAACTCATCTTGATTTTTTTAAAAAATTTCTTAGTGACCTTAAACATTTTCTGTACTCTAAGGGCCAATGACTCGCGTTTATATATGGCATCATTTGAAAAATGTATGAATTAACATTTTTAAAAATTAATCTTATTCCATGTTAAGCTCTGGTTATTTTTTTTTTTTTTTTTTTTTTTTTTTTCAAAGAATTGATACTTTTACAAGATATTCGATAAAACAGTGGACAATTGTATGATATTTTTCTGATTGCAGAAACAACTTGTGGTCTTCTGAAATGCGTGAAAAGCGCTTGCCATGAGAAATGTTTAGATGGACAGGTACACGTTAGTGGAATGAAAGGATGCAAAAAGCATGAAATTTAGTGTTGATTACAAGTAAATTCATTTTCATACTTGACAGAAACACTTCCAAACAGTATTGTATCGGTGAGCCAATAATACTTAAGACTATGAGAATGAATCGTACAAATGTTGTTTGCGTTTGTTTTAAAGCAAATAATGAACTCTCTAATGTAAGGGAGACAATGCAATTGCCATTTCCACATGAAACATGCGTGAGAAAACTGACAGCTGCGGGTATATATTGTAAAAGGTTTTATTTCCTTTACAGTACTTGTGCAGCTGTGAAAACTGCAATTAAGACAAACAAATAACATGAGCACATGGAGGAGGAATGTACACAAGGATAGATAATTACAAAATCCGAAAAATAAGAAATTAAACAATGAAATTTACATTAAATAGTTATAACAAAAACAAGGGAACTTATAAAAAGGGTTTAAATCAGTAGGAATCGTTTGCGTCGCCAAAGCAATACATTTTTATAAATTAAGGAAGGGTAAAAAAGGCAATAAACTTTAGAATAATTAAATTCCATTAAGTATAAAATTTGTCTAGGGTTTGCTGGAAAGTGAAGGGAAAATGTTGATTACCTCGTTGGCACCTCGTGTGGTCTATGGCAATTGAGTTACTCCCTAACAGTACCGAAAACGAATGTGCTACCACTGGAGATAACAAATTTACGTCTGACCTCTTAGAAGGTCTCAATCCAAAAGGCTGTTAAGGGGGTTTGTATTTCTTAAACAGAGGCCAAAATCCTATATTTTAGAAAAGGTTGCCATAAAAACAGCTTATTTGTTATATTTTTACTTATTCTAACTTTTCTGTTTCATACTTTCTATTTAGACCTCATAATTGTTTTACATTATCCTAAAATATAAGGAACTATATTTTCTGGCTATATTGTCCCAAGGGGTGACAAGGCCGCCGGTCAAAAATACAGGGCTGGCTTCGGCGAGAAAAACCTGCTGTTTTTACATTTGTTTCGGTAGCAAATGGTGCCTGGCGGCAGCTACAGACAACCCTAATCTTTTCTCCTGTAGCCATTGCATTCACGTAACGCCTGCGTGCAATATGGTGACAACAATTTCAACATGCTATGAACCTGATGAAAAAACGCTTGTTCGTTGTTGTACCCTTAAATGTTTGAATGCATGACCTATACGCTTAAACATTTGAGTGCATGGGTTATACAACTTTCTTATAACGATGAAACCAGGTTACTGGTCTCATCGTTATAAGAAAGTTGGTGTTTGTCGTTATACTTTGCTAATATTGTTCTCTGAAAGACAGTTTCCATTGAATGTGAGACGACAGGGGTCAAGATGCACATTGAAGTATAGGGGCTGGTTAATGTTTCTTTTGTTCGGCCTTGTGTCTTAACCGAACTCCCTACAGCTTACAAGTTTTATGTTGAGTTATAATCATCAGAAGGGTTTTCATCAGAAGGTTAGTTGTCGGAAGAGTGGAATAATAAAATATACACTTTGAATGTACAATAGAAATTTATTAAAAGAAAGAGTAACAATTGGTAAGAGTTAATGTACAATTAGAAATATTAAGAAGTTAATGATAGAATTCGTATTCAATGATGAGGTTGAAGAATTAAGAGTTCATACAAAATGTTCGTAGCAGTAGTTGTGGAGAAGGAGAGAGAAAAAGAGGACAATGTCCGGGTCACTTGAAGTTGAGTTACATCTTTGATGTGTGTCAGCAACCTGCCTCCCCTGACTGCCCGTGACCGGTTAAAAAAAATAAATACGGCACCAAAAAAGAAAAAAAATTAATAAAATAAATGAATAAGGTCGAACATGTCTGGAGAGTTACGAAGAATTTTTTTTTTTTTTTCATATAGACAATGTTTTTCTTTTCACAGGAGCAGATAATACAGTTGTCAAAAATGATAATACAGTTGTCGGAATGCCGGTTACAACGGAGAGAGAAAGTTCGTTTAAAAATATCAGCTTTCAATCCTTAGATAAAAATATCTTTTCTAAGTTTCGTTAAAGTAAACAGAGCTCTTCAAATTTTCACTAAAGTCTTTTCACGTATTCATTAAATTTTCATTAGTCTTTTCATATATTCTCTATAATCAGGGCTGTCAGTTCTCCATGCAACTTCTAAAATAACAAAGTCCTTTCGGGTCCTTAAGAGAGTTTAATGGAGTTTACCAAAGTAGAGTCAACGAGGAATCAGAATTCTCGATTCTCCCGTGATTAAAAAAGAACCAATAAAGTTCTTTCAGAATTCATATCTGAGGCGCATTATTCAACATTAACTCTTTAAGTTAATCGGTGGCAGGCTTCATTCTTTAGCCATAAGTTCTATGGTAGGCGACCAGCCGTGGGTCATGACTCCCGAGTTGGGAACCCTTTTCCACAGTTGTTACATTTCGCTTGATAGCTACTCAGCCAACTTAAAACAACCTTTTTCTCGTCGAGTCTCTATTTTTATAACCCTGTTCAATCCTCTCGGGGGATCCAGCCGACTCGAAGCCTTCGGCCAATGAAATCATTTTCCGCCCACTCGATCTGCGGAAGGGGTTAGCTCGACGAATGAGATATCACCAGCTCACATCATTTCAATTTCCCACAAACTTCTGTTCTCAGGAAATATCTGTTGAGGGACTTTAACCCCGCCTGACATTTTATTATGACTGCGACCATTTTGTCAATTTTCCACCTAGCCCAAAATAATGCGTATCGTATATGAAAAAGAAAGAAAATTACATTTCTGTCTTTCCCCCAAATTGTCAGCTAATTTTTCTATTCCCCGGATTTTACAAGTACATGATAGTATTAAAATAGCTAATTTTTCTATTCCCGGACTTTTACAAGTATATGATAGTATTAAAAAAAATATATATATTTTTTTACATAAGCTCACATCGCGAATTACAATAAAGCACAACCAATAATACTACTAATATTAATTCCCCTCTCTCTCTCTCTCTCTCTCTCTCTCTCTCCGAGGTATTAAACCAACAAAAGAAAGTATCCCCGCGGGAGATAGTGTCACAGTCAGTTGCTTTCTGAATCTCTGAGGGCACACATCCGGTCCCTTGCTTTGCTCGGTATCACCACAACATAACAGACGAAGACCCCGATAATGTAACCTTCTCCCCAAATACAAATTTATCCGAAAGGTTCATGTAGAAAATTCAGTATTTTTTTCTAACGAATTAATCTGTCCTTTCTAAAAATGTCTTCGACATTCTTTCTCTTCTCGATTTTTCTCTTAATTTTTGCAGCTAATTCCGAAAATAGCCTGAGTCAAAAACTACAAATGCTTGTAAAATCACGTGATTATCAAATCTAATAAAATAAAATCCGTACAAAATTCAAGTAATCGTTTTGTTTTACTTATTTTTTTTATTCAGAATCATTTTAAACTTTGAATATCTCACTTCCAGAATACCGTCCAAATATACCAGGCCCATAAAATATTATTCCTGACGAATCAAGATAAATCTAGGCACCTCCACTCTATTTTTGATACCTAAGTTTTAAATTGAATTTTTAAAAGTATAAACATTTCTTGAAACTTTAATTTTAGCTTAATTGAAAGCTAAATGATTAATTTTACTATTTCTATTAAGCAAAATATTCTGGTCTATTTCAAACAAATTATATTCAGTGAAATCTCAAATTTTAAGATTTTTTAAATTTTCAATTTTTCGGCTAGTTTGGAGCGATCGACACATTTGTAAACAAAAGTTACTTCTCTGTTTTAAAAAATCTTGAGGTTGAGAGAAAGAAGGCAAAACAAATGAAGTTGTACTCAACGTGTCCATTTGTTCTCGGCGTGGAGTGAAAAGGAAGAAAAGAGAATTAGAAGAGGTCGAATGAAACTGTGACGTCCCTGCGTCCGGGTCGGCTTCTTGAATTTTCTTTCGTTACATTGCTACGAGGTTCCAGCTAACCGCTCCCATGTCGACTGCCTTTTAACAGGTTAGCGTCGTGGTTTAAATAGTTAAACTTCTCATGATTCCGGCTCCAGCGAAGCTTTTTACATCAGGGCGTGAAAATACGTCATATATGTATTTTCTGTTTTTAATCCAATCAGGGTTCAGAATTTGCTTTTCGCACTGACTTGTGAATTTTTCTTAGTTGGGTTTTTCCACAATGCTTTCAGGTCTTAATTTCTTATTCCTGCACATTTCCGAGATATTTAAATATTTATAGTTATTCGATTTGTAATTGGAAATTTAGGTTCAATAGCAATTTTCTCGAATAATACAGTGCGATAATTTAGGGAATATTTTCTCAACAATTCGATCTGATTTGACTACATACTTCTGCTGTTTTATTTTTTTTTTGAAATTTCAAATTAGTCATTCCGTATCACATCAATATATGTTGCTTATTTTCGAATCATTTTATGTCATCGTAACATCAATTCATGACATTTTAAACAAAGTTATTTTAAGTCACTTTTTCATATAAAAACATTTGTGCAATGAAAGTGTAAACAAAACCAAAATAAAATTATCTCCCCCCCCCACCGAATCTGTCTACAACCACAAATTAACAACATAGAACACAAATTCTGATTTTTCTCATCATAGTTATGTAAATAATAACCAGCATTCAAAGAGCTTTCTAAAAATATAGGACCTTGAGGGACACCCACGTTGGTATGATAGGATCTGGAAACACGTCCATTCACTACGAGCCTCATGACGCTATTTGATAAGAACGACTGGATTAAATCAAAGAAGCATCCAGTTATATCGTAGCTTTGGAGATATCCAGGGCAGCAGAGAGGTACGTTAACAGAAACCACGGGGATAGAGCTGCGTGGCATGGCAGGAGTCGAGGATAGAAGTGAAACAGATCTACCAGTGAGTTGAGTCCATTAGAGTTATGGACTAACATAGTTAGGAAGACAATCAAAACGCGGAAAAGGCTTAATCGTATGATTTGTGCCTAAAATATAATTCTTGATTTTTAGACGTGTAACTATGGTGAATGAGCAAAATTGAATATTCAGTGGTAAGCGATATTTCCCAACCACAAGAAGGAAAAACAGAACTTGATTCTCCCATCGTTTTCTATGTGTCTATTGACTTTTCACTTCTTTCAAATCGCTTGGTGTGTTCCGATTTACGTTAAAACGAGGCTAGTGTAGGAACCTGAATGAATTAACTGTCGGTGAAGTTCAAGTCGAGATTTGCTTAGGATGGCAAAGTTTTTTTCCTTTTTATTCTCTTTCTGCCTAAGCAAACTCCGATCCTTAGTGAGTATTTACGCTGATGATTCAACAGTCGAACAGCTCATCTCTCATGTTTCATTCCTTTGTAACGCGAAATTGTCGTTGGAATGGTTGTGGGTAGCAGGGAGAAATCATTTCTTTTGTTTTTTAAAGTTCCATTAGATTTCCGACAATGTCACTGAATTTTTCTCTCCTCTTTTTCCATTTTGTTACGTCTTTAACCCCTTTTCTCTTGACGTCTTTACTTAATTGTAACTAAACTATAATTAAACTAATTTTTAAAAAGTAAATTTCGCTGAAATATGTGGGAAATTGTTTAATTTATTTTCGAGTGAAGACTTAAACTAAAATAAGGACTTCAAAGCAAAATGGTCACGATATATAGCAAAAAGCAAGAATCATTTTACAATTAACGACAGGAGGATATGGAATTTCTGTGAATGTGGCCGTGTCACTCAGATAATAAAAGGTTTATAAAGAATCAAGAAAAAAGTCATTGCAGTAAAATATGTGTTAATTTTTCATTAAATACTTATTCGGAGATTTTTTTTATATTTATTTATTTATTTACTTATTTTTTTACAATTTATCTACCCTTTTCAGGTTATTTAAAACCAGAAAAAATTTCAATAATAGTGGCTTTAGTGGTACAAGTCTTACTAATTAATCCATAGCTGGGAGGAAGAAGAATTGGATTCATAATTTTTCCAAGGGTATTTACGTATAAGTCAATGTAACTAACTGGACTGGAATTCGAACTCTGATACCTTACTAGCAATTCCGTGCGATTATCCATTGCGCTACAACCAAGGTTACATTTATAATAATTACATCAACGATAGAATTATGCCCATAAAGGGGGAATATCTTCATTTCTTTCATAAATTTTAGGTAAATGATTATTTTGAATAATTAATTTCTTTTAATTATTTTCTTGTGTATTTTATGCCATAAAAATAGTTCACCCAATATGATTTAAAAAGTGTTTAAAAAATAAGATGGGGGACAATGACATTAAGTAAATTCATAAAAGAATTTATTAGCTACTTTTACATAATTAGAACTAATGGACACGGTCTCCAATCGTCCTGCAGAAATTTAATGTCATTTTCGTACAATTTCGTGTTTTTTATCAGAAAAAGGTTGTTAGGTATTTTGCGACATTTTAAATAATTCTGTAAAGACCGAAATAAATAAAAATTCGAAGAAGGCAAGTCAAGATAATCCGGTGAGCAACACGCTCATTTCAACAATAAGTTTCTGAAAGGTCAGTTTTGTAACATACGGTCATGCATTATTTTTTTTTTTTTAATTTTGAAATTATTTTTTTTGAATAGGCGCATTGGAGATTAGTGATTGGGTAGCAAAACTTCTTTGCAGTTATATCTGATCGGCTGGAAGAAGATCAAAATGAATTCTTTCTGTATTCCCACGAAACGAGCGGCAATATTTGAATTAGGTGCAAACACGCTTTTTAGCTACGACGTTCTGCACATTCATAAACTGGGTCCTAACTTCGTTTGTTAACATATTATAAACGATCCATTTTAAATTCTATATCCATTCTGTCGAAGAACGGTTACTTTCCGTTGTGTAACAGCGAAAAAATGGCTGCAGAAATACGGCTGAGCTTTTTCTGTTTCGTCAGAAAAAAAAATGTCACGTGACGTGTTAAGAAAAGAACCTAAGTCTCTTCAAATAACGAAAGGCTGTTACAATATCTATTTTCAAACTCTAAGCAATCATTTCCATCCACATTTTCTAATTATTCTCTTCGCGAGCAGCAAAGCGTCTTCTTCAAAGGGTAATCGGAGGGTGATTGATCGTTTAGGTTAAAATCCCCACCTAAATGACAAAATCTTGCCAAACTTCTTTTTGGCCAACTGAAGAGCTGGTGCACTACGAAGCGTATTCCATTTCGGAATTCATAGAGCATCATATGGTGAAAATGTTATTTTTCATCTTCCATCTTTAAGGCGTTCATTTTCGGGAGAAAGACGTCAGAATTCAACAAGGTCTGAATCGAAACTAAACGATGAAAGTTTCAACCAAAAAAAAAAAATGGCCAGTGTCAAGTTGGGTCATTCTATATTAATGAAAATTGGCCACGGACATTTTTGCGGGACACATGTGTTTGATTAAAGGTATGCTAGCAGAACAAAGAAGAAACGACGGAAGTTTAAGAAATATACAATTGTATTAATATAAAAATACAACAAATGGTAAATTGGTGTAAATGTATGGTAGGAGAGGATAGGTGAGTTGTGACTTACTCCAGCAACGGCATTTGGCGGGTAGTCTTTAGAGACAGGAGTTCGCGATCCGACGAGCGTTGTGAAGCCTGGCTGTTGTGCTGACTGCCGAAGATGTCCCTTTGATAGGTTTTATGTATTATTCTTAGGTTCAGATCGGTTTCAATTTTTATTTTGTTTCTTTAGGCAGGAGTGGTTGCTAGTGGGTGGAAATTTTTATTTGTATTTTTTTTTTCAAGTGTGTAAGTAAAACGGAAGTTATGTGCTGAGCCGATGCTCAGTTGACGGAATTTTCAGTTTAGTTTTGGGCTTCGACGTGTTCACATCTGGCCAGTGACGGGGCACCTCGAGGTGGTGTAATGGTTAGCTTGTCTCGCTCGAACCATTTCAATTGAGTAGTGAGTTCGATCCTCACTGGGTGTCCTATACTTTCGACCTTGTGCAACATCTAAGCTGCACTTAAAAAAATCACCATCTGGGCAGTGGTGAAAAATTGTGTAACATGAATCAGAAAATCCAGTTTTAGGAAGATTATAATATCTGGTTACGATAGAATTACTATTAGTCTTATTTGGAGATTTTTATTTGTTCATCGATGGTATACCAAAGTAAACAGTTATTTATAAGAGGTTCTTTAACGATATCTAATGTTTCAAAAGTAATAGAGGAGACGATGGCATTAAAATAAGTAGATTTATAAAACCTTTATAGATTTCATTTCTGGCTAGGCATATATACTTAAGCCTAGGAAGCAGTTTAAAGATAATAGCAATGCATTGACATGAATGGGCAACATTGGGAAAAACTGACTTTCAGTGGATATATTTTATAAGCACCTTTGAAGATAAATGCCTCAGGCATGCTCAGATCAAATGTGATATCCGAACAGTTAATGTAAACAACCTGAAAGGTCTTTATAACTGTCATATGCAATTCCTCGTCGACATTCATAATTATGATTATACGCCGATTTGGGATATTTACATTCCACACATCATTGGATGGATACGAGTTATCCCTCTTAGATCGTATAGAATGGATAATAAAATAAAAATAAAAAGATAAGGTTATTTATTTCGGTCAGCATGATCGAATATAATCTTTTCCAGGTCACTTCTTTTATGAACGCATGAACTGACCAACAATCCAAGGGATGAACACAAGGCGAAATGGTTGTGATATAAATTTTAATGCAATGATCGAATATTAAAATAATAAAAAAAATCTGAGTGGGAATGTCCAATGAACAAACAACTGGGATTAAATCTCAAAACCTCTGTTGGGATATCAAAACATAATACAAAAAAATGGGATAGGATATACACAATATTATTGAGCATGTGATAAGATGTTTGTAATAAGATGTTTGTAATAACGTATTGTTGGTGGATGTATGCATTTAATTATAACACGGGGCCAAAAGTATAATAACTTTATCCATTCGGTTCTCTTTTTCTCTTTCTTTATTTCTCTCTCTCTCTCTCTCTCTCTCTCTCTCTCTCTCTCTCTCTCTCTCTCTCTCTTCTTTTTTTTTTTTTTTTTAAATATACTTGGATTCGAATGCTGCCTGGCCGTAGCAAACTTCTCTGCAATTTTCTTCACTTTCGTTTTTTCAACTGAACGTAATATACTTAGCATATTCTGCAATCTCTCATCTAAATCTTTTTGTTAATTTAACGACTAAAGCACATACTCTTATAATTTTTATCCGGAGTTGCTACGACTGACTTGGTTGGGTTACATCATTATAAAAATGAGCCTCCTCATTTGATTAGTCTGTCTGAGCTTCAGCTTTGAAATATCGTGACCTGATCAGTCGAAATCTAGCCCGCAACTAACTTTCTTTCTGATTACTTCCTAATTCTCATTTCAGGCGTGAATTTTGGTGACTGCTGATTCTTGACCTTTCATGTCTGGCTTTTGTCTAGACAGTTTTTGCTAGGTGGATATTTGGGTCAGTTTAACCTCTGCCCTGCTACTCCTAAACTGATTATATGCTCACACGTGACTCTCTCTCTGTTGTTTAGCGGAGTCTAAGCTTAGTATGTGTGTGGGTGTGCTGATCTGCATTCGTAACAATAACGACCAGAAGAAAGCCAACTCTGTCAACCTAGCTCATCGTCTTGCCGACAATGACTGTGTATTCAGTAAGTTTTGCTTTTCATCATCAGGAAGCCATTACAAGTGATACGAGGGGCGCGGAAGCGACTCTCATCGAAGTAACATGTGACAATCACCATATAAGTCGATCAGGTTAGAATGATGATAGATTTACACAACGATGGCCAAAGAAAGTCGGTTCTCTGTAGGGCCAGAAGTTTTTCCCGTTTGAAACAATACTGCAATATATACATCTATCATCCGCCCGTGCATTGAATACTACTCAGATACAATCACTTTCTCACCGGCGCAATGTGGCTTCCCTGTGTTTCTTCTACAAATACTTTCACAGCTTCTGCTCCGATGAACTTAGCTCATTGGTGCCCCCTATGCATGAATTTGCTCGAGCCACAAAATTAGCAACTAGGTCCCACCCTTTTACTGTGAAACCAATAAAATGTAAACGCAAATTCTACTCCATCAGCTTCTTTTCTCGCACTTCCTGCCTGTGGAATTCCCTTCCCCGACAACTACAATCTTCAAGAATTTAAATGTAAATTCAATAGTCATCTCCTATCTCACTAACCTGCATCCTCTCTCTCTCTTATGCTCCTTTCTCCGTCCACTCCACTCTCATCAGTATTCTCATCCTTCTTTTACCCACTTCCTGACACCCCTATAACCTGTCACTCTTTCTTATAACATTCCTCCTATGTAACCCACTGCAAAGCAGTGACAATGAATGCCTTGCTTGGGGCGATATGATTACGAAAAAACAGTCTATACTATTATAATGTGAGTATAAAGTGGGGGATCAATTCTACATTACAATGAGTAAATAAACTGATTCCTCACTTTATGACCACAGTCATTCTTCACTTACCCACTTCCTGACACCCCCTATAACCTGTCACTCTTATAACTTTCCTCCTATGTAACCCTGCAAAGCAGTGGCAGGAAAATGCCTTGCTTGGGGCAATATGACTATAAAAATTAAACCGACAACTCTGGATTCCAGATGCAGAATCAATATGAACTTTTTCAATCGTAACATTTCACATATGGACAAAGGTAAAAGTCGACTCGTACAAGGTTCTTCGTCGCTCTCTTAACTATGCGTCTGTTGCCTCTTTTACCTCATCATCATTGGAGAGCTACTGTCTTCGGGGTGCATCTTCCATGAGCAAAAAAACGGATGACATGGTCAGTGTCATGACGCCAGAATTGCTTGGGTAGAAACCATCCCCTCCCTTTCACGGAGTCTTTAGACCATTCGGTTTGCACTAATATCGAAATAATCGAAAGATTCCCCTCCACTAAAAGTGCTCTGCTGAGTTTTGCTAAAATTATTCTCCTGTAAGCTTTAGCTACGTTATCGGTGAGTTTGGCCTGATCTTCATTCACAACAGCTTACCTGTCACTATAATTAATTTCTCGTTTCCCTCTTAACATTAATTATTCTGACCTATGACTTCCCTTTTCTTACAGCAATTACACTCAACCCATAAACATTCGTTAACGTGTGTGAATCTTATTTAAAAAATAAAAAAGAAAAAAGAAAGAAAAGGATTTTTGGAACTGCAAGAATATTCCGTAAGCCAAATATTCGGAAAGAAAATTATGACGAAGAAAGTTGAAAAAACACATCACATATTTATGTGGTATTATAAATCGTAAATAATTAACAATGATGACCCGATTAATAAATTAGGAGCATTACTTTTTGACCGACGCTTGTATTTGTATAGATGAAGAAATAAAATAAATACGTATGAAAATGTTTATACAAAGATTTCTTTAATTTCATTAAAAATATAAACAGCATTTAAAATGGTTTCGCAAACCAATTCAAAGTTTAAAATGACCACGGAAAACATAAATAAATAAATAAATAGAAAGCAAACAGATTTGAATTGTTTACAGATTTTATTTTAACAGTTTTGACAATCACGTGATTTTACAAGCATTTGTAGTTTTTGACTCAGAATTCGGAATTAGCTGCAAAAATAAAAAATGAATAAATCGATAAGAAAAAGAACGCGGAAAACATTTTGAAAAAAAGACATAAATTCGCTAAGCATAACGATGTGACTTTATTTTTAGATGGTTGGTATTCATTTTTTTAATTACTTTTAAAGATAAGAGATTTCTCTAAAATGGGAGAATAAAATTATTTTGAAAAAGTAACCGAAATTATAAAAAGGTAAAATAGAATTGTCTGGAAGAGAAACTGAATTGATTGAACCCAAGTAAAACGATTCTAATCAAAATATTGTCATTCTGTTCTGACAAAGTGTGATCCTAGGTCAAAATTGAACTGTGAGAATTTCCTATCTCGAGCTGCCGGATGTTGGAAACGGACAGGCTATTGTTAACAGAGAGTGAGTGCACTCCTCCTCATTAGAGAAGGTTTCAGAGACTCGGTTAAAATGGACAACTGTTGTTTTCATTTCGGGCTGGTAAAAGTTATACAGTGAGAATTGAACCCCCTCCTCGTAACTACCCTTTACTACTCCGGTTTTTGTGCTTCTTTAATAAAACCAGGGTGTAGGACGAAATCAGTTAGTCGAGGGCGTGCTGCTAAAAGAGATTAGTCGGGGCTAGTGATTTGAAGAAGGTCGTTTGAATGATATGGTCAGATCGACGTGCTGCTAAAAGAGATTAGTCGGGGCTAGTGATTTGAAGAAGGTCGTTTGAATGATATGGTCAGATCGACGTGCTGCTAAAAGAGATTAGTCGGGGCTAGTGATTTGAAGAAGGTCGTTTGAATGATATGGTCAGATCGACGTGCTGCTAAAAGAGATTAGTCGGGGCTAGTGATTTGAAGAAGGTCGTTTGAATGATATGGTCAGATCGACGTGCTGCTAAAAGAGATTAGTCGGGGCTAGTGATTTGAAGAAGGTCGTTTGAATGATATGGTCAGATCGACGTGCTGCTAAAAGAGATTAGTCGGGGCTAGTGATTTGAAGAAGGTCGTTTGAATGATATGGTCAGATCGACGTGCTGCTAAAAGAGATTAGTCGGGGCTAGTGATTTGAAGAAGGTCGTTTGAATGATATGGTCAGATCGACGTGCTGCTAAAAGAGATTAGTCGGGGCTAGTGATTTGAAGAAGGTCGTTTGAATGATATGGTCAGATCGACGTGCTGCTAAAAGAGATTAGTCGGGGCTAGTGATTTGAAGAAGGTCGTTTGAATGATATGGTCAGATCGACGTGCTGCTAAAAGAGATTAGTCGGGGCTAGTGATTTGAAGAAGGTCGTTTGAATGATATGGTCAGATCGACGTGCTGCTAAAAGATTAGTCGGGGCTAGTGATTTGAAGAAGGTCGTTTGAATGATATGGTCAGATCGACGTGCTGCTAAAAGAGATTAGTCGGGACTAGTGATTTGAAGAAGGTCGTTTGAATGATATGGTCAGATCGACGTGCTGCTAAAAGAGATTAGTCGGGACTAGTGATTTGAAGAAGGTCGTTTGAATGATATGGTCAGATCGACGTGCTGCTAAAAGACAACTGAGTAAATTCCGACTCGGAGAAAATTGTTAATGAAGTATTTTTAAGATACCAGCCCCACTGTTGAGTGTCACCAGCTTTGACTTGTATATAAAAACACCCTCCGCAGATTATAAGTAGTGTTACTTCTGGTGCCTGTGGCTTTGCAGTGGTTGACTGATTATACTCGGCCCCACGCGTATGAGGACTAATCTGGCCAGGAGATGACGGGCAATCCTACTTTGGCTGGTCAGAGATCAAAACAAGCACAATGGTTAAGGAGCGGAAAGGATTAGTCGAGCCACACCCTGGCATCGGGTTATAACGAGAAAAGAATACGAAATCTTTTTATTTGAACCTTTTCGATATTGACGCTTGTAATCTTAACGAAGTCTTCCCGAGAACAACATTAGTAGTACAGTATAACGCCAAGCACCAACTTTCTTATAACGATTAAACTATAGTGTATTATCCGTTCTAGTGAGGCGTAGTTGTGTGTTGAAACAGATTAACTGAATTTGGCCTCGTTAGTAGATAGCCCACTATAAGTGGGGTATAAACAAGAAAATCAATTTGAGTATAGAAACGATATTTATATATACACAGATATCAATTAAGTTTTTTTTTTTTTTTACAAATAAAGTAATGTCTTTAGGATGGGTTCAAGGGACGTTAAAATGTTCATAGCAGTAAATGCCGAAAAGAGTTTGCGCGTATGTATGTGTGAGCGTTTGTCAGTTAGGAATGTCTTTGATGTCTCCGCTCCGTTGATCGGGTAAGTGACTCGGGGGACAGCGAAGAAGGTGAGAGAGAAAGGATAGGCGAGCATAGTATGATCGCGTGACGAGATCAAGGGACGTGCTAATTATGCTCGTACTTTCTCAACTGGCGATGTTTTCTGTGTCGGCTTTTTATTTCGTCTTTGTGGGTCTCAACAGGTCATTTGGGAATTCACACCCGTATTTAATTCTGGGATTCCCACTGGACGATAAACAAAATTCGCGTAGGCTCGCGAAAAGGAATTTGATATTTATTAATTTTTGGTTTTCTGCCGGAACATTTGCGTGGAGCCGGGTGCACAAAGACCAGTTTTGATCATTTGCTTTCTGGACCTCCGAAGGCAAACATCCAGTCCCTAGTATCACTACAAGACCAGTTGTAATAAGGTTAGGCATTAATTATGTAAGCATAACAATCAAGTTCGTTTTTATCAAGTTCACATGTTGAAATTGTTGTCACCGTATCGCACGCAGGCGTTACGGGAATAAAATGGTTACAGAGGAAACGATTGAAGTTGTTTCCCTTACATAAACGAACGCTAGCAAAATTTCTGCGATATATAAGATATCGTCGTCTTCAGTATCATTGCCTGACTGCTGCAGTATTGTTAACCAAGATCGTAAAAACTAAGATGTGTCATATTTTATAAATCATAAAGGTTAAAATCAAGATTACACATTTGTGGCAGACATGAGATACAACCTGGGACTAGCACAACTGTTTGCGACTTGCCTTGTCCCAGCCAAATGAGACCCCGTATATGCTTAGCGTGTAAAGCTACTGCAGCTAAAATGAAGTTAAAAGAAAAAGCGCTTACCGCTCCGACGTAATCCGTCCTCGGCCAGATAATGTAAAAGAATGAGGGGGGGGGGTGCTTGCGTTGCATTTTTATACACTAAAAATGTGCAATGCATTATGAGATAACAGGAAAACGCAAATGGATTATGGGTACATGGACAGATATAAAAGCAACGAATTTTTCCTACTGAGGGGGAAAAAAAACAAAAACAACCACAGAACGTTCACAGTTGCTGGCTGAAACGTCTGTCAGTGAGATTTTGAGACATCGCTCAAGAAGGAAAGACTTGCTTGGAATATCAGCTGAGAGAGTCACAATTCAGTTGCTGTTTTAAGTTTATTTTGCCACAAAAATACTAGACACATTTTAAGGATTATTTAGAAAGTTGAAAGAATCTAATAAAATATGAATGCATATTTTGGGGGTCAAGTTCTGTTCATATCTTTGGGGGTCAAGTTCTGTTCATACGATATCCAGAATTTAAATTTGGAATATAATACGAAAGAAATTCAACAGCGAAATCACATAATTGAGTTTGACGATCTTGTTCTGTAGATTTATTTCGGCCAAGTATGAAAATGATCTTACTTGTATTTAACACAACAGACTTCATGCTTTTCGCAGCCCTTCATGCCATGAACGGGTACCTCTCCTTTTGGACATTCCTTATGGCAAGCGCTCTTCACGTATTTCAGGAGACCACAAGTTGTTTCTGCAATCAGAAAAATATCATCTCGTTGTCCATTGTTTTATCGAATATTTTGTAAAAGTATAAAATCTTTGCGAAAATTACCTTCTCCAAAAAGAACTAAACAGTGCTTGGCATAAAATAAAATTAATTTTTTAAATCTTAATTCTCATTTTTTTTAATAATGCCATATATAAACGTGAGCCATTTGCACTTAGTGATATTTAACATTTTCTGTACTCTAAGAACATTTTTACAAAATCAAGATGAGTTTGAAAAATAATAGAATGAAAATCTCTTTTCTATTTCCCTTTAAAATAAATAATTGAAACCATGTCCTTGTTCTATAGTTTGTTTGAAAGAAAATGGACGTTGAATTTTTTCAGCAATAAATTAACGGCGAAAACACATCTGTACTCATAATTTCTTTTTTGGCGAAACCTGTGGAAAAGGAAATCGCAAGTTAAAATCAATCTGATAAAGTTAAATTGTATAAAATACAAACGAAATGGTCGATAAATATTTGACGTGTCTAAATATTAATTTCCGATAATTTTCTCTTGATGAAGGTTTTTGTCAGAAATGTAAAGCAAGAAATCGGCAAGAAAGTACTTTGCATTGTTAAATAATGGGACTTGCATAATGGTGTCTTTTCAGGATTGTGTCTGGCTTTCTTATTTCCTCTGTTCTACATTGACGACAAGAATTTCTTGAGACACAAAAAGAAGAAACAGTTTCAGCAAAAGCAACAGAACTTCATTCTCTTTCCTTCAACATACTTCTATAAATGAAAGACACGAACCATTAAACAATTTCTTGTTGCTGATCCCCACCTCCGCCCAGAGGACGATTTAAACACAGTAAATATAGATAAACAAATGAAAAATGGCGGTAAATAGCTTTCAACATTTTAAAGAGATTTTCCGTTTTTTTATATTATTTTCCTTTTCATCGAAAATGTGAGAGAATAATAAATTCTTCAACTGTGTATATTGAGAAGATGGTCTTTACATTAAAGAGACCAGCTTGTCTTCTTTTTTTATTTTAGCCATTATCTTTGCAAAAAGTAGTGTTAAATCTTAAGGTATAACCTTCAGACGCTGCCGAATATTGTACGTATTTGAAATGCAGATTAATTTGCATTTCATATTTATCTGTTCTGAATTTGAAGGAATGAATTCTGAGTCCAATTCTAAGGCATTATAAGATACTTTTTTTTTCAAATACAGAAAATTACTTACACAGAATAATGTTGATCCTTAAAATTAGCATTTATATTTTTCTAAAATAGCCCAAATATAACTGAACCACTTTATATCGAAACTTCCTTTTTTCACTGACCAATTGTCTTGTCTAAAGTACACTTGGGATGATGTGGCTATTTTCTCAAAGGTTTGTATCATTTGACGCCATTATTTCCATTTAAAGATTTTAACAATCAAGCAAATATCTGAACGCAATTAAAGGAACGTAAATTCATCAGAGCTATTTAAGAAAAAAAAATGTCGTAAAAAAAATCGATTACCATATTTATGTTCATAGTTGCCGTCAGGTTTGTGTCCTTCGCTGCAGACAGCAAGAAGGACGAGGATGCAAACAAGTGCTACAGTCTTCATATTGCTTTTTCTTTACTTGGTGTTTTTGTTTCAAAACGAAGTTATGCTTCCTTATCAAACGGTTACTTCATTTATATCCTCTTCACAAGACTGACGTCACCTCATTTCGACCAATCACATGGGTCCAAAAAAATAAGTTATAAATCATGTGAACATTATCAGCTTCGACTATTATATTAAGGAAAAAGCTTTTGAGGCTGTCACGTTTTTAATTAAGTTCGTTTATGACTTGTAGAAAAAATAAATATTTGAAAAAAGTATCTTCCGTTTGATTCATTTTGTTCAGATCGATCTGAATTTTTTCATTAATCTACAGCGTATTATTCCAAGTTATCGGGTTTCAATCTGTTTTCTTACGAAAAAAAAAAACCCATCAAATTGCATCCCATTTTCAGACACTTTTACTTTTAACGTAAAAATATTTAAAATTCACGATCCACAGCAGATGATATGTTTTCTGGCTCCTTTGAATTCGTACCAAATCTAACTTTCTACAGTCGTGGATGCCGTGTAGATGATGGAGGCGGCCAGAGGATGGGTCTGCTCCAGAAATCAATATTGCGAGTGCATCCAATCAAAGAGTGAAATAAGAATTTGTCTTTTAATTAGTTTGAATGAAGTATTTATTTCATGTTTCTTGTATTTTTCATTTTTTATTTTTTATTTTTTACTTTTTTTTTATTTATTTATTTATTTTTTTTTTACACATATTTAAAAAATGTCTTCCTTTCGTAGTAGGTCTTATTGACCCTTGACATCGCCAAACTTGCGTGGATAGAGGCCTTTTCTAAAATGTGCTTGAAATTGCGAAAAACTGTAAATACGCGTAATCAAAATTTAGAACGTCATCTTAATGCGATTAAAAAAAAAAAAGAATATTTTGAAATCGGGATCAAAGGTCATGGTTAAACTTTGACTAATGGTTGAATCCTTTCCACGGTTTTCGTATACGCATCAATTCAACGCACAGTCTTTCTTAAATAGTTGCCATGGCAACAAAATAGATACGCTTCTGTTGCAAACAACGATGACGACACATATACACGTAAAAAAGTATTACTCTTGTCTAGTTACGTCTACTAATTCGCCGAACCAAACAACGTAATATAAAGAAAAAATGGCCCCATACTAAATAAAATATTTCTGTCAAAACGTTTCCCCAGTTATTAAGAGGAAAGAGCAAAGTATTTTTAAACTACTTTAAAAAATCCTTAAATCTTTTCTAACACGTTCGAAATTTTGGTAAATTAACTTTTGCTTTTCGTCAGATGGTAATCAAATCATTATCAGATATTGGATAATGAAATATTACATAACTCAGTTTTTTCCGGTAAAAAACATAAATTTGGAAATTCTTGCAAAAATCAAATAATTATTAAGAACGTATTTACAAATAAATGAACTTATTTTTGAAATCATTATTTTCAGAAATCATTGTAAAAAAATAACTTTTTTACATGTTACCCCTTGCCTCTGAGTAAATTCATGAAATTTAAATTTTGTATCGAAATTCTATTTTCATAGTTAAATGCAAGAGAACTATGACATAAAATATAATTACAAAAAAAAAACAATTCTTGTTAAAATATATATATATATATATATATATATATATATAATTTTAACAAGAATTGTTTTTTTTTTTTTGTAATTATATTTCATATATCATTTTTTAATTCTACAAAACCTTGTTGCGGTTAGGTCATAAAGTAAAGTTTATATTTACTAACCGAAAATAGAAAAGTTTAATACCAATCATTGAACCAATAGATTTTTTTAATATTTTGTTTTTTGTGTGTGTTTGAAGTTTTTCCTTTTTTTTTTTTTTGAGTATGGTATTTTCTGTGTTATACTGAAATGTCAAGTGTTTCACGGTTTCTTCCCCTTAAAGGAAAAAATTTGGAAAATTATGTAAATTCTAGTCAACCATCACACATCAATCACTTAGGTAAATGTCAGATAGATCAACACTCCGTGATTAAGAATTACTTTTAATCCAAATTTAATACTATAGATAAGTAATACTTGTGTAAATCAGATTAATTTAACTTTACATTTGCTAATTATTTTTAAATAACGTGTTAGTCATGTATATTTTATTTTTCCAAGACTTTTAAAATCGAGAATTAACTTTGGTTTACAAATGTGTCAATCGGTCAAAAATAGCTGAGAAAGGGGAAAAAATAATTGAAAAATTTCAGTTTCCAATCAATATAATTTTTGTTTGAAATAAGCCACTGGGAATATGTTTACGGGAAATAGTAAATTTAATCAGTGAGATTTCAATTAAAGCTAAAATAAAATTTCCGTGAAAACTTTTATTTGACACATTTTTTTACTTTTTGAAGAAAATGTGAAAGACAAGATCTTTTTAATGTAACAAAAATACCATACTTAATGAAAACAAATTCTAATACGCAAAAAAAAAAAATTATTTTAAAAATCTAAAATAATTTTTGGAACTTCATAAATTATTATAACTAAAAAAAAAATAAGAAAAGTTTTGTAAAACTTCATTTATCGAAATTTTTCCAGATTTTTGTTTTTATATATACAGTATTGTGCAAAAGTATTAGGACAAGAACTATTTTATCTTTTATGAGGCATATAAACAGAAAATAAACAATTTAATTAAAATAATTTTATTTGATTTACTCAACAAATGCTTTAAGTTAAAAAATACTTGTTACAAATTAAGTTTAATATGTAGTATAATAGACTTTTGCTTTGAACACAGTCTTCATTCTGTCAGGCATCACAAGCTTATTCAGTACATCTAATGGTATCCCTGCCAAGCAGTTTGTATTTGTTCTCAAAGTGTCTTGTAAATTAGATTTATCAATTTTTTTTTATCTAAAATAGCCCATAGACGTTGAACAGGATTGAGATCAAGGCTTTGTGGGGGCCAACTCAAATTCCGAAGCTTTCCTTCCTCTTCCTTACTAGTTAAGCAATCAACATTTATTAGCAATTTACTTGGCTTTTCACCCTCCATGTGAATTTCAGTGAGGTTTTTAGGAAAATCACCCCCTGTCCGATAGTGTGCAAAAGTGGTAGGACACGGGTGATTTTAAGCATTACTTTGATGCCTCATAAAAGATAAAATTGTTCTTGTCCTAATACTTGTGCACAGTACTGTGTGTATATATATATATATATATATATATATATGTAGTTAAACAATGTTTTATTGTTATTAGATTTTTTATTTTACTATTCGGAGGAAATGTTTAAGGAAAAGGGCCAACTATTTGAAAAGATAACAGATGAGTTTTATTCTCCAATAAGTTTTGCGTTTAACTAATAAAACAATTTTTTTCTTCATCCTATGCTGTTATTTCGGCGAATTAATGGACGAACTTGGTTAAATCAATCTTACAAGAAAAATTACAGTTGTATCCTATTGATAACCCTATAATCGCTTTCAATACAAATCCACAAAAATGAATCCATTCATCACTGGGGATCTAATCTCCAAATACTACATTCTTTGGTCCCATATGGTCAGTGAGGCGGCATTCTATGCTGACTTCAAATATATTTCCAGAAGTCTTATAGCTACAAGTTGTTCACCAGCAAAATTGAAAGCTGACTTTTCTCTGAAGTTTTTAATTACAATGATTAACATTTTGGGGAAATGTTAGATTCGTTGATATAAGATTGAACTCACTTTCTACAATTGTTATCAATCAGTTGGCTTCTCTCTCTCACACACACACACACACACACACACACACACACACACACACACATACACACATATATATATATATATATATATATATATATATATGTAAACATGTTACGGAAACTAACGAAATTTAACGAAACCTGGTTATAAGCAACCGACAATTTGTAATTAATTATTTTGAACATTATTTTTACCGATACTCGTATTTAAGTAGATATTCTGTTTTCAATTAAACAGTATTTTATATTTATATCTACCGGCCTGATTATTTCAATTAATTAAGATTTTGTTTAATTAAAAACAGAATATCTACTTAAATACGAGTATCGGTAAAAATAATGTTCAAAATAATTCATTACATTATATATATATATATATATATATATATATATATATATATATATATTAGGTGCCTTCACTAATTCGCTGAAAGACAATGCAATACGAGGAATAAAAGGCCCCAAACTTAATAAATACGGGATTAGAAAAACCTTTTGCTCTTCTCTGACGACGATCCCCTTTTTTTCTCGAAGCAAATTGATTTCAACCTCCTTCTTGAGAGGTTTCTTCATTAACTGATCTCCATAGTTCTATAAAGAACGAATAGGAAACGTTTATCAATCCAAGATTTTTCATCAAAGAATGAGATATGGAGAAAAAGAAGAAAGAAATATATGATAAGATAAAGAACAAATAGGAAACGTTTATCAATCTAACATGTTTCACTTTTATTAAAGCTTCAGAGAATGAGAAAAGAAAGAAATGCTGGGATTTTTGTGTTTCTTGATTTTCACTGGTGAATCAGGTTTCACGTGAATTTGATTTGTTAAACAAACGTTAGAATAAATTGTGACGTTCAGAATTCAAGGAGAGACGACGCATCTATTTGAAGTTTCAAGAAATCAAGGGATTCCAAGCCAAACTGAAAAGCCGTGAATATGGCTTTGTGTATGAAAGCGTATAATAATTCTAGTTTGTCTATGTGAGATTCCGATGATAATTTATATTCGCAATTGTGTGCATCGAGTAGACATATTTTTTGGTTTTTCGCATGTGGATTTGGTAACGATATTACGTCGTCATCATTTTAGATTCTTGAAGAATGGAATCAATAAAAGGTTGGTAAAAACAATATTTTTGAGGTGTATTTATATATGGTCAAATATTCTTTAATAAATCCTGGAAAAACTTTCGACGTAAAGAATTTTCTTTCATAATTAGGATTGCATTTGTAAAAATTAAATTTATGGTCAGTTTTGTTCCTGTATATTACGAGAGATTTGAAAGGGTTGTCTAAATGCAGGACCTTTTTATGTTCTTAGATACGAGCGTTAACACACACACACACACACACAGATTTTCTCCAACTGAGAAAAACTTCCGTAATTTCTTTTTTTTTTTTTTTTTTAATCTAATTTAATCTCAGAAAAATCATTAAGGAACAGGTTTTGATTTTGAGCCAGGTTTAGGGCAAAATAAGTTCTAACCGTAAATTTTGGTTTCTTATTTAAGAAATATAGAATCTCAATTTTGTGTCGAAACGTGTAGAAAGAACAAAACAATGTTACTCTCCATGGTCACTAGTGTAACGGACAGTTTGATACAATTCATTTAACGCTTCGTGGGTTAACTTCCAACTCTGACTGAAACACACAAAGGGATTATATAAATACCAAAAATAACAGTTGGTTTGTCTGACATAAGCAATCAGATCTTACTCGTAAAATCCCATGAAAATGTTGGCCATCACAGGATCTAACTTTTTATGATTAAGCAATAATCATTTTTTAATATTTATTTTTCTTCGGAAAATACGGTTGGTTAGCTCAGTCTTACAAAATGAATTACAGTTTCATCCTGTTGATAACCCTCCCATGACCCCTAAAGACTGATTTTCAATAGAGATCCACAAAAATGAATCCATTTGTCTCAAACGACTACATTCTTTGATCTCATGGCGGTTTTATCAATCTACCTGTACACAATATCGAAGCTGATCTCAACTGACATTACAGCAAACTGAATAACCCCAATAAAATCGATTTCCGGAAGACGAATAGAAAAAATGCATCGTTACAAATATCAATTGTCTCTCGAAACGGAACACAAATAAATTGCTGATGTTTAAAGAACAAATAAATTGGACATCAGAATTGAATAGACAGTCCTTAAAGCAATTTTTCCTATCCAACACTGGTTGGCCAACAATTTGTTCGAACTGGTGCTGTCATAAATGGAATAGTTTAAAATGGACGAAGGCAAGATTGGGCTAGAAGGATTTCTCAAAGACCCGCCAATGATATCCAGAAATGCTCGGCAGTATCTTTCACGCACTTACAGCCAAATATTTGTGACTGTCGCAAAAAAAAAAAGACGATGCACAAACAAAAGTAAATATAAGGACACACATAAGTTGAGTTAAAAGGAGATAACTGATATTGAGATATCTGAAAGAGGCATGGCTTGTAGAACTAGAACAATCTACTCTGATGAACGAAATAAAGGATTCAGTTCGTAATTCCAATCATCTGAAGAAAGTCGGAGCGTACAATGGTCGAAACGTCGTAAATATGTCGACAAAGACGACAACAACAGTTCGAAAATGTGTGTGTTTATTATTTACACTATTTACATTTTGACTAACGTCTTTCATTCCCAGTAACACACACACATATATATATATAACAGTAGGAACATGCATACACACTTTCTCGTTCATATATTTGTGTGCTTGATTGAATCTTAATGGCTAAAGACATTCCTTGAATAAATCTAAAAGGCAATTAGTTAATCTACCTTAATTCCTTTGACAGATTTGATCTTAATCCTGGTTATAATTCCAATTGGCCAGATATATGTCCGAATGAAAATCCTCAACTCAATAGTCAATTTGATCCGTTCAATTTCCAGAGAATGGTCATGTCAATCCATTCATTCTTAATTAAAGTCACTCAATACTCAGATTTACAAACCGAAAGAAAGCAAATGTAATTGTCATCAACTAAGAAAAATATTACTTTAATATAGGCACCTCCAAAAAATGTGCTACCTAAGGTTTAAAATGCATTTAAAAAAATGAAAAAAATATCTGATTTCATTTTAGTTTCAATTCCAAAGTAAGAGATTCAATTTAATATTTCCATATTTTTCTGATTATCAGTAAAATTGATAAAATCGACTCCTTGTTAAAAAATCTTTCAAAGCTAAAATATACGTTTATGAAGCTTTATTTGAGAAAAAATAGCTGAGTTAATATTAAATAAATCTGGTCGAAAACAAATATTAGTTTTAGTTTAAAATAACACAAAAAAAGTATCTTTTTATCATGGGTGGGTGTTTTTTGAGTGTTGATATAGCTATCTATAGATTGGTATTTAGGGAGTTTAAATAGGGGTACATATTAGTAAAAAAATATCGGACGAATACAACGTTTACTACCCATTAAGTTTTAAAAATAAAGAAAATATTCCAAGAAATCTAATATTTTATTGAATTTTATGCAATTTAGCTTTATAATCAGCGAAAAAAAAAGTGTACAGAAACTGAAAAGCTTTTTCATTTATTTAAAATTATTCTAATTAAAATTTTACAAAAATGAAAACAATTCTTGTAGAAATGTATTTTTCTTAAAACAATAATACCTATATTTTATTCATAAAAACAATTAAAAGCTTTTCTAATTAAATAATTTTCTATAACTTCCGATCCTGTTTCATCAAAAACATTTGATGATTTTAATTCTCCATGCCAACTACAAGTCGGAGAAATTAAAATAAAACAAATAAAAAAATTCAAATACCTGGAAAGTGTTTTGACAGAAGATGGAACGTGAGACACGGAGATCCAAAGACGTATTTCAAAAGCTAACCCTGCCGAGTGAAAGACAGGAAAATCTCATTAGAAACAAAGAAAAGAGTGATAGTTTGCTATGTGGTATCTGTCCTTCCGTATGGAAGTGAATGCTGGACGATCTCATCAAGGATCAAAGAGAGGCAGCAGAAATGAGATTCTACAGAAGGATGCTGAGGATACACTGGACAAAGCCCGTGTGCAACGATGAGGTTTTGGAAAGGATGCAAACGAGAGGAAAACTGATAATAAATATCAGGAAGTAAGAAAATGAGGTTCCTGGGACGCGTAATTAGGAAGGAGGGCCTGGAGAATGTAATACTCACAGGTCGGATAAAGAGAAAGAGGGGAAAGCAGCTCGAGAAGTACTTGTTAGGTCTGAGCAAATGGTTGACGGAGCGGGACTTAGAAGAGATACAAAGAGAAAAATATTGAGAGCGAAAAGAGAGAGAGCCAAGTGAAAGTCCATGATTGCATACGTCCTGAAGGGACACGGCACATAAGGAAGAACTCCGAAAACTTGTCTTTATAACTAATATAAGCATTAAGCGATGGCAAGAAGAAATTTCATAAAATGAAATGAATGACTGTAACAAATGTTAAAAAAATAGTTTTATAATGATTTTCTGAAAAAGAAATGTTTCAAAAATAATTTAATTTTTGAAAAAACGTGAAAGTTACATCATATCTGACAATTGTCAGATATTTTAAAAACTTTCCAAATTACAAATGGTTCCCCGTTAACACAAGGAAAACAAGATCTTTAATCACAATTATTTTTACATGAAAAACTCCTTATAGCACAAATGTTTTGACGATAAAATTTTGTTTTTATTATTTTGGGTATTTTTTCAGCATTTATCTAATTTGTTAGCGAATTTTTGAAGATGCCTAATTTTATATGATTATGCAATAATAATTCATTTCATGTTTCTTTTAATCGGAAAATACGGTTGGTTAAATTAATCTTACAAGATAAATTACAATTGATAACCCTATGATCCCGAGAGACTCACATTCAATAGAGATCCACAAAAATGAATCCATTTATCACTGGGGGTTTAATCTCCGAATGCTACATTCTTTGGTCCCATATGGTCAGGGAGGCGGCATTCTGTGCTGACTTCGAATTCTATCTTTCCAAGACGTCTTCTCGCTGCATGTTGTTCACTAGAAAAAATTGAATTTTCTCTGAGAATAAAATGTTTAATTACATTGATAAATATTTTAAAATTTTGGCGAAATGTAACAATTATCATCGAGATATTCTTGAACGAATTTTCTAAAAATGGTTTGTGTAATCAGTTTTGCTATCAATCATTCTGATTGATAGCAAATCGGAAATAGGAAAGCCGAGTTCGAATTCCAGTTGAATTCCTTGCATTCACTTCAAATACCCTTAAAAAAAAGTATTAAGCCGTTGCTTCCCTCCAGTTATGGGTTAAATAACAGGACAGATCGGGTTCTATAGCCTTGGCGGGCAACCAGTCTACCACAGAAAGTAATGGCAATCTATTGCGGGATAATCTCCTGCCCAGTCAGTTATGTCTCTTTCGAGACATGATCGCCCAAGCTTGTATCGCGTACGGCAATTAACTGATATAAATAATCGAGTTCAAGAAGAAAGCATCGTATAACTCAAGGAGCTTTTGTCGAAATTAGCAACAAGATGAAACCTTACTAAACATTACAAAAGGCAGTGAAGATCGCCCATGTACTGAAGAGCAAAGCACATATTTTCACTCTTTCAAAGATATTCTTGAAAGATATTCAAAAGTCGGATAGTTTCCACAGAAGAAACAACTTTATTTTCTTCGTTGTAATATATTCCTAGAAGTCAAAGACAGGTGCAATTCAACAATTTCTTGTTACTCATAATCCCACCAACGAATAAAGATATGTCCATAAATTATGTATAATTAAAAATTATTTCTTCACCTTCAATAAAAACGGCGAACGTGTGGTGAATACGTAATAAAAATAACGCTTTTCTTTTCTTCACTGTTTTCAAATTCGCGAGCCTGTGCAAAAGTTTATTATGACCAATAAAAAAAAAAAAGAGATTGGCTCCAGGCTGAAGAAAAGACCAAGGCAAAGTTCAACGAGCCTATGTGAAAATTTACTTTGACCAATTGAGTAAAATCAGCGTGCCGATATCAAATTGCATTTTGATAGAATTAGGCAGAGAAAGTTGAATCAAGGATGAGAAAGGCAGACTCCCACGCGTCTGAATAACACCGATGTCAAATTAGTGATACATTATCGACATCTAGTGAGAGCAGGAGAATTTCAAAGAACTATATTCAACTCCTAAGCTAAGTACCTTAAAATATATCTTTTTATTCATATTTAATACAACCGTATAACTTTTATGTGAGAAACGAACTCTCTCAATTTGTTTTAAGTATTTTGGAATATTACTGCGTGTCCGATGATTTAATATGAACAGTTTCACTTCTTGACTATTCATTGATTTTACGGACGTTTTAATGTTTGATTACTTGTCCTGAAACTTCAAATTTGTAAATAAATTCCTTATCTTGTTTAGTTAAAAATAACACGTGCGTTTCCTCGTCATTATCTCTACAGACTTCAAGTGTCTTTAGAATATCCCGAGAGTTAGTCCCTTTTACGTAATTTACTTGAATAGCAAATATTGTTTCCATTTTATATAGTGGGCATATTTCGTTTTCATATTCTCATTTCTTTCCCTATGTTCTTATCGTTGTTAACATTTTCACTTCTGCAATTTTTATTGTTTCATTAAGAAAGAGAGTGACGTTTGTCTTGTCGAATGAAAAATTTATTTTCTTCTCATATTTACATTTTTAAAAAAGATTTTAGGCAAGTCCTTATACTTCTGGTTTGTCAATATTAACCTTTAAACGCCTCAGAATATGAAGCATATTGAATATGCCCGGAAAGATTTGCCTTTTTTTTTATTTTAGAAGAACGAATTCTAAGCAGAATTTTAAGTATTATAAAATGCATTCTCCAAAGTAGAGGCTTGCGGCCATATCATGTTGAATACACCGGTTCTTGCTCGATCACCGAAGTTAAGCAACGTTGAGCCTGCTCAGTACTTTGATGGGTGACCGCTTGGGAATATCAGGTGTTGTAAGCGTATAGTGACGGATGTGCGTTGTGGGGCAGTGGATATCGGCTCGGAAAGAAAAATTGGTGAGCCGAGTTCGAATTCCAGTTGAATACCCTGCATTCACTTAAGCACTGGTACCTTTGGGAAAGGTATTAATCTGTCCCTTCCCTCCAGTTATGGGTTAAATAACAAGGGTAGGACTTGGGGACCCTGCCCTTCAAAACAAAATCCCAATGAATCTTGATAAAAGAAAAAGTATTACTAGACACAAAACTTGTATATAAAACAACAATAAATTGTTGAAAGAAAAAGGTATTACCAGCAATAAAATAAAAATTTAGTTGGCAATAAATGACTCACCAAGGTGTTGATATGTCATAAAAACAAAACAACCAACATCTTTCAGAAAAGAGTGAAACAGAAAGATTTTGTAGTATTCTTTTCTCGATATGTTTAGCGAAATAATTTCTTTCCTTTTTTAAAAGAAATTCTTCGATATTCTTTCTATTTTTTTTTTTTAATCATATCACCCCGAGCAAGGCGGTAACGCCATTGATGCGCAGGGGGATACGTTAGAGTGAAAAGATTGGAAAAGAGAAAGCCGGAAACCACATCCTAAACAGGGAACAAGGGATGAGCCTCTACACCTGTTCAATAGACGTGGGTGGAGTGTGAACCGGGCGATAGTTTAGTCTATCTACTCCAATAAATAAGTTTATTTCTATTTTTACAGTGGTTTGGAAAATGGTCTGAAACAAATGCTTGTAAAATCACGAATATGAAAACGACAGAAATAAAATCCGTAAAATTTCCATAATACCTTTTTGCTATTTTTTATTCAGAATCATTTTAAATGAGTTATAAGACTTTTTTCACCATATCAAGAACTTCATGTGTCATTTGCTTCTTTTTTTTCTTGCTTTGGATGATCTCGTTAGAGTGTTTCTATATGAAATTCTGTTCCCACCTACGCGATTTAAATTTGATTTAAATTCTGTCAAGAAAATCGTTTCAGCCGTTTCGGAGTCTATAGGTAACGGACACACAGAGAGAGACAAAGTTCCATTTATAAAGAAGTTATATATATATATATATATATAATATATGTTACGGAAATTCACGAATTTTAACGAAACTTGGTTATAAACAACCGACAATTTGAAGTGAATTGTTTGAACATTATTTTTTATCGATACTCGTATTTAAGTAGATATTCTGTTTTTTTTCTTTTTTAATTAAACAGTATTATATATTTATCTACCGGCCTAATTATTTACGATAAATTGTTATTATGAAAATGTGTGCCATTCGGCAGGATTCGAACCTGCGACCCCTATTTACATAGGAGAAGCTACCATTTGATCTGGCAACGTCTTAGACCTCTATGTTATGTTTGTTTACGATGAATCGAAAATTGTGTTATATAGGCTTGATAAAAACCTCATTTAGACTGGAGGCTATTCGTGGTCGAGAGATCTAAGACGTTGCCAGATCAAATGGTAGCTTGCCCTATGTAAATAGGGGTCGCAGGTTCGAATCCTGCCGAATGGCACACATTTTCATAATAACAATTTATCGTAAACAATCAGGCCGGTAGATATAAATATATAAAACTGTTTAATTAAAAGAAAAACAGAATATCTACTTAAATACGAGTATCGATAAAAAATAATGTTCAAACAATTCATTTCATATATATATTGAACGGTTTTCCCTTCACTTTAAATAGAAGGATTCTGTCACAAGATTGGTAACACCCTAAAAAATCTACTACGAGTCCGACTTTTCTTATTTTATTTACCATTCACATACAAAGCCGGTGTAAGGGTCTCGTGCCCCATCGAATCGGACCTTGCTCACTACGACATCACAATTTTCATAAGAGAGTATTCACATCAAATGCAAAATTTATTGTGACCTAATTGTGTACAATAACCGATCATATGCAATATAGGTGACCAATTCAACTAGAAACATTAAAAATAAATACAACGTATTTAAACACAAATTAGAGACCTGTCGTAATCGGTCATTCCATCTTAAATAAATCAACAAGGTTTTGTAGCAATTTTTAACTTCAATTTGTGATTTTTTTGGTGTGTTCAACAATTTTAACACATTCAATATTATGGATAAAAATTGTGATATTTTATATTGTTTTTTCGAGTCTTAACATAAGCAAAACAAATTCTCGGATTTGAAAAAAAAAAAGAACCCGGAATAACGTCAAATTCTTCAAAAGTTATTCATCTTTACATCGTCACTTGAGCTTAATTTAATTTGTAACGTATATGAATGTAGATAGAAAAAAAGCGAATATTGAAAAGACAGCAAGTCACAAAGCACCACCAGCCTCCAGCCCCCTCAGGCTTGCCCCCACCCCCACAACCACCACTTCACCGGCCTGGTATGATTCTATATCCATCACTTATTAGGTCCCTATCATTTGTCTGTTTCGTGTTAAAAGGACAGCAACTGCAAGAGACAGGTAAGAAGAAATGAAAAACAGGAACAAAATTAATTTAATGAATTTGTGAATATTCCAAAATCAGCATTATTCACACTGTTCGGACTTTTGTCCTCATATGTATTGCCGTGTTACGATGTTTCGGCTGTTTTACGCTCCGGCCTTTTTCAGATGCTAGGAATTTTAAACCGAATCCTTTAAGACCTTAGCATACAACGGCGGAAACGTCGTAAAAATGCCGATAAAGATGAGGACAACAATCTGAATAGTATAAATAATATAAATACTACCTCATCTCAGAAGTATCCACGAATAAAGTGTTTGGTTCAAAATTCGTAGCACCTGAAGAGCGTACGACGACCTAAACGTCGTAAACATGGTAATAAAGATGAGGACAACAATCCGAACAGTGTAAATAATATAAATATTACCTCATCTCAGAAGTACAGACAAATTATAATATCAGGTTAGCTTTCAATATCAAAACAGCTCTTCACAAATTCCTTACGAGAGTTTGTCTTTCCTAAAAGCGTTTGACAAATGATAACATTTGGACAGGATTTCTAAATATGGGAAAAATAGAAAGGAAAAAAAAACAATGATCTTTTGAAGATTCAACACGAAGAATATAATAAATTAATTTGCACAAAAGTAAATAAATAGAATATCAACTAAATAATGAGTGTATCGTTAACCATTTTCCCTGTTTGAGACATTTCTCCATATCAATCCAATAATTATAGCCTCGCATCTACAAATGAACCTTACAAATGTCTAACTTCCCCAAAAATACCAGGATTAGACAAAAGAATTATAACCACCACACAGACACCACGTTGGTTCTTGATAATGACTGAGATGGTTGAAATTTGTTGAATATCAATAACTAAAATTATCCACAACACTTCATCGTACAACTATATATATATATATGTCTGTGTGTGCGTGTGTCATCCACATACAAGCCTGATTTGCTGTATCACAGCTCATCAGTGTGGCTAGATACATCCACTTGCTTCTTGAATTGAGAATGGAAATTTTAACGTGTTGTATATCTAAGCAGTGTATACACATGCCAGTCACCGATAGAACTCAATTCATTCCTAAGGAGTAATGCCTATATAGCAGCCACTAACAAAAAACTCTTGTCTTCTCAATTAAAAAAGCGAATGCCCATTGCAATATAAAAAAGCGGTTATCTTCCTAGAAAATATAATTCAATGAACTTAAATATAGAAAACAAACATTAATTAGTAATAATATTTCCAAACGGTTATACCTTTGCAGTCAAAAATGTCGGCAAAATATTTATATCGATATGCCGTCTACATTGACGGCAACATGTATATTGATGTACCTACTATTGAGTACCTTACGTTAAGGCATAAGAAAAAAATAATAATCAACACCCACCTCCTAGCGTAACAAGAGGGATATATATATATATATATAGTGTGTGTGTTGTCATCCGCAGACAGATCTGTTTCGCTGTATCACAGCTCACAGTGCGGTAATATATATATATATATATATATATAACGGTCTAAATGATAACACCCATTGAGCTCTCTATAGAGATATAACACTTAATGCTTTATATTAAGTAGATCTTGTTGGTTTATCGTCGCCATTCGCGGACTGGGCATGTATATAAGTAGTAACCTTGATACTTTGTAGGGTCAATTCCACATGGGGTTGTAATCTGATGAGAACTCAATATTAACATTTAACAAAATATTATAACGAAAATAAATTGGATGCTTTTATAAATCCAATGGATTTATAAAAGCATTCAATTTATTTTAAGGTATGATATTTTTAAAGGACCGAAACCGTCAATGAACCAGGGTAACATTACTGATGTGTCCTGATGCATCTAAATGATGTATTTTTCAAATTCAGAACAAATATATATATATATAGTACTGTGCAAAAGTATTCGGACAAGAACTATTTTATCTTTTATCAGGCATATTGACAGAAAATAAACAATTTAATTAAAGTATTTTTATTTGATTTACTCAAATGCTTTAACAAAAAAATACTTGTTACAAAATTAATATAATAGCCTTCTGCTTTGATTACAGCCTTAATTCTGTCAGGCATTGACATCACAATCTTCTTCAATGTATCTAATGATATCTCCTGCCAAGCAGCTTGTATTTGTTCCTAAAGTGTGTCTTGCGAAGTAACTTTAGATTTATCAAATTTTTTTATCCAAAATATCTCATAAATGTTCATTTCATTTTAAGTTAAATAATCAATATTTATTAGCAATTTGCTTGGCTTTTCACCCTGTATTTGAATTTCAGTAAGGTTTTTAGGAAAATCATCCCTGTCCTAATACTTTTGCACTTTACCGGTAGTGTGGAGAAGTGTTAGAACAGGGGTGATTTTAAACTTTATTTTGATGCCCCGTAAAAGAAAAAATAGTTCTTGTCTTTTGCACAGTACTGCATATATATTTATGTACATTTCGATTAAAGTCTACTTTTTATGCATACAGTTCTATAGAAATCTATTTTTATGTAAATATTTCTATAAAAGTCTGTTTTTATACTTTCATAGTGTTTTAACCCCAATTTGGGGGTTAACTATTTGCCCATAACTGGAACCCTAACAGGTGCTACCACTCTGAGTCAGGGTGGACCTGAGAACAACAGCAGTCAAGAGGTGGTTCCATGCTCCTCACAACCTCACAGAGGCGTTGATGCCAGATGCAGTCAAGTGAAAGTAACTATCCAAATAAATATGACTTCAGCATCACAGTAGATAAATGAATTCTATCAACTGATTATGCTTGAATTTCGGTTTGTTTAAATACACATCTACAGTTCTGTTTTGAAAATGCCGATCGCCCCTCATTGACTTGTGGCATTGTATCCTAGTCGTGAAAGATTTCTGCTCAGCTGGTGATTCTAAGTTACATCTATTTTTTGTTTTCATTTATCGGCACAATACTACTTCGAATTAGAAATTTTTTGAGAAGTATGAGCTATAAATCAATCTTCATAATGGGTGACCAAAGACCAAACAAATTTATCACTATCAAAAATAATAATATTGTTGCAATATACATGTTAAATAAATCTATATTAGCGCGTGTGTTTTAAAACTGATTATGCACAATGTTTCAATTTTAACTAATGATAGACAACTGAAAAAAATCTGTTGTGAAAATTAACAAGTACGTTAATATTTCTGACGCTTCCCTTCAAAAGAAAATGATAGATACTGCCATTAACTTTCTAAAAGTAAAAAATGAAAATAAAAAAAAACATTTTAAAATTAAAATTAAAATATCTAACTTGAAGTTAAATTTTTGGTTTTATTTGAAAGATAAAATAGCCTAAGACTCACTAATATAAAAGGCAAATTAACTTCCGTATGTAAATAAAGTTTAAGCATTTTTAAAACATTGTCTTGTTTTTTTATCTTTCATCGACTTATCAAACCACCATTATAGGCAGGAAATTTAAAAACAACTCTTAAAAATCAAAGATTTATGCCAGAGATTCGCTTCGAAATCATTTAAAAGATTTAAGCATAAATTAATTCGATTATATAAATATAATGTTTGCGTTTTAATTAAAACACAAGACAAGTAACGTTTATGTACGCATGGTAGCCTGTGGTTTCACCGGCTAAGCCGAAATTCTATGTAATGACACCCTGAGTTAAAAAGCGCGCCAAAAATCTAAACTAAAACTTAAAGAAACACGGAACATTAACAGAGCAATAATTAAGTAATGGGTTTCTATTTTGAGAAATAAACCCCGCAGAACCAATAGCTTAAAGAAGATATTTTTTCAATCTATACGCCTTTCTTTAACTTTGTGGAATAAATAATTTTTTTTATAGATGAGAACGTAGGGATGCAATAGGCTATTATCACTCTTTGGTCTAGACGAAGTCACGTGACAGCAGCTCAGTCACGTCACTTCACACTGCGATGAAAGTGATCAGTCAGTCAGCTTCCAGGAGTCAAACAGAACAGTTCGCACGTGGTGCAATTTACAAGCCCATGGTCCCGTTTTCCTATGGAAATATATCTTCAACTAATATAGAAAATATTTCCAGCTGGCAGTCCGCAATTTGGGAAAAAGCAAAGACTCACCGTTTTATATTTGCGGAAGCGACATAGCAGATGAATCCGGCCAGCTCACATTTAGAATCCTAAATCTAGTTTCATATTATATGTAAGATGGCATCTTTTCGTTTTCTTTTCACACTACTTGTTGTGTAGACATGTGTTAGAGTTTCTCAGCGTGGGACATGGAAATATGTATATATCATTTTCATTTTTTATGAGTTAACGAGAGAAAATTAACTGAAAACAAAGTATGTTTGTCATTTCTTTTCTTTCAGCTATTCTATTCCGTCCGTAAAATAAGGTATTATTTTATCACGGATATGATAATATCCATAATACTTATATCATCGATATAATAATGTCCATAATAGGGAAATATATTCATTTCTTCCATAAATTTTACGTTTGAGTTTAATTCATTTCTTTTATTTGTCAATTATTTTCTTGTATATTTCATGTCATAAAATATATAATTCACCCAACGTGATTAAAAAGAAATATTCTCAAGTTAAAAAAAAACGTGTTAAAATAACGGAGTTTTTACTTTGAACAAATGGGCGAAATTAGTAGAGAATTATTGAATTGATAACGTTAGGTAATTACATTCAATTTCAGTTCTTAATTATTCAATGACATCCAAGTGATGCCCTTATTTTTATGTTAAAAGTAAAATTATTATAATCCTATAGGACCAGTGGTTTAAGAAAACAATTTTTTTTCCAGGGTGCCCACTAAAAACGCGGTAAATTCAAAAAGACATTTACATTCATGATTGAAGTGAATAATCATCGTAGCTGTTCGAAATGTTTGTCCAAATGTTCAATACAAAGTCATACGCGTGGTAAGCAAGTGGCAGTATCTTTATCCAAGGTCATGAATATTCAAGAAATTTATTTAAGGTTATTCAAGGTCAGTTATTCCTGAAAGATAAAATTTGCCGCTTTTTTTACTGGGGATACTATATACGATTTTATGAAACTTTTAGAAGTCAAAACAGTTACAATTTTTTTCCTTTTTGATATATCCATAGAAAATAATCTTGTAACACTATTTTGACATGTGGAAAAATGTAATCCTAAGTTTAGTACGACGGAGCGAAAGAGATTATTATTCTTATTAGTTGCATTATTAATTGTGCAGATTATTTTTCGATATGAGTAGAGAGAAAAAAAATGGAGATTCCGACAAGGCCGAGAATAAATATGAATTAAAAACCTTTGCGTGTGTGCAGATGCATTGTTGCACAAAATTTAACCAGCCGGGGTCAGACGAAGGTCATCATATTATCGACAAGCGGAAGTTCTTATACGACACAGCTGGTAACAAAAAAAATGAGTGAAAAACAATTCAGTTGTTTGTAATTCCTTAAACAATGGCGGTGGATTGTCACAAAACACAGAAAAAGGACATTTTGCGTACCTGAGCTTTTGACAAGAGCAACAGAGGTCATATTTGGGGACTGTGGGAGATAAGTTGAATTAAAATTTCCAACATAAAGCTGGGTTGTTGACGTAGTCAGTTGAATCAGAAGAAAACGAAAAGAAATTATGTAACTAGAAATATGGCACTTCATTGGTTAAAGATTTGATTTGCATGGATACCCCGTGTCCGACATGCCCTCCCCAAGAGAATTCGGGACAGGCATAAAAAATAGAGCCCAGAGAGCCAACTTCAGTTGTTGTTACTGCGCCGAGCTAAGGCAGATAAGACGAATTTACTGCCGCCGTCACACAAAGACCCATCTTCGGCAGTTTCCGTAAGGCTTCAGTGAAAAGCTCTAATAAGACATTTTGAATCATCACAACTTGAAAACTCCGATTGGAATGATAAACGTTACCAACCGAGAATTTGAATTAATGTTGAGAAAACAAACATTACTCTTAATTAAAAACTTTCGATCCGTTGTAAGAATAAAAAAATCGATAACTGCTTTATTCTATTTATTTTATTTTTTTTTTTGTATATAAAGACTTTTCCGCAACTTATTCAGGTGTTATAGAATGTATTGTTTATTTTTTTTGCGACGTTTTTCATTAACCCAAGTGTGCACGCGCGTCCAGTTTGGTTCGACGTGGTAAATATATGGCTAGCAGGATTTCAACGTGCCTTCAATGAGATCAAAATTCACAGCGTGGGCAAGGAGGAACACCGTTGTAACAGACGACTTGAAGACCAGCTACTGTGATAAAACGAGAATTTTTTTTAAAAAGTAAAATTCTCTTAAAAAGGTTCACGCTCAAAAATGGCATGAAACTTTTAATTTTTCGATTCTTCAACATGTTTTTAATAAAAGAACATCTTATATAATCTTAAATATAGTAAAAGTTTCTAATCATGAGATCATTCCAAATGTTTGTGCCCATTAGAAAAGGAACAACAAAATTTTACAGATTCAACCCCCCCCACACACACAAAATATTTACTATTATTCAGTCAGTCAGTTAAGTGCCATACGTGATACACGCTTTGGGTGATCATGTCTACAAAGAGACATGACTGACTGAGCAGAAGATTATCCCACAGTAGGTTGCCATTGCTTTCTGCGGTAGACTGGTTGCCGACCAAGGCTATAGAATCCGAACTGTTCTGTTATTTGACTCATAGCTAGAGGGGGAAAGATGTATTATATTATTAAATAGTAATTAGTAGGGAATCAGTTTCATACCTAATAACATCAGAAAACTGACCCCCCAGTTTATGCCCAGTAGAAGCCTTAATTATGTTTTCAAATATTATTCAATCAATCAGTTAAGTGCCATACGTGATACACGGTTGGGCGATCATATCTCGAAAGAGACATGACGGACTGGGAAGAAGGTATCCCTGGCTAGGTTGCCATTACTTCTTGCGGTAGACTGGTTGCCAGCCAAGGCTATAGAACCGAATCTGTCCTGTTATTTAACCCATAACTGGAGGTAACAGGCGGATTAATACCTTTCCCAAGGCTATTTGCGCGTAAGTGAATCCAAAGAATTCAACTGGAATTGAACTCGGCTACCCAATTTCTCGTTCCAAGCCAATATCCACTTCAGCACAACGCACGTCCAATAGTATGGCTATTAGTACATAGTTAAAAACAATGAAGACGGTCTTCCATCGTTATGCAAACATTTCATGCCATTTTCGTACAATTTCGTGTTTTTAACAGAATAAGTTTGTTAGCTATTTTGCGACATTTGCGAAATAATTCTATGGAGACCGGAACAAATGAAAATCCGAAGAAGGAAAGTCAGGAGAATCTGGTGGGTATAGGTCGGTTGCTCATTTACAGGAGTGTCTGCCAGTATTTAGACTATCCAGTTTGCACTGATACCGAAATAACCGAAAGATTCCACTCCAAGTGCCATCATGGCTCAACTGAGTTTAGCTAAAATGATTCTTCTGCAAGTTTTAGTTGTGTTGTCGGTCAATTTGGCCTGAACTTCTCTCACAACAACGGCTTACCTGCCACTGTGGAGCCTGTCCTTATAACCAATTTATCATTTCCCTCTTATTAACTTGCTATTAATTCTGTTGATTTATGACCTACCTCTCTTTACAGCAAGTGCACGCATCCCATATTCACCTGTGATAGTTACCAAAATGTTCCTCTTATTTAAAAAGAATTTTGAGAACTTTTTATTCTTCAAGATTATCCAATAGGGCATATATTCTAAAAAAACATTTATGAGGAAGAAATTTGAAAAAAAAAAAATCACATTTATGCGATTTTCTAAATTTTAGATAATGAAATTTAGGATGAAGAAAGTTGAATAAAACAAAGCACATCTCATTTATGTGGTATTCTCAAATGTGAATAATGAACAGTGATAATCCGATTGATAATTTTGAAATGAATTAGAACAGGCATTACTTTTTGATCGATGCCTTTGTCTGTATAAATGAAGAAATAAAATAAATACATATGAAAATATAAGATGTCTTTATATAAAATCATTAAATATATAAACGCCATACAGAGTTGTTTTCAGAGCCAATGAAATATTCAATGTTTAAAATGATTCCGAAAAAGAAAAAAAAAATGCAAACAAGAATTTGAATTTTTTACAGATTTTATTTTAACAGTTTTGACAATCACGTGATTTTACAAGCATTTGTAGTTTTTGTCTCAGGCCATTTTCAGAATTATCTGCAAAAATAAAAATGAATAAATCCATAAGAGAAAGAATGTCGAAGACATTTTAGAAAAGACAGATATTAATTCCTAAGCCATAACGAGAAAAGAATACGAAATTTTTCTATTTGAATCTTTCGAATAAATTTGTATTTGGGAGAAGGTCACATTTTTCGGGTTCTTCAACCATTATGTGTGTCTTGGCGCCTGTAGTCTTACAACCAATGGAAACGATGTATTTCCGAGAACAATCAATATTAGTACAGTTTAACGACAAACACCAACGTTTTTATGATGATAAGATCAGATAATTGTCTAATATAGGTTACGCTTTCAAACATATGTACACACAACGATCAAGCGCGTTTTCATTAGGCTCATAGCATGTTGAAATTGTCACCATATTGCATGCAGGGTTATGGGAATGAAATGACTACAGAGGAAAAGATTAGAGTTGTTTCCCTTACATTAGAGAGTTCCTCTTTCCTTTAAAATGAACGAAAACAACATTTGTACGATTCATTATTATCGCACCCGGCCGGAAGTTACTGCCGGCTACTCAAACGTCCAAAAGCGTCACCACGGAAGGCAGAGCGAAGCCATTAATTTCCGGTGACTCAGCGTTTCCAAAAAGTAAAACACAGAAAAACAACAACAAAAACAAAACACACACAAGCACTCGTACCTAAAAACAATGACCTGAAACTAATCTATGTACACATGGTGTTCAAATAAAACCCATGTGTATATTCAAAAGTGGAAGAAAAATTTTAATAAACAAACAAAAGACATGATTAACTGGGTAACGTTGCTGACCGCGACTAACAGAAACATGGCCGATTTTTTCCACCAAATCAGTGCTTGTCACAGAGAGTTTTCTCGCTGCGACAGCATTTCTTACTGTCAGCCCTCTGCCTTCGGGCAGAGGGCGCGCTCTGCTTCCGAGCAGAGAGCAATAGCCCAGTCGTGGTTCCGCCGAAGGGTAGAAGCACGACTGGGCAAAAATAGACAGACATTTTTTGGCCGGACCATATAGCCCGGAAATCCCAGTTATAAAAACTGACCATGTGTCACATGTTGCCCTTACTGGGAGGGAAAGCTAAATATAGCTTGCCCCTGGTCTTCGGGCTCGGGTCAAAATGATCAAATTAAGACCAGTTTAGAGCGTTTTTGAACCTATCCACCGGGTTGGATAGATAATGTTTTGACCAGTACCTGGGCGTACGCGCTCAGGTTCCCCACATTAAGAAAGACCTTGTGTCACATCTCTCTCAAGTGGGGGAGAAGAGTAAATATCACCTTGGCTCCGGCCTTCCGGTTGGGGTACAAAATGACCAAAATAAGACCGAATAAGACCAGTTTAAATAGGTTTTGAACCTATCCACCGTGGTGGATAGGTAATGTTTTGACCAGTACCTGGTGTCACATCGCTCTTCAGTGGGGGAGAAAAGTAAATATACCTTGGCTCCGGGGTCGAGCGACGTGCTCCCCCTACCACCTGCGCCTGGCCGACACTTGTTGCTGACCATAACAGCAGCCAGCAGCAGCAGTCACCAGCAAGAGCACCAGCCACTAGCAACAGTCCTTCCTGGAGCTACCAAGCAGAACCTCTAGCAACTAGCATGACCTCTGCCCTGCCCTGCCCTGCCAGCCACTAGTCTACTGCCCTGAAACCAGGCGATCCTTTCGATTGGCACTGCTCGACTTAATCATTCTGCACATACGTCTGCCAGATTTTGTAAATAAAATTTGGCTTGAATTTATAAATCCTCATCTTCGTTGTATTAATCCGATCGTATTACTTTAACTCCTTGCGGGATTAACGGCACCTGCTCTGTCGACCCCGCTACATTATCATATGGGTACCTCCACAAAATCACCCCACAAAATAGCATAGCATGATCTTAAAAGAGCTCAAAAAATATTTTATCATCAAAATGTTTGTTATTATTAAGAGGAACGATTCATTACTAAGTGTCTTCGGTTATTAATTTATTAAATAAAGACTTTATTTACAAATCGAAAAATCAAGAGCTTAGTACAAATCATTTAGAATTAAGATTTTTAAAATCCTTTCTAAATAATTTTAATTTATGATAAACTGCACATTTTCTTTTACAATGGAAACTTATAAGAGACTTCTCATTAAAAAGATCACATGTTTCACGGGTTCTTCCCCTTACGAAATGATAATTTAAGTTATGTCAATCTTTGGTCACCATACGTCCAAATTGATAACAGGGTCTGTCATCGCCTACTTGAAAGGTCAACCTTTGTGATTAAGAAATACTTTTATTCTAAATTTCCTGCCATAAACAAATAGAAAATTTAAAGTTAATTTAATCTTATTTTAAACAAATACTAATTTTCCAAAACTAGCGTGTGAAAAATACACATTTTGCAAAATTTTGAAAAACTGAGAATTAACTATTGTTTCCAAATGTGTAGATTGATAAAAAATAACCGAAATTTTTTTTAAAGCTCAGAATTTAGATTTCAATGGATATAATTTTTCTTTGAAATCCAGAGTATTTTTCTTACTGGAAACAGTAAATTTAATCCTTTAGTTTTTAATTAAAGCTAAAATTAAAACTTCAAGAAAAGTTATTTTTAAAAATTCAAATAAACTTAAATGTCGAAAATAAGATGTACGTAAATAAAATGTAGATGCATATTTTGGGAGTAAAGTTGTGTTCATACGATATCCAAGTTTTAGATTTGCAATTCTAATATCATTTTTGATATCCAAGTTTTAGATTTGCAATTCTAATATCATTTTTGATATCCAAGTTTTAGATTTGCAATTCTAATATCATTTTTGATATCCAAGTTTTAGATTTGCAATTCTAATATCATTTTTGATATCCAAGTTTTAGATTTGCAATTCTAATATCATTTTTGGAATGAAAAACAAAAAACGAAAGAAATTCAACAACGAAATCACATCATTGAGTTTGACGATCTTGTTCTGTAGATTTATTTCGGCCAAATATGAAAATGATCTTACTTGTATTTAACACAACAGACTTCATGCTTTTCGCAGCCCTTCATGCCATGAACGGGTACCTCTCCTTTTGGACATTCATTATGGCAAGCGCTCTTCATGTATTTCAGGAGACCACAAGTTGTTTCTGCAATCAGAAAAATATCATCTCGTTGTCCATTGTTTTATCGAATATTTTGTAAAAGTATAAAATCTTTGCGAAAATTACCTTCTCCAAAAAGAACTAAACAGTGCTTGGCATAAAATAAAATTAATTTTTTAAATCTTAATTCTCATTTTTTTAATAATGCCATATATAAACGTGAGCCATTTGCACTTAGTGATATTTAACATTTTCTGTACTATAAGAACATTTTCAGAAAGTCAAGATGAGTTTGAAAAAAAAATAGAATAAAAATTATTTTCTTCTCTATTTCCTTTGAAAATATATTATTAAAAGACTGTCCTTGTTCTATATTGTGCTTGGAAGGAAATGGACATTGAATCGAAAGTTGAAATTAAACAATCTAAAAAAAACAAAAAAAAAAAACAACACTATTTTGTAAAATACAAATTAATTGTTCGATAAATATTTGGCATGTCTAAAAATTAATTTTCGATAATTTTACATTAATGTAGACTTTCCTTGGCAATGTGAGGCAAGAAATCGGTATGACAGGATATTGCATTGTTAACAAACGGCACTTGCTTAATAATGCCTCTTCAGGAAATGTCTGGTTTTTCTAATCTCTTCGATGCTACTTTGACGAAAAGAATTTCTTGAGTGACACAAAAAAAAATAAAAAATAAATCAGAACTTCATTCTCTTTTGCGCAACATACTTCTGTAAATAAAATTCACAAACGATTTAACAATTTCTTGTTGCTAACACTTCCCACCTCCGAAAACGTTTGAAGCAAAGTAAATATAATTGAACAAATGGAAAATAGCGGTAAGTCGCTCTCAAAATTTTAACGAATTTTCCGTTGTCATATTCTGCGAAAATAAGAAATTCCTCAAATGTGGTCTTAACGTTTTGTCTTAACGTTTTGTATATTTACTTTAATTTTATTTTTTAACAATTATCTTTACAAAAAGTATTGTTAATATTAACATTTAGACACTGCTGAATATACGCATTTGAAATTATGGAAAATTTTCCTTTCATATTTTTTTCGACTTGAATTTCAAAAAATGAATTCTGAGCCAATTCCAAGTATTATACGATAATTATTTTAAAAAAAATTATTTCACAAACTAATGTTAATCCTTAAAATTCAAATTTACATTTTCCTAAAATCGATCAAATATAACTGAATCATTTCATACTGAAACTTCCGTTCTTAGAGAGCCGATTTTCTTGTCCAAATAACACTTGAGATAATGTTATCGATATTGCCCGATAGATAACTGGGGTGCGTAAAAATTAATTTCCGATAGTTTTTCATTGATGAAGGTTTTCCTCAGCAATGTCAGAAAAGAAATCGACAAAACAAGACAGCACTTTGCATTGTTAAATAACGGGACTTGCATAATGGTGTCTTTTCAGGATTGTGTCTGACTTTTCCTCTGTTCTACATTGACGACAAGAATTTCTTGAGACACACAAAAAGAAGAAACAGTTTCAGCAAAAGCAACAGAACTTCATTCTCTTTCCTTCAACATACTTTTATAAATGAAAGACATGAACCATTTAACAATTTCTTGTTGCTGGACCCCACCTCCGCCCAGAGGACGATTTAAACACACTAAATATAGTTAAACAAATGAAAAATGGCGGTAAGTAGCTTTCAAAATTTTAAAAAGATTTTCCGTTTTTTTATATTATTTTCCTTTTCATCGAAACTTTGAAAGAAAAATAAATTCTTCAACTGTGTATATTGAGAAGATGGTCTTTACATTAAAGAGACCAGCTTGTCTTTTTATTTTAGCCATTATCTTTGCAAAAAGTAGTGTTAAATCTTAATGTTTTAGACGCTGCAGAATATTGTACGTATTTGAAATGCGGACTAATTTGCATTTCATATTTATCTGTTCTGAATTTGAAGGAATGAATTATGAGTCCAATTCTAAGGCATTATAAGATACTTTTTTCCGAAATATAGAAAATTACTTACACAGAATAATGTTGATCCTTAAAATTAGCCTTTACATTTTTCTAAAATAGCCCAAATATAACTGAACCACTTTATATCGAAACTTCTTCACTGACCAATTGTCTTATCCAAATTACACTTTGGATGATGGTGTGGCTATTTTCTCAAAGGTCTGTAGCATTTGACGCCATTATTTCCAGTTGAAGATTTCAATAATCAATCAAATATCTGAACGCAATTAAAGGAATGTAAATTCATCAGAGTTATTTAAGAAAAAAAAAGTACTGAAAAAAATCGATTACCATATTTATGTTCATAGTTGCCGCCAGGTTTGTGTCCCTCGCTGCAGACAGCAAGAAGGACGAGGATGCAAACAAGTGCTACAGTCTTCATATTGGTTTTTCTTTACTTGGTGTTTTTGTTTCAAAACGAAGTTATGCTTCCTTATCAAACGGTTACTTCATTTATAGTTTCTTCACAAGACTGACGTCACCTCATTTCGACCAATCACATGGATTGAAAAATAAAATTAATAAATCATGTGAACATTATCAGGTTCAACTATCGCGTTAAGCGAAAAGCTTTTGAGGCTGTCACGTTTTTCATTCAGTTCGATAATGGCTTGTAGAGAAAATAAATATTTGATTAAAGTTTCTTCATTTGACTCATTTCTTTCAGATCGAACGTGTCATCGATCACGATCCAGTCTTTTTATTAATTTACAGTACATTAAATTATAGATATCTATCTGGATTAGTGACATCACATCTTTCCGACAGTTATATTCTTCGGCTTTCCTGAGTTGTTTCATAATTTTATTTTGGCCCCAATTAGTTCATTCTTTTAATTCACACTCAAACTAGAATAGATATTTTACCAATTTTTTAAAAATTTCATTCCACAGCTGGATATGTTGGAATATACCAAAACCCACCTAAAAAAAAAAAAAAGTAATTACGGAAGTTTTTGTCAGTTGGAGAAAATCTGTGTGTGTGTGTGTGTGTGTGTTAACGCCCGTATCTAAGAACATAAAAAGGTCCTGCATTTAGACAACCCTTTCAAATCTCTCGTAATATACAGGAACAAAACTGACCATAAATTTAATTTTTACAAATGCAATCCTAATTATGAAAGAAAATTCTTTACGTCGAAAGTTTTTCCAGGATTTATTAAAGAATATTTGAGCATATATAAATACACCTCAAAAATATTGTTTTTACCAACCTTTTATTGATTTCATTCTTCAAGAATCTAAAATGATGACGACGTAATATCGTTACCAAATCCACATGCGAAAAACCAAAAAATATGTCTACTCGATGCACACAATTGCGAATATAAATTATCATCGGAATCTCACATAGACAAACTAGAATTATTATACGCTTTCATACACAAAGCCATATTCACGGCTTTTCAGTTTGGCTTGGAATCCCTTGATTTCTTGAAACTTCAAATAGATGCGTCGTCTCTCCTTGAATTCTGAACGTCACAATTTATTCTAACGTTTGTTTAACAAATCAAATTCACGTGAAACCTGATTCACCAATGAAAATCAAGAAACACAAAAATCCCAGCATTTCTTTCTTTTCTCATTCTCTGAAGCTTTAATAAAAGTGAAACATGTTAGATTGATAAACGTTTCCTATTTCTTCTTTATCTTATCATATATTTCTTTCTTCTTTTTCTCCATATCTCATTCTCTGATGAAGCTTTAATAAGACTGAAACATGTTAGATTGATAAACGTTTCCTATTTCTTCTTTATCTTATCATATATTTCTTTCTTCTTTTTCTCCATATCTCATTCTTTGATGAAAAATCTTGGATTGATAAACGTTTCCTATTCGTTCTTTATAGAACTATGGAGATCAGTTAATGAAGAAACCTCTCAAGAACGAGGTTGAAATCAATTTGCTTCGAGTAAAAAAAGGGGATCGTCGTCAGAGAAGAGCAAAAGGTTTTTCTAATCCCGTATTTATTAAGTTTGGGGCCTTTTATTCCTCGTATTGCATTGTCTTTCAGCGAATTAGTGAAGGCACCAATATATATATATATATATATATATATATATATATATATTAAAAAAGGATTAATTCAAAGATGTTGAATGGCCATTTCGATATGAAGATCCCCACGGGGAACGACACATCACCTGGAGCTCTCTTCCTGTATCATTTTTTAATATTAAAATAAACTTTTAATATTAATTATGATCGGGTTTTTGGGAATTTACCTTCCTGCTTTTTTCCTTTGGATTGAAGTATCTGAATTAAAATATATATATATATATATATATATATATATATATATATATATATATATATGTAATGAATTATTTTGAACATTATTTTTACCGATACTCGTATTTAAGTAGATATTCTGTTTTTAATTAAACAAAATTTTAATTAATTGAAATAATCAGGCCGGTAGATATAAATATAAAATACTGTTTAATTGAAAACAGAATATCTACTTAAATACGAGTATCGGTAAAAATAATGTTCAAAATAATTAATTACAAATTGTCGGTTGCTTATAACCAGGTTTCGTTAAATTTCGTAACATGTTTACACACACACACACATATATATATATATATGTGTGTGTGTGTGTGTGTGAGAGAGAGAGAAGCCAACTGATTGATAACAATTGTAGAAAGTGAGTTCAATCTTATATCAACGAATCTAACATTTCCCCAAAATGTTAATCATTGTAATTAAAAACTTCAGAGAAAAGTCAGCTTTCAATTTTGCTGGTGAAGAACTTGTAGCTATAAGACTTCTGGAAATATATTTGAAGTCAGCATAGAATGCCGCCTCACTGACCATATGGGACCAAATAATGTAGTATTTGGAGATTAGATCCCCAGTGATGAATGGATTCATTTTTGTGGATTTGTATTGAAAGCGAGTCTTTCGGGATTATAGGGTTATCAATAGGATACAACTGTAATTTTTCTTGTAAGATTGATTTAACCAAGTTCTCCATTAATTCGCCGAAATAACAGCATAGGATGAAGAAAAAATTGTTTTATTAGTTAAACGCAAAACTTATTGGGGAATAAAACTCATCTGTTATCTTTTCAAATAGTTGGCCCTTTTCCTTAAACATTTCCTCCGAATAGTCAAATAAAAAATCTAATAACAATAAAACATTGTTTAACTACGTAAACTATATATATATATATATATATATATATATATAGTACTGTGCACAAGTATTAGGACAAGAACAATTTTATCTTTTATGAGGCATCAAAGTAATGCTTAAAATCACCCGTGTCCTACCACTTTTGCACACTATCGGACAGGGGGTGATTTTCCTAAAAACCTCACTGAAATTCACATGGAGGGTGAAAAGCCAAGTAGATTGCTAATAAATGTTGATTACTTAACTAGTAAGGAAGAGGAAGGAAAGCTTCCGAATTTGAGTTGGCCCCCACAAAGCCTTGATCTCAATCCTGTTCAACGTCTATGGGCTATTTTAGATAAAAAAATTGATAAATTTAATTCACAAGACACTTTGAGAACAAATACAAACTGCTTGGCAGGATATACCATTAGATGTACTGAATAAGCTTGTGATGCCTGACAGAATGAAGACTGTGTTCAAAGCAAAAGTCTATTATACTACATATTAAACTTAATTTGTAACAAGTATTTTTTAACTTAAAGCATTTGTTGAGTAAATCAAATAAAATTATTTTAATTAAATTGTTTATTTTCTGTTTATATGCCTCATAAAAGATAAAATAGTTCTTGTCCTAATACTTTTGCACAATACTGTATATATAAGAACAATAATCTGAAAAAATTTCGATAAATTTTTTTGTAATTATAATAATTTATGAAGTTCCAAAAATTATTTTAGATTTTTGAAATATTTTTTTTTTTTGCGTATTAGAATTTGTTTTCATTAAGTATGGTATTTTTGTTACATTAAAAAGATCTTGTCTTTCACGTTTTCTTCACAAAGTAAAAAATGTGTCAAATAAAAGTTTTTACGGAAATTTTATTTTAGCTTTAATTGAAATCTCAATGATTAAATTTACTATTTCCCGTAAACATATTCCCAGTGGCTTATTTCAAACAAAAATTCTATTGATTGGAAACTGAAATTTTTCAATTATTTTTTCCCCTTTCTCAGCTATTTTTAACCGATTGACACATTTGTAAACCAAAGTTAATTCTCGATTTTAAAAATCTTGGAAAAAAAGGAAAAACTTCAAACACACACAATAAAAATATTTAAAAAATCTATTGGCTCGATGATTGGTATTAAACTTTTCTATTTTCGATTAGTAAATATAGACTTTACTTTATAACCTAACCACAACAAGGTTTTGTAGAATTAAAAAATGATATATAAAATATAATTACAAAAAAAAAAACATTTCTTGTTACACACACACACATATATATATATATATATATATATATATATATATATATATATATATATAACAAGAATTGTATTTTTTTTTGTTTTTGTAATTATATTTTGTCATAGTTCTCTTGCATTTAACTAATAAAATAGAATTTCGATACAAAATTTAAATTTCATGAATTTACTCAGAGGCAAGGGGTAACATGTAAAAAAGTTATTTTTTTACAATTATTTCTGAAAATAATGATTTCAAAAATAAGTTCATTTATTTGTAAATACGTTCTTAAAAATTATTTGATTTTTGCAAGATTTTCCACATTAATGTTTTTTACCGGAAAAAACTGAGTTATGTAATATTTCATTATCCAATATCTGATAATGATTTGATTACCATCTGACGAAAAGCAAAAGTTAATTTACCAAAATTTCGAACGTGTTAGAAAAGATTTAAGGATTTTTTAAAGTAGTTTAAAAATACTTTGCTCTTTCCTCTTAATAACTGGGGAAACGTTTTGACAGAAATATTTTATTTAGTATGGGGCCATTTTTTCTTTATATTACGTTGTTTGGTTCGGCGAATTAGTAGACGTAACTAGACAAGAGTAATACTTTTTTACGTGTATATGTGTCGTCATCGTTGTTTGCAACAGAAGCGTATCTATTTTGTTGCCATGGCAACTATTTAAGAAAGACTGTGCGTTGAATTGATGCGTATACGAAAACCCTGGAAAGGATTCAACCATTATTCAAAGTTTAACCTTGACCTTTGATCCCAATTTCAAAATATTCTTTTTTTTTTTAATCGCATTAAGATGTCGTTCTAAATTTTGATAACGCGTATTTACAGTTTTTCGCATTTTCAAGCACATTTTAGAAAAGGCCTCTATCCAAGCAGGTTTGGCGATGTCAAGGTCAATAAGACCAACTACGAAAGGAAGACATTTTTTAAATATGTGTAAAAAAATAAATAAATAAAAAATAAAAAATGAAAAATACAAGAAACATGAAATAAATACTTCATTCAAACTAATTATAAGATAAATTCTTATTTCACTCTTTGATTGGATGCACTCGCAATATTGATTTCTGGAGCAGACCCATCCTCTGGCCGCCTCCATCATCTACACGGCATCCACGACTGTAGAAAGTTAGATGTGGTACGAATTCAAAGGAGCCAGAAAACATATCATCTGGTGTGGATCGTGAATTTTAAATATTTTTACGTTAAAAGTAAGTGTCTGAAAATGGGATGCAATTTGATGGGGTTTTTTTTTCGTAAGAAAACAGATTGAAACCTGATAACTTGGAATAATACTCTGTAGATTAATGAAAAAATTCCATTGAGATCGATCTGAACAAAATGAATCAAACGGAAGATACTTTTTTCAAATATTTATTTTTTCTACAAGTCATAAACGAACTTAATTAAAAACGTGACAGCCTCAAAAGCTTTTTCCTTAATATAATAGTCGAAGCTGATAATGTTCACATGATTTATAACTTTTATTTTTTTGGACCCATGTGATTGGTCGAAATGAGGTGACGTCAGTCTTGTGAAGAGGATATAAATGAAGTAACCGTTTGATAAGGAAGCATAACTTCGTTTTGAAACAAAAACACCAAGTAAAGAAAAAGCAATATGAAGACTGTAGCTCTTGTTTGCATCCTCGTCCTTCTTGCTGTCTGCAGCGAAGGACACAAACCTGGCGGCAACTATGAACATAAATATGGTAATCGACTTTTTTTTTACGACATTTTTTTTTCTTAAATAGCTCTGATGAATTTATGTTCCTTTAATTGCGATCAGATACTGGCTTGATTGTTAAAATCTTTAAATGGAAATAATGGCGTCAAATGATACAAACCTTTGAGAAAATAGCCACATCATCCCAAGTGTACTTTAGACAAGACAATTGGTCAGTGAAAAAAGGAAGTTTCATTATAAAGTGGTTCAACTATGTTTGGGATATTTTAGAAAAATATAAATGCTAATTTTAAGGATCAACATTATTCTGTGTAAGTAATTTTCTGTATTTGAAAAAAAAGTATCGTATAATGCCTTAAAATTGGACTCAGAATTCATGTCGAAAAGAACGGATAAATATGAAATGCAAATTATTCCGCATTTCAAATACGTACAATATTCTGCAGCGTCTAAAACATTAAGATTTAACACTACTTTTTGCAAAGATAATGGCTAAAATAAAAAGACAAGCTGGTCTCTTTAATGTAAAGACCATCTTCTCAATATACACAGTTGAAGAATTTATTTTTCTCTCAAATTTTCGATGAAAAGGAAAATAAATAATATAAAAAAACGGAAAATCTCTTTAAAATTTTGAAAGCTGCTTACCGCCATTTTTCATTTGTTTAATTATATTTACTTTGTTTAAATCATCTTCTGGTTGGAGATGGGGGTCAGCAAATTGTTAAATGGTTCGTGTCTTTCATTTATAGAAGTATGTTGAAGGAAAGAGAATGAAGTTCTGTTGCTTTTGCTGAAACTGTTTCTTCTTTTTGTGTGTCTCAAGAAATTCTTGTCGTCAATGTAGAACAGAGGAAATAAGAAAGCCAGACACAATCCTGAAAAGACACCATTATGCAAGTCCCGTTATTTAACAATACAAAGTACTTTCTTGCCGATTTCTTGCTTTACATTTCTGACAAAAACCTTCATCAAGAGAAAATTATCGGAAATTAATATTTAGACACGTCAAATATTTATCGACCATTTCGTTTGTATTTTATACAATTTAACTTTATCAGATTGTTTGATTTTAACTTGCGATTTCCTTTTCCACGGGTTTCGCCAAAAAAGAAATTATGAGTACAAACGTGTTTTCGCCGTTAATTTATTGCTGAAAAAATTCAACGTCCATTTTCTTTCAAACAAACTATAGAACAAGGACATGGTTTCAATTATTTTAAAGGGAAATAGAAAAGAAATTTTCATTCTATTATTTTTCAAACTCATCTTGATTTTGTGAAAATTTTCTTATAGTACAGAAAATGTTAAATATCACTAAGTGCAAATGGCTCACGTTTATATATGGCATTATTAAAAAAAATGAGAATTAAGATTTAAAAAATTAATTTTATTTTATGCCAAGCACTGTTTAGTTCTTTTTGGAGAAAGTAATTTTCGCAAAGATTTTATACTTTTACAAAATATTCGATAAAACAATGGACAACGAGATGATATTTTTCTAATTGCAGAAACAACTTGTGGTCTCCTGAAATACGTGAAGAGCGCTTGCCATAAGGAATGTCCAAATGGACAGGTACCCGTTCATGGCATGAAGGGCTGCGAAAAGCCTGAAGTCTGTTGTGTTGAATACAAGTAAGATCATTTTCATATTTGGCCGAAATAAATCTACAGAACAAGATCGTCAAACTCAATTATGTGATTTCGCTGTTGAATTTCTTTCATTTTTTTGTTTTTCATTCCAAAAATGATATTATTCAAATAAAATTGGATATTAAAAATGAATTATTGTTGCAAATCTAAAACTTGGATATCAAAAATGATATTAGAATTGCAAATCTAAAACTTGGATATCAAAAATGATATTAGAATTGCAAATCTAAAACTTGGATATCAAAAATGATATTAGAATTGCAAATCTAAAACTTGGATATCAAAAATGATATTAGAATTGCAAATCTAAAACTTGGATATCAAAAATGATATTAGAATTGCAAATCTAAAACTTGGATATCAAAAATGATATTAGAATTGCAAATCTAAAACTTGGATATCAAAAATGATATTAGAATTGCAAATCTAAAACTTGGATATCAAAAATGATATTAGAATTGCAAATCTAAAACTTGGATATCAAAAATGATATTAGAATTGCAAATCTAAAACTTGGATATCAAAAATGATATTAGAATTGCAAATCTAAAACTTGGATATCGTATGAACACAACTTTACTCCCAAAATATGCATCTACATTTTATTTACGTACATCTTATTTTCGACATTTAAGTTTATTTGAATTTTTAAAAATAACTTTTCTTGAAGTTTTAATTTTAGCTTTAATTAAAAACTAAAGGATTAAATTTACTGTTTCCAGTAAGAAAAATACTCTGGATTTCAAAGAAAAATTATATCCATTGAAATCTAAATTCTGAGCTTTAAAAAAAATTTCGGTTATTTTTTATCAATCTACACATTTGGAAACAATAGTTAATTCTCAGTTTTTCAAAATTTTGCAAAATGTGTATTTTTCACACGCTAGTTTTGGAAAATTAGAAAATTTAAAGTTAATTTAATCTTATTTTAAACAAATACTATTTGTTTATGGCAGGAAATTTAGAATAAAAGTATTTCTTAATCACAAAGGTTGACCTTTCAAGTAGGCGATGACAGACCCTGTTATCAATTTGGACGTATGGTGACCAAAGATTGACATAACTTAAATTATCATTTCGTAAGGGGAAGAACCCGTGAAACATGTGATCTTTTTAATGAGAAGTCTCTTATAAGTTTCCATTGTAAAAGAAAATGTGCAGTTTATCATAAATTAAAATTATTTAAAAAGGATTTTAAAAATCTTAATTCTAAATGATTTGTACTAAGCTCTTGATTTTTCGATTTGTAAATAAAGTCTTTATTTAATAAATTAATAACCGAAGACACTTAGTAATGAATCGTTCCTCTTAATAATAACAAACATTTTGATGATAAAATATTTTTTGAGCTCTTTTAAGATCATGCTATGCTATTTTGTGGGGTGATTTTGTGGAGGTACCTATATGATAATGTAGCGGGGTCGACAGAGCAGGTGCCGTTAATCCCGCAAGGAGTTAAAGTAATACGATCGGATTAATACAACGAAGATGAGGATTTATAAATTCAAGCCAAATTTTATTTACAAAATCTGGCAGACGTATGTGCAGAATGATTAAGTCGAGCAGTGCCAATCGAAAGGATCGCCTGGTTTCAGGGCAGTAGACTAGTGGCTGGCAGGGCAGGGCAGGGCAGGGCAGAGGTCATGCTAGTTGCTAGAGGTTCTGCTTGGTAGCTCCAGGAAGGACTGTTGCTAGTGGCTGGTGCTCTTGCTGGTGACTGCTGCTGCTGGCTGCTGTTATGGTCAGCAACAAGTGTCGGCCAGGCGCAGGTGGTAGGGGGAGCATGTCGCTCGACCCCGGAGCCAAGGTATATTTACTCTTCTCCCTCACTGAAGAGAGATGTGACACCAGGTACTGGTTAAAACATTACCTATCCACCACGGTGGATAGGTTCAAAACCTATTTAAACTGGTCTTATTCGGTCTTATTTTGGTCATTTTGTACTCCAACCGGAAGGCCGGAGCCAAGGTGATATTTACTCTTCTCCCCCACTTGAGAGAGATGTGACACAAGGTCTTTCTTAATGTGGGGAACCTGAGCGCGTACGCCCAGGTACTGGTCAAAACATTATCTATCCAACCCGGTGGATAGGTTCAAAAACACTCTAAACTGGTCTTAATTTGATCATTTTGACCCCAGCCCGAAGACCAGGGGCAAGCTATATTTAGCTTTCCCTCCAAGTAAGGGCAACATGTGACACATGGTCAGTTTTTATAACTGGGATTTCCGGGCTATATGGCCCGGCCAAAAAATGTCTGTCTATTTTTGTCCAGTCGTGCATCTACCCTTCGGCGGAACCACGACTGGGCTATTGCTCTCTGCTCGGAAGCAGAGCGCGCCCTCTGCCCGAAGGCAGAGGGCTGACAGTAAGAAATGCTGTCGCAGCGAGAAAACTCTCTGTGACAAGCACTGATTTGGTGGAAAAAAATCGGCCATGTTTCTGTTAGTCGCGGTCAGCAACGTTACCCAGTTAATCATGTCTTTTGTTTGTCTATTAAAATTTTTCTTTCACTTTTGAATATACATATGGGTTTTATTTGAACACCATGTGTACATAGATTAGTTTCAGGTCATTGTTTTTAGGTACGAGTGCTTGTGTGTGTTTTGTTTTTGTTGTTGTTTTTCTGTGTTTTACTTTTTGGAAACGCTGAGTCACCGGAAATTAATGGCTTCGCTCTGCTTTCCGTGGTGACGCTTTTGGACGTTTGAGTAGCCGGCAGTAATTTCCGGCCGGGTGCGATGATAATGAATCGTACAAATGTTGTTTTCGTTCATTTTAAAGGAAAGAGGAACTCTCTAATGTAAGGGAAACAACTCTAATCTTTTCCTCTGTAGTCATTTCATTCCCATAACCCTGCATGCAATATGGTGACAATTTCAACATGCTATGAGCCTAATGAAAACGCGCTTGATCGTTGTGTGTAAATATGTTTGAAAGCGTAACCTATATTAGACAATAATCTGGTCTTATCATCATAAAAACGTTGGTGTTTGTCGTTAAACTGTACTAATATTGTTCTCGGAAATACATCGTTTCCATTGGTTGTAAGACTACAGGCGCCAAGACGCACATTATGGTTGAAGAACCCGAAAAATGTAACCTTCTCCCTAAATACAAATTCATCCGAAAAGTTCAAATAGAAAGATTTCGTATTCTTTTCTCGTTATGGCTTAGGAATTAATATCTGTCTTTTCTAAAATGTCTTCGACATTCTTTCTCTTATCGATTTATTCATTTTTATTTTTGCAGCTAATTCTGAAAATGGCCTGAGACAAAAACTACAAATGCTTGTAAAATCACGTGATTGTCAAAACTGTTAAAATAAAATCTGTAAAAAATTCAAATTCTTGTTTGCATTTTTTTTTCTTTTTCGGAATCATTTTAAACATTGAATATTTCATTGGCTCTGAAAACCACTCTGTATGGCGTTTATATATTTAATGATTTTATATAAAGACATCTTATATTTTCATATGTATTTATTTTATTTCTTCATTTATACAGACAAAGGTATCGATCAAAAAGTAATGCCTGTTCTAATTCATTTCAAAATTATCAATCGGATTATCACTGTTCATTATTCACATTTGAGAATACCACATAAATGAGATGTGCTTTGTTTTATTCAACTTTCTTCATCCTAAATTTCATTATCTAAAATTTAGAAAATCACATAAATGTGATTTTTTTTTTTCAAATTTCTTCCTCATAATTGTTTTTTTTAGAATATATGCCCTATTGGATAATCTTGAAGAATAAAAAGTTCTCAAAATTCTTTTTAAATAAGAGGAACATTTTGGTAACTTTCCCAGGTGAATATGGGATGCGTGCACTTGCTGTAAAGAGAGGTAGGTCATAAATCAACAGAATAGCAAGTTAATAAGAGGGAAATGATAAATTGGTTATAAGGACAGGCTCCACAGTGGCAGGTAAGCCGTTGTTGTGAGAGAAGTTCAGGCCAAATTGACCGACAACACAACTAAAACTTGCAGAAGAATCATTTTAGCTAAACTCAGTTGAGCCATGATGGCACTTGGAGTGGAATCTTTCGGTTATTTCGGTATCAGTGCAAACTGGATAGTCTAAATACTGGCAGACACTCCTGTAAATGAGCAACCGACCTATACCCACCAGATTCTCCTGACTTTCCTTCTTCGGATTTTCATTTGTTCCGGTCTCCATAGAATTATTTCGCAAATGTCGCAAAATAGCTAACAAACTTATTCTGTTAAAAACACGAAATTGTACGAAAATGGCATGAAATGTTTGCATGACGATGGAAGACCGTCTTCATTGTTTTTAACTATGTAGTAATAGCCATACTATTGGACGTGCGTTGTGCTGAAGTGGATATCGGCTTGGAACGAGAAACCGGGGAGCCGAGTTCAATTCCAGTTGAATTCTTTGGATTCACTTACGCGCAAATAGCCTTGGGAAAGGTATTAATCCGCCTCTTACCTCCAGTTATGGGTTAAATAACAGGACAGATTCGGTTCTATAGCCTTGGCTGGCAACCAGTCTACCGCAAGAAGTAATGGCAACCTAGCCAGGGATACCTTCTTCCCAGTGTCATGTCTCTTTCGAAGCATGATCGCCCAAGCGTGTATCACGTATGGCACTTAACTGATTGATTGAATATAATATTTGAAATCATAATTAAGGCTTCTACTGGGCATAAACTGGGGGGTCAGTTTTCTGATGTTATTAGGTATGAAACTGATTCCCTACTAATTACTATTTAATAATATAATACATCTTTCCCCCTCTAGCTATGAGTCAAATAACAGAACAGTTCGGATTCTATAGCCGTGGTCTGCAACCAGTCTACCGCAGAAAGCAATGGCAACCTACTGTGGGATAATCTTCTACCAAGTCAGTCATGTCTCTTTCCAGACATGATCACCCAAAGCGTGTATCACGTATGGCACTTAACTGACTGACTGAATAATAGTAAATATTTTGTGTGTGTGGGGGGGGGGGGGGGTGAATCTGTAAAATTTTGTTGTTCCTTTTCTAATCGAGCACAAACATTTGGAATGATCTAATGATTAGAAACTTTTACTATATTTAAGATTTTATAAGATGTTCTTTTATTAAAAACATGTTTGAAGAATCGAAAAATTAAAAGTTTCATGCCATTTTTGAGCGTGAACCTTTTTAAAAGAATTCTACCTTTTAAAAAAAATTCATTTTTATCACAGTAGCTGGTCTTCAAGTCATCTATTACAACGGTGTTCTTCCTTGCCCACGCTGTGAATTTTGATCTCATTGAAGGCACGTAGCCATATCTTTACCACATCGAACCAAACTGGCCGCGCGTGCACACTTGGGTTAATAAAAAACGTCGCAAAAAAAATAAACAATAGATTCGATGACACCTGAATAAGTTGCGGAAAATCTTTATATACAAAAAAAAAAAATAAATAAATAGAATAAAGCAGTCATCGATTTTTTTATTCTTACAACGGATCGAAAGTTTTTAATTAAGAGTAATGTTTGTTTTCTCAACATTAATTCAAATTCTCGGTTGGTAACGTTTATCATTCCAATCAGAGTTTTCAAGTTGTGATGATTCAAAATGTCTTATTAGAGCTTTTCACTGAAGCCTTACGGAAACTGCCGAAGATGGGTCTTTGTGTGACGGTGGTAGTAAATTCGTCTTATCTGCCTTAGCTCGGCGCAGTAACAACAACAACTGAAGTTGGCTCTCTGGGCTCTATTTTTTATGCCTGTCCCGAATTCTCTTGGGGAGGGCATGTCGGACACGGGGTATCCATGCAAATCAAATCTTTAACCAATGAAGTGCCATATTTCTAGTTACATAATTTCTTTTCGTTTTCTTCTGATTCAACTGACTACGTCAACAACCCAGCTTTATGTTGGAAATTTTAATTCAACTTATCTCCCACAGTCACCAAATATGACCTCTGTTGCTCTTGTCAAAAGCTCAGGTACGCAAAATGTCCTTTTTCTGCGTTTTGTGACAATCCACCGCCATTGTTTAAGGAATTACAAACAACTGAATGTTTTTCACTCACTTTTAGTTTGTTACCAGCTGTGTCGTATAAGAACTTCCGCTTGTCGATAATGCGATGACCTTCGTCTGACCCCGGCTGGTTAAATTTTGTGCAACAATGCATCTGCACACACGCAAAGGTTTTTAATTCATATTTATTCTCGGCCTTGTCGGAATCTCCATTTTTTTCTCTCTACTCATATCGGAAAATAATCTGCACAATTAATAATGCAACTAATAATAATCTCTTTCGCTCCGTCGTACTAAACTTAGGATTACATTTTTCCACATGCAAAAATAGTGTTACAAGATTATTTTTTATGGATATATCAAAAAGGAAAAGAATTCAAACTCTTTTGACTTCTAAAAGTTTCATAAAATCGTATACAGTGTCCCCAGTAAAAAAAAGCGGCAAATTTTATCTTTCAGGAATAACTGACCTTGAATAACCTTAAATAAATTTCTTGAATATTCATGACCTTGGATAAAGATACTGCCACTTGCTTACCACGCGTATGACTTTGTATTGAACATTTGGACAAACATGTCGAACAGCTACGATGATTATTCACTTCAATCATGAATGTAAATGTCTTTTTGAATTTACCGCGTTTTTAGTGGGCACCCTGGAAAAAAAATTGTATTCTTAAACCACTGGTCCTATAGAATTATAGTAATTTTACTTTTAACATAAAAATAAGGGCATCACTTGGATGTCATTGAACAATTAAGAACTGAAATTCAATAATTCTCTACTAATCTCGCCCATTTGTTCAAAGTAAAAACTCCGTTATTTTAACACGTTTTTTTTTAACTTGAGAATATTTCTTTTTAATCACGTTGGGTGAATTATATATTTTATGACATGAAATATACAAGAAAATAATTGACAAATAAAAGAAATGAATTAAACTCAAACGTAAAATTTATGGAAGAAATGAATATATTTCCCTATTATGGACATTATTATATCGATGATATAAGTATTATGGATATTATCATATCCGTGATAAAATAATACCTTATTTTACGGACGGAATAGAATAGCTGAAAGAAAAGAAATGACAAACATACTTTCTTTTCAGTTAATTTTCTCTCGTTAACTCATAAAAAATGAAAATGATATATACATATTTCCATGTCCCACGCTGAGAAACTCTAACACATGTCTACACAACAAGTAATGTGAAAAGAAAACGAAAAGATGCCATCTTACATATAATATGAAACTAGATTTAGGATTCTAAATGTGAGCTGGCCGGATTCATCTGCTATGTCGCTTCCGCAAATATAAAACGGTGAGTCTTTGGTTTTTCCCAAATTGCGGACTGCCAGCTGGAAATATTTTCTATATTAGTTGAAGATATATTTCCATAGGAAAACAGGACCATGGGCTTGTAAATTGCACCACGTGCGAACTGTTCTGTTTGACTCCTGGAAGCTGACTGACTGATCACTTTCATCGCATTGTGAAGTGACGTGACTGAGCTGCCGTCACGTGACTTCGTCTAGACCAAAGAGTGATAATAGCCTATTGCATCCCTACGTTCTCATCTATAAAAAAATTATTTATTCCACAAAGTTAAAGAAAGGCGTATAGATTGAAAAAATATCTTCTTTAAGCTATTGGTTCTGCGGGGTTTATTTCTCAAAATAGAAACCCGTTACTTAATTATTGCTCTGTTAATGTTCCGTGTTTCTTTAAGTTTTAGTTTAGATTTTTGGCGCGCTTTTTAACTCAGGGTGTCATTACATAGAATTTCGGCTTAGCCGGTGAAACCACAGGCTACCATGTGTACATAAACGTTACTTGTCTTGTGTTTTAATTAAAACGCAAACATTATATTTATATAATCGAATTAATTCATGCTTAAATCTTTTAAATGATTTCGAAGCGAATCTCTGGCATAAATCTTTGATTTTTAAGAGTTGTTTTTAAATTTCCTGCCTATAATGGTGGTTTGATAAGTCGATGAAAGATAAAAAAACATGACAATGTTTTAAAAATGCTTAAAACTTTATTTACATACGGAAGTTAATTTGCCTTTTATATTAGTGAGTCTTAGGCTATTTTATCTTTCAAATAAAACCAAAAATTTAACTTCAAGTTAGATATTTTAATTTTAAAATGTTTTTTTTATTTTCATTTTTCACTTTTAGAAAGTTAATGGCAGTATCTATCATTTTCTTTTCAAAGGGAAGCGTCAGAAATATTAACGTACTTGTTAATTTTCACAACAGATTTTTTTCAGTTGTCTATCATTAGTTAAAATTGAAACATTGTGCATAATCAGTTTTAAAACACACGCGCTAATATAGATTTATTTAACATGTATATTGCAACAATATTATTATTTTTGATAGTGATAAATTTGTTTGGTCTTTGGTCACCCATTATGAAGATTGATTTATAGCTCATACTTCTCAAAAAATTTCTAATTCGCAGTAGTATTGTGCCGATAAATGAAAACAAAAAATAGATGTAACTTAGAATCACCAGCCAAGCAGAAATTTTTCACGACCAGGATACAATGCCACAAGTCAATGAGGGGCGATCGGCATTTTCAAAACAGAACTGTAGATGTGTATTTAAACAAACCGAAATTCAAGCATAATCAGTTGATAGAATTCATTTATCTACTCTGATGCTGAAGTCATATTTATTTGGATAGTTACTTTCACTTGGCTGCATCTGGCATCAACGCCTCTGTGAGGTTGTGAGGAGCATGGAACCACCTCTTGACTGCTGTTGTTCTCAGGTCCACCCTGACCCAGAGTGGTAGCACCTGTTAGGGTTCCAGTTATGGGCAAATAGTTAACCCCCAAATTGGGGTTAAAACACTATGAAAGTATAAAAACAGACTTTTATAGAAATATTTACATAAAAATAGATTTCTATAGAACTGTATGCATAAAAAGTAGACTTTAATCGAAATGTACATAAAAATATATGCAGTACTGTGCAAAAGACAAGAACTATTTTTTCTTTTACGGGGCATCAAAATAAAGTTTAAAATCACCCCTGTTCTAACACTTCTCCACACTACCGGTAAAGTGCAAAAGTATTAGGACAGGGATGATTTTCCTAAAAACCTTACTGAAATTCAAATACAGGGTGAAAAGCCAAGCAAATTGCTAATAAATATTGATTATTTAACTTAAAAATGAAATGGACATTTATGAGATATTCTGGATAAAAAAATTGATAAATGTAATGTTACTTCGCAAGACACACTTTAGGAACAAATACAAGCTGCTTGGCAGGAGATATCATTAGATACATTGAAGAAGATTGGGATGTCAATGCCTGACAGAATGAAGGCTGTAATCAAAGCAGAAGGCTATTATATTAATTTTGTAACAAGTATTTTTTTGTTAAAGCATTTGAGTAAATCAAATAAAACTACTTTAATTAAATTGTTTATTTTTTTGTCAATATCCCTGATAAAAGATAAAATAGTTCTTGTCCGAATACTTTTGCACAGTACTATATATATATATATATATTTGTTCTGAATTTGAAAAATACATCATTTAGATGCATCAGGACACATCAGTGATGTTACCCTGGTTCATTGACGGTTTCGGTCCTTTAAAAATATCATACCTTAAAATAAATTGAATGCTTTTATAAATCCATTGGATTTATAAAAGCATCCAATTTATTTTCGTTATAATATTTTGTTATATGTTAATGAGTTCTCATCAGATTACAACCCCATGTGGAAATGACCCTACAAAGTATCAAGGTTACTACTTATATACATGCCCAGTCCGCGAATGGCGACGATAAACCAACAAGATCTACTTAATATAAAGCATTAAGTGTTATATCTCTATAGAGAGCTCAATAGGTGTTATCTAAATGACCGTTATATATATATATATATATATAACGTCACTGATGAGCTGTGATACAGCGAATCAGATCTGTCTGCGGATGACAACACACACACTATATATATATATCCCTCTTGTTACGTTAGGAGGTGGGTGTTGATTGTTATTTTTTTTCTTATGCCTTAACGTAAGGTACTCAATAGTATGTTCATCAATATACATGTTGCCGTCAATGTAGACGGCATATCGATATAAATATTTTGCCGACATTTTTGACTGCAAAGATATAACCGTTTGGAAATATTCTTACTAATTAATGTTTGTTTTCTATATTTAAGTTCATTGAATTATATTTTCTAGGAAGATAATATATATATATATATATATACATAAAAGGCAAGATGTTTGTGTATGTGTGTGTCTGTTTATCTGCCTGTATGTCCTTTATACAAATTCACAATTTTTATCCGATTCTCACCAAACTTCACACAAATATTCTTTAGTCTGAGCTCCAGGACCATGGATTAGTTTTAAAGCTTTCATTACACCCGAGCAACGCCGGGCTTTACTGCTAGCATATATATATATATATATATATATATAAAGCCAAGACTCAATGGAAATCGCAGGAAAATATTAATCACGGGAGACATGATGAGTAAATGGGACGGTGAAGATAGCTGGCAAGTCTGTACTTGGATCCCGTAAGGAATGGAAAGGAAAATGGTTACATTAGTGCGCAGTCAGTCAGTTAAGTGCCATAAGCGATACACGCTTGAACGATCATGTCTCGAAAGAGACATGACTGACTTCCCGCAGTAGGTTGCCATTAGTTTTTGAGATAGACTGGTTGCCAACCAAGGCTACAGAATCCATTTAGTTCTGCTATTTAACCCATGGCTGGGAAGAAAAGAGACGGGTTCATACTTTTCCGAAAAGTATTTGCGAGTTGTTCAATGCAACGAATTGAACTGGAATTCGAACTTGGTTTCCCTATTTATAGTTCCGAGTCGATATCCACTGCACCACAACACACATCCGGTAAGCAGTAAAGTGGCAGCGGTGATAATGACCACGTTCTCATATTATTCGAAATTTAACTATGGCTGAGGAAACTTAATGCAATTCCAACGCGACGGCCAACAGGACGCCCCAACTTGACAGAATTTAAATCAAAGTTAAATCGCGTAGGTGAGAACAGAATTTCATATAGAAACACTTTAAGATAAAACTCTAACGAGATCATCCAAAACAAGAAAAAAAAAAGCAAATGACACATGAAGTTCTTGATATGGTGAAAAAAGTCTTATAACTCATTCAAAGTTTAAAATGATTCTGAATAAAAAAAATAGCAAAAAGGTATTATGGAAATTTTACAGATTTTATTTCAGTCGTTTTCATATTCGTGATTTTACAAGCATTTGTTTCAGACCATTTTCCAAACCACTGTAAAAATAGAAATAAACTTATTAATTGGAGTAGATAGACTAAACTATCGTCCGGTTCACACTCCACCCACGTCTATTGAATAGGTGTAGAGGCTCATCCCTTGTTCCCTGTTTAGGATGTGGTTTCCGGCTTTCCCTTTTCCAATCTTTTCAGTGTTACGTAGCCCCCTGCTCATCAATGGCGTTACCGCCTTGCTCGGGGTGATATGATTAAAAAAAAATAATAGAAAGAATATCGAAGAATTTCTTTTAAAAAAGGAGAGAAATTATTTCGCTAAACATATCGAGAAAAAAATTTTTTTTTCAATTTTTTCTAGTGAACAACATGCAGCGAGAAGACGTCTTGGAAAGATAGAATTCGAAGTCAGCACAGAATGCCGCCTCCCTGACCATATGGGACCAAAGAATGTAGTATTCGGAGATTCAATCCCCAGTGATTAATGGATTCATTTTTGTGGATTTGTATTGAAAGCGAGTCTTTCGGGATTATAGGGTTATCAATTGTAATTTATCTTGTAAGACTAATTTAACCAACCGTATTTTCCGATTAAAAGAAATATGAAATGAATTATTATTGCATAATCATATAAAATTAGGCATCTTCAAAAATTCGCTAACAAATTAGATAAATGCTGAAAAAATACCCAAAATAATAAAAACAAAATTTTATCGTCAAAACATTTGTGCTATAAGGAGTTTTTCATGTAAAAATAATTTTTCATTAAAGATCTTGTTTTTCTTGTGTCAACGGGGAACCATTTGTAATTTGGAAAGTTTTTAAAATATCTGACAATTGTCAGATATGATGTAACTTTCACGTTTTTTCAAAAATTAAATTATTTTTGAAACATTTCTTTTTTAGAAAATCATTATAAAACTATTTTTTTAACATTTGTTACAGTCATTCATTTCATTTTATGAAATTTCTTCTTGCCATCGCTTAATGCTTATATTAGTTATAAAGACAAGTTTTCGGAGTTCTTCCTTATGTGCCGTGTCCCTTCAGGACGTAGGCAATCATGGACTTTCACTTGGCTCTCTCTCTTTTCGCTCTCAATATTTTCCTCTTTGTATCTCTTCTAAGTCCCGCTCCGTCAACCATTTGCTCAGACCTAACAAGTACTTCTCGAGCTGCTTTCCCCTGTTTCTCTTTCTCTTTATCCGACCTGTGAGTATTATATTCTCCAGGCCCTCCTTCCTAATTACGCGTCCCAGGAACCTCATTTTCTTACTTCCTGATATTTATTATCAGTTTTCCTCTCGTTTGCATCCTTTCCAAAACCTCATCGTTGCACACGGGCTTTGTCCAGTGTATCCTCAGCATCCTTCTGTAGAATCTCATTTCTGCTGCCTCTCTTTGATCCTTGATGAGATCGTCCAGCATTCACTTCCATACGGAAGGACAGATACCACATAGCAAACTATCACTCTTTTCTTTGTTTCTAATGAGATTTTCCTGTCTTTCACTCGGCAGGGTTAGCTTTTGAAATACGTCTTTGGATCTCCGTGTTTCACTTTCCATCTTCTGTCAAAACACTTTCCAGGTATTTGAATTTTTTTATTTGTTTTATTTTAATTTCTCCGACTTGTAGTTGGCATGGAGAATTAAAATCATCAAATGTTTTTGATGAAACAGGATCGGAAGTTATAGAAAATTATTTAATTAGAAAAGCTTTTAATTGTTTTTATGAATAAAATATAAGTATTATTGTTTTAAGAAAAATACATTTCTACAAGAATTGTTTTCATTTTTGTAAAATTTTAATTAGAACAATTTTAAATAAATGAAAAAGCTTTTCAGTTTCTGTACACTTTTTTTTCGCTGATTATAAAGCTAAATTGCATAAAATTCAATAAAATATTAGATTTCTTGGAATATTTTCTTTATTTTTAAAACTTAATGGGTAGTAAAAGTTGTATTCGTCCGATATTTTTTTTACTAATATGTACCCCTATTTAAATTCCCTAAATACCAATCTATAGATAGCTATATCAACACTCAAAAAACACCCACCCATGATAAAAAGATACTTTTTTTGTGTTATTTTAAACTAAAACTAATATTTGTTTTAGACCAGATTTATTAAACATTAACTCAGCTATTTTTTCTCAAATAAAGCTTCATAAACGTATATTTTAGCTTTGAAAGATTTTTTTAACAAGGAGTCGATTTTATCAATTTTACTGATAATCAGAAAAATATGGAAATATTAAATTGAATCTCTTACTTTGGAATTGAAACTAAAATGAAATCAGATATTTTTTTCATTTTTTTAAATGCATTTTAAACCTTAGGTAGCACATTTTTTTGGAGGTGCCTATATTAAAGTAATATTTTTCTTAGTTGATGACAATTCCATTTGCTTTCTTTCGGTTTGTAAATCTGAGTATTGAGTGACTTTAATTAAGAATGAATGGATTGACATGACCATTCTCTGGAAATTGAACGGATCAAATTGACTATTGAGTTGAGGATTTTCATTCGGACATATATCTGGCCAATTGGAATTATAACCAGGATTAAGATCAAATCTGTCAAAGGAATTAAGGTAGATTAACTAATTGCCTTTTAGATTTATTCAAGGAATGCCTTTAGCCATTAAGATCCAATCAAGCACACAAATATATAAACGAGAAAGTGTGTATGCATGTTCTTACAGTTATATATATATGTGTGTGTGTGTGTGTTACTGGGAATGAAAGACGTTAGTCAAAATGTGTGTGTTTATTATTTACACTATTTACTTTTTCGAACTGTTGTTGTCGTCTTTGTCGACATATTTACGACGTTTCGACCATTGTACGCTCCGACTTTCTTCAGATGATTGGAATTACGAACTGAATCCTTTATTTCGTTCATCAGAGTAGATTGTTCTAGTTCTACAAGCCATGCCTCTTTCAGATGTCTCAATATCAGTTATCTCCTTTTGACTCAACTTATGTGTGTCCTTTTGTTTGTGCATCATCTTCGTTTTTTGTTTTGCTTTTCGACAGTCACAAATATTTGGCTGTAAGTGCGTGAAAGATATTGCCGAGCATTTCTGGATATCATTGGCGGGTCTTTGAGAAATCCTTCTAGCCCAATCTTGCCTTCGTCCATTTTAAAATATTCCATTTATGACAGCACCAGTTCGAACAAATTGTTGGCTGATGCGTTAAAACCAGTGTTGGATACGAAAAATTGCTTTAAGGACTGTCTATTCAATTCTGATGTCCAATTTATTTGTTCTTTAAACATCAGCAATTTATTTGTGTTCCGTTTCGAGAGACAATTGATATTTGTAACGATGCATTTTTTCTATTCGTCTTCCGGAAATCGATTTTATTGGGGTTATTCAGTTTGCTGTAATGTCAGTTGAGATCAGCTTCGATATTGTGTACAGGTAGATTGATAAAACCGCCATGAGATCAAAGAATGTAGTCGTTTGAGACAAATGGATTCATTTTTGTGTATCTCTATTGAAAATGAGTCTTTAGGGGTCATGGGAGGGTTATCAACAGGATGAAACTGTAATTCATTTTGTAAGACTGAGCTAACCAACCGTATTTTCCGAAGAAAAAGAAATATTAAAAAATGATTATTGCTTAATCATAAAAAGTTAGATCCTGTGATGGCCAACATTTTCATGGGATTTTACGAGTAAGATCTGATTGCTTATGTCAGACAAACCAACTGTTATTTTTGGTATTTATATAATCCCTTTGTGTGTTTCAGTCAGAGTTGGAAGTTAACCCACGAAGCGTTAAATGAATTGTATCAAACTGTCCGTTACACTAGTGACCATGGAGAGTAACATTGTTTTGTTCTTTCTACACGTTTCGACACAAAATTGAGATTCTATATTTCTTAAATAAGAAACCAAAATTTACGGTTAGAACTTATTTTGTCGTAAACCTGGCACAAAATCAAAACCTGTTCCTTAATGATTTTTCTGAGGCTAAATTAGATTCGGAAATCGAATTCATTAAAAGAGTCTTATGTGATAAAATGCCTTTTCATTTGGAATGAGTACAATCAAGGATTCGTGTTGAGATTGCCAAAATAAAAAAACAATATTGAAACAATTCTTTTAAAATTGCATTATTAATCGAAAAAATTCTTCCGACTATATCCTTAGTTTATATTATTTGTTAAAGCAATTAAAACTTATATAATTAAATAATGTCATAGTTTTATTGTATTTTTTATTTTTCAGAAAAAATGTTTCCCATATCGTGTTTATTTCCCTGCTTGGCTGGCTTTCGAGATGTTTCTGCAGATTCCTTAAGTTTTCGTATTTTTCTGTGATGTTCTCACGCTATCATTTTCAACTTCATCCCACGGGTGACGGTGATCTTCCTTTTCCTTTCATATGTGGTTAGGTACGCATGAATTTTCTATTTCCCTTCGATGTTCCTGCAGTTTTATCTTAAGGTAGTGGGGGTGCCGTTTCTCCTTTATATTTCTTGCCACAGCTGCATGGGATGGCGTACAAACAGTTCTTTAATTATAGTAGTTTTGTAATTTGCTTGAAGCATTGTGCATAAGGTATGTGGTTATGTCTTGAAGGCTGTCGCAATGCGTTGAGTAAAATAAAGGAAGGTTAATAAGTTTTGGGGTATTACCTATTTATTATACATTAATATTTCGAGATGAAAATCTCACCTTCAGAATGACAGAGAAGCGTGTGTCTGTCCGAGTGTGTTCCTGGCCTTTCAAAGAAATTCTTTGATTTTTTTTGAAAGGCCAGGAACACAAATTCGTTGATTCTTTGAAAGGCCAGGAACACACTCGGACAGACACACGCTTCTCTTGCCATTCTGAAGATGAGATTTTGATCTCAAAATATTAATGCTTAATAACTAGGTAAAACCTAAAATCTTCTTTACCTTTCTTTATTTTACTCAACGCATTGTGACAGCCTTCAAGACATAACCATAGTCCTTAATTTTGTTCTTCTCTATGGGATATCCTCCTCGGAGTGTTGAATCACTTTTGAAGGTCAACCTGGTGTTATACGGACCACGCTTTTTTTCGATAATCCCTTTTTAAAATATTCCTAAAGTATTTATAGAGCACATCTCGCCTCCTTTTCTCTCTTTGAAAAATCACATAGGAGATGATGAGATAAGGAAAATTGAATTTATAAAACCTTTTATTACGTCAATTTCGTATTTGATGAGACATTCATTAAGTGATATCTTATTAATTACTGTAATCCTCAACAATGTGCGTTGTGGTGTAGTGGATATCGACTCGAAACGACACATCGGGGGGTGCTGAGTTCGAATTTCAGCTGAATTCCTTGCATTCACTAACGCACAAATACCCTTGGGAAAGGTATTAATCCTCCAGTAATTGGTTAAATAATAGGACAGATTGGGTTCTATAGCCAGCAAACAGTCTACCAGAAAGCAATGGCAACCTACTGCGGGATAATCTTCTGACCAGTCAGTCATGTCTCGAAAGAGACATGATCGCCCAGATCGTCTATCACGTATGGCACTTAACTGACTGAATCCTCAACCAGATGCGTCGAGCAGGACACGTTGTAAGAATGGGGAATAATAAAATTCCTAAACAATGTTCCTACAGGGGACTGAAGACAGAAAATCATCCGTAACTTGAACCTGGGTTTAAAGATAATCTGAAGCAGCATTGGGAAGAACTGACTTTCATTGCTGTACATCGCTGCGGCACTTACTAAGGGGAGGGGAATGTCATTGAAGATGAATGTCTCAGGCATGCTCAGAACAAGTGTGATTTCCGAAGAGGCACTCACACTGATTTTCCAACTAATATGCAGTCTGTGAAATGTAGCATTAATGGGCATATGCTATTCTCAACGGCAGTTTATGTAAATCACTGTAAATATCATTATAAAGACCAGAAGCAATTCAATCTGCCTCGTCGTCCTGCCGACGATGCCTGTTTCCAACAAGGTTGGCTGATCATTGTCTAGAATGAAGAAGGTAATGCAACACAGGAGAGTTCCAATCATGGATATCTAATCAATACACTCAAGAAAACTGTTTTTTTAGTCTTGTATGCCTGATGCCTATGAAATCGAATGCTGGTTTCAAGAATCATTTTACGAACCATGAATTCCGAAACGAGATGGAAGCTATTCGAGGGGCGAGGAAGCGGCTCACATCTGAATAAGTAACATTTAGCAATAATATATATATATAGTACATTCAGGAAAGGATTTCGTAAAAAATCCCAATCCTACTAATATTAGATTAAATATTAAAACTGGTTCAACAGAGAGCACGATGTAAATTTAATTTACAGAGCAAATATTTATTTCATATGTAAATTCAATATTTTACATTAATAGAATAGCCATTTTACAGGTTCTCGTAGGCCTCCTTCATCAGCTCTCGGTAAGAGGTATGAATTTATATCTCTTACCGGGAGCTGATGAAGCAGGCTTTTGAGAGCTTGTAGAAATGGCTATTCTCCCAATATAAAATATTAGATTTATATACATAATTAGTCAATCAGGATAGAATAATGTTTATTAATTTACAAGAGATATAAGAGTTACACAACAATGGCCAAAATAAACAATATGATCCTTTTCAATTGTAGTATTTTACCTATGAATAAGATCACGTGGACTTGACTCGTACAAGATTCTTCGTCGAAGGTGTCTGTTGCCTCTTTTACCTCATCATCATCATTAGAGAGCTACTGTCTTCGGGGTGCATCCTCCATGGGTAAAAACAGATGACCATATCAGGTTATGACGCCAGAAACACTTGGATAGCAACCATTCTCTTCTACTTCACGCACTCTGCCAGCATTCACACCATCAACTTTGAACTAATATCGAAATAGCCGAATAATTATACTCTACTACAAGCACTACCATAGCTCAACTGAGTTTGGCTACTTGGGCTTCTTGACAAAATACAAAGGAGGATCTGTAACGTGGTTGATACTGACTAGGCAGACCGGCTGCAGCCGCTCTCTCACCGGCGTGATGTGGCTTCCCTGTGCCTCTTCTACAAGTACTTTCATGGCTTCTGCTCCGATGAGCTTAGATCACTGGTGCCGCCTGTGGAACTCCCTTCCACAACTCTGCTTTCCCGACAATTACAATCTCCAGGTGTTTAAATGTAGGGTCAATAGACACCTCCTATCACACTAACTCCCAATTATTCTCAGAACACTCTCATCTACCCAACCCTCATTCTCGGTATCCTTACCCGCCTATCACCCACCCTCTGACATTCCCTATATTTAATCATACTTTCTCCACTCTACGTAGCCCCCTGCGCAGTAGTGGCAGTGACATGCCTTGCTCGGGGTGAAACGCTTATAAAAAAAATAAAAAAAATAAAAAAAAATTCTTCTGTACACTTAATGTTATTGGTCAGTTTGGCTTGATCTTCATTCGTAACAGCGGCTTACCTGCCACTGCGGTTCCTTTCAATAAAATCAATTTCTCCTTTCTCTCTTATTAAATTTTCACTAAATCTGTTGACCGATGACTTCATTTTTCTTACATCAAATGCATCCATTCTATAAACATTCGTTAATCTTCTGTGAATGTTGGTAAAATATTCTTCTTATTTAAAAAGAAAAAAAGAATTTGACAACTTTTTATTCTTCAGGATTATCTTGTAGGGCATAAATTCTAAAAGAAATTTAGGATGAAGAAAGTTGAATAAAACAAAGCACATTTCATTTATGTGGTATTCTCAAATGTGAATAATGAACAGTGATAATCCGATTGATAATTTTGAAATGAATTAGAACAGGCATTACTTTTTGATCGATGCTTTTGTCTGTATAAATGAAGAAATAAAATAAATACATATGAAAATATAAGATGTCTTTATATAAAATCATTAAATATATAAACGCCATACAGAGTGGTTTTCAGAGCCAATGAAATATTCAATGTTTAAAATGATTCCGAAAAAGAAAAAAAAATGCAAACAAGAATTTGAATTTTTTACAGATTTTATTTTAACAGTTTTGACAATCACGTGATTTTACAAGCATTTGTAGTTTTTGTCTCAGGCCATTTTCAGAATTAGCTGCAAAAATAAAAATGAATAAACCGATAAGAGAAAGAATGTCGAAGACATTTTAGAAAAGACAGATATTAATTCCTAAGCCATAACGAGAAAAGAATACGAAATCTTTCTATTTGAATCTTTCGAATAAATTTGTATTTGGGAGAAGGTTACATTTTTCGGGTTCTTCAACCATTATGTGTGTCTTGGCGCCTGTAGTCTTACAATCAATGGAAACGATATCTTCCCGTGAATGACCTGAGCACAGTATAACGACAAACACCAAAGGTTACACATTCAAACATATTTATATACGCACAACGACCAAGCGTGTTTTCATCAGATACATAGCATGTTGAAATTGTTGACACCAGATTGTACACAAGCGTTACAGGAAGGAAATGGCTAGAGGAAAAGATTGGAATTGTCTCCCTTACATTTGAGAGTTTCTCATTTGCTTTAAAGCGAATGCAAACAACATTTGTACGATTCATTATTATATCGTCGTCTTCAGTGGCTGACAGACAAAATATTGTTCGGAAGTGTTAACTAAAATTAGGAACCTCCACAAATTATCGATACCTCCATTTAAATTGAATTTTTAAAAATAAAGTTTTCTTGAAGCTTTAATTCTAGCTTTAATTGAAAGCCAAGAGATTAAATTTACTAATTACAGTAAGCAAAATACCCTGGTGTATTTCAAACCGAAATTATATTGATCGGAATCAAAAAAATGTTAGGTTTTAAAAAAAGTTTTTAAAATTTCAAATTTTCCTCCATTTTTCATCGATTGTAAACAGAAGCCAATTCTCGGTTTTAAAAAATCTTACAAAAATAAAATACACCTTACTGACACATTATTTTTTTTCAAATTACCGAATTTAAACTTACTTTAAGTTGACTTGAATCAATAATTAATTGCTTACTGCTTGAAATGTTTCCAAAAAAACGTTTCTCAGTTACGGTATCCTTATCACATCTGTCAACGCCTTATCAAGAGGCAGCAATTGATATGATTTACAATAGCCGGCCAAAAAAGTATGGAAGACGAATTTGGTATAAATTTCATTTTTTTTTTTTTCATTGAATTACGTGACCTTTTAATTATAAATATCACCTGTACAAATAAGATACGGGTAATCAAAATGCACGCAATTAAAATGTTTTGTTTTAAAAATCCAACTGCTAAATCGTTTGTGTTAAGCTTTTCTATTTTCGATTTGTAAATGTAGTCTTCATGCTTTAATTTCATACCCTAGCCGACCCAATAGAGAAAGGAATTTTTAAATATTTTTGAAACTTTATATATTATTATAAAAAAAAGATTAAAAAAAATGAAAATAATTCTTGTAAAAATTCATTATTCATTGAATTTTTTTCTTTTCAAACTATGATATGCTTAATTTATATTGTTCATAAAAAAATTAAAAGTTTATCCAAATAAAAATTGGCATAGTTACTGCATTTTTTGTAATTCGGACCTTTCTTTTTAGAAAGAAGGCCAGTATTGAAGAAAAAAAAAACAGTTGATTAGCATTCCTCAATGAATCCTGAATTTAACTAAATTAGGTTTATTGTGATCCAAAGTCGAATCTTTCGACATTTCTGGAAATTAATTGGTCGGTGTTAACATATGTAAAAAATATTTTTACCAATATTTTCTAAAAATAATTATTTCAAAATTGATTTCAGTCAATTATGAATAAATCTTTAAATTTTCATCGAAATCCAACCATTATTTGATTTTTGCAAGAATTTCCAAATTAATGTGTCTTTCACGGTCAAAAAGTACATTGCGTAATATTACGTTTTTTTTAACGTAATAAACTGTGTCAATTTAGGTCTCACACTGACGTAGGAAGAAAAAAGATTTTCTACCAAAATTTCGAACGTGTTAGAAATAATAAAAAAAAATTTAAAATTTTTTAAAAATACTTTGATCTATCTTCTTAATGATACTATAAACAATTTGCCGATAAAACTTTGTTTTTATTTAGTTTGAGGCCATTTTCTTTCATACTATGCTGTTTTTTCAGGGATTGTTTTGGAGGTACCTAACTAAGATGTGTCATATTTTACAAGTAACCATCAAAGTTAAAATCAAGATTACATATCAAAAATATTAGACGTATTTTCTGTTTATTTCAAAAGTTGAAAGAATCTAATAATGCACGTTTTGAAGATAAAAGTTCTTTTCATATCTAAAATTTTAAACATGCAATTCGAAAAATGGTTGCAATGAAAAACGAAAGAAATTCATAAGCCAGATCACATAATTGATTTTCTGTCAGGTATGAAAATGACCTTACCTGTATTTAACACAACAAACTTCACTCTTTTTGCAGCCCTTCAAGCCATCAATGGGTACCTGTCCATGTGGACATTTCTCATGGCAAGCGCTTTTCACGTATTTCAGAAGACCACAAGTTGTTTCTGCAATCAGAAAAATATCTGGCCATTGTTTTATCGAATATCTTGTAAAAGGTATAAAATGACACAGAAAAAGATAAATTTTTAAATCTTAATTCTCATTTTTTAAAATAATGTCATATAAAAGAGAGTCATCTGCACTTAGTATTACAGGAAAGGTACAATGTTACTATCAAGAGATTTGTCATTTTTTAATCAACATACATCTGTAAATCAAGAAGACGAATGGTTCAATAATTTCTTGTTACTGACAACCCACACCCCAGAGAACAACTTATGCAAAGTACATATCGATGAAAAACTTTTTAAAATGTGGGAGGGGGCAGTAAGTCGCTTCGAAAATTTTAAGTAAATTTTTCGTTTATACAAATTTTTATTTTCATTTTAACATTTAGTCGCCATAGAATATTATACGTATTTAAAATGTGGAGAAATTTGCCTTCCATATTTATGTTTTTTTTCGACTTGAATTTCAAAAAATGAATTCTGAGCTAATTTCAAGTATTATACGATACTTATTTAAACAAAATAATAACACAGACTAATGTTAATCCTTAAAATTCAAATTTACATTTTCATAAAATCGATCAAATATAACTGAATCATTTCATACTGAAACTTCCGTTCTTAGATGGCCAATTGTCTTGTCCAAATAACACTTGAGATAATGTTGTCGATATTGACCGATAGATAACTGGCGTGCGTAAAAATTAATTTCCGATAGTTTTTCGTTGATGAAGGCTTTCGTCAGCAATGTCAGAAAAGAAATCGACAAAACAAGACAGCACTTTGCATTGTTAAATAACGGGACTTGCATAATGGTGTCTTTTCATGGTTGTGTCTGACTTTTCCTCTGTTCTACATTGACGACAAGAATTTCTTGAGACACACAAAAAGAAGAAACAGTTTCAGCAAAAGCAACAGAACTTCATTCTCTTTCCTTCAACATACTTTTATAAATGAAAGACACGAACGATTTAACAATTTGCTGACCCCCACCTCCGCCCAGAAGATGATTTAAACAAAGTAAATATAATTAAACAAATGAAAAATGACGGTAAGTAGCTTTCAAAATTTTAAAGAGATTTTCCGTTTTTTATATTATTTATTTTCCTTTTCATCGAAACTTTGAGTGAAAAATAAATTCTTCAACTGTGTATATTGAGAAGATGGTCTTTACATTAAAGAGACCAGCTTGTCTTTTTATTTTAGCCATTATCTTTGCAAAAAGTAGTGTTAAATCTTAAGGTTTGTTAATATAAACTTTAGCATTTACATTTTTCTAAAATAGCCCAAATATAACTGAACCACTTTATATCGAAACTTCCGTTTTTCACTGACCAATTGTCTTATCCAAATTACACTTTGGATGATGGTGTGGCTATTTTCTGAAATGTCTGCAGCATTTGACGCCATTATTTCCAGTTGAAGATTTCAATAATCAATCAAATATCTGAACGCAATTAAAGGAATGTAAATTCATCAGAGCTATTTAAGAAAAAAATACCGAAAAAAATCGATTACCATATTTATGTTCATAGTTGCCGTCAGGTTTGTGTCCCTCGCTGCAGACAGCAAGAAGGACGAGGATGCAAACAAGTGCTACAGTCTTTATATTGCTTTTTCTTTACTTGGTGTTTCTGTTTCAAAACGAAGTTATGCTTCCTTATCAAACGGTTACTTCATTTATAGTTTCTTCACAAGACTGACGTCACCTCATTTCGACCAATCACATGGTTTCAAAAACAAAATTGATAAATCTTGTGAACATTATCAGCTTCGACTATTATCTGAAGGAAATAACTTTTGAGGCTGTCACGTTTTTAATTAAGTTCGATAATGTCTTGACTGGTAAAAGAGATAAATATTTGATTAAAGTTTATTCCGTGTGCCTCACTTTGTTCTGATCGAACTCGTCATCGATCTCAACCCAGTCTTTTTATTAATCTACAGTGTATTAGTTGCTACATTAAAAATTATTCGGACTAGCACTAAATTGTTGTCACATCGTTTCGACCGCTATCTTCTTGGGCCGTCATGAGTTGTATCTTATCCTATTTGCTTGGTCCCTATCAACTTTGTGTTAATTTCAGTCAAACTAAAATATATATTTTTGCCTAATTTTATTTCTTTCCACATCTACATTTCTATATCCGGGTATGAATATATATTTTGAAACACACTCGAAAGCAAAAAAAAAAAAAAAAAAAAAAGAAAAAAAAGCGCGTCATATATATATATGAGGGGTGCTGAAAAACACAGGATTCTTTTTCAATTAGAGAAACTCTTTGCGCATCTCTCTCCCTCTTTCAGGTTGGTGAGATATCTCGAAATGTAAAAACCCGTATCTTCAAACATACGAGGGTTATTCAATAAATAAGGTGAATTTTTCGGTATAAAAGCTTCTAATACAGATAGAAGCTTACTTTTTTATTTTTCAACGTAGTCTCCCAGCAGGGTCACACACTTTTCCCATCTGTGCACAAGCTTCCGTATTCCCTCAGCGTAAAAATCTTTGGACTGTTGTCTCAGTCAATCGCTCACAGCACTTTTGACTTCATCGTCACTTTCAAACTTCGTGCCTCCCATGAACGCTTTCAAGGGACCAAACAGGTGAAAGTCTGAAAGGGCAAGGTCTGGGCTGTAAAGGGGATGAGGGAGCAGTTCTCAGCCCAGCTCGTTGATGGTCTACACCGTTTGGGCTGCTGTCTGAGGCCTTGCGTTGTCTTGATGCAAAACGACTCCATGTGACTGATGATCATGGACAATTTTGTGTGCTGTCCCAACAGATAGGCTCAGTCCTTGCAATGTCATCCACTGTCACCCTTCTGTCAGACTGAATGAGGTCATTAACTAATTCGATCACCTCAGGAGACCTCACTTCTGTAGGCCTCCAAGGCCTGTCTTCATCCTCAACACTGCCCCGTCCTTCTTTAAACAATTTAGTCCAATGTAGACATTTTTTTGGCTGAAACATTTTGGCCCCATACAAACTTAATAACTGACCTCTGTTCAATACTTGAGTATGATTCTTAGTCGGTCATCTTTGTTAATCTCCAAAACTATCAAAGATTTATTTTCAATCTACAAAAAAAAAATTAAATCTCTTTGAAAAAGACGTAAATGAAAAGAAATTAAAAAAAACTTCTATCTGTATTAGAAATCCTTATACCGAAAGATTCACCTTGTTTATTGAATGACCCACGTAGAAGTCCTTATACCGAAAGATTCACCTTGTTTATTGAATGACCCTCGTAGAAGTCCTTATACCGAAAAATTCATCTTATTTATTGAATGAGCCTCGTAGAAGTCCTTATACCCAAAAATTCACCTTATTTATTGAATGACCCTCGTAGAAGTCCTTATATCGAAAAATGCACCTTATTTATTGAATGACCCTCATTTGCGTTTAGACAAACCTTTCAACTTTTTCGTAATACAAAGTAATACAACTGACCAAAAATTAGATTTTTACAAATGTAACCTTATTTATAAAAAAAATCATACTTCCAGGATTTACTAAAGAATATTTTACAAATTATAGACATTCGTCAAAAATATTCTTTTACCAACCTTTATTGATTTCATTCTTTAAAAATCTAACGTCTATCCAAGACAAATGATAATTACGTAAGATCGTTACCAAATCCACATGTGAAAAACCAACAAATATAATGTCTACTAGATGCACACAATTGCGAATATAAATTATCATCTGGATCTCACATAGACAAAATAGAATTATTATACGCTTTCATAAACAAAGCAATATTTACGGCTTTTCAGTGAAGCTTGGAATCTCATGATTTCTTGAAACTTCGAATGGATGAGTCGTCTCGCCTTGAATTCCGAAAGCCATAACCTATTCTAATGTTTGTTTATCAAGTCAAATTCACATGAAACCTGATTAACCAATGAAAATCAAACAACACAAAATAAAAATACCAGCACTTATTTCTTTTCTCATTCTCTGCTGAAGCTTTAATAAAAGAGAAACATGTTAGATTGATAAACATTTCCTATTTGTTCTTTATCTTATATTTTCTTTGTTTTTTCCGTATCCCATTCTCTAACGAAGCTTTAATAAAAGTGAAACATGTTAGTTGATAAATGTTTCTTATTTGTTCTTTATCTTACCATATAAAATCGTGTAGTTCGGCTAATGAACAGACTTAAGGAAATTTCTTAAAAATACGGTTGAAACGATTTTGCTTTGAGGAAAAAAATGATCGTTATCTGAGAAGACAATAATTTTATGGAAGAGCCAAGTCCTTTTTTTAATCGTGGGGAGAATTCTCCATGTTCTTCTTTTTTGGATCGTCACATCTCTTGAAAAGAAAGTCGTAAAACTTTTTCCAGGAATTATGTGGTTAGTCAAAAAGATAAACTCATTGAGATGTGAACAAATTGAACTGAATAAAGGGTGATTGAAAGATGAATGAACAGACTAGAGGGAGAGAGAAAATAAACAATTATTACAAGACATTCACATTTAGAAATGCAAAAATCAAAGAACCATTCTTCAGTCTCCAATTCTGCTTTCCTTTTTTTGCTATTAGAAGGAACTTGAGAAACGGTCAATTATGATGGGCGAACGTCGAGAAGAAACAGTTCTGCTAGGCAAAGCTTATTTATAGTCTGTTATTTATAGTATCTATGCATACAACGGTGAAGAGGGAGAGAGAGGAAGGGAGAGACAGACAAAGAGAGAGAGAGTAGTGGGGGGATGGTTAGTTCGTTTTCAGACTATGAGACCCAGAATTGAATCTCACCATCCTCAGTTTGTCAGCAAGGTGACTTCCTGATGTCATTGATCGGGAAGAGGTGATCCCAGCGTGCGCCAACTTTGAAAAAACTGCATGAAAAATACCAATGGGTTGAACGAAGCGTTGTGAATTAAATTAGGTAGACGGAAGTGTTCGGAAGCCATCGATGGTTCTGCTTGCACGAAGTTACAAGTCATCGTGAACGAGGGTTTAAGTGTCCTGGCGTTGTTCAAACTGTTGATCAGGACTCTCTCCCAGAAACTCTAACGTCTGCTCTGCATAGATGCACTATAAGTCACAGGTAGTCTCTTTGGATGGCAAATAAATACAAATGTGACTGTCACAACGATTGTCTAGCCTCCCTATCAAATGAGTTTGCTCGGAAAACGATATGGAATTCTCTTTCAGCCTCTTGCTTTCCAATCAATTTTGATAATCCAAAAATTGAAATTCTTTTCAATCGTTATCTTTGCTATTCTTAATTCCTGTTCTGTTATTGTTCTCTATCCTTAATAGTGTTTTTTTCTAATATTGTCTCACCCCCCCCTGCATCTCAGTGGCTTTATTGCCTTACTTTGAGTGGAATGATTAAACAAAAAAGTATATTTGATATTATAAAGAAAAAGAACAAATAAGAAACATTTCAATTTAACATGTTCCGCTTTTCTTAAAGATTATTCTGTGACCGAGAGAAAAATGAAAAGAAAAAACAAAGACATTACTCTAGCGTGTTGTGATTATATATATATATATATATATATATATATATATATATATATATATATATATATATTATTTAATTACTTAGTTTTTGGTAAAATTAGACTAGTACACAGATGTATTAAAAAGTGTTAAATACAATTATATTGTAGAACATTTGAATATTCTTCATTTGTAAACGAGTTATTACGCGACCTAGGTTTCTAACATGTGGTGTCTTCAGGCGATTTGCAAAGACACCACATGGTAGAAACCTAGGTCGCGTAATAACTTGTTTGCAAATTAAGAATATATATATGTGTGTGTGTGTGTGTGTGTGTGTGTGTGTGTGTGTGTGTGTGTATGTGTGTGTCTGCGTCTGTGTGTGTGTGTGTAATCCTGACATAATATATGGACTGCAGCTGCAGAGTGTTAATCATATATTTTGTTATTATTTAAATTATGTAACGTTATCATTAATTATTACGCAAAAACATGTGAAAAACTACTACAAAATTGTATATTTTGTTTCGACAGAACAATGTCTCATCAGGTAGTTAATGAAAGTACTTAACATATGGAAATAAAGTGAACTATATATATATATATAAACGATCCGTTTAGGTCAAACCTAGGTATGTATGTCTGTCTGGCTCAGTAGGTATACTTTACTTATTCCGCTCTACCTAAGTATGGAGCGCTTTTTGTTAGTTGATTACGAGTATCGGGGTTTTTTTAGGCTACGTGCTGACTCGGTCCGAACTCTTTTAACTGATGTTCATGTACTTAGCTCTTTCTTTAAAACCATTTTTTCTCTTCTTCGTAGATCCGATGAAGGTTTTTCGACACGAGTATAGTTATTATCTCTTATATATATATATATATATATATATATATATATATATATATATATAAACTTATTTACAAATGGAACTTTGTCTGCGTGTGTGTGTGTGTCCGTTACCTATAGACTCTGAAACGAATGAACCGATTTTCTTGAAAATTTACACAGTTGTACTATAAGCGTCTGCGAGTGTTCTTAGGTAGGTTTTGTGACGAGGTACCCCCGATAAATATCGATAATCGAAAACATCGGGTTATAGAAGGAGTGGTTCCATTTTAATCAAATTTGATACACTCATAGACAAAGAAATGAAGAATATTCAAACGATATTCAGAAGTTTCAAGGTTGCAGTTCTTACAATAGTGCAGAAAATCGATAATATATATATATATATATATATATATATATATATATAAAAGGCAAGATGTTTTTGTGTGTGTGTGTTTATCTGCCTGTATGTCTGTATTTTTTTCAGCCCTTTTATTTTAGTTTTTGCTTCGGGTTTGGCTCTAAGTAGAGTATAATTGTAGTTCTTAGTCTCAGCCATGCTACAATTTACTCAGAGGACTTATTTAGCCTTCAAAATTCAGTTTACGACGAAAAAAAACTTATTTGATATTGATTCCAGGAAATGAAAATTTGACTTACATCCATTCATTTTTCTTTCAGTCTACAGTTTCACTTTAACTGGAAACAACTATTGCTTTTTAGTCTTTCATGCCAATATCCAAAGAGTCTGAGCTCCAGGACCATGGATTAGTTTTAAAGCTTTCATTACACCCGATCAGCGCCGGTCTATACTGCTAGTGTATATATATATATATATATATATACACACAAATTGAATCATGTGTATATGTATAGATCATTTACATATTTATTCATATCTATATATAAAGTAAATTATATACATATGTCCTCATGTTTGTTTGTTGCCATTTGTACGACGCTTCGGCCGATGTATGCTCCTACCTTCTTCAGATGGTAGGAATTTCAAACCGAACTCTTAATTACTACCACTGGGGTATATCATTTTCATTCCTTGCGTGAAGCCTCTTTTGGTAGTCATGAGTTATCTCCCACTAACCCTCTAAGTTACTTCTTCACTACTGCTGTAGCCTGGTATTGAACTCACAACTCTTTGGGTCAAGTCACTGGAACTAACCAACATCTATATCTACTGTTACCTAAAGAAGGCGAAAACTTTGTGCAAATAGCAACGAAGGTGAGGACAAGAGTCCGAAGATGGTAAATAGTGTAAAATACTACCTCATCTCATAAATACAGACAAATATAAATAAATCACCTTATAGTGACAGCTAACACACTCTTTTTGCACATAAATTATCGAAAGACGTGTTCCAATTATGTTCAATTGTGTTCCCTACGAATTGTAATGTTCATGAGGTTTAGTAAATGTCTAGAGGTGTCGTTAAAATGTTGTTATTGTCAGGAGAAAAATCAGTTTTGAATTTTCTTGGCAATCAATTTGCAACAACAGAAAGAACACTTACCAGACATCATGGAATTTTCCCCTAATGACCATATGGAATCAAAGAATTTATGACCATATGGAATCAAAGAATTTAGTAATTGGTGAATAAATTTCCCAGTGCTTATATTATTCAGTTTGTAGATCTCTGTCGTTTAGGAGTTTATTGCTCTCGAATTTAGAGTGGAAATTAGGTTATCAACAGGCTTTAGTTGAAATTATTTTTTGTAAGGAAATTAAGCAAGAAAATACAATCATAAACAAATTGAACAATAATAAATAAATAACAATTTAAAAAAAAGTATTGTTTAAATTCTTCTGGAAAAGTCACATTGATTTATCGTCGGCGATAGTTTAATCTGGTGCCTGCGCTACGGAAGACGTTCGGATTAAATTAGAATTAATAGCCAAACATGGCCATTCAAAGTGGCTTGGAGAGATGCGGGTGCTTATTGGACGGACGATTTTGATTGGGATATCTTCCGTGGTCGCAGTGCTTAAATCAAGATTCCGATTTACACAGAAATTAAAGGAGATTAACTAATTACCTTTTAGATTTATTCCAAAAAAGCTTTGAGTTGCTAAGTTTCAGTAATATATATATATATATATATATATATATATATATATATATATACACTATAGTCATCCGCAGACAGATCTGTTTCGCTGTATTACAGCTCATCAGTACGGCTTAGACTCCGGTTGCTTCCTAACACAGGACTGAAACCCGACCGAATTGGCGTCAGTCGGCGATTCTACCCCTAGGCCACGAGCGTCCAGTAGAAGAAGGCAGGCTTTTTAGCGCGTATAAACACGCCCAATAGCTAGAGTGCTCCAATTCATTATCGAATGAGCGGTGCGTAAATGCCGGAGTAGCTAGTTTCCAAAGTCTACCACTCTTCCAGAGTGTTCAATCAGGGTATATATATATATATATATATATAAGAAAATAGCAAGTGTTTGAGTGAGCATACATGTGTATGTCAAAGAAATTCATATATATGTCAGTATGTATCAATCTCTGTTTTATTACGTACTCGCATGATAGCCCGGCGTTGCCCGGGCAACTCAGAACATTTTAGTAGTAGTAGAAGATGCCACTTTTGATTTTACATATTTTTTTTTAAAGATATTTCTTTTGTTTAAAAATTACGTGGAAAAATATTCACCTTTTTTTTGTTGACCAAATGAATTTTTAAAACGTCGGAAAAAATTAAATATAAAGGCACATTTTTTTTAAATTTTTTTTCTTTTATTAAAAATATATTAGACGCGTTTGACATGTGTGATTTGATTTCTGTGACGTAAAACGTCGGAATAAAAATTTCATATAAAGGCACATTGTTTTTTTTTAATAAAAAATATTTTAGTTACGTTTGACACATGCGATTTGATTTCTGTGACGTAATTCAGCAACCATCTTAGATCTTAGATGTTTTACGGAGCAAATGCAAACAATCGTGTCCATTGGCCAAAAAGTGCGAAAGGGAAAATTTGCTGAACTTAAACTCAAAAAGTATGTGTCGACCTGGCTTCCCTGTAGATATGTGTCCCTAGAAAGTTTGAATGGCGCAGAGTAAAAAATGTAGGCGTGCATAGGGAACAGTCACCTACAGACTCACAGATTGCCTTTTATATACATAGATTTATCTATTTTCGTATGTCTTAATTAATCATACAATGTGTGTGTACGTCTACTTTGATATATAACTCTATATTCATGTAAAGGAAGAGTTGTGTGTGTGTATGTGTGTGCGCGCGCGTTTTGCATATCTTAGAATTAGTAGAAACTAATGAGTTGACAGTCAACTATTTGCAGTGATTTACTTTATTAAGAGAGCATTACATATGGTAATATTTTTACTATAAGTTTATAATATATATATATATATATATATGTGTGTGTGTGTGAGAGAGAGAGAGAGAGAGAGAGAGAGAGAGTTGGAATCAAACAGAGATCCAATATGGACCGGAATCGACAAGAATGATAATACAAACAACCTATAGGAAATGTTTATCAATCTAACATGTTAGACTTTTATTAAAGCTTAATCAGAGAATGAGACAGGGAGAAAAAGAAGAAAGTTCACGCGCATTTGACTTGTTTCAAGCAACGTTAGTATCATTTGTGTTGTTCTGAATTTAAACTTCGAATGGACGCATTGTCTCTCCTTGAATTCAGAACGCCTCATTTTTTTATTGTCTTCTCTCCTTAATAGTAGTGTTTTTTTATATTCTCTTACACTCAGTAACCCATTTCGTCTTAGAGGCTTTATTGCCTTGCTTGGGATGGAATGATTAAATAAAGTTACATAATAAAATTTCACACAGTCAAAAAAGGTTACTGCAAATCTTTCTGCAAAATAAAATTATTATAAACTGAATTTCACGTTGCATATTTATTACCATGAGTATTTTGACTACATTTGACTACATTTTTATTTACATTCGGACAGTTATCTTCATCTTTCTTGTTTTTATCGCAACCTTTTGGTCGCTGTGCCCCATGACCTTTATCGGATGTATGTCGATCCGGGTAATTCCCCCCACCCTCGAACCCTTTATTTAATCTACAGGATTAAATTGTTTTTCTCAGTCCACTGCACACATGTCTAGAGATAGTTCTTATTTTCCCACTTATTGCTCGCCCTGTTTCCACTCATTGCTCGCCATGTTTCCACTCATTGCTCGCCCTGTTTCCACTCATTGCACGCCCTGTTTCCACTCATTGCTCGCCCTGTTTCCACTCATTGCTCGCCATGTTTCCACTCATTGCTCGCCCTGTTTCCACTCATTGCTCGCCCTGTTTCCACTCATTGCTCGCCCTGTTTCCACTCATTGCTCGCCCTGTTTCCACTCATTGCTCGCCATGTTTCCACTCATTGCTCGCCATGTTTCCACTCATTGCTCGCCCTGTTTCCACTCATAGCTCGCCCTGTTTCCACTCATTGCTCGCCATGTTTCCACTCATTGCTCGCCCTGTTTCCACTCATTGCTCGCCCTGTTTCCACTCATTGCTCGCCATGTTTCCACTCATTGCTCGCCATGTTTCCACTCATTGCTCGCCATGTTTCCACTCATTGCTCGCCCTGTTTCCACTCATTGCTCGCCATGTTTCCACTCATTGCTCGCCCTGTTTCCACTCATTGCTCGCCCTGTTTCCACTCATTGCTCGCCATGTTTCCACTCATTGCTCGCCCTGTTTCCACTCATTGCTCGCCATGTTTCCACTCATTGCTCGCCCTGTTTCCACTCATTGCTCGCCCTGTTTCCACTCATTGCTCGCCCTGTTTCCACTTATTGCTCGCCATGTTTCCACTCATTGCTCGCCATGTTTCCACTTATTGCTCGCCCTGTTTCCACTTATTGCTCGCCATGTTTCCACTTATTGCTCGCCCTGTTTCCACTCATTGCTTGCCATGTTTCCACTCATTGCTCGCCATGTTTCCACTGAGTCCAAGTATATACTGCCCGGCCCAGGAATTGAACTCACTATTACTATGTTACCAAATTCACAAACCAACTTTTTGATCTAATAGGCTATTGTCCCCTTGGACAATTCTTCTTCTTCTTCTTCTTCTTCTTCTTCTTCTTCTTCTTCTTCTTCTTCTTCTTCTTCTTCTTCTATATGCCGTGTTCCTTTAGGGCGTTGGCGGTCATGGCTCCCTACAATTTGCTGTCCTCTGTGGCGCTTAAAAAATTTTGTCTTTTTTGCTATCCATTTACTCAAGCCTTCTTAGTGGTTTAAGCGTTGTTTGCCTCTGTTCTGTTTGTTTTGTGAATATCAAATTTTCCAAACCTTCTTTTCTCATGATGTGCCCGAGAAATGTCAACTTCTGATATTTGTCTATACTTCTGAGATGAGGTGGTATTTACATTGTTCGGTCTATTGTCCTCATCTGTATTGCCATGTTATGGCGTTTCGGCCGTTGTACGCTCCAGCCTTCTTCAGGTGTTAAGAATTTCGAACCGAACCCTTTATTTTAATCACTGGGGTATATAATTTCTATTCTATGTAAGATTCCTCTCTATCTTTATTGCCATGTTTACGATATTTTGGCCTTCCTCAGGTGCTAGGAATTTCAAACGGAACCCTTTATTTATACTTCTGAGATGAGGTAGTAATTACATTATTTAAATTGCTCGGACTGCTGTCTTCATCTTTATTGCTATATTCGTGATGTTTCAGCCATTGTACGCTCTGGCCTTCTTCAGGTGCTAGAAATTTTAAGCTGAACCCTTTATTTGTTTATACTTCTGAGGTGAGGTAGTATTTACATTGTTCGAACTGTCGTCCTCATCTTTATTGCCATGTTTACGACGTTCCGGCCATTGTATATCAGTCATTCCATGTGCAATGTCACTTCCGGTGTCATGTATTTATCTCCCCTTAACTGAACTCTGTGTGTAAAAGTGTTGGTTAGTTTCAGTGACTTGACCTACAGAGTTGTGAGATCAATACCTTGCTAGAGGTTCAGTTAAAAGGAGATAAATCTTTTTATGACGTGAAGTATAAGTCAAACAGTAGTCATAATTTCTGTGTTGATATTCTATCGCATTTCTCGATCGTGCAATTCTCTTCCAGTTTCTTGTTTCCCAATCAACTTTATCTTCTTTTTAGTTCTCAGTTTCAACAGAAAGTGGGAACAGAGCCTGAAGACGACACCCTGGTAACCTTATATCGCTGTGGGTGCATTTCACCCTTCTACTATTCTGTTGCTTACGGCATATCATGTTGAATTCACCGGTTCTCGTTCGATCACCGAAGCTAAGCAATGTGAGCCTGGTCAGGACTTAGATGGGTGACCGCTTGGAGAAAACCAGGCGCTGTAAGCGTTCAGTGACGGATGTGCGTTGTGGTGCAGTGGATATCGGCTTGGAAAGAGAGATCGGTCAGCCGAGTTCGAATTCCAGTTGAGTACCAAGGATGTGCGTTGTGGTCCAGTGGATATCGGCTCGGAACGAGAAAATCGGGGAGCCGAGTTCGAATTCCAGCTGAATTCATTGTATTCACTTACGCGCAAATACCCTTGGGAAAGGTATTAATCCGTCTCTTCCCTCCAGTTATAGATTAAATAACAGGACATATTGGGTTCTATAGCCTTGGTCGGCAACCAGTCTACCGCAGAAAGCAATGGCAACCTACTGCGGGATAATCTTCTGCCCAGTCAGTCATGCCTCTTTGGAGACATGATCGCCCAAGCGTGTATCACGTATGGCACTTAACTGACTGACCCTGCATTCACTTCAGCACTGGTACTCTTGTGAAAGGTATTAACCCGTCCCTTCCCTCCAGTTATGGGTTAAATAACAGGATAGGTCCTGGAGGCAACCCATCCAGTGTTGGTGTCACAATAAAAACACGCTTGGTAGCCCTGGCGAAGCATCAAGTATTCAGCTATTTGACAATATTATGAATTTCGCTATAAACTGCGCCAGGGTTCCAAATGCACGGGGAATACTGGAGGGGGTGTAGTGAGTTCTATCTCGGCCATGGCCGCAGGACGACGATTCTGTTTTGAAAATATCAATAAAAAATATGCCTTCTGTTTAGTTTCATCAAAAGCGGCGGTGGTTAGACTGAGGACTTCTCTTCTCTAGCCTCCTTTATAGCGCCGCGGACGTATTCCTCCTTTTCTGTTATTCTGTTTTGTAAATATTAACAAAAGTTTATAATTATATTTTGATTATTTCTTCTTCTGAGCCGAATGGGCCTCGTATTTTGTGTACAAATAATCATCATGTCCATTTTTTTATGCATTCTCCTTTCCGTCTTACGCCGCCATTTTTTTTTTGTTCTTTTTTCTTTTGTTTTATTATTTTGGGTTTAATTTTGTCTTTTCGTCATATTATTGTATTTTTGTCAACATATCGCAGAAACTAATTTTCTTAGAACATGATCTTGTTTTCTTTTTTGACCATCGCCAAATCTGAAAAAGTCATGTTCTAATATTGAATATTGAATCAATCAGTTGCTTTCTTTCTTGAAAAGTATTGATTCGGTGTCGTCAGTGTTTGTCAAAAAGCCGTTTCTACTTCGTGTGACACTATTTTTTTCTTCTTTTTCTTGTTTGCTCTCTTTTTCGTCTATCCAATTCGTTCGTTCGTTCGTTCGTTCTTTCTTTCGTTCGTCTTTTTCTTTTTTTCTTTTTATTTTTGTGTCTATTTTTGTTTTCGTCATTTACCACTGTTTTCTTCTTCTTTCGTACTGCTTGCTTCGTTCCTTTTTCTTTCTTTTCTTTCTTTTTCTTTCTTTTATTTCTTTCTTTTATTTCTTTCTTTCTTTCTTTTTCTTTTTTCTTTCTTTTTCTTTTTTCTTTCTTTCTTTTTTGTTTCTTTTTTCTTTCTTTTCTTTTTCTTTTTTCTTTCTTTATTTCTTTTTTCTTTATTTCTTCTTTCTTTTGTTCTTTACTTGTTTATGACTTCATCGTTTCTCTCTCTTTCCTCTTTCTCGCCTAACCGTTTTTACGTTTCTTTCTTTGAAACGTTACACTGATAACAGACGCCCACTTCCACATATATTTTCCTTCAAAATCCTGCAATCGACGACGCACGCGCGTACCCACAGACACACACACACACACACACACACATATATATATATATATATATATATATATATATATATATATATATATATATATATATGGAAACATATCTAACAAAAAAATTAGTTTCTTTCTCACAATTCAAGAATCATGTTGAAGTTCCTGGTGCTTGCCTGTATTTTTTGCTGGGTAGAATCATTTCCTTGTAAGTATAGTCAAATCCTTTTTTACCTCCAAATATTAAACAAAACTAGCACATATTTGGGATACTTTCTTTGAATTACTAATTGGATATTTGATTCGAGTTGAGTGTCTTCAGGAGATTTACAATAACTGATTTTACCGTTTATCTAAGAATTCTCACGTAATGGAGATTTTTTTGAATGCGCAGTTTTCAAAACTAGAAGTTATAACGTTTTCACCCTTGGTTGCATGAGCCTAAAAGGTATTTTTTGCTATGGTTACACTTAGTCATAATTTCTGTTCTTTCGTTCAGTAATTCACTTTTGTTTAGGAATGACATAATCGCTAACTTTTCTTCCTGGCACAGTCTACATATTTTGCCACTGTTGTAAGGCTTGGCTATTTTCACTATACTCCACGTTGTGTCTGGGTCATTTCCATAATTTGATTTCAATTTCCACATGTGGCTAGCCGATTTTGTATAATTTCTTAAGTGTTCTATTTTAAATTTAGACCTGTGATTCAACCATCTGGTCTTTATATATATATATATATATATATATATATATATATATATATATATTAGGAATTGATTTTTCATTTATTAATCCGACATATTTAAATGTATTGCTTAAACTTCATATCTAATAGATACCCATATTAGAGTAGATGCTATTGCTGTTTATATTTATTGAACACTATATTTACTCATTTCCATCTACAGGCCTGAATATCTGAGAAATCTTTTTAAAATGTAGTGTTGAGTCGTGATAATATTTAGCGCCAAGTTTGTAGGTTTTTTTCACTGATTTTACTGATAAAATGTATTTTGGCAAGCATGTTTTTATCCTAAAGTGCTCGATATATAGGTGGAGATAGAGCATTAATATGTACAAAGAGTTTGTCACATTATCTGAGCAGGTTCATGCCGACTTCGAAGTATCGTGAGGACATCATAACAGTGTCCTCACCAAATTTCGAAGTCGGCACAAACTTGCTCAGTTAAAGTGACAAACTTTTTGTTCTTATATATATATATATATATATATATATATATATATTGTAATAGTTGTTACAGCGGTTTATAAGAGCAAAGTATCACTGCACAAAAGTTTTCATATTTCGGAGCCGAACTTCTCCTCTTCGGGTGATATGTATAACTGAAAATCCAGTTACACATCTCACCCGAAGAGGAGCAGTTCGGATCCGAAACATGAAAACTTTTGTGCAGTGATACTTTGCTCTTATAAACCGCTGTAACAACTATTACAATATAAAGCTCTACTTTGTATCGAGCACTTTTTATAAAAGTAAATGCTTGAACAGTGGGTCTAAAAATCAACGTGTTCTGTCACTTTCTTATATATATATATATATATATATATATATATATATTGTGTGTGTGTGTGTGCGCGCTCGCGCGTGGTGAATTCATAGTTTCCATTTTCCTAGACTGGTTGTAATGTGTCTGTGTGTGTATGCATGTGAATAAAGCACTCAGACAAGGCAACTTACTGCAGGATAATCTTCTGCCCTGTCAGTCATGTCTCTTTCGAGACATGATCGCCCATAGCGTGTATCACGTATGGCACTTAACTGACTGACTGAATATAATATTTGAAAACATGTTTAAGGTTTCTACTGGGCATAAAGTGGGGGATCAGTTTTATATTGTTATGAAAGAAAGTAATCCCCCACTAATTACGATTTGATAATATAATACATCTCTTCCCCATCTAGCTATGAGTCAAATAATGACAAATTGAGTTCTATAGCCTTGGCTGGCAACCTGTCTACCATAGAAAGTAATGGCAACCTACTGCGGAATAATCTTCTGCCCAGTCAGTCATGTCTTTTTCGAAACATGATCGCCCAAAGCGTGTATCACGTATGGCACTTAACTGACTGACTGAATATAACAGTTGAAAACATGATTAAGGCTCTACTGGGCATAAAGTGGGGCATCAGTTTTCTATTGCTATGGAGTAATAAACTAATTAATAATATAATGCATCTCTTCCCCCTCTAGCTATGAGTCAAATAACAGGACAGATTGGGTTCTATAGCCTTGGCTGGCAACCAGTCTACCGCAGAAAGCAATGGTGACCTACTGCGGGATAATCTTCTGCCCAAAGCGTGTATCACGTATGACACTTAACTGATTACGAGGCAGTGAATAGTTAGTTGATAACAGGATGGGATAACCTTATTAGCTCCGGCTTTGATTCAAGGATTTATATCCAGCCGAAAGAATCTCATAAGAAGTCGTTGACAAACTAAAATTTGAAAGAGTTGTTAACAGGATGTGCTGGCCTTATCAGCTCCGGTTTTGATTTAAGGATTTATATCCAGCCGAAAAAACCTCTATAAGAAAAGTCGACGGCAAACTTAAACTTGAAAGAATTGTTACAAGGATTTGCTGAAATTATCAACTCCGGTTATGATTTAAGGATTTATATCCAGCCGAAAAATCTCATAGAAAAGTCCGACTAACTAAAACCTGAAAGAAAACCTCATGGAACAAAAATGGGTAAATAGATATTTTTGACCTTTCATTGACCATACTTGAAATTATTCGTTATATACACATTTAAGGATTTCCAAAAAGTATAGCGCTTAATTTCTTCGCCAACTTAACTGGGTAAAGATATTTGACCCTTCCTTCCCCTTCGTAAAACTTCGCCTGCAAATAAGTAAACTATACGTTTTCTATTTGAATGCAAAACTGTATATTTTTAAATATTTTTATTATTTAATGTTTTGTAAATTAAATGTTTGTATGTGATTTTTATCTCTGAGTTTTGGTCAATCATTTTTTTTTTGTTACACTTAACACGTGACATAATTGGGGGCTCGTCCGGGATGCTAACACGTAACACTGATACTAAATAAAAAGACAGAAAAAATTATTAGAAACAACCACCCGGTTTTTGTCTCTCTCTTTCGAGTTCCTTGTGTGTATTTTCTTGTGCCTGATTTCATCTTCATTATTATTATTTTTAAAATATGTTTTTATTTTATTTCAGTGATTAAACTGTGTACTTCTATGGAGATCATTTTATTCATTCCTTTTTTTTTTTTTTATCTCAACTTTACAACCACTGTGTTTACCCGCTGTTCTTGAAAGTCGAAGTCTTGTTGGGAAGGGTTCGTGGTGGCACACCTTGTCTGAACATAAAATGTATACCTTAATCTGTCTATAAAACTATCTACGAGAATGCGGGCAAAACAAGGCACCACTTAAAATTCAAACTTTTGGAACATCGGAAAACTGTAATATATGGTGAGTCTTTAAATCAAGCCTTGCCGTTAACCAAATAGGGAGAAGGAAAATAGTACACGAGAGAATTAAATTAAAATTATTTTTTAATAATAATCCCTCCCACAAGCAAGGCAAAAATGTCACTGGTGAGCGGGGAGCTACAAAAAGAGGATAAAAAGGTACAGAGGATATTGAAGAAAAAATAAGAAATGGATGGGAATCAAGTAGATAATACATAGTAGTAAATTCTGCAAATGGAACAAGTGCGAGAAAAGAAACTGTTAGAGTAGAAGAGTCGGTTACAATTAACTACTGTTAACAGTTATCGAGAATGGAATATGCATTTATTGGCACGGTAAATGGAATTGGTACAGTTATTTGTTTGTGATTGTGTCGCACCAAACCACAATCTTTAAAGAAGCATCTTTTCTAAGACTTTCATTTACTCAAAGACTGTTTACCGACAGTTTTACTGACAGTTTAGTTAGAATTTTTAGTCTTTTTGTGCAACTATAAACCTTGGACATTAGTAGCAGAAAGAAAAAACAGCGAATAATCGAAGTACAGGACCACTCTCGGTATCCGCCACGTAGTCGGCATGCAAATGATGCAGTACAAAACACCGTCAAGAAACATGCCCATTGGAAGACTGCACAACCACAGTCAAGTGGAGAGTGTTGAAATGGCATGAGCACTTCATAAAAAGCCAACAATTTTACCACTGCTATCCTATAAGCAAAAGAAAAAGAAGCAAACAGAGGGAACATGGGCTGACTGTAATATATTACCTTGAACGGCGCAGGTAATTGACAGATACAACCAGTCAGCAAAGAATAAGGGTGGTTGACAAATATATCCGGCCGTAGATGATGTCAACAAAGTGCAACAGTAAAAAAACAAAAAACACAAGCGGCAACCGGCTTGAAAAGCAATGAACCGCCGTGTTGATTGACAGATACATCCAGCCGTAGATAATGTCAACAAAGTGACAACCTGAAAAAGCTGAAAAAGCAAAGATGCGAGGGAATTTTAAGACTATAAAGTCTTTGGCCAGATAGCTCCCGCTGGCTTTCGACACCCGACGGCCCCTTCGTGTACGCGATTCTCCGGCTGCTTCCCCGCTTCACACAACTGTCACCGTCGAAGAATAAAAATACAAGAATATATTTTTATATATACGTGTACCTCGTTATTTGTCCAGATCCAACGTGATATACTACATGACGATGTCACTGAGGTAAGTAAGATATCATTCACTCGCAACCAAACCTGATCAGGTGCTCAACTGCACATCTACCCTACGACCACAACTGCTGGTGATAAAGATGATTCAGTCGTAGATTTTATATTTAATAATTTTTTTTAAGATCAGAAGACCTGTTATTTTTATTAATTTATTTTTGAGGTGGGGGTCAGTTAGTATACGATTATTTTTATCTTTTGAATTATATTTTTCTTATCTATATTTTTACAACTTCTGTTTATGTTTAGGTCCATTACCAGAATCGCCTGAATTTCTTCTTGGATACCCGATATGTAAAATTGACTATACAGAAATATTTGAGTGCGAATTTAAACCGAATATCATTGTTAAGTATTGTTGCAAAACCAGCTATATGTCACCTCTAGACCTCAGCACAACTACGACTACCACTTCTACGACTCAATCGACGCCCACCACTCCACCGACCACCACTACTACGTCCACCCCTCCACCAACAACCACCACCCCTCCACCAACAACCACCACCCCTCCACCAACAACCACCACACCTCCACCAACAACCACCACACCTCCACCAACAACCACCACCCCTCCATCAACAACCACCACTCCATCAACAACCACCCCTTCACCAACAACCACCCTTGAAATCACAACAACGCTTGAACCCTCGACAACGCCAAAGCAAAAGAGTAAGTTTAACATTAGATTTTTTTAATATATAATCGCCTCACCCCAAGCAAGGCAGAACTGCCACTGGTGCGCATAATAGAAGAGTGAAGAGAGTGGGGAAACAGGTCACAGTAGGTGTCAGAGAATGGCCAAGAGAAGGACGGGTACATTAGTGTAAAGTGAGAAGAAAGATGAGAATCAAGGAGATAAGAGATGACGGTTGATGTTGCATTTAAACTCTTGGAGATTGTAGCTATCAGAGAAACAAGAATATGGAAGGGAGTTTCATTGGCGGGGAGTGTGAGAAAAGAAGCTGATGGAGTAGAAGTTGTGATTAAACTTGATTGTTTTTCACTGTAAAAGAGTGGAAACTTTTTGCTAGTCTAGTAAATCCTTGCAGAATCCGTCTTCTGTATGCGACTCCCGATACACTGATGGAGGTGAATGGGGTTCTATCGAAACCTTTCGTATTGTCTCGCTACATTCGTCAAGGTGGTCCGTTGTCGCCTTTGCTGTACGTTCCTACGCTGGAACCTTTCCTTCGTAAGTTAAAGGTGAATCCGGTCCTGCGGGGAAATTCACTATCTGGTGCTACCACCTCGGCCAGGTACTACGCCTATGCTGACGACGTTTCGGTTCTGGTGTCGAGCAAGGCCGAGATTAGTGAAGTCAGCAAAAAAATCAGAGGGCATAAGACGGTGACGGGGGCCAAGATCAACCGCGATAAGTTTGTTGGCTTGCGGTTGGGTGCATGAAAGGGAGTTTCTCTTCCCGGACCTTTCCTCTAGACGGACGGGCTGATCAAGATACTCGGCGTCTGGTTCGGTCCTGATTTCCCAGTTGCAGATGAATTGGTCGGCGGCGCAGGAAAAGGCCGAGGCCGCGATTTCTTTGTGGTCCCGGAGGCATCTTTCCTTAAAGGGGAGTGCGGAAGTATGTGCCTCGCACATCTACCCGATTCTCCTTCACCGACTCTCTGTGCTGCCTCTTCCGTCTGCCATACTAGTTGAACTAGTCAGGATGTTGTCCTCCTTCTTGTGGGAAGGCAAGTCTTTCAAGGTATGTCAGGATATCTGTTACCTCCACCCTTCTGAGGGCGGTCTGGTTATCCCTAGCGTTGAGATTCGTCAACATACGCTTCGCATTGCTTTCCTGGCTCGAATGTGTCAGCAGACGGATGGGAAGGTCGGGGGAAAATTCTAGAAGGAAGACGCTCGTAAGAACTTCCCATCCATGAGAAGTGTGTTCTCGTCCGATGCGAGTGCCCCTTCTATCACGAATGTCGTATAGCTATGAAACAATACCTGCGGGCAACGGAAGGCCTCTTCGATGCCCAGGCGTTGTCACGTAAGGCATTATATCACGTGTGAGTCAGGGGATCCGTTCAGGATGATCTGATTGGTGAGCTCGATTTTACGAAGCGGGAGGCTCGCTCAATATGGTCTTGGGCACCTGAGTTGAAATGTCTCACTAACGATGAGGTCTCCTTCACCTGGTTAGTGATCCGTAGGGCCCTCTGGGTCGTTCAGCGGGCTTAGAGAAAACTCCAAACTGCGTGAGCTGTACTGGGGAGGTGGAGAATGTGGATCACGCCTTCTTTCAGTGCAGGGTCGTAGTACTGCTGTGCCAGTTTGTTGAAGGCATCATGGTTCGCATGCTTCGCGGAAAGTTCTTTGCCCTCGAGGCCAGTTCTGTCTGTAGCAATGCGGTGCCGTCATTGACAAAGGCTGAACACTATGTGTTCTTTTGCTTGCTTGGCTTAATGAGAGTCGTGATTTGGAGGACGCGTCAGAAGGAAGTCTATGGGGACGAGAAGTTCACCTTTTCCAAACTGATCTTGTTCTTTAAGCATCAGCTTAAAGTCAAGATTAGGACGGAAAGGCGGCAGCTCCCCCCTCATCAGAGTTCGGTAAAAGGTGGGAGAATCTTGCGCGTTTGTGCCGAGTGAGAGGAGCCGATTTGGAGTGGCATTTCGATGCTGGTTAGACATTAAGATATTGTTCCCTCTGTGTTGAACATTGGCACCCCAGCCCAGTTTTAGACTAGAGTAGATCTGATTTTGGATTTTTTAGTTTTCTATTGTGATTTACTTGACTAGGGTTTGTATGGTCATCGGCCCGGGTTTTTATTTCTGTCCCTACTTTCTTTGTTTAATTCTCCCTCCCTTTCCTCTGTTTAGATGATCAGATATGTCAGTTGTCTGGTAATTGCGGGTCGCCTTTCGTATTTCGGGTGTGATTTTCGTATTTGTTTTTGTGTTTGGATGTGTGTGAGTATTTGGATGAATGATTGGTTCATATGTTTATAGTCCCGCATTGATTTCGTCCAGTTAACGGATATTAACGGATATATCTACCACAAGTAAGAATTTGTGGCTGGGGGGGGGGGGGTTCATTACCGACACTATTTTCTTTAGTTTCTTGTATGTAGTTATTTTGCATGTAAATAATTATTGGGTTTTTTAAATTGTTATTCCCCCCCCCCCCCAGACAAAATTGTACATATGGGGTGGCTAGTTAGGATTTCATGGAGACATTGAGGTATTATGGTAGACGTAAGAAAGGTGAGTATGAAAGTGTTTTGGTGCAAGGACTACTGCGGAATGTTTGGGTCAGTGATTGAGTCTAGCTAGGTATAATGTTAAGACAGTTGAAGACCAGCCAATTTGGCCTTGTGCCACATTTTTTGTATTTAATACAAAAATAAATATTGAAGTTTTCGAGAGTTCTTTAGAGTTCTATTGGAGTTCAGTAGAACTATTAGTTAATTCCAGTTTGGACATAGTTGGACTAAGGCAGTTGATGTTAGTCGGCAGTTAGCCGAATACTAAGGAGTCAGTTTTCAGTGGAAGATTACCAAGTTCCTAACATTTTTGAGTGCTTTAAGTCGATTAGCAACCGACATAGCACGATTATAACTTTCAGTGCGGAAAACTATTCCACAGCATCAATTGAGGTGAATTAAGTGGGGGTGAGAGTTTATAACATTTTTAAGAATGGTGTGTGTACAACTCATAGACAGTATTGTTTCAATGTTTTGCCAATGAAACTGAAAGCTAGACATGTCAAAGATTTTTATCCAGAAAAAGAAAAAGTTAAAGGAGAAAAAAGAAGAAAAAAAAAACATGAGAGTAGAGACAAGATAGAAGAAAAAAAAAGAAAAGGGAAAGACTAGCAAACAAAAAATTCAAACGTTGTAAAAGATAAAATTAACAAATAAAGTAATTATGTAAATAAAATCAAAACCAGCATAAAAGATTATTCTTATAATAATAATAATAATAATAATAAGCAAAAATTAAAAATAAAATATAAAAATATTTTCTTAAGAGGATTTGTTACTAAGTACAAATTAAAGAATGATAGTAATTAAAACTTAATTTGCCAGTTCAACAATTTTTTTTATTATCGTTTCACCCCAAGCAAGGCGGTACAGCTACTGATGTTCAGAGAGCTACCAGTTACAGGGAGTGTCAGAGAAAGGTCAAGAGAAGGATGGGAACAGGTGTGAAGACAGTTGCGAAGGTAGAGAGAAAGGAAAAGAACAAGATATACGGGGTGATGCAGAAAGGACTGGAATCAAATGGATAAGAGATGGGTATTGTCATTGCATTTAAATGCAATGTCAATACTCATCTCTTAACCACTTGACTCTAGTTCTTTCTACATCACCTTGTATATCTTTTCCTTTCTCTCTACATTTGCAACCGTCATCACATCTTTACTTTACTCCTCTCCTATCTAATCTTTTTTCCTTAAATAGCCCCCTGCGCATCAGTGGCGTTACCGCCTTGCTCGGGGTGGTACGATTAAAAAAGAACGTTGTGTATTTATAATATATTTTCCTCCTGTCGCACTCAGGGGTTTGGGTAATTTTTTTCTTATATCTTAATGTAAGATACTCAATAATATGTTAATCAATATATATAGATACTTTGCCATCATTTTTTAACGGCACGGGCGCATTCGTTTATTAATAAAGCTGATTTTCGCCCTGTGTTAGTCGAAACAGTTAAGTGCCATACGTAATACACGCTTGGGCGATCATGTCTCGAAAAAGACGTGACTGACTGGGCAGAAGATTATCCGGCAGTAGGTTGCCATTGCTTTCTGCAGTAGAGTGGTTGCCGACCAAGGCTATAGAACCCAATCTGTCTTGTCATTTGACTCATAGCTGGAGGGAGAAGAGAAATATTATATTACATTATTATATTTAGTATAATTAGTGGGTGATCAATTTATTACTTAATAACAATAGAAAACGACCCCCCACTTTATGTCCAGTACAAATTTTAAATATGTTTCCAACTATTATATTCAGTCAGTCAGTTAAGTGCCATACGTGAAACACGCTTGGGCGATCATGTCTCGAAAGAGACATGACTGACTGGGCAGAAGATTATTCCGCTGTAGTTTGCCATTGTTTTCTGCGGTAGACTGGTCGCCGACCAAGGCAATAGAACCCAATCTGTCTTGTCATTTGACTCATACCTGGAGGGAGAAGAGAAATATTATATTACATTATTATGTTAAGTATAATTAGTGGGGGATCAGTTTATTACTTAATAAGAATAGAAAACCGACCCCCCCTCACTTTATGTCCAGTACAAATTTTAAATATGTTTCCAACTATTATATTCAGTCAGTTAAGTGCCATACGTGAAACACGCTTGGGCGATCATGTCTCGAAAGAGACATGACTGACTGGGCAGAAGATTATCCCGCAGTAGGTTGCCATTGCTTTCTGCAGTAGAGTGGTTGCCAGCCAATGATATAGAACCCAATCTGTCATATTATTTAACCCATAAGTGGAGGGAAGAGACGGATTACTATCTTTCCCAAGGGTATTTGTGCGTAAGTGAATGCAAGAAATGGATGTGCGTCGTGGTGCAGTGGATATCGGATCGAAGCTGAGTTCGAATTCCAGTTGAATTCCTTGCATTCACTTACGCACAAATACCCTTTGGAAAGATATTAATCCGTCTCTATCCTTCAGATATGAATTAAAAAATTGAACAGATTGGGTTCTATAGCCTAGGCTGGCAACCAGTCTACTACAGAAAGCAATGGCAACCTACTGCGGGATAATCTTCTGCCCTGTAGTCATGTCTCGAAAGAGACATGATCACTCAAATAGTCTATCACGTATGGCACTTAACTGACTAAATGCTAAATGAAAATAATAGTTGAAAACATGATTAAGGCTTCTACTGGGCATAAATTGGGGGAACGGTTTTCCTTTGTTATGAAGTAATAAACTGATCCCCCACTAATTACTATTTAATAATATGATACATCTCTTCCCCCTCTAGCTTTGGGTCAAATAACAAGACAGATTGGGTTCTATAGCCTTGGCTGGCAACCAGTCTGCCGCAGAATGCAATGGCAACCTACTGTGGTATAATCTTCTGCCCAGTCAGTCATGTCTCTTTTGAGATATAATCGCCCAATCACGTATCACGTATGGCACTTAACTGACATTCACCTGCCTCCCCACTAAGACTTGATGTGGCACAATACCAAACTTTACGTGAGAGATCTGAGCCCTTAAGTTCGGGCAAATATTTCCTGTAGATCCTTCATAGGCGGAGTCGGTCTCTTGCCCGCTTTTTATTTTTTCAGACAAGACTCAGCCCTTTGTCATCGCTTCGAATGGGTTCCTCTCCGCCCGGAAGCAGACAGTCTGACGAGGTTGAGTTCGAGTGGAACTCTGCCTTCTCTCTTACTTGTGTTGCCTTCGGTATAACATGTGAGTTAAATTCTCTGAGCCCTCTTTTCTCATTATGAACCCCCGAAATTCCACCCGTTTATTTTTGGTTGTTTCGTTGCTGATGTGTGAAATATTGAGTTTGGTATTTTTTCTTATCTGTACTTTTGAGACATATAGCTGTACACATACTTATTGAAATGATCAAATGAAATATTTATTGAAATTTTTATTTACAGAATGTGGACGTTATCCTGTTAGTGGTAATATGTGGAACGCTGATATCTCTGAAACCTGTCAGCCTTGGTTAGCATCCTTACAAGTGTCGTCTATTCATATCTGCAATGCTGTGTTGGTCAACGAAAATACACTCCTGACCGACTCTTCTTGTATCTCGAAGTACGTCATCTTCTGTTTTTTTTGGGTTTTTTTTCATAACAAACATGTGATAGATAAAACGGATCAGATTTATTAAACGAATATGTCCAAACGTATATTCATTTTGATGTTAAGATAAATAGAAACACGGAAAACTGTAAATCTGATTAGTCCTTGGCAGCTAATCTAAAAAATGCTCTTTAATCTGTTGTTAACTGAGGAAAGGAATGGCTTATTAATTTTGATGCCTTCAAAACGTTCGCTATAATGACTGATGCTAACCTCCAAGAGAGTGACTCTTTGCACCTTTTCTTATATATTTTCACCCAAACATATGAGAAAATATATTCTAGGATCGTACAAACCGGGATGAAAGTGTTTACAATTCTTGAAAATCTCTTCCCTAATTTTGAAATTTCAATTATTTTAAACTTTCGGTTGTTCGTTCTAAAAGTTCCTGTTGTGCGTTTGAAAAAAACGTTGGAGAATCAGTTGATATGAAACGCCTAATTTTTTTTTATTATTCAAAACTTTAATAAAATATTTTTCCAAATATGTAATTTTGTAAATGTCTAATTCAAAAAGAAGATAAAGAACAAAAACAAGATAAATTCGTTTTTTGAGAAGATCCAATCGAAATCTTTCTTTTTTGTGTTTAAGGAGAGCGTTGGCAGCAGGTATTGTACCCGTCATTGGCAAGAATATCAACAAAAAAATTTCTTTGGATGATTATGATATTTATCCATTGTTTGGTAAGTAATCTTAATATGCACTAAGTTAATGCTGTCCACTTCTTAATTATTATTAATGTTTCGGTCGTTTTACCTTCTAGACTTCTTCAGAATGTAGACGTTTAAAATTTCCGACGAATCCCTTTATTCACTTCAATAAATTTTAATTTAATTGATATTCAGTGCTAAACTGTACATTTATATTTAATGATAATACAAATATTAACCTTTTTCTCCTTATATGAAAACATTTAACATTCATTGATTCAACAACTCGTGCTCTTGTTACTTGAAATTTATTTCTTCATTTGAATGTGAATATTTCATTAGAGAGTCCAAATTTTCGCGAGTAACAAATACTTACACAACGTCGACCCTCGTCATTTTTATAGACTAGCAGTTTAGCCCGGTTTCACTAGGGTAGTTTAAGGAATAATATGAATAAAAAAAACATATGATGAATTTACATAGCAAATACTTACACAACGTCCACCCTCGTCACTTTTATAGATATAGATAACAATGTAGAATGTCTCTATTGGATTAGGATGGCAGGGTGGCAACATATATAGATATGGATAATATAAAGTGATGAATTCTGTATTATAATCAATACATAAACTGATCCCCGACTTTGTGAGGTGATAGTATATATTTTTCTATCTCTAATTTTGGCATTCTGAAAAATTTCAAGGTGTCGTTAGCGTTCTAAGATTTTGATCTTCATCTGAGCGCAACCCGCGTCGAGCTAGATCGCAAAATGCAGACGCTAAGTCGAATCTATCAAACAAACGAATACTTCAAAACGTCCACCCTCGTCACTTTTATAGATATTGATTAAATTTAGAAGCAAGAGTGGAATTGAAATCTAGTTCAGATATCGAGAAAACGTTCCTAAATATATGGTAATAAAGAAACTTACATAGTTGCCCCTCTTTACATTGTATCCTTCACTGTATCTAGCTCTAGACATAATTAACCACAACTACAAAAACTCCATCATTTTCTCAGATTCTCTCTCTGTATTAACAAAACTAAAAAATTTAAAAGCAAAAACTAGATTTGAAAATTATCACACTATTATATCCAATACCAGAAAGATCACATTGCATGTGAATTGATTTTCTATCATTTTTTTAATGATAATGACATTGGCAGAGGTACGCACTCTCTGAATGCTTTCTTATTTCAATAGATGTTTCACAAGAGTTTTTTTCTTTGCACTTTTCAGGAAAAGGAATAACGGTAATAAAATTATCCGAGCCTGTCAACACGTCTCTTGACTGCCAGAATCCAATTTGTATTCCGACATCCAAAAATGATTATGACCCTGGCAGTTGCAAAGTAGGTGCTTATGGACAAGGTAAGGACATCAAGTATCCTACAATTTTAGCCTTAACAAACTCTGACTGAATATAATAGTTGAAAACATGATTAAGGCTTCTACTGGGCATAAAGTGGAGGATGTTTTTTATTGTTATAAAGTAATAAACTTATCCCCCACTAATTACTACTTAATAATATAATACATCTCTTTCCCCTCCAGCTATGAGTCAAATAACAGGACAGATTGTGTTATATAGCCTTGGCCGGCAACCAGTCTACCGTAGAAAGTAAAGGCAACCTACTGTGAGAAAATTTTCTGCCCAGTCAGTCATGTCTCTTTCGAGATATGATCGCTCAAGCGTGTATCACGTATGGCACTTGACTGACTGAACTATCACGATGTAGTGCTTATCAAAATTATCTCAAACGCCGCTGTTAGTGAGTGGGATCAAAATAGGAGCTATCACTAAATTACATTGTTAAAAAGTTTTCATATTTTAAAAAGTAACACTTAGAAAACTCTAAAGAATATTCTGATATGAGAAGGTTACCGAAAAGTTTTCAACGATGAACAAGAACAAAAATCAGAAGAATATTTGATCTTGAAACATGTAATCAGATTGTGGGAAGCACCCCCATTGGGTTTTAATACCGTATTAAATATCACTATCCGTTTTAAATGATTAAAACATTATCTTCTTTTGAAAGATACAACGAAAAGAAATACGCTAGCCACCCAAGTGTCCTTAACAAAATCCTACAGAGAATCTGTAATATTATAGATCCCGACTTAGCAGCTCAGATACAGTCACTTTCTCACCGGCACAATGTGGCTTCCCTGTGTCTTTTCTACAACTACTTACATGGCTTCTGCTCCGATGAACTTAGCTCACTGGTGTCCCCTATATATAAATTTACTCTAGCCACAAGCTTAGCAACTAGGTCCCACCCTTTTACTGTGAAACCAATAAATTGTAAACGCAAAATCTACTCCATCAGCTTCTTTTCTCGCACTTCCCGCCTGTGGAATTCCTTTCCATTTACTTGCTTTCCCGACAGCTACAATCGCCAAGAATTTAAATGTAAAGTCAATAGCCATCTCATATCTCACTAAACTGCATCCTCTCTCTCTCTCTCCCATGCTCCTTTCTCAGTCCACTCCACTCTCATCAGTATTCTCATTCTTCTCTTACCCACTTCCTAACACCCCCTATCACTCTTTCTCATAATTTTCCTTCTATGTAACCCCCTGCAAAACAGTGGCAGTAAAATACCTTGCTTGGGGCGATATGATTATAAAAAACAAAACAAAAAAAAAAAAACAAAAAAAAACGAGTAAACAAACAATTACCTCCCTCGTCAAGCTTTTTCTTACTCCAATATTTGCGATATTCGTACCATTTTCTATAGTAGGGAATCTTTTCTCTCTCAACGTTTTTTGAAACGAATTTAAATTCTTCTATCGCAACCAACAAAGTCTCTGTTTCAGGTTATCCTTCTCTTTGTTGACACATATACATGGCTTTGGTGCTTACACCCAGGAAATCTACAAGTGTCAAAAGAACTCTCTCTTGAGGCCCAAGATTATTCTTTTATGTGTTTTCAAGTTTCTTTATTGTATTTTGATAGATATCACTTTTTCTTTTATCGATTTCGCTCTTCTCAGGAATATAACATACTAGCAGTATAGCCCGGCGTTGCTCGGGTGTAATGAAAGCTTTTATATATATATTATCGATTTTATGCACTATTGTAAGAACTGCAACCTTGAAACTTCTGAATATCGTTTCTTATGTCTTTGTCTATGAGTGTATCAAATTTGATTAAAATAGGACCAGGCCTTCTATAACCTGATTTTTTCGATTTTCGATATTTATCGGGGGTACCTCGATACAAAACCTAGCTAAGAACACTCGCAACTGTGTAAATTTTCAAGAAAATCGGTTCAGCCGTTTCGGAGTCTATAGGTAACGGACACACACACAAACAGTTCCATTTATAAATAAGTTAAGATTAGAGAAATAAAATATCTGACAATCTCTGTCTGTCTGTCTCTATTTATCTGCGAAAATATTTACACTATTTACACAGTTCGAACTATTGCCCTCATCCTTATTGCCATGTTTACGACGTTTCGGCCGTTGTACGATCCAGCCTTCTTCAGGTTCTAGTAATTTCGAACCGAGACCTTTATTTCGATCATTCTCATTCCATGTGCGAAGCCACTTCCGAATGCTTATCTCCCTTTAACTCCACTCTCTAAATTATTTGTTTACTCCTGCTGTAGCCAGATATTGAGCTCACAACTCTTTGGGTCAAGGCTGGAGTATCTTCGCATGCTTTCTTACTTAAGATGAGACTATTTAGTCAACTCCTACCATGGTTTTTGCTATCATCTCTAAACTGGATCCCCACAATCCATGTAGGTTCGATGGTATCATAATTATAATGGCTCCTGTTCTCTCTAAAGCCTACAATAAATGCCTAGCTTTTTCTGGTTTTCCTGCTTGTTGGAGAGCCTCTTCTGCAGTTTCTGTATGTAAGAACTCAGGTGAACCGTCTGGTTTTTCTAATTATTGGCCTATTAGCTTTCTACCTCTTTATGATAAAGGGTTAGTGTAAAAAAAATTTTCTCGTTGGCTGATGTTGACTTACGTATTTCAGTAAGAAAGGTTGGATACCTAGCTACTTTGCTTAAAATGTCGAGGTGCGTAGCACGACGCTTTCAAGGAATCGGCCTCACTCGCCCGGAGTCAGGTCAGGTTTGCTGTTTTAGCCGATATGATGCAAAACCTGAAATCGGCGTTGAAGACTGAAGACTACTCTTGATGCATCTAAAATGTATTATAGAGGCTTTGATAAACTTAGATTCGTTTAAGCGTCTCGTCTTAAATGGTCTTTTCTCAGATAAGCAATATCTGTTATAAAAGCTTCTCTAGGCCAACTTTTAATGTATTAACGATTATTGCTGAAAGAGTTTATCAAGCATTAGATTCGAACGGGGAAGCTTTACATTTCTCGAAGTATTTGACAAGGATTGGCATGCTGGTCTTCTTCACAACTGAAAAGGTTATGGTATTTCTGGACGAATTTTTTGAACTTATTCAATCATATTAAATCACGAAATGAAAGTTGTCTTAAACGACCACTCTTCTAGATCTTTTTTAGATTAATCCGAGTGCTCCCCTAGCTCTAGCCTTGGGATTACGCTGTTCTTCTTTTTTGTTTTTTTTTGTTTTTTTCAACGAACTTTCCTAATGTCATCAGTTTTCCACTCGGTATCCATAGCGATGACACAATTATGTACTCCCGACTTAATAGCATGTCTGATTGGTTCAATGAGTTCAAACTGGCAGCTGATCTAAAGAATGACCTACAATTTGTTGTTAAATGGAGCAAGGAATGGCTGGCTCTTTAACGACTGCTCTCTTTTAATCGTTTGAGAGAACCCTTTTTGCCTTCCATCAGTATGGCTGATGCTAACCTCCAGAAGACCGACTCGTTGCGCCTTCTCATGAAGTGGGAAGATTATATTGAGTCTATTGATTGGTCTGCTATTAAGTTGGTTTACTATGTCGTACCTAGACAATTGCCAGAATTTATCTTACACATTTATAAGTCTACCATTTGAAGATAGTAGTTAGCGATTGATATTCCTGCCACATCTTGTCTAGTGTTTCTATTATGGATTCAGAGATTCTTGATAAAGTACCAAAACGAATCTGCAATGTTACTGGTCATTACCTGGCAGCTTAGCTTCAGTCACTTTGTCGCTACCGTAACCTAACATCCTAGTGCATTTTTCTATAAATATTTTCGTGTTAATTGTTTTGATGAACTTTTCTCTCTGGTACCTAGTCTTTATGAATCTCATCGCAGTACTAGATTGGCGGAAAGGTCTCATCATTTTACAATTGAAATGGCCAGATGTAACCGTAAGTTCTATGCTAAGAGTTTCTTCTTCCGCAATTTTATGGAACTCAGTTCTTGATTCTTTCTTCCGAAATGTAAATGCAATCGCTAGGTTCTGTCTTCTTAATTTCTATTATTTTATTATTCTGTTATTTAATAATGTTTCTTCTCATATTCCTTTTCAATCAGGAGCGCCTATTGTCTTAGTGGCTTTATAGTCTTGCTTGGAGTTAAATGATTTAAAAATGGAAGAATAAAATTCAAACAGCGCTGCTTTCGCTTTCTTTTTACCATGTTTTCTTTTCTTTATTCTGTTTCTTAACTACATCCCAATTCCTTCTCTCTCATTCTCATCGGTTTCACAATTCTGTTTTTGTGTAGTAATAAACTGGTAGTTCCTATATACACACACACACACACACACATATATATATATATATATATATATATATATATATATATATGTGTGTGTGTGTGAGTGTGCGTCGCTGAGTCAAAAGGTAATTTAATTTTAATTTGCTTTATTATATAAAAAGTAAAGAACACAAAAAATATAGATACACATAGGTTCAAATTTCCTACTTCTCAACATAATCCCCAACTCATTCAGTGGTAGTGTTCCACCTATGACAATCATTAGGGGGCGGGAACAATGGAACCAAACTCACTCCTTTCCTAGTTCCGCCTGATGATTGTCATTACATGAAGCTCTGACTTGCTGATTTGGTAATATATATATATATATATATATATATATATATATATATATATTCTAAACATATACTGTTAAATATAAGAGACAATGAATGTCTATTATGTTTAATCATGAGCCGTTCTAAACGTCGTATTTTGACTTTAATTTCTGTTGAAAATAAAGACAAAAATTCTCCAACATTTCGATAATTTTTTATTAATTTGGTTCTAAGCTTTCGGCTCACATGAGCCATCTTCAGAGAGCCATCTTCTGTTGTCATTTCGCGCTATCACGCGGTGTGACGTCATAGAACCGCATTACAAATTTGATAACTGCGTTTGTTATTTTTGGTAACTATTGCTGTTGCCTGGCGGAGTTTTATGTCAACACAAAATAAAATCGTCGGTGATGGTGGATGTTATTGTGTTACCGTCTTAATAACCTCTCTGAAGATGGCTCATGTGAGCCGAAAGCTTAGAACCAAATTAATAAAAAATTATCCAAACTTTGGAGAATTTTTGTCCTTATTTTCAACTGAAATTAAAGCCAAAATACGACGTTTAGAACGGCTCATGTTCAGAAAATTGTTTGCTGCCTCGATACACACTATATATATATATATATATAACATTTTTGTTTCTGATGAAGGGCCGAGGCCGGTCTGAAATATGAAATATATATATAATAATAGAAATAAATAAATACTGTCAAAAAATCCATACAACTTTTTAGTAGTTTTTCCTATATATATATATATATATATATATATATATATATTTGAATAAATTCTTAGTCGTACAAAATTTTATAATAATTAGGACATTTACTAAAAACTAAAAACACCGGTTTCGTCCCAGGGCTTATTAAGTTTTTTTTTTTGTTTCTGGGAATAGTGGACATGATTATTGGGGGCGAGAAAAAATATGTATGAGATACAAATTCTATATCATCCAACAGTTAACTAAAACACAAAAAGTAAAATCAAAACGACTAAAAATATTTTAGAAAAACCCAAACCAAGGCAAATTTCACAAGTCAGTGTGAAATGTAAAATTCTGGTTTGATTTGAATTTAATTCAAATAAATTCTATTTTCAACTGCGATTTATGAACAGTAACCAAATGCTAGCTTCGTTATACGATTTTTGGGGTTGGATTGATATTACGAATGTCAAAGTTTCCCAGGTTTTAAATAATGTTTTTTTTTCTTCTTCTATTTATTTAAGAACAAAGTACCGCTAAAACGATTCTCTACTTAAAAGACATTTCCCTTTTGAGGGAATCGGTCTGTTTAGAGTCTCAACAGACCATGGCGTCGGATAACTTACAGGACGCACCCAGCACATTGTGTTCATACCCATTTGTTCAAGGCAGCAGTCCGGTATGTATAGACAATTGATTTCCTCCCTGTTTTTCTCGCCCGTGTGCACTCCCCTATACACACACCCTCGAGGTTTTTCTAGAATGTATTCAATTATTCTTTAGAATTGGTTGCGAAGTCTTGATATAACTTGTGTACCATTTAGAGCAAACCTGACCGCGCATGCGTAAACAAGCACTGTAGATGTTGCGAAGCATAAAAAAACAAACATGTTGTTCATGCCTGAGATCGAGTAAAAGTCAGAATTTGGAATGCTGATTTTAAGGTAGATTTCATTTCGTTTGATATATTTTACGGCCTAACACACTATTTCATGTTATTGAATACCCACTTCTGTTTTGATATTAAAAATATAGGGTGGTATAGGGGTATTTTTGTAAAAATGTAAAAAAGAACGACATATGTTTGGTTTGCATGGAAGTCAAAAAGAAAGACATACGTTTAGATGGTTCTAGAATCCAAAAAAGGTAGACATATATTTGATTTGTACGAGACAAAGAGGTAAACGTAGTTTGTACGAGATTGAAAAATTCGAGACACAGGTTCGGTTTGCACGAGACAACAAGCGATAATAATAGGTCGCTATATCTTCGAATGGTCGACAGAAGTTGATTGCTAATCGTTGTGCTAGGGAAATGCTGTATATTCTCTTCTGTCCGAAGAGTTGATTTACTAAGCGCCGCTTAGATGTGGCACAAGGCCGAATGTATGGGGCACCCAGATCGAATTCATTATTCAGTTGTAACTGATCTAGCAAGACATTCCACCACATCGAAGTACCCTTTATCTTCTAAGTGCCACTTAGATGTGGTACAATGCCGAATGTATGGGATGCCCTATGAGGATCGAATTCACTGCTCAGTTGTAATAGGCACGAGCGAGACAAGCTTGCTAACCATTACACTACGTCGAAGTGCCCCTCTCCTGTATGAAGAGAAAGTAAAAAATGATAAAACAATGAATTCACTAAGACCGCCTGATGTTGTAATGAATTTTGATATTGATCTGATTATATTTGCAGTTCGAAAAAGGAGGCATGTTGATTTGCCGGAGCAAATCGTCGCCTGGCGAATGGATGTTGGCTGGCCTCACTTACGATGTAAGCAGTGGAAACAAAAAGGCGAACGAACCTGTATATTATTGGGATATTGCGAAACTTAGGCCAGTGTTGGAAACATTTTTGTAACGGTTTTATGCAAAATATAATTCTGAAGATGATATTCACAATTTTTATTAATAAAATAAAATATGTGAAATGAAAGGTGTTTGTTTTGTTTTTCAGTTTTTATAAAACCTTACGGATTAAACATAATCAATTCATCGAAATCTCTTCAGATTGACCGATCGGACCATCTCCGTCAATAGCCACTTTATCCATGTCTATGCATTTCCTTCATTATTTATCTACATATCTATATTAGACTAGCAGTATAGCACGGCATTGCTCGGGTGTAATGAAAGCTTTAAAACTACTCCATGGTCCTGGAGCTCAGACTCAACCTAAAGAATATTTGTGTGAAGTTTGGTGAGAATCGGATAAAAATTGTAGATTTGTATAGAGGACATAAAGACAGATAAACAGACACACACACACAAACATCTTGCCTATTATATATATATATATATATATATTATCAATTTTCTGCACTATTGTAAAAACTGCAACCTTGAAACTTCTGAATATCGTTTCTTATGTCTTTGTCTATGAGTGTATCAAATTTGATACACTCATAGACAAAGACATAAGAAACGATATTCAGAAGTTTCTTCTATAACCTGATTTTTTCGATTATCGATTTTCGATATTTATTAGGGGTACCTCGACACAAAACCTAGCTAAGAACACTCGCAGACGCTTATAGTACAACTGTGTAAATTTTCAAGAAAATCGGTTCAGCCGTTTCGGAGTCTATAAGTAACGGACACACACACAGAGACACACACAAAGTTCCATTTATAATTAAGTTTAGATACGTTACAAATTAAATTAAGAAAAACTGACTCTTAAATGATGATAAATTTTCGCGTATCTTGACGTAAATCTGGGGTGATTTTTTTATTAATCCAGATCCGTGAATTTATCTCGATAATATATATATATATATTTCACTTTTTTTATTCATAATGTTGAATTTGCTAAAATTATTCAACATTTTATCAAGAGAAATCTCAGATTGGTGTTAAAAATTGCCGCAAAACATTGTTGATGTATTTCAGATGGAATGACCGATTATGACGTCTCCATTTTGTATCTGAATACATTGTATTTGTGATATCGCTATATAAGTGCTTATATATCAAAAACAATAATGGGGGGGGGGTGCGAATGTATGACAAAATGGAAAAGAATTCCGATTAAGTCTTAACGAACGAAACGCGTCACATGAAAACTTTTTTCAACTTTGTCATACATTCCCCGCCCCCAATCTTCTTCTTCTTCTACGTGTCCTGTCATTTCGGGACGTAGGCGATCATGGTTTTCCACATCTTTCTATTCCTGGTGGCACTTAGCACGCTTTCTTCTGTTGCACCACACAACCCTCGTTCCGTCATTCACCTGATCAGGGCCTTCAAATATGTTATCCACTGCTTTCCCCTGTCTCTTTTCCCTCTATCTGGCCTGTTAGTACCAGGTTCTCCAAGCCTTCTTTCCTCATTGCATGTCCCAGGAACTTTAGCTGTATCTTCCTGATGCTTAGTATTAATTTCCTTTTCGTTTCCATCCTTTCCAAAACCTCGTCATTGCTCACATGCTCGGTCCATGATATTCGCAGCATCCTTCTGTAGAACCACATTTCAGTTGCTTCAAGTTTTTCCTTCATCTTCACTGACATATTGAAGATCATATAGCAATCCAGTAGTCTCTTCTTTGTTTCCAGCGAAATTGTCCTGTTTCTTAATGCTTTACCCAACTTCTGGAATGCTTCCTTCGCTATACCAATTCGCCTTCGGATCTCTGTGTCGCACTGTTATAATACTTCCCAGATATTTAAATTTTTGTACTTGCTTGATTCTAGTATCCCCGACTTGTATTTGGCATTTTTGACGGCCCTTTTTGCTGATGACCATGCATTCGGTTTTCTTGGAGTTTATTTGTAGTCCTTTCTTGTCACTCTCTTCAGCTATCTTCTGTAAGAGGTCGTGTAGTTTCCGTTCCGTGTCTGCTAACAGCACTGCATACCTTATGTTGTTTAAAATGTGGCCTCCGATGACGAATCCTGGCATAATTTCTAGGGTCTTCAGAATAGTCTCGCTGTACAAGTTGTATAGATCCGGTGAGAAGACCCATCTTTGTCTTACGCGCTTTTCTATCTTTGTATATCTGCTAAATTCGTTACCTGTCCGTATGCAAGTGGTTTGCTGCCAGTGGAGATTCTTGATTACTCATAGGTCTTTCCCAAATATTTCAAGGCTGCCACGCATCTCCATTAATTCGTTGTGGCGTATAAACTGTATCTATTTTCAAAATTTGAAGTGTTCTGTTCTTTTTCTTTAACGTTCCGTGTCCCTACAATAGTAGCCCCCCCATTTCTAGTAATCTTTTTTCTTGGCGGGGTTACAGTTGGGGGGGGGGGATGTTTTTTTTTCTTTCGAAAGCTTCTTCGAATAAACATCATTTGGGGGAAAACTTGGTCTTTCATTTAATTTTCTTTAATTGAAGTAGAATGTTAAATCTCATTGTTAACAATTTTTCTGCTTCTTCACAAACTTTCTCGTCTGGTACAAATTCAAAATATTAGGACACCCAGTGAGCATCTTCTTCAGTGCCGTATCTCTTCAGGTGGTCTTGGCTCTCCACAATATCCAGTCCTTTGTAGCTCTTCATAAAGTTTATTATCTCTCCTAAACCTTGTTCCGTCATCCATTTACTCATGCTCATTCTTTTCGTCTATGGGCCGTGTCCCTTTAGGACGTTGGCGACCATGGCTCTCCACAATCTATCCTCCTCTCCATTCATCACTCCCCTCTTTCTTTTTCTCTTCCTTCTCTTTATACCATTTCCCCACCATCCTTGTTCCTTTGTTTCTTTCTCTCTCTCTCTCTCATCTACTTTCTCTCCCTCTCTCTCTCTTTACGTTACTTCTCTATCATTCTCTCTCCCTCTTAATTTTCTCTCTCTCCTTTTTAATTTTCTTTTCAGCTCACTCTCACCTTTTCTTTTATATACTCGTCTATATCTCTTTCTCTCTCTTTCTACTTTCTTTGCTAATTATTTTCTATCGTTTGGTTTTGTTTTACTGCGATTATCAATATCTCTCTCTATATATATTTCTCTCTACCTTTCACTCTCTCTTCCTCTCTCTCTATCTCTCTTCCTCTCTCTCGCTATTTCTCTCTCTTTCTCTATATCTCTCTAGTTATCTATTTTGCGCGCGCACACGCGTAATAGCTTTAACCATTTTTAACAATTCCCTTACCTTATCCATGTAGTTTTAAATCATTTTTCATTGTTCTCGTTTTCTTTCATCCTGTCTTTCTTTCTTTTCTTTCTTCGTCTTTTAGATACTAGCAGTATAGCCCGGCGTTGCTCGGGTGTAATGAAAGCTTTAAAACTAATCCATGGTCCTGGAGATCAGACTCTTTGGACGTTGGCACGAAAAACTAAAAAGCAATAGATGTTTCCAGTTAAAGCGAAACCGTAGACTGAAAGAAAAATAAATGGATGTAAGTCAAATTTTGACTTCCTGGTATCGATATCAAATAAGTTTTTTCGTCGTAAACTGAATTTTGAAGGCTAAATAAGTCCTCTGAGTAAATGGTATCATGGCTGAGACTAAGAACTACAATTATACTTACTTAGAGCCAAACCCGGAGCAAAAATTAAAATAAAAGGGCTGAAAAAATACAGACATACAGGCAGATGAACAGACACACACAAACATCTTGCCTTATATATATATATATTATCGATTTTCTGCACTATTGTAAGAACTGCAACGTTGAAACTTGTGAATATCGTTTCTTGTGTCTTAGTCTATGAGTGTATCGTAGAAAGATCGGACCACCCTTCTATAACCCGATTTTTTCGATTATCGATTTTCGATATTTATTAGGGGTACCTCGATACAAAACCTAGCTAAGAACACTCGCAGACGCTTATAGTACAACTCTGTAAATTTTCAAGAAAATCGGTTCAGCCGTTTCGGAGTCTATAGGTAACGGACACACACACACACAAAGTTCCATTTATAAATAAGTTTAGATTTACTGAATCAGTCTCTGGAGTACAGTTGCGAGCCTATACGGCGGGCGAAATTCTCTGCATCAACCAATTGGCCTCCACAATGATCTTTTTAAACGGTTGCGCTCCTGCAGTCGCCCATAACTGGGTTATCCTTTTTCTTTTAGTATCTCTTAAGAAAGGACTAGAAATAAACTGCACGAAAACCGAATGCATGGTCATCAGTAAAAAGGGCAGCCCAAAATGCCAAATACAGGTCGGGGATACCAGAATCAAGCAGGTACAAACATTTAAATATCTGGGAAGTATTATAACAGAAGACGGAAAGTGCGACACAGAGATCCGAAGACGAATTGGCATGGCGAAGGAAGCATTCTAGAAGTTGAGTAAGGTATTAAGAAACAGGACAATTTCGCAAGAAACTAGGAAGAGAGTACTGAATTTACGTGATGTCCGTCCTTCAATATGGCAGTGAATGCTGGACAATACCATCAAAGATGAAGGAAAAACTTGAAGTAACTGAAATGTGGTTCTACAGAAGGATGCTACGAATCTCATGGATCGAGCATGTGATCAATGATGAGGTATTGAAAATGATGGAAAAAAAGTAAATTAATACTGAGCACCAGGAAGAGAGAGCTGAAGTTTCTGGGACACGCAATGAGGAAGGAGGGCATGGAGAACCTGATACTAACAGACCAGACAGAGGGAAAAAGTGACAGGGAAAAGCAACGGATAACATATTTGAAGGACCTAGCCAGGTGGATGACAATGCGGATTGTATGGTGTAACAGGAGAAGGTGTGCTCAGAGCCACCAGGGATAGGGAAACGTGGAAAGCCATGATCGCCTACGTCCTGAAGGGACAGGGCAGATAGAAGAACAAGAAGAAGAAGAATCGCAATCAAGAATACATCCTCTTTTAAAATGCTTCCCATACCTTAATTTCAAAGACTATATTTTTTTTCGGAGCAGCTAACCAAACCTTAGTTTTAGACCAATTATGTTATTGCTATTTATAGGTCAACTTCGTTATTTTGACGCCAATATAATAAGACATTCATTGAACAATATTTAGTATTCTAGGCCATAAAACTCATTTCACGAAAGCCCTAGTAAAAGTCTCTTGCGTTCTATTAACTTGAGGGACAACTGTCCTGAAGCATCAAAGATCGAATAGTTACCATTTGTTAAATATCTTCGTAATAAAACGCAACGTATTTCAGCAACAATATTCTAATTACCAATTATTTATTTAGCTGATTAATCTTATATTACCTTTTTTTTTTACTATAACTGTTAAATACTTTCATGTCTGAAATTAAAGGTTGTTCTCATCCCTTCCTATCGTGCACAAATCTTAGAAAACTTTATTCCGAATATTAAAAAAAAGAAGCATAAAGTAACAAGACTTGAAACTACTACGTGAAATTTGAAAGTTGCAAACATTGAACTAAATAGGATTTTTATAAAAAGCTTGTATAAAATTTTCTTTTGTGAGCCGTATTGTGAACAAGGCAAGATAAAATTATAGAAATTAATGTCTCTAAAAACTGATTTATAATACAATATTTCAGATCATGAAAAAAACCTTGAGAAGGTGATACGAAAACTGTTGAAAAAAAAAGAAAGAAAATTACTTTTTCGGAAAAGCAGCACGCGTCTAAATAGAGAAACGAACAAAGCCACTTAGGCTTATTCGACGAGCGTATCTGGGAACTTTAAAAGATATTTTGAAATATATTTCAGTTTTCTTTCTGCTCTCTATGTTGTTGTTCTTGTCGATTGCGACGTGATCGGTTTTAAAGGGTTTTTTGTTGTTCTTCTTTTTCGTCGTCGTAGAAGTTGTCGGCGTCGTCTTGGAGAAATGCCGAAACCTTTTAGCCTTTTGCTCTCCAAACGGTAGCTAGTGACTTTCACAGGTGAACGCCCAAAACAGCCAGCCGGCTACCTTCGCATCAGACGTGCAAGTCCCTTCAAAACACGCAGCCCGCCACCTCCTTCATATTCGACGTCTAATTCTCTTCTTTGTCCCCCTGAAGCTAGATGTATTTCCTATCGTCTGACGTCTATCTCCCTTCTGTCTTTCTTCCTTTGACCAATGTTTTTTATACTCTTAAAGATGGCTCAAACGAACGTCAGCTTTAAATCGATGGAATGGAAACTACCCCTTTTGACTTTTTTTTTTTTAATAATTTCACCCCGAGCAAGGCGGAAACGCCACTGATGTGCAGGGGGCTACATAAATGTAAAAAGATTAATTAGAAAAGAGTGAGGAGTACAAACTAGTTAGAAAGGAACAACAGAAAGCTGAGAAAGCAGGTGCGATGACAGATACATAGGTGGAGAGAAAGGGAAGGTTATACAGGGGAGGGGAGAGAGCTAGAGTCCAGTGGTTAGTAGATGAGTATTGACTTTGCATTTAAATTTCTGGAGGTTGTAGCCGTCAGGAATGCAAGAATACGGGAGTGAGTTCCACAGGCGGGAAGTGCGAGAGAGGAAGCTGCAGGAGTAGAATTGTCGTCTGTATTTGGCTAACCTGACTGTGAATGGGTGGGACGCAGTTGCCAGTCTGGTTGCACGAGTAAACACCTGATGAGGAGGCATCAGTGACTTAAGCTCATTCGAGCAGAAGCCATGAAAGTATTTATAGAAGAGACAGAGGGAGGCCACATTTCGACGATGGGGAAGTGGCTGCAGTCGAGGCGCCAGATCAGTACCTATCACATTACAGACTCTCCTTTGGAGCTTGTCAAGAACACTGAGGAGAACGGCAGGGGCACCTGACCATAAATGGCAGCAGTACTCCATGCACGGACGGAAAATACAAGGGGAATATATTTTTATAAATTAAAAAAAAAATATGAATCAATAACAGCCTGTTGTAACCGTTAATTGTGTCGGTTCTCTTTAAAGCCAATTCTAAATAAAATTTTTTGCACACAATTATTTGCAAACCGTTTGCCTTTCTTTGAATACAGTCATTCAGTTAAATGTCATACGAAATACACGCTTGGGTGATCATATTTTCTTTCAGTAGCTTGCCATTTTTTTCTGCGGTAGATTGGTTGCCAACCAAGGCTATAAAACTCAATCTTTCCTGCTATTTAACCCAAGCTGGAGTGAAAAGAGACGAATTATATCAATAAAAAGTAATTAGTGTGGAATCAGTTTATTGCTTCATAACAATAGAAAACTGATCCCCCACTTTATGCCCAGTATAATTTTGACTTATGTTTTTAACTACTATATTCAGTCAGTTAAGTGCCATAAGTTATGCACACTTGGGTGATTATGTCTCTTTTGAGACATGACTAACTGGGCAGAATATTTTCCATCAGTAGGTTGCTATTGCTTTCTGCGGTAGACTGGTTGACAATAGAATAGACAATAGAACCCAATCTGTTCTACTATTTAACTCATAGGTGGAGGGAGAAGCAATGGATTTGTACTTTTTCCAAGGGTAAAGTAAATGCAACGAATTTAACTGGAATTCGAACTTGAAACTCTGATTTCTCCTTCCGATATCCACTGCACCACAATTCACATTTTGAATACACTTCTCACTAAAGTAATTGTATAAAACAAGCTTGGACGATTTAATAAGTATTCTTTTGAATTATTTTATAACGCTAACTAATTAAAAAAAAAAATAATTTCAATTTGCAAAACTGTTATGTAAGTCGATCTCTAAATTTATTGCCTAGAAATTTGTCACCTGAAAGTTATAATCGAGTTATCATCTTGAAAAAAAATCCCATTTGTTTTATTATTGGTTTTCTTTTTATTTGGATACGTCTCTTTCTTTATCTTTATCTCTCTCTCACACTCTCTCTCTCTCTTTCTGTCAAACCTTCTTTTTTATCTAACCTTATTTTTTTCTTTCTTTATCTTTTTCATTCCTAATCTTTCATCTTCATTTCTTTCTTTCCCCTCCTTTCTAATACATTTATCTCCGTTCTCTCTTCTCAACTCATTAACTTTCTTTACCACTGCAACAGGCACAGTCACTTCACTACGTAATCGCTTTGCCGACACATTTGTCATTGCAACAAGAGAAGGTTCACCAAAGCAGACAGCGAAACATATTTTCAATCGAAAACGGGATTTTCATTGGAATCTTGAAAGTAATCGAGTCTAATCCTCTTGGTCACGACGCAAATAATCAATCGGAATTGTCTTCATTTATTTTGGAACGACGTCAGGTTGACATTGTCGAATGTCCGATTCTAACGTTTTTTCGTTTCCCAAAGAAAAACTGAGTCGCCGACACACGAACATATTCCCAACTAAAAAGTTGGACGACAGGCGGCGCTTCACTATCATGGCCGAACAAACGCAGAATAAAAAGATATCCGAAATGGTGAGTCGGTTATTTGTTTTAACCTTTGCAGTTAAAAATAATCTTAGTTCTTTGGCTTAGAAGGTTCTTTAATCTAGTATTCTCACATGATTTTATCATATATATATATATATATATGATAAAAATATAATTTTAAAGTATGCTATATTTATGAGATAAAGTGCTCAATAAGACGGATAGAGCATATGTAAATATAAAAATGGACATTGAAGTCAACACCTACGAGCGACAGTCAAGCTTAAAACAAATCTTCAGGAATGAAAATTGCATTTCAGCATGACTGGCTCCCCAGGGAGTTGACATCAGTGTCCACTTTATATATATATATATATATTAACATTTAACATTAACATTATATATATATATATATATATATATATATATATAATGTTAAATTTTCGTATGTCATAAATTCTTAAATGTCTTCTAAGCGCTTTCAATTTTCACGAATAATATTCTTTTTGCTTTTGGTTTCAAAATTTTAATATTTGGTTTGAATATTTCTAACCATTTGTCAATAATCGTGTTTGAAATTAGGTACGTTTTGGTTTTTTTTTTAGAATTGAATTCGTCCACCATTAGATACTTTTTGTTATTAATTAAATTCATCTGTTCGTCAAGGTAGTGAAGCGGCGAATTGGATCATTCTAAATATCCACCATTATTTTAAGTTTTTTTTTTTTACCTGTATGTACGCATGAGCTCTCCTATTTTTTCAATTTTTTTACCACACAAATTTCTCTTCTTTGAGTGATTGTGGCGACACTGATGCGTTTAATTCGTCCATTTTTTTTGTTTTTTTTTTTTGTTCAACCTCTTAGTAAACTTCAAATGTACGAACAGGAATGTGAATTCAGGGTATTAGTTTTTTTATTTGTTTCTTACTTACTAATATTTGTCGAACTCAACCATTTTTCATATAGAGCAACATTTCTAGAGCGTTTGGATATAATCAGCCTCATACTTATTGGCTTGATATCTAAACCCAAATTACCGCCTAATAACGAACGTTCTAGAAACATGCAAAAGTAACACGGCGCGTAATTCGTTGACAATTTGAAACGTTTTCCATTAAACGATCTGTAGAAAAGCTTTACTTACAATCTTACTACCGATTTATAAACGCCCGTATTAATTTCGTTCAGATAAGTGATGTTTCTGTCACGATGAAAGATTGGTTGGGGGTATTATGAATAGAATTTGGTTTAGTTTCTTCTAAATAATTTTTCCCACTGTATAAAGATTCATTGGATTTATTCAGTTTTAAACTTACGGAAAAATTGAATATATGGGACTATTTAGATTTTCAGTCTTTGCTGTATTTGTAGTAAGAATGTGATGCTTTGGTTTAAGGAAGACTGTATAGCTTGCGGATGAGGCTAGGTTCTTCTATGTGCCTTGTCCCTTCAGGACGTAGGTGGTCATGGCCTCCCACATCTCCCTATTCCTGGTGGCTCTGAGCACACTTTCTCCTGTTACACTACGCAACCCCCGTTCTGTCATTCACTTGATTAGGTCCTTCAAATATGTTATCCGCTGCTTTCCCCTGTCTCTTTTTCCCCTCTAGTATCAGGTTCTCCAAGCTATCCTTCCTCGTTGCATGTCCCCGGAACTTTAGCTGTCTCTTCCTGATACTCAGTATTAATTTCCTTTTCGTTTCCATCATCTGCTTCAAGTTTTTCCTTCATCTTCGAAGATATTGTCCAACATTCACTGCTGTATTGAAGCTATGACATCACATAGCAATCTAGAACGCTCTTCTTTGTTTCTATCGTAAAACAGTTCAAGATCACCCTACCCCCCAATCCCCATTTTCGGTTTTGTGTTACATTCTTTGTATATTTTATTTATTTGATTTTTTTTTTTTTTTTTTTTTGTGGTGGGGGGATTATTTTAACTTGTCTGTTTAAAAAAAAAAAACCTGCCAAATAACTGATGCTGGGAAATGTTTTATATGACGAGTGGATTTAAAAAAAAAAGATTTATAGCAATTAAAATAGTTTTCCTTAAACTATAATCAATATAAGAATATTGTAAGCTCTGTTTCAGTATTTAACCTCCACTCCGCAAAAAATCCCAAATCCAAGTCTAGTCAAAGTGATTAAAAATAAAATGCAGCCATAAACCCGTTTTTGGCATTAATAATTTCTTACTCTCCGTAATTTCTTACTCTCCGTAGATTCTTCACAAGAAAACTGGAGACTGAAACTGAATTATTAGAAACAATTTTTTTTGTGTAACTTTCAAAATAGACAGAAACCGAGTGTCTGCCGAATTGCATTCTTCAATTCTTTTCATGCTCTAAATTCTCATTAAGAGCGTTACAAAAAAACAAACAACGGAATTTTAGAAATCCATTTCCTTATATATACATATATATATTTCTTTAGAGATTTAGTAAAAGTATCAGTCGAAATATTTTCTGTTACGCTCGGTGGGTGAGGGGGGTACTTTTTTTCCTTTTGTCTTACTGTAAGATACCCAAGAATAGGTACATCAATATAAAATGTTGCCGTCGTTTTAGACGGCATGGGTTCACTTCTATGTTCAGAAACATTAATTTGAAGTATCGTTTGACTTGATTATTTCCATATATACTCTCTTATAATAAAGACTGTGTGCGTAATTTTTCACCACCTGTTACGCTGAGGGGTATGGACTTTTTACCTTATGTCTTAATGTAATCTACTCAATAATAGATACATCAATTTATATATTTGTCATTTTCAGCGGCATATCGGTATAAATATTTTACCGTCATGGGCCCACGAATATTCCAAAAACGAAGCCGAAAGAAAGAGAGCATAATTCTTTCATTCTTCCAGACCGAAATATTTAAACGAACATCAAAATATTAATTTTGAAATTATCTACATTAATTGCTGGCTGAAATGTTAAAAATGAAATCAGTTTTCATTCAAAATTTTATTTTTATTTTTTTTATGAAAATGTTTATTTTAAAAATTTTATTTTTTATGAAAAAGTATCTTTTTGGATTGTGCGTTGTGATGCACTGGATATCGGCTCGGAACGAGAAATCGGGGAGCCGAGTTCGAATTCCATTTGAATTTCTTGCATTCACTTACGCACAAATACCATTGGGAAATGTATTAATCTGTCTCTTCCTTCCAGATATGTCTTAAATAACAGAACAGATTGGGTTCTATAGCTTTGGCTGGCAACCTACTGCGGGATAATCTTCTGTCCAGTCAGTCATATCTTTTCCGAGACATGATCGCCCAAGCGTGTATCACGTATGATACTGACTGAAAGACTGACTGATTTTTTTTTTAATATTTTGTAAAATAAAAGACGAAAACTGCATGAATTAATTCATCTGTAAGAGAGCAAACACATGAGCAGTAGCCGATTCGTTTAAACCAAAATCTGGATGAAAAGATTTTAAAATGAAGATTGAAGAGGAAGCAAAAACAATTTTTTTTCCAAAACATTCTAAGAGTCAATCAGAAGACAAAACAAGGCGAATTTATTAATTCTTCTGACGTCAATGTCTATTTTATTACACAATCCATAAATTCGTGGAAGAACACCATCACCATCATGTACTGAAATGTCAATAATGAAACTTTCGGATTTGTTAAGTACTTTTATGTTGCTATAAAACAGTTATCACTATTTTTAATTCTGCCATTGTGTATTTAAAGCAGTTCAGTCAGTTAAGTGCCACGCGCGATACACGCTTGGGCGATCATGTCTCGACAGAGACATGACTGACTGAGCAGAAGATTATCCCGCAGTAGGTTGCCATTGCTTTCTGCGGTAGACTGGTTGCCGACCAAAGCTATAGAACCCAATCTGTCCTGTTATTTAACCCATAACTGGAAGGAATAGACGGATTAATACCTTTCCCAAGGGTATTTGCGCGTAAGTGAATGCAAGGAATTCAACTGGAATTCGAACTCGGTTCCCTGATTTCTCGTTCCGAGCCGATATCCACTGCGCCACAACGCAGTCCTTTGACAAGTTTCTTCATTAGATTTGCGTTACTTATTCTACTTGTTATTCTTCACAAGTCTAGATACCTCCGCTAAATCGCTGAATAAACAGCATAGTATGAAGAAAAAAAGCCCTATATTTAATAAAAACGAACTTTTCCATAAAATAAATGTTTATATTATTATTAAGAGGATAAATCAAAGTATTTTTAAAATTATTTAAAAAAAAAAAAAAAAAAAAAATTTAATCCCTATTAACACGTTCGAAATTTTGGTTAATAATCTTGTTTTGATTTTAATTAGCGGGAAACCAAATCGTTATGAGAGTTTTCAATGGAAAACGTAATATTACATAACTCAGTTTTTTTTTCCGGTAAAAAACATTAATTTAGAAATTCTTGCAAAAATTTAATAATTGCTGAATTTTAATGAAACCTTCAATACCTTTCTTAAGGGTATTTGCGCGTAAGTGAATGCAAGGAATTCAACTGGAATTCGAACTCGGCTCTCCGATTTCTCGTTCTGAGACGACATCTACTTCACAACCACTAACACAGAGTAATACAATAATTCAGAAGAAAAAAAAATTAAACATATCTGATGATGATTTTTGTACGACGAGAGATTAACAAAGTCAAAAAAAGCAGACGAGAAGTTTTTTTTTTCTCTGGGTGTGGGAGTGCATACTTAAATCTTTAAGAACCAGCAATATTTCCGTGGGATGAACTCATTCGTTTTATTCTTTTATTAAAAGGCCATATCATTAAATCATAAATACCGAAGAAATTAATCTTATCCAAAATTAAATCTAGAAATTTATTAAAAACTTAATCCTTTTTTAAAAAACTGTTTCTGTGGTCCCTGCAACGCTTTCTTTTGTTCGTAATCTCGAAACGAAATTATACTTTATAATTCTTGTGAAATAAAACAAAATAATTTCAATGGTAATTATTTTTTCGTAGCCGCTTTGTGTATTTTTAACAATTTATTACGTTAAAATTTGAACCCTGTCGTGAGGACGCATTTTCTCCAGTGTGCATGTCTGTATAATACACAATGTTTAAAAAAAAGTGAGACATTAAAAATAAATCCATTAATTCTTATGCATATAAGATATTACTGAAAGTCCCAGAAATTGTTGCATATGTGACTAAACAACTATTATGGGATAGAAGGGTTGTTGGTAACTCCGAGTTGAATATTCTCCTTTGTAGGACGTCTGGAAGAACACACGAAGACGTTTTCGCTACAATAAACCGTATTCCAGCAAAGAGTCGCAAACTTCCATAGGATCGGTAAGATTTTATTTCTTTGTTCATAAATTTCTAAGTGGCAGCTGTTTGAATGAAAATCAAAATTCTTTATTCCCACAAGTAAGTATAATCCGGAGAAATTTCATGTAGCTTTAAATCATACTTTCATATTCCAAATGCCTGTGTTTGATTAACCATAAAATATTTGGCAAAGTTTAACAAGCATATCTAAAACTGGTGTTCAAGAAAAATATTTTTCTCTTCGCACTGATCTAGCTCGATACTTTCACTGCAATTTTTATTCTTTTAAAAAGATATTTTAGAATTTGAATAAAAGCCAAATAATATGAAACTTGATTTTTTTTTAAACAGTTAAATACAAAATTTCATATACTGGCAATCCTCGCTGCAAAATTAGTTGAAATAGTTAAACGTGTAGCGGATAAGAAATTAATTAAAATTGTTGTGATAACAGGGACCGGATGTTTGCCCTCAGAGGTCCAGAAAGCAAATGACCAAAAAAAAAAAAATGTCAAATTCTTTCTATGGACCCTTTTCGCGAGCCGATGTGAATTTGGTTTATCGTCCAATGGGAAGCCCAGAATTAAATCCGGGTATGAATTCCCAAATGGCTTGTTTGGACCCCCAAAGACGAAATAAAAAGCCGACACAGGAAGCATCGCCGGTTGAGAAAGTACGAGCATAATTAGCACGTTCCTTGACCACGTCAAGCGATCACATCATGCTCGCCTCTCCTTTCTTTCTCATCTTCTTTACTGCTCCTTGAGCCACTTACCCGATGAACTGAGCAGAGATATCAAAGACATTTCTAACAGACAAACGCTCACACTCTTTTCGGCATTTACTGCTATGAACATTTTAACGGCCTTTGTACCAACCAAAAGACATTACTTTTATTTGTAAAAAAAAACCTTATATATATTGTAACTAAGTTGTTGAACTCGTAGGTTTATTTACCTTTTTGTTCATGCATTTACTTTTATAAAGAGTGCTCGATACAAATGTAGAGCTGGACCTCTGAGGGCAAACATCAGGTCCCTGTTATCACCACAATTTTAATTAATTTCTTATCCGCTACACGTTTAACTATTTCAACTAATTTTGCAGCGAGGATTGCCAGTATACGAAATTTTGTATTTAACTGTTTAAAAAAAAAACATTGTAACAACCATTACAGCATAACGCTCTACATTTGTATCGAGCACTCTTTATAAAAGAAAACATTGTAACAACTATTACAGTGTATATAATATATATATATATATAATGGACTCTCCCGTCGATCTCGACGTATGAGGTTCCGACAACTCTGACTTCATCCATGCTTCAGCCTCTGATGACATCTAAGTCCAGCAAGGGACTTACAAATCAATCCACACAGAGTGCAAGTGTGCTGGTTATGGGATGCACTTGCAGGTACCAATACAGCCCGCTTGACTCTCTCTCGTTTCTGACTCATATGATTCAGACTGTCAGATTTGAAACGCTGAAGACCATCAAAACAACATGCCCTCCACTCCATTCGATCAGAGACTCTGCTCTCAAGAATGTTGTGAGGCAGATTGAGAGAAATCAAATTACTCCTGATCTTATCCTTGTACCTCAGTAAAGGCCGTCCAACATTTCTCCTACCGCTCTCCAATTGACTGTACATCATGATTTTTGGTATCCTTTCCTCGGTCATCCTCAATACGTGTCCAGTCCAACGTAGTTGGAACTGAATGAGGAATGGCTCTATTCCAGAAATATTACATTTTCTGAAGAGGTCAACGTTGGGCATCTTGTCTCGAATGCTAAGACCACAGATTGACCGCAAACAGTGTTTGTGAAATACATCCAGCTGACGAATGTGATGTCTATAAGGAGTCCAAGACTCGGAGCCATACAGGAGGATGGAGAGAATAACAGCTCGATAAACCACAATTTTCGTATCCAATCGGATACCACGTTCATCCCACAGGCGATGGCGCAACTTCCCAAAGGCATGTGTAGCCCTCGCAATCCTGTTGACAATTTCGTCATCCAATGAACCATCATGATTCACCTTGCTGCCCAAGTAGGGAATACCCTTTGTATACTTAACGGCTTGACCATCCACCTTCAGTTGTCTTTCTGGAAAACGATATTCAGGTGGCTTTGTCCTCACTCCCGCGACTTGCTTTGGAGGTATATATGGTTGATGCACCACCTCTGTCTTTTTAATGCTGATTGTAAACCCAAAAGCCGTACATGCAGTTGCGAAACGATCGAGCAAAAACTGTGCCTCTTCGAAAGATGTTGCTACAAGAGCAGCAGCATCTGCAAAGAGCAAATCTCGGATTATTTCAGTTCGAACAAGGGTCTTGGCTTTAAACCTCTGATGGTTGAATAAACCACCAGAAGAACGGAACTTAAATTTCACGCCAGTATCAATATCACCAAAGGCATATTTCAGCATCAGGGAAAAATAAAGAGCAAAAAGTACAGGAGCCATCACACACCCCTGTTTTGTCCCATTTGTGACGTCGAAGGCGTCTGACATCATTCCGTCAGACACAACCTTAGCCTTCATTCCTTCATGAAAAGAGATGATCACCTTAAGCATATTTTCAGGTATGCCAAGCTTGCGCAGAACTTTCCAGAGAGCGTCACGATTCACTGAATCAAAGGCTTTTGTCAAATCGACAAACACCATGTACAGTTCCTGGTTCTTCTCTCGTACCTTTTCTGCAACTTGTCGGAGCGAAAATATCATGTCAATGGTGCCACGACCAGATCGGAAGCCACACTGTGACTCGGGGTAGATTTTATCAACAAGATGTGTGGTAATTCGGTTCAGAATTAATCTGGCCAGAATTTTTCCAGCAATGGAAAGAAGTGATATTCCCCGATGATTGTCGCAGAGATTCCTTGCTCCTTTATTCTTGTACAAGTGCTTAATACATGCATCCTTATAATCTTGCGGAACACGCCCGGCTTTCCATATTTCCACAAAAAGAGCATGTAGCTTCTTTACTAAAGCATGTCCGCCACATTTGTACACTTCAGGAGGGATGGGATCATCAGGTGACGGGGATTTACCGGAGGCAATCTGTTTGATAGATTCAAGTACCTCTTGATAAGCTGGTTCAAATGACAATTCAGGAATTTCAGCACATTGTGGAAGGGACGAGATGACATCATTGTCGACTTCAGATGATGTGTTTAGAACTGTCTCAAAGTGTTCCTTCCATCTCTTTAGAATATCTGACTTATCAGTGAGCAGCGTTTCCCCGTCCGTTGTACATACAGGTGAGGCACCATTCGTTTCAGGCCCAAATATTTCTTTAAGACCATTATAGAATGCTTTGGTGTTTTTACTGTCAGAATATATATATATATATATATATATATATATATATATATATATATATAAAGCACGCAGGATTATCCTGTACATACAGTGGTAGGATAACTCCCTAAGAGAGCTCTAAATATATATGTATATAAATACATATAGAGTAACTCTTTGTAAAATAAATACGGAAGCTGATGATGGTTCGCCTGAAATTTACCATGAAATAACGTGTCTGCCTTAAGTTTTCTTTTATCTCTCTCTCTTATATATATATATATATATATATATATATATATATATATATATATGTGTGTGTGTTTCTATACACAATTTGATTTTCTTGTTTTATACTCCCCTTATAGTGGGCTATCTACTAACAAGGCCAAATTCAGTTAATCTCTTTCAACACACAACTACACTTCACTAGAACGGATAACCCACTATAAAATCAACTCTTTTCTTCACTTTTACAAAAATACACAACTACGAGTGAAATCCTGGGTTTTCACAAATAGAAAAAGGCTTGACCATGTTCTTAAAGAAAAAGTCGAATTCAGATTTTGACCAATGAGAGCGACTTGGAAGAACTTGGCGACCCATTGAAATTCAAAAGGACTATATAAATGACCTCGACGTCAGTCAAGAGTCAGACAGATGGGATCCGAGAGACGAAAGAACTAAAATGTAACCAACTTCAAATCGACCCGGAGATAAGGTCAGGTCGCACCTTGTTCTCTTTCTCCTTATCTATTTCAACAATTACTACTACGAACATTTTGTACGAACTCTAATTCCGCATTAACTTTCACAACTTATAATATTCCTCCTTTTAATAAATTTCTATTTTAAAATGCAATTTTTTTTTTACTCTTCTACACTAATCCACTCTTCTACACTAATCCACACATTCCAACCGACAAACAACCTTCTGATGATAATTCAACATAAAACTTGTAAGCTGTAGGGTTTTCGGTTAAGTCTGACACAAGGCCGAATCGGAGCTCCCTACGCTACGAGCGCAATCGCCACTTCTACTCAAACAATTTTTCTCACACTTTCTGCCTGTGGAATTCCCTTCCGTTTACTTGTCTCCCTGACAGCTACAATCTCCAAAAATTCAAACGCAATGTTAATTGCCATAATCTTGAATCCTATTCATCTTTAATCTTTTTCTCAATACCCACTGTACCCAGCCTTTTCTCTCACTGTTGCACTCTGCACACTAGTGGAGATACTGCCTTTGCTTGTTGGGGGGGGGGGGTGGAGAAATGATTAAATAATAATAAAAATGCACACTTTCTGAATTAGTCAATAGCCCTCTCCTATTTCTCCTATTTCTGACTTGCATCCTTTCCCTCATACTCCGCCCACTCAACTCCACTCTCATCACACCAATATTCTCATCCTTCTCTTAACCATTCTCTGAGACCCCCTATAAATTTTCCCTCTTTCTCATCACTTTCCGTCTCTGTAACCCCCCTGCACACCAGTGGCAGTAAAACTGCCTTGCTTTGGGGTGGAATGATTAAATGACAACAATGTAAATATTTACAATATCTCATCTCGGAAATATAGACAGACATTGAGAACCTAGTTCCAGCACTGAAGAGACATGTCTTGTGTCGTCCATGACGATTTGCTGGAACATTGAACTGCAGACGTTTGATGGCAGCTTGATCGGGTAAACGAAGCATTGTTGATAGTGTCCTGCTTTTATAATCAGAAAAAGAAAGTGTTATTCTCCAGCATGCGATAGACATTGCTCTCAAAAATAATTCCAAGAAAAAAGTCGTTGGATTGAAAGGTTCTTCCCCGTCCGCCATTCTTATACAAACAAATTTTCATTTGTTTCTATTACAAGATTTCATAAGTCGTACAACATTGAGAAACGATTTGAAAACACGACTTCAAATATTTCCCAGATGTTGTATTTCTGTTCAATCACTCATTGATGGAGATTATGGCATTTTTTGATAAATTCTTCAATAAATTTAACTTCTTATTTTTATACTCTTTCTTGTATAAATATAATTACTTTCCGGGCATGCTATCTCTAGTTTATAAAGTTTGAAAAAGGAGGATTTTGTTTGGAAATTAAAGGAATAGCAATCTATTTATTTCATTTGCTTTATTAGTTCGAAATATTTAATCTTTTCATAAAATTTATAAATGAAACTTTGTGTGTGTATCCGTTACCTATAGACTCCGAAACGGCTGAACCGATTTTCTTGAAAATTTATACAGTTGTACTATAAACGTCTGCGAGTGTTCTTAGCTAGGTTTTGTGTCGAGGTACCCCCGATAAATATCGATAATCGAAAAAATCGGGTTATAGAAGAAGTGGTCTGATTTTAATCAAATTTGATACATTCATAGACAAAGACATAAGAAACGATATTCAGAAGTTTCAAGGTTGCAGTTCTTACAATAGTGCAGAAAATCGATTATATATATATATATATATATATATATATATATATATATATATATATATATATAAAAGGCAAGATGTTTGTGTGTGTGTTTGTTTATCTGTCTGTATGTCCTTTATACAAATCCACAATTTTTATCCGATTCTCACCAAACTTCACACAAATATTCTTTACGCTGAGTCTGAGCTCCAAGACCATGGATTAGTTTTAAAGCTTTCATTACACCCGAGCAACGCCAGGTTATACTGCTAGTCTTTTCATAAAATAGATTCTGGTTTCCTCTTCTGCAAAGACTTAATTTTAGGAGCACATCTTGCAACATTTTTTTTTCCTTCAACTATCATCTAGTGCAGGGTTGGGTAATTAATTTGGCCCGGGGGCCATTTTAAGTAGGCCGCGTTTTAGCAGATAGCTGTACCTTCTAAAAGTAATCATTCATTAATTTACATAAGTATTTACCGCTTGGGAATACCAGGTGCTGTAAGCGTATAGTGACGGCTGTGCGTTGTGGTGCAGTGGATATCTGCTTGGAAAGTTGAATACCCTGCATTCACTTAAGCGCTGGTACCGTTGGGAAAGGTATTAATTCGTCCCTTCCCTCCAGTTATGGGTTAAATAACAAGGGTAGGACTTGGGGACCCTGCCCTTAAAAACAAATCCCAATGAATACTCGAAAAAGAAAAAAAGTATTACTAGACACAAAACTTATATAAAAACAACAATAAATTGTTGAAAGAAAAAGGTATTACCAGAAATAAATAAAATTTAGTTGGCAATAAATGAAAGGCCGAGGTTGATATGCCATAAAAACAAACCAACCAACCAACATAAGTATTTCATTTAATGGAAATGTAAATTATATACATAATAAATAAATAAAACTATAACCAATAATGGTACACAAAAAATGTTTTAATAAAATTAGTGCAAGAAATTCAATGAGACAAATGTAACTCCCCCCCACACACACTTTTCAACGAGTCTTTTGAAATCACTAGTGTGGGTGCTTGTAATCTTCATCAATGCCTGAAAGTTTGTCTGTCATTCATCTTTTTTACTTCTGTTGTTCATACAAGAAAAAACTTTTTTCACAGATGTGAATCTAAAAATAGAAGACAACAAAATTCTTCAAACATGGAAATTTGTCAGCACTAATATTTGCCGCGATAAGGTGAAGAAAATGTTAGATTTAAAGATTTTTTCCCTGAATGCTTCCGCGGGCCACTGAAAATTCTGGCGGGCCGCATATTGTCCACCTCTGATCTAGTAGCTTTAAAATCTTTAATAATGAAGAACACAACACCAAGACTTCATAAAGAATCCCCCAAATCATATGCGGATGTGAAATTGGGTTCTTTTCCAGTTATGAAGCTGGGACCATGTTTTATCTGAACAAATATTTAACCTGAATAGAAAAAAAAAATATATATATATATATATATATATATAAGAAACTAATTTAATTTTCATGTTTCAGCGATAGATTTTGGTTTAAATTAATAAAATATGAACATTATTTCTGACTATTTCTTGTTAAAAAAATTGTTTTCTCAAAAATCAAATTCTTCTAAAAATTTGAGATGAGATTAAGAGTTTTTATTTTTTCAATCTGATGAATAATCCTTACTAAGCCATGGGTGGTTTCAATCTGATGGATAATCCTTACTAAGCCATGGGTGGTTTCAATCTGATGGATAATCCTTACTAAGCCATGGGTGGTTTCAATCTGATGGATAATCCTTACTAAGCCATGGGTGGTTTCAATCTGATGGATAATCCTTACTAAGCCATGGGTGGTTTCAATCTGATGGATAATCCTTACTAAGCCATGGGTGGTTTCAATCTGATGGATAATCCTTACTAAGCCATGGGTGGTTTCAATCTGATGGATAATCCTTACTAAGCCATGGGTGGTTTCAATCTGATGGATAATCCTTACTAAGCCATGGGTGGTTTCAATCTGATGGATAATCCTTACTAAGCCATGGGTGGTTTCAATCTGATGGATAATCCTTACTAAGCCATGGGTGGTTTCAATCTGATGGATAATCCTTACTAAGCCATGGGTGGTTTCAATCTGATGGATAATCCTTACTAAGCCATGGGTGGTTTCAATCTGATGGATAATCCTTACTAAGCCATGGGGTGGGTGTTATGCGTAGAACTTTGAGATTTTATTTCGAATATTTAGGAATTTTAATTATAAAATAGCATCTTTCTCTTTTGTTTCGGTGCAAAAACAGAACTTTTCTCCTGATTCTAAAATTTCTTTTTGTGTGTGTCACTCAACAGCACCAAAACCATGAAGCTCAATTCCTGCACAAAGTCGAGATCGGAGACTATCCCGGAATGGTTCGGCTCTTTGAGAACAATTCTGAAATTAACGTGGACTGTGAAGACCGACTAAGTAGAAGTGCAATCACATTGGCTGTCAGAAATGAACACCTCGAGGTAAAAAAAAAAAACGCCAACTATTTATGCACCCATTCACATTACTTTGCTTATGTGAACCGTGATTTTTATCCTCATATTTTGACTGTCACGTGACGGCTTTGAAAGAACGCTGTTTTTTTTTTTTTGTTTTTTGTTTTTTTTAAAGATTAATTACGTTACAGTCAAAATATGAGTATTAAACATTGGAAATCCAACACTTTTGAGCATGACCAGAGAAACGACTGAAAACACTTGAAAAAATAATTACGGAATATTTTTTATATTCCTTATCTCCAGCAAAAAGAAAATCTTTTAGAATATTTGAAAAATGAAACAAAAAATAATAGTAAAATCTTTCTTGTCTGTCGTTTTCAACAAAGCATGCTTATATATCTTCAAATGTAAAAGAACGAGGAATAAAACTGCAATGTTCAAAACATTAATATAAAACAGGGCTCATATATGTGCGTGTGTGTATATATATATATATATATATATATATAAAGTTCGTTTAGTGTAATGGATATCGGGCTGAAAACTTGTATAAAGAAGCCGAATTCAAATTTTGACCTAGTCTGCAGCAAAAGTCTTCGGGGTAAGAGTTGTTAATTCGTCTCTTCTTACCCTACTCATGATTTAAATACCAGGGCAGCTGTACTCTCTAGCCTTGTGTGGCAACCAGTTTAAAAGAAAGAAAATTCTGAATCTTAAACCTTGGAGAAGGCAGTTGAAAGCCCCTGTACTCTTCTCTAAGAACGATTTTGTTCGTATTCCATTAGTAAAGAGGAAGTTTAATCTGAATAACTTCTTTCTAATAACTGTTGATTTGTGGAATAAAATCCCAGGTTCGTTCTTTTCCCGACCACTACAATATTAACTTAAGTCTCGGGGTTTACCGTTGTGTTTCCCGCATATCCTCATAAATTGCGGTCCTTTTGTTTGTCGCTCACAAAAACCGCCTTCGGTAACCATTCACCTTGAGTGGCCATTGAGCCTTGTATAAGGTCAACTTTAGATAATAAATATATATATATATATATATATATATATATATAAACTGTATTACTATTATGTATAACTATAATATACGACTACTGGGTGTTCAAGATCGCAATGTATGCTGTCCAATCGTGCCAAAATTTCCATATCTTTTCTTTTAATTATCATAAATTAGTTAATGCACCTACGGTCACAATTAATTAAAAAAATGAGGAATCGAAAAAAAATACTTTAAATGTTGAAGGAATTACTTGCAAAACAGGCTGTTAAATTTTAGAAATGTAGAGAATAACATATCGTAAGAATGAAAATGTTCTTCCATGGTTTCCAATGTAAGGGGGAATAACCCAGAACGCCTGTTAACATAAAATCAATTTGACCCATATGCAATATCGTACTTTATAAATTTGAACATATTTAAAAATTTACACTAATAAATTTTTTTTTTTTTTGATGGACAGTATAATCATCAATTCTTATCTAATAGAAAAATCATACAGTTCTTTAAAAGATTTTAAAAATATTTTTTAAACTTTATGAATTATAATAAAAAAATGAAAATTCTTTTAAAATTTTATTAGTAATCGAAATTTTTTTTTCTTCAGACTATGAATGTCTTTAATTGTTTTTATTTATTCCAGCAATTAGAAGCTTATTAAATTATATCAAAGTTTTATTGCATTTTTTTTTATATTTATCTTAGGAGCAGATTTTCGGATAGTGCCGGATAATTTTAAATAAAAAAAATAGATGATTTCTATTCCCCGATGAGTTCTGCGTTTAACTAATAAAAAAGTAAATCGCAGAAAATTAAAATTTATTAAAATTTCATGAATTTACGTGAAGGGGTGGGTAACACTTAAATTTTTTTTTTTCATCAATATTTTAAAAAAGAATAGTTTTAAAAATAATTTTATTTATTCGTGAATGAGTACTGAAAGTTTCATTAAAATCCGACAATTATTTGATTTTTGCGAGAATTCCAAATTAATGTGTTTGTCACCGAAAAAGTGAGATACGTAAAAAAAAAAAAAAAAAGTTACGTAATCGATTGTAAACAATCGTAAGATTTTCTTCGAATTTTCTGCAACACTTACTCAAATCAAAACAAAATTTTCTGCCAAAATTTCGAACATGTTAAAAGGGATTAAAATATTTTATAAAATAAATAAAAATTACTTTGATCTTTCCTCTTAATAATATTATAAACATTTTGATAGAAAAAGTTCGTTTTATTAAATTTTGAACCTTTTTTAAATCATACTATGCTGGATTTTTTTGTGATGTAATGGAGATACCGATATAACTATATATAATTATAATAACTTTCCTGCGCCTTGTTATAATTGTATATTTATTTTTAACGCTAAATCTAATTAACCATTTACACATAAAGATTAGTTTTGGTTAACTTTTAGCAGAGCCCTTACAATAAAAATATAATTTCGTTCCTTTCGTAATTCACGGTTTTAAAAAATTTGCAAAAATAAAATATACATCTATGACATATTATTTTTGGAAAATTAGGAAATTTACCAAGATTTTTTTAAAATTATAGAAAAAAATCGTTTTTATCAAGTCTGTGGCCATTTTTTCTTCATCTATGCTGTTTCAGTGGAAGTACCTATGGCATTAATAGTGCGAAAATTATATTCCCATTTTTTTTTTTTTTTTTTATAAATATCTGAAAATATTTTAGGTGATTTTCTAAGTGGAGCTTAGATGTGGCACATGGCCGAAAGCATGGGACACTCAGTGAGGATCAAACTCACTACTCAATTGAAATGATTCTAGCGAGACAAGTTTGCTAACCATTACACCTCCTCGAGGTGCCCAGCACCGCTTAGATGTGGCACAAGGCCAAAAATATGGGGTACCAAGTGAGAATCAAACTCCCTACTCAGTTGTAACTGGTTCTAGCGAGAGAAGCTTGCTAAGCACGCCGAGGTGTTCATAGTGTGTGTGTGTATGTATATATATATATATATATATATATATTGTGTGTATGTATGTAGTTTGCGTGCGTGTGTATGTATGTAGTTTGTGTGTGTGTTCAGTTTGCGCGTGTGTGTGTATGTATGTAGTTTGTGTGTGTGTGTGTGTGTGCGTATATATTTAGTCACGTGCCCATATCGAGAATGTCTCTTCTCGATATGGGCACGTGAGTGTCTGTATGTAATTGTTTTCTGGTTGACGAGCAGGTTTGCCTGCGAAATACGTATTACCCATGAAATTGTAGAATATCTAAAAATATTTCTAGTGTGTTATATATATATATATATATATATATATATATATATATATATATATATGCATGTGTTTGTATCTGTAACAGTGTTGTATCCCTGCGGAAATATTTAATAAAAACTCTTGTTTATTTACTTTTCCATAACAGATTGTGGAGTATCTGCTGGACAGGATTAAAGAGGAGAGTATCTACGAGGCTGCGTTGTTGGCTATAAATCTTGGCTATTCGAATATCGCCGAATCCATTTTAAAACACCCGCGTTACCAGCAAATCTGGGCTCAGTTAAAATTGAAGTATTCTGACGGCTGCTACGGCCAAAACAAAGATCCAAGAATTCTGTTTTCTCAGCGGACCACGCCATTGATAAACGCAGCCCAAAACAACATGTGGGAGATTGTGCAGCTGTTGTTAAACAGGGGCGAAAGGATCTGCGTACCTCATCATTTTAATTGTAGGTGTGAAGATTGCGCGGCTCAGATTCAATATGACCGTCTGCGATCGGCAAAAAGTCGGCTGAATAGTTACAGAGGACTGGCGAGTGAAGCGTATATCTCTTTGTCTAGCAAGGACCCCATCTTGACGGCTTTCCAGCTCTCGGACGAAATTCAAGAATTAATAGACTCCCAGAAGTTTTTCAGAGTAAGTAATTTCATTATTCCTTTAATTTCTTGAATGACTCGTTGTTAATTACTAATTTTTCAGTACTTGTATTTCCATCATTTTAATTCCACTTTTTATCGAAGTTCTTTCTTAAGTAACGCAGGTTGGAAATAAAGACTGTTTCCTTCGAGGCAATCACTTCTTCCGTTTTTTCTTGAGAAGTCTCTCTTTACCCTGACAGTCAACTTATCGATAAAGCATCGAAATTCCTATTTTCTCAACCACCCGATACGTCGCCATCTTTGTTTTTACGTACACTAGTTCGAATTTCAGTTGAATTCGTTGCATTCACTTACGCGCAAATACCCTTGGGAAATGTATTCATCCCTCTTTTTTTCCTCCAGCTAGGGATTAAATAAGACAGATTGGGTTCTATAAGCTTGGTTGACAATCAGTATACCGCAGAAAGTAATGGCAATCTTCTACGAAAAAAAAATCATCTACCCAGTCAGTCGTGTCTCTTTCGAGACATGATCGTTCAAGCGTGTATCACGTACGGTACTTAACTGACTGGGGATGTGCGTTGTGGTGCAGTGGATATCGGAACGAGAAATCGGAGAAACAAATTATGGGTTAAATAGCAGAATAGATTGGGTCTGATAGCCTTGGTTGGCAACCAGTCTACCGCAGAAAGTAATGTCAACTTACTGCGGGAATATCTGCCTAGTCAGTCTTTCAAGACATGAACGCTCAAGCGTGTATCACGTATGGCACTTAATTGAATGCCTGACACTAATGGAAGTTTTTATTTTAGTTTTAGTTCTAAGTTAATCAATTAAATTTGAAATTTCAACACTCAAATACTTTCCTGAAATTAAATTGATTCGAATTATTTTTTCTAAATTGCTAAAATCATTCATAACGACAAATCTGTCAACTCAACAATTCTTTTATTTTAAAAAAAACTCTTCGTAAAGTATACTTTTCTGAAACGTTGAGAAAAATAGTTTTAAAAGTTTAATCAATTTGAAGTGAACAAATATTACTTTTAAAATCTTGCAGCTTTTCCATTTATGATTAGTACATATACGGATGTGCGTTGTGGTACAGTGGATATCGGCTCGGAACGAGAAGCCGGAGAGCCGAGTTCGAATTCCAGTTGAATCCATTGTATTCACTTACGCGCAAATACCCTTGGGAAAGGTATTAATCCGTCTCTTCCTCCCAGTTATGGGTTAAATAGCAGGACAGATTGGGTTCTATAGCCTTGGTCGGCAACCAGTCTACCGCAGAAAGCAATGGCAACCTACTGCCCAGTCAGTCATGTCTCTTTCGAGACATGATCGCTCAAGCGTGTATCACGTATGGCACTTAACTGACTGACATATAATTTTCATTTAATGACAACATCCCTTGACCGCTACAAATTAAAAAGAATTTTAAAATTTTAATGTTTATAAATTATTCTGCTGCTACTACAGCGTGAGGTTGAGTGAACAAAAAAAGTTCTAAATTTAAAAATTTCAAATGACTCATTAATTTTGTTAGAAAAAAAACGAATTTTGCTTCGCAGACACGCAAAAGCGAATCCAAAACAAAACTGGTTAAATTTCACGCCTTGATGCGAAATGTTTTTCGGCCATTAGAAAACTAGGAGACATCTAAAAACAAAATTCAAATAATTTTCAATTATCAGAAACAATATTTATTTTACGGGCCCTTTTCGCGAGCCGACGCGAAGTTTGTTTGTCGTCCAATGGAAAGGCCAGAATCACATCCGGAAGTGAATTCCCAAATTACTTTTTCGAACCCCATAAACGAAATTAAAGACGGAGCAAGCTCGACCATCGCCAGAGAGATAAGATGACGAGCGTAATTAACACGTATCCTTGACAAATGTCAAGCGAGCGCTATTATTATCTCTCTCTTTCTTTCTCACCTTTCATTTCACACTTTCTTCCTTTTCAACATTCACACTGAGTGATAACCTCCAAGACAATCCTACCCAACAACAAACACTCATACATACATACATACATTCCTGCCTACGTACACATAAACTCATTTTTACAAGGACTACTACGAACTCTTGACACCCTTAAATTCTTAATACTGTTTCTCATTAAACGTTTAACGTCTAACAAAACATGTTATTCTGTTCTATAAATAAATTTCTATTTAAACATACAAAAGGTATACTTTTATTCTTCCACAAATCCACCTTCCGATAATTCTGGATAAAACCTGTAAGTTGTAGGAAGTTTGGTTATGTTTCACACAAGGCCAATTCAAAAAACATTCAACCAACTCTCTATTTCTACAAGGTCTAGCTCAATATAACTTCTACCCAAGGTGTGACACAATCTGCTGGATACAGTTCAACAAGTGTTTCTCACTAAAATAAATATATGAATTGTATTTGATAGCGTTTTTATTTTACCTCTTTACCTATAGGGTTTGATACATTCACACCCACGCACACACACATGGTCATTCAACGTTCACGTGATAACTTAGTTCCCGCGTAAACGAATGCCAATAAAAGCGGGGAACATTACGTGGTACGCTAGTTAGGATTTTGTCCCGGGCAAGAGCAGATATGTTTCCCTAACTCACACAAACACACGCGCACTATAGTGGCGCAAATTTTTATTTCTCACCAGCATGCACACACAACACAAAAAAACTCCAATTGGAAACAGACATTAACACTATGCACATTAACTTTCATTCAAACTGGACTTTACATAAAATAACTTTCTACCGAACATTTTACGTTTCTGTCCAGACAAAGGGAAAGAACTTTTCTTTCCTTACTTTTATGGATGCGTTCAACCCTATGTAACCTTTGTTAATATATTGTTTTTCTGGTTACTTTCGCCTTTTCGTCTTTCTTTGCCTGTTTTATTTCATGACCCCAGTTACGCCGAGTCGACTCGTAAATCTAAATTAGTAAAGGGATGTCATCGCCTTCTACATACCTTTTTAATATAAATAGTTTATAGAGATATAAATATTAATATAAAGCTTAAATAGGTATATACACATCCATTATTTTCTAGTTCGATAGATGATGTCTCACGCTATAATCAAAAACACAGTGGCTAGATCCCATGTTGTATTAGCACCATTATCTTGATTTAGTTGAAGAAAAAAAAAAAACTCCTGTAAATATTTTCTTGAGGCAATAGGGTCCATGATATATTTTATTCATAAAAGCGATTAAAATCATATCTAATTGAATATCTTTTCTTTGTGTGTGTGTTGTTTTTAAGATTCGGAGCAGAATTTCTAAATCGGGGTCCTGTTTGAATCTCCTTCCCCCACCCAGCACAAAAAACAAAGAATTCCTCAAAATTTCATAAAAAATTAAATATGGGGCAAAATGTAAAATAAAATTTTTATATATATATATATATATATATATATATATATACCGATATTTTCTAAAAACAATATTTCAAAAATAATTTAATTCATTTGCGTATAAAACGTGAAAGTTTCATTAGAATCCGACAATTATTTGATTTTTTGCAATATTTTGCAAATCGATGGTTTTGTTTGTTTTGTTTTTGTTTGTTTGTTTTTTTTGTTTGTTTTTTGTTTGTTTGTTTTCTTGTGTGTTTGTTTTTTTTTTTCTTTTGAAAAAAAAAAACTAATTTTCTGTACAAACCTTGACGCCAGAAAAAAAAAAAGATTTTTAACCAAAATTTGAAGGTTCTAAAAAGGATTTAAAAAATGACATGAAAAAATTTTCAATTTTATCGTCAAAACGTTTATTATTAAGAGGAAAGGCGTTTTATTTATTAATTTATTTTTATTTTATTTTATTAAATTTTGAATGCTTTTTAGCACGTTATAAATTGTGTTTTTGTTTTGTTTTTATTCTATTAAATCCACTATGGGTTTCTTAGCGCCTTTTTCCGGTAAAAACTCAGTGATTAAACTTTAATTGCAACATTTGCTTAAATTATTAAAAGACTGTAGTGTAAATCATTTTTTTAATTGCTACTCATTTCCCAAAAATCTGCTACAAAAAGCTTTATTGCATTTTTTATTTTACTATATCATTTAATAAAAGCTTTTAATTTCTTTTATAAAATATATTAAGGACTATCGTTTTAAGAAAAAATTTCTATGAATGATGAATTTTTATAAGAATTTATTTTATTTTTTTAAATTTTGTTTTATTTTTATTTCTATTTTTGTTTCGCTTTTATTTATTTTTTAATTATTATATAAATTTAAAAATTTTCTAATCTTTTAAAATTCTGCATTGCGTTTAGGTGATATTGTTATTTAGTGAAAACTTTATTTACTTATTAAAAATTGTAAAGCTTAATACAAATCATCACGCAACAAAATATTTAAAATAATGTTTATTTTATTAATGTAAGTATAGTCGACCATACACGACATTGTCAGAAAATAAGGGCGATGACTATAGTAGATTTAAAGTCAACATTCCTAAAATTAGATTACAGAGAATATTTTCCAACATTTTGAAGATTACAGAGTACTTTAGAAATGTGCTCGCGTCATTGTTTGTTCAAATTGTCTCCGTAGAACAACCACCAATACGTTATTATCTTGTTACCACTCATCAAACACGTAAACATAGTTACTGTTTTTTAAAATGCATTTATGTGTTATTTTAAACTTGAAGAAAGTGTTTCAAATCAGATCAATTATGCTTTAAATCAGCTAATATTTCTAAAATAAAGGTTTCAGAAAAGGATCTTTTATTTTAGAAACACACAGAGTACTACATTGCCACGAAAGACGACTGAAAAAGTGGCACCACTCAGCTATTTTAGAAAAGATAGTAAAACATTCCTATCAATACCATTTTGTTTGAAATGCACCAGAATATTTTGCTTACTAAAAATAAATTTAATCTTTAGCTTTCAATTAAAGCCAAAATGAAAGCTTCAAAAAAGTATCCTCATTGTTAAAAATTCATTTTAAACGTTAATTATCGCGAATTAGTGGCGTTTCCTAATTTTAATGACTCTTCTATTACTACTTGGGCTTACGGTCATATCACGTTGAAATACGAGTTCTCGTACGTTAAGCAATGTGGAGCCTGGTCAATACCTAGATGGGTGATCGTTTGGGAATCTGTGTATGTAAGCTTGGATGTGTGAGTGATATAACTGATTACTACTGGGAATTGGAAACCGGAGAACAGTTCCAATTCCAATCGGGTTCATTATATTCATTTACGCGCAAATACCTTTGGGGAAAGTACGAACCTACCTCTTTACCCTCTCAGTTAATTAGCAGGACTTGTATTATTAAAATGAATTCTCAAAAAAGTTCATACTCAAAATATATTTTCTTGGTTTAAATAACTCGCAATGGGTTGATAATCTGTAAATTACTACTTGGATCTATTTTTAAGTGGGTAAATGTATGGAAAGTGCGACACTGAGATCCGAAGGTGGATTGGCACGGCCAAAGACGCATTTCACATTTCAAATGCTAAACAGAGTCTTGAGGGGCAGGAAGATTTAGGTGGAGACAAAGAAAAGAGTACTGGACTGTTATGTGATATCTGTCCTCCTATATGGCAGCGAATGCTGAACGATCTCCTCAAAGATGAAAGAGAGGCTCGAAGCAACAGAAATGCAGTTCTACAGAAGGATGCTGAGAATACCATGGCCCGAATATATAAGCAACGACGAGGTTTTAGAGAGACTTCAAATGAAAAGGAAATATATACTTGGCGACAAGAAAAGTAACTGAGATTTTTGGGATATGTCATCAGGAAGGAGGGCTTGGAGAATCTAATCACAGGCCGGATCGAGGGAAAGAAAGACTGGGAAAGCAGAGCGTGACCTACTTGATGAGTTTGAACAGGTCAATGGCGGAGCAGTTGGGAGAAATACCAAGAGGGAAAAATATTAAGAGTAACAAAAGATAGGGGCAAGTGGAAATCCATGGACGCCTACATCCTGAAAAAACACAACACACAAAGAAGAAATGACTAATCTTTTTTAATTATTTTTGTGTGTGTGTGTGTGTGTGTGTGGCGGGGGGGGGGACAGGCAACCTACGTTGGAATAAGATAATACGGAAGATTAATTACTAGGAAGAGAGTACTGGATTGCTACGTCATGTCCGTCCTCCAATATGGCAGTGAATGCTGGACAATACCATCAAAGATGAAGGAAAAACTTGAAGCAACTGAAATGTGGTTCTACAGAAGGATGCTGCGAATATCTTAGATCGAGCATGTGAGCAATGATGAGGTTTTGGAAATGATGGAAACAAAAAGGAAATTAATACTGAGCATCAAGAAGGGACAGCTGAAGTTCCTGGGACATGCAATGAGGAAGGAGGGTCTGGAGAACCTGATACCAACAGGCCAGATAGAGGGAAAAAGAAACAGGGTAACATATTTGAAGGACCTGATCAGGTGGCTGACAGAACGAGGATTGCACGGTGTAACAGGAGAAGGCGTGCTCAGAGCCACCAGGGATAGGGAAGCGTGGGAAACCATGATTGCCTACGTCCTGAAGGGACGGGGCACATAGAAGAGAATAAAGAGATCCTTACTGAAATGAAATGTGATGTTACCAAACAGGTTTCTTGTAAAGATCAAGAAATTTCCCCCACTGTATGCCACCTTATTTTCTGGCATTTAGTTTTTGTTTTTAAATAATAATCTAAACTTATTTATAAATAGAACTTTGTGTGTCCGTTACCTATAGACTCCGAAACGGCTGAACCGATTTTCTTAAATTTACACAGTTGTACTATAAGCGTCTGCGAGTGTTCTTAGCTAGGTTTTGTGTCGAGGTACCCCCCCCGATAAATATCGAAAATCGATAATCGAAAAAATTGGGTTATAGGAGTGGTCTGATTTTAATCAAATTTGATACACTCATAGACAAAGACATAAGAAACGATATTCAGAAGCTTCAAGGTTGCAGTTCTTACAATAGTGCAGAAAATTGATATCGATACCAAGAAATCAAAATTTGACTTACATCCATTCATTTTTCTTTCAGTCTACTGTTTCGCTTTAACTGGAAACAACTATTGCTTTTTAGCCTTTCATGCCAACGTCCAAAGTGTCTGAGCTCGAGGACCATGGATTAGTTTTAAGGCTTTCATTACTCCCGAGCAACGTCGGGCTATAATAATAATAGTAATAATAATAGTAGTAGTAGTAATAATAATAATAAAATAAAAAATAATAATAAATAAAAATAATAATAAAAAAAATTCAACAAAAAATACCGTGAACTTTATTTTTGTCGCCACTTCGTTTACGTTGGGGCTTACGGCCATATCACGTTGAACCTGATCAGTACTTAGATTGGGACCGCTTGGGAATACCAGGTGCTGTAAGCGTATAGTGACGGATGTGCGTTGTGGTGCAGTGGATATCGGCTCGGAAAGAGAAATCGGTGAGCCGAGTTTAGCACTGGTACCCTTGGGAAAGGTATTAATCCGTCCCTTCCTTCCAGTTATAGGTTAAATAACAGGGTATGACTTGGGGACCCTGCTCTTAAGAACAAAATCCCAATGAATCTTGGTACTCGAAAAAGAAAAAAAGTATTACTAGACACAAAACTTATATAAAAACAATAAACTGTTGAAAGAAAAAGGTATTACCAGCAATAAATAAATAAAATTTAGTTGGCAATAAATGGCCCGCCGAGGTGTTGATATGCCATAAAAACAAAACAACCAACTTTTACGTTGGTTGTCTTAATGTTAATCTGAAGGGAATTTTTAGTGACTTGCTTTTTGCTCGTTCTAATATTTCGGTATCTTTGCATAAAGTCCAAATACTGAACGAATTCTTCGAATAATACAGAATAATGTTCTCAGAATAATTCTCTTGAGTAATTCACTCAAAAACAATTTCTTTATGACGCACAACACCGGAATATCTTGAATACTCAGATTACACCCAGACTTCTGTCTGATGGCTTTATATCCTAATTATGGTCACGTGATCCAAGTAGCACAATTATTGCCTGGAGATACATGTTCGATCACGCGTGTCGGTATCTACATAACAAAAGAACTTCTTTTTTTCTTTTTTTTTTTTTAAATCAAATCATTTCATCCCAAGTAAAACATTCTACTGCCACTGTTGTTCAGTGGGTTACATAGAGGAAAGCGATGAGAAAGAGGGGTTGGTTATAAGGAATGTCAGGAGGAGGGTAATAGACGGATGAGAATACCGGTGTAATGGCGGTGGAGTGGATGGAGAAAAGAGCTTGAGAGAATGGGTGAGAGTTAGAGAGATAGATGACTATTGACCTTACATTTAAATTCCTGGAGATTGTTGTCAGAGAAGTAAGTATATGAAAGGGAATTCCACAGGCGGGAAGTGAGAGAAAAGAAGCTATTAGAGTAGAAATTGCGGTTACATTTTATTGGTTTCATTGTAAAAGGGTGGGACCTAGTTGCTAGTTTAGTAGCTCGTGTAAATCCATACCTAGGGAACACCAGTGATCTAAGTTCATTGGAGCAGAAGCCGTGAAAGTATTTATAGAAGAGGCACAGGGAAGCCACGTCACGCCGGTGAGAGAGCGACTGCAGCCGAGCTGCCAAGTCGGTATCGATCACATTACAGATTCTCCGTGTTGAATTTCTTTTGCAGACGGAATATTATGCTTTGATCACGAAACTGGATAATTTCGTCGTGAAGCTCCTTAACCACGTTTACAGTCAATCAGAATTGGAATTGATAATCAATAAAGTGGGAAAAAGCAACGAAGAGAAATACGACAATTTGGGACGATTGAAATTGGCGATCAGATATCAAAAGAAACAGGTAAACGATTTCAAATTTTAGTATTTATTTCTGAGATGAGTAATTGTCAATATCTTAGCATTATTTCAAACTATTGTTCTCATCTTTGTTGACATAGATTTTATTAAAGACACAATGATGACCATCATTGTGTCTATAATAAAATTTTGCAATTATTAATTAAGAGATTATTTTGCAAGGACATAAACGAAAGTACAAGTATGGTGGGTGGGGGTAACACATCCCAGATAAGCTGCAACAATTTTTGCTTGGTGGTCAAAGAAACGAAGTCTGGCATTATCTTGATGAAAAACACCTTTCCTGATTGCCAATTCCTAATTGCCAATTCTGGACGTCTTTCTTGAATTGCTGCCTTTAATCCATTCAGTTGTTAGCAGTAATTTTTAGAATCAGTCGACTGGATACTTGGCTCATAGTACAAGATTCCTTTTTAATCTTACCCGATGCACAGCTCTACTTTCTGAGCATGAAGACCTGCTTTTGGGGTGGCTAAAGTTGGCTCATATCGCATACTCCAGGATATTTTTCGCTGAAGATTGTTGTAAACGATGCATTTTTCATCACCCGTCACAATTTGCTTAAGAGAGTGACTTTTCATTGTTTATACAGCAAATCAAAAATAGAAATGAGATCAAAGATTTTTGTTCACACCGATCATGTGGTAGCCAAACATCGGAGCGATTTGGGTACCAAAGCTTGACTAACTGTTTGTGGATAGTGGATTTTGATAAATGTACTGCCAATTTTCGCGATCGGCTCGGAACAAGAAATCGGGGAGCCGAGTTCGAATTCCAGCTAAATTCATTGCCTTCACTTACGCGCAAATACTCTTGGGAAAGGTATTAATCCGTCTATTCCTTCCAGTTATGGGTTAAATAACAGGACAGATTGGGTTCTTGGCTGGCAACCAGTCTACCGCAGAAAGCAATTGCAACCTACTGCGGGATAATCTTCTGCCCGGTCGGTCATATCTCTTTCGAGACATGATCGCCCAAGCGTGTTTCACGTATGCAACTTAACTGACTGAATGCGGGTTAGTTTCAATGTCTTGATTTAGTTATGTATATTGCGGGTTCTGCATAAACATTCTTTTTTATCAATAAGGCTACAATCACAAACTTTAAACTTAGCTAACCACTTCTGTGCAGTTGTGCCAGCTAAAGAACCTTCACCGTAAACAGCACATATCTTTTTTTTCTTTTTTCTTTTTTTTTTGTTATTTGAGAGGCATTTTAGCCTTTACGGTAATAGACATAAAATGTCTAAAATGCGTGCTCGGCCTATGTGGTTACTCTGGTCAGCCTCTCCTGCCTTTTCTATTTCCTCCCCGTATTTCGGCTTTAAGGTTTTCCTTCAGTCTTATTTTAAGGTAGCGGACTGTTTTTCTTTCATATTGCTTTATTATGAAAGGAAAAGAGAGATCATTACCCGTGGTGGGATGAGGTTAAAATAAATTGGAAAATGCGGAAACTTAAGCGTATATGCTAGGCCACAAAAATCTCATAATCCGGCCAAGCATAGACAAGAACACAATATGAGGACTAATAATACGGTGTGCTAGAGAGAAAAAACAAAAAAACAAAGCAAAAAACAATAACACCAAATTCTAATATGAGCTTTCAGACATTAGGCTGAGGAGTCCCAAAAATGCTTATACTGATATCCTCAAGAACACATGACCCAGAATAAAGGTGTTGGTTGAATCCAGTGGCTTGACCCAAAACAGTTGTGAGTTCAATACCTGACTACAACAAAGGTAAACAAAAACTTGGAGACCTGAGCTAAAATAGAGATAACTGATACCGAGATATCCGGAAGATGGATAGCACGTGGATCTAGAACAATCTATAGTGGTGTCAGAAATAAAGGGTTCGGTTCGAAATTACAATCAACTGAAGAAGGCCGGAGCGTACAACGGTCGAAACGTCCAGAAAAATGTAACAATGTAAATATTGTAAATGATTACAATATCTCATCCCAGATGAATGTTGACAGATATTTGTAAAATTTCTTTATTTTTTTTTTCTAATTCAATTCGGCAGTTTGTTGTCCACCCAGCCATTCAGCAGAGACTCGTATATACCTGGTACGCCGGCAATTCTTTTCTGGAACATTCTGGATTGTTCCAGAAACTCTGCGTCATGTTATTGGTTCTCCTTTTTTATCCAATCCTGCTTGTGGCACATCTAGTGAGGCCAAAATCTCAGGTATGTTTCCTTTTCTTTTCTTCTACCAGAAATTGTTTTAAACATTTAAATTCTTTGAAAACTTTAACTCGTATGAAATATTTAAATGAGCATCATGGCAATTTAAAACATTTCTTATATCTTGTGATCCCTGATATTTTCGAGAAGTTAAAACTTTCCGACATTGAATATCTCATAACAAATGCAACAGCCGTCTAGAATAGTCGTGCTGGTTAAAATAAAATTAGAATTTTTATAGTTTTAATGTTTAATAAACGTGGAACATAATAACCGTACCCTGGAGAAAAACATTAATATCTTGTGATCCCTGATATTTTAACAAAGTTAAAACTTCTCGACATCGAACATCTCGTAACAAATGCAACAGCCGTCTAGAATAGTCGTGCCGGCTAAAATAAACTTTAGAATTTTTGTAGACGTTTTAATGTTTAATAAACGTGGAACATAATAACCGTGTCGTCGAGAAAATCATTCGTAAAGCCAGTGTGTTGTGCCAAATAAGCACCGTAGGGATTAAAGGAAATAATTTGTGTTAGCAAACAAGATTAAAAAGCTAAAGTGATTGGGTGGGGGCATTTATTTTGAAATTCGTTAAGATATCCAAATCAACCATTCGTCCGTGCATAGAATACTGCTGCCATATATGGTCAGGCGCCCCTGCCGTTCATCTCAGTGTTCTCGACAGGCTCCAAAGGAGAATCAGTAATGTGATAGGTACTGACTTGGCGGCTTGACTACAGCCACTTCCCCACCGACGAAATGTGGCGTCCCTTTCTCTGTTCTATAAATATTTCCATGGCTTCTGTTCGAACGAACTGGTGCCTCCTCAACAGGTGTTTACTCGTGCAACCAGATTGGCAACTGGGTCCCACCCATTCACAGTTAGGTTAGCCAGATGCAGACGACAATTCTACTCCTGCAGCTTCCTCTCTCGCACTTCCCGCTTGTGGAACTCGCTCCCATATTCTTGCTTTCCTGACGGCTACAACCTCCAGGAATTTAAATGCAAGGTCAATACTCATCTATTAACCACTTAACTCTAGTTTTTCCCCACCCTGTACATCCTTTCCTTTCTCTCCACCTTTGCAACTGTCATCACACCTGTATTCCCATCCTTCTATTGCTTTCTTTCTAACTGGTTCGTCTTCCTCTTCACTCTCTTCTAATTAATCTTTTTACACTTATGTAGCCCCCTGCACATCAGTGGCATTACCGCCTTGCTCGGGGTGATACGATTAAAAAAAAAAAATTCCGAATAGTCATAAGTTAGAGCCGTCGTCAAATAAGTATAATTCAGTAACTTTAAATTTCTAGTAATTTACATTGACCTAGGAACTTACTGTTAAGGTTGGTCGCATGAATTCATTGGAAAATACGTTAAACTGGAAACCAGGGACAAAGTTCATTTAAACAAAACAAAAAAGTGAAAATGTAAACAGGACTCATACGAATGACCTTTTTAAGCATTCAAGAGAAAAAAAGCATTAGTTTGTAAAGCATTCAATGTGTTGTATTGACAAAGAATAAGTTAATTTAGTGCAGTGGAGGGTTGCTTAAGGAACTGTAATAGAAATATCCGTGTACCAACACTAAGTTCAATCGCGGATCTGGTGTGAACAGTCAAGCAGGCAACGTAGCAACAAAAACGAGGGTCAAAATCCAATCTTCCCCTCGCAAACAGCCAGAATAGTATTTTTGCTTATCAAGTTATCAAAATCGGACTTTCTCTCTGAGCTCAAAAATATCATCCCGGTAAGCAAAAGCAACGGCCTTAATTCAGCGAGCGATTTTTCTGATTGGCCACACCAGACAGGGAAGAAAGAAAATTAGCATAGTTTCTGCTACTCATAGCAGCTCTTTTTGTGCTAATAACTTTTGGTAATTTTTCTTCGGCAGACCATGCACAAAACAAGAACTCTTTTGTGGTAGGTGATTTTGCTATTTCGATACAAGGATAAATTTACTAAATTCTATGTAATCATACCCGTCATTGTAGATATGTCAGGTTGGATAACCTTTAAGGAAATAGTGTTTTTAACATTCCTTTCGGAAGAGATTTATATAGAGGTGTTAGATTTTCTTTTTCATACGTCTTAATATGCCAATGCCTAAGTCCGAACTCTTTTCCTCATTTTCTCTTCCCCTTTCTTATTTTTATTTTTATTTTTTATCCTATTTTCATTTTTTATTTTTTATTTTTATCCTTCTCTTCAGTTAAAGAAAATGATTATTCCGGCAAAATTTTTTGTACTAAATGTAAGGAATATTATAAGGTCTGACTAAATGAGCTAATTGACTCATAGAAATGAATTATAATTTATAACCACTTGAAATGACGTTGAGTTTTCCTTTATAAATATAATATTGCTCTGGATAACAGCCATTGAGCTCTCTGTATAGATATAACACTTAATATTTTATATTAAGTTAATCTTGTTGGATTATCCTCACCGTTTACGGATTGGAGATATACACACACACACACACACATAAAAGGTGTGGCAGAAATACCTCCCACATAATGGTAAAACATCAGAGGAAGCAACCAATGCCACAGTATTTATTGTATCAAAAAATACAATTATGGCACAAGGCCGGAAAAAAGGTTGGTACTCGCTTAACTATCCTATACCTAGCTAAACACTATCACGACCCAATCACACATTACAATTTACACATTTACCACAAGAACCCATACATCCCAATCCTTCATACACCACAATACCACAAATTTACAAAGGACACCTAAGAAAGGGGGAAAAACCCATCACAATAAAAATGCATTTATATACAATATAATTTAAAACATTTAATGCAACCAATGCCACTCATGTCTTACCATTATGTGGGCACTCTTTATAAAATACTGTTTCTGGTTTGCAATTTCTTTCTTTTTTTTTCTTTTTTAAACACAGTTGTAAATGATTTTGAAGTGGCTAAAATTTTCCATTGGGGAAACTTTTTTTATTTATTTTATTTCGTTGTATTTTCTTGTTTGTGTTTTTTTTATTTTTGACAGCTTGGAAAGGTTCTCGTGTATCCATGCATAAAGTTCATGTGTCATATCATCTCGTTCGTTGTTTTTCTCTCCTTGATTGTGATTTCCTCATTGAATCAAGAGAAATACTTGGATCAAAGATTTTCAGAAGTCCTACCAGATATCTACGACCAGTATATCATGTTCAGGAACGCCTCGAAGATGGAATTCTTTGGCCAGGATTTCCCACTGCGAAAATCGTCAACCAATGAAGTAGAGGTCATGTTATTTATTTTTGTTCTGGGTACGTACGTTTATTTATGTTGGTTTTTTTTTGTTTTTTTTTTTGTTTTTTTTTTTTAAATCCTGTCTCCTGCCGTGACTTCACGATCGGCCTAGACAGAAATAAATTCGTGTAGGACGTACTCGGCATGATGATGATCTACATTCAATAGCAAGATCGGGCGATTTAAAGTTTTCATGGGCGTGGAACCACCTTTTATAATTGCTGTTGTTTCCAGGTCTGCCTTAACCCGGGGTGCAAGCATCTGCCAATTGCGGGCAATATATTTTATTATTCACCTACAAAACATTATATATATATATATATATATATATATATATATATATATATATATAAACTTATTTATAAATGGAACTTTGTATGTGTCTGTGCGTGTCCGTTACCTATAGACACCGAAACGGCTGAACCGATTTTCTTGAAAATTTACACAGTATATAATTATAAGCGTCTGCGAGTGTTCTTAGCTAGGTTTTGTGTCGAGGTACCTCCGATAAATATCGAAAATCGATAATCGAAAAAATCGAGTTATAGAAGGAGTTGTCAGATTTTAATCAAATTTGATACACTCATAGACAAATACATAAGAAACGATATTCAGAAGTTTCAAGGTTGCAGTTCTTACAATAGTGCAGAAAATCGATAATGTATATCTGAGTGAGTATAGAATGAGGAGAGAAAAAAGAAAAATTTTTCCGTCCAAAACATTAATTTAAAACAGTGCTCGATATATGGTGTATAGAGCAGTGAATATTTATTATAAATTATGTTTTAGAACATGTACATAATTTCTTCTATATATGTCCTCTTCCCTACAATCATATGTTTGTTTCAGTGTTTGGATTTAAACACTTCCTCGGGGGAAATAAAGGTTTGGAATCATTTTCTGTTTATATTTGGTTCGTTGTTGTCGTGGGGGTTGGTTAATATAAATAGTAACAAGCTCTTAAATCAGAGACACGAACCCACAGTAAACTGCAAGCACATTAGGGACTTAACCCTACAATCATGCTAAGAAATACAAAGAGTTCGAATGATATCCTCATTATAAAAGATAAAAAATGCTATAGAAAAAATCGATCCAATAAATCCTTAAAGGAAGGTCTATCACTAAAGCCTACACCAATAACCTTACTTAACACAATAACCTTACTTAAATACAAAAATATTCCTTACTAGAAAAATCAAAATTAAATAAATGGCTCCCAAACTTGAAAAAGAATCAAAATTCATATATTCAAAATCAAGATTAAATATACTACTTCAGAATAATTATATCATACATAAAAATAAACTGTAAGCACACGTAAGATCTACCCCTACAATCACCCCCCAAAAATACTGGGAATTTGAATAAATATTTTTTTTATTATTATAAAAGATAAAAAATGCTACAGAAAAATCGATGTAATAAATCCTTAAAATAAGATCTAATGCCCGCAAAAATATCTAAATAAATAAAAAATATATAAATAATTAAAAGAAATAAATAAGATTCCAAACGATAATTTATAGGAAAAAAAAAGGGAAGAATTAAAAGAAAAAACCGACCCCCTAAACTTAAAATTAAGATTAAACATACAACTTTATACAAAAAAATGATAAAACGCTAATTCGAATTTACTTCCCAAAAAATACAAATTTAGATTTCTTGAAATAACTTCGCCTAAATACAATTATACTCCAAACTTGAATAAAAAAAAGGGGGAGGGAAAAGAAGAAGAGAAAGAAAAATAAGGACGAAAGAGGAGAAGAGGGGTATATATATATATATATGTATATATAAATATAATTTTACCGAAAAAATCTAAACTGGAAAGAAAAAACACCCCACCCCTATCATGTCTATGAAAACCTAGACACAGGATCAAAGTAAATACATCAATTAGGTCCACTAACAGCAGACATCAACCAATTAAACGATAGCCAACCATAAAAATGACCACTCAACAGCGCCCTCTTAGAAATCCTAACCAAAAGATATACCCAACCGATAAAAAGATAAAACATACATTCCAACAGATAATACCATTAATCAACAATTTCACACTTACACATCAAATTCCTCAAAAGTCTAACGATCAAAACGAGACATTCACTTAATTACCAATAACCCCAACCAACCCCCACGACAACAACGAACCAAATATAAACAGAGAATGATTCCAAACCTTTATTTCCCCTGAGGAAGTGTTTAAATCCAAACACTGAAACAAACATATGATTGTAGGGAAGAAGACATATATAGAAGAAATTATGTACATGTTCTAAAACATAATTTATAATAAATAAAAAAATATATATATATTGTTTTTCTTTAATCCGAAGTGGAAGAGTAGGAAGGTAAATTCCAAGAACCTGATCCTAATCGATATTAAAAAATTTTAACATTAAAAAGTGATGCAGGCAGAAAGCTCAATGTATTGAGAATACAGAGCCAATATAAATTAGAGAAATTATTTTAAATTCAAAGGTGTCGGATGTACATTTCGACATAGTATCTCTAATAGAGATTCTACGTCACGTCAGCGACATTGTTTTTTTTCTAAATGGCGAAGGCCCTGGGGTAGAGTGTGGAGGGGCTTTAGGTTAACAACGGTTACAAAGTAGAAATGGACAGAGCTGGTAGTCGCGGGGTTACAGGGTGTTGAAATGGTATATTTAGGAAGTGGAGGAATAGGAGTTCATATTTTATAAAGATAGACAACGAAATGAGTTAAATTACTTTTTTTAAGTTAAGATTTTGGGCTGTTTGAAGAGGTGTATTTAGGCGAGTCCGAGGAATTTTCGTGATAAGTGCTGTCTATGTTTACTGGAAAAAATTTCAATATTAAAATACCCCCACCAACACCGGCTACTGAATCTTAGGAGGGAATTCATCAGTAAGGCAAATGTTTCGAATACTTAAATTTAGAATTTAAATCCCTGTTGAGTAGATGTTAGAATATAAATTAAAAGGATTCAATTTAAGTTTTAATCTTAATTTTACCCTAACGTTAACCTTAAAAAGTATTTTAACCCCCTTACCCTCCTATCCCAAGCTCCTTTAATTGCTTATCTTTAGAAAATATGGATTCTTTTACTAAACCCCTTTTTCCTTGGTTAACACCTATATGTATATATATATATATTTTTTTTTCTCTAATATTTTTTCTCTAATAATTTTTAAACTGATAACTTCCTGTAATTGGCATTTAGCTCGCTTCTACCTAAAAGGTTTAATCAAATAAACTTAAATAAAAAAATTTTTAAATCTTATCTTGAAACCCATTCCTTCTCGCCTAAATACACCTCTTCAAACAGCCCAAAATCTAATTTTTGAAAATAAAGACAAACATTCTCCAACATTTGGATAATTTTTTATTAAGTTGGTTCTAAGCTTTCGGCTCACACTAAAGCTTAGAACTAGCTTAATAAAATTAAATAAATTAATAAAATGTTGGAGAATTTCTGTCTTTATTTTCACCTGAAATTAAAGCAAAAATACGACGTTTAGAACGGCTCATGATTAAACATAAGACATTCATTGTCTCTTATATTTAACAGTATATGTTTAGAAAATATCTGCTGCCTCGATACACTAAATATATATATATATATATATATATATATATATATATATATATATATATATATACAGATGTCAAGTCCGTAAATAGTGAGTATATTCAACAAGATCTACTAAATATAAAATATTAAGTGTTATATCTGTATAGAGAGCTCAATGGATATTATCCAGAGCAATATGATATTTATAAAGAAAAACTCAACGCATAATTTATACTGATTATAAATTATAATTCATTTTTATGAGCTAAATTAGCTCATTTCATCAGACCACACCATAGTCATTCTAATCGGTATAAATATTTTCCCGGAATAAACATTTCTTTAAAATGAAATGGAAAACTAGTAACATGATTTAAGATACCTTAGCATTGTCTCAGTTCGAGATCTCTAGACCGGTCGAAAAGAGGTCAGCATACTTGGATAGTGACCATAAACTCATTATACGCCTACTCACAAACACATGGATACGTATACGTGTAACTCTACATATTAACAGAATCACGTATACTTATTTATATCCACACACAGGTGACTGTATACCAATATATGTTTTTATGTGTATACACTCGTCTATTTGTGTCCATATGTGAATGTCAATAGATTTGTCTATGTTTGTGCCCATATCTTAGAATTAGAATTTATAATTTAAAATTCGTAATATAAATAAAAATCAAGTGAATCTAACAGTCCATTAAGAATACATATCTTTGTATATAACCTTATGTATGTCATATTTTAATCGTGCTGCTTATAAAATGTTTTCAGGCCATTTATAGAATCAATTTCTTTTTAAGGTGTTTTCTTGTTAAACTGTTAGTATATTATGGATATCAGTTAAATGATTGCCAACCAAGGTTATAGAATCCAATTTGTCCAGCTATTTAACCCATATCTGGAGAGAGAAGAGACGGATTAATACTTTTCTCAATGGTATTTGCATGTAAGTGAATGCAACAAATTCAAGTGGAATTCGAACTCGGCTCTCCAAATTTTGTTCCAAGCCGACATCCATTGCATCACAACACACCTCAAAGATATACTTATATTTATTGTGAACTTTGGAGAGTGAAGAAAACCAGGATAGTTCTCTTTCTAAGCAACCCTTTTCTACGGCTTGCATCTAAAAATGTTACTCGTTCGACGGAAATGGTGATTCTTTTAGAAAGCTTTGTTTTCTATATACCATCGACTTTTTTTCTCTGCATTTTATTTTTCGTGGCATTGAATAATGTTAAACAAATTTCTTCGTGATAATTTTTTTTCTCTCTTCAGGGTTCATCTTACAAGAAATGAATCAGCTTTATGAAGATGGTATCAAAGACTATTTCTCTTCGAGTTACAATATCATCGATTTTATTATGTTGGCATTTTATTTTCTCTATTTTGCTTTGCAGGCTTGCATTTTGTACAAGGTGAGTGTTCAGTGAAAATGTTCATTAATGCCAATCGCATAAAAACATGTATCCGGACCGCCCATCAATTGCTCGGGCAAAACAACTTTTAAAAATGTGTCTAAATAGAGAAACGTTATATACTGAGAAAGATTATATTTATATATCAGAAAGATTAGGTTGGACTGAAAAAGAGACCTGTTAAATGACAATGAAGTGTGTTGTCGACGTATGTAGTGAAATAAAGGTAAAATGTGTAATGCGGACGACGAGATCGAAATCTTGAAAGAGGAATTATGACGTTGTGTACTGGCCTCCATATTGATAGTGAAGAGAGGCCGTTGCGGTTACATCAGACTGGCTGGCAGAAACTGCCTCGAAAATCGCGTGTTGGCTTTTTTCATCTACTCATTCTTGCATACATGGCTCGGCATTTTTGTCATGCTCTTAATTTCTGTTTTTTATATCTTACTATTTTTTATATCTTACTATTTTTTATTTTCATTTTTCTATTTTTTCCCGTTTTTTATTTTTTTTGTTTTTTTCTGTTTTTTTGTTTTTTCTGTTTTTTATTTCTGTGTTTTATTGTTATTGTTTTTGTTTTTTCTGTTTTTTATTTGTTTTTTCTGTTTTTTTTTCTGTTTTTTTTTCTGTTTTTTTATTTTTTTCTGTTTTTCCTGGCTTTATTTGTTTTTTCTGTTTTTTGGTTGTTCCTGTTTTTTGGTTTTTGTTTGTGTTTTTTTTCTGTTTTGGTGGGATCTTTTTTTTTTTTTTTGTCTTAGCACTTATAAACAAAAAAAAACTTTTGCGTTACACCCAATGGTCTGTAGGGCAGCGTTTTTGCTGTTTCCATAACAAACTGTTTTTCATGTTGTTAGCCCCGCGCTCAACCCCCAAACCTGGAGGAAGGTGATTTTCTAAGCGTAGCTTAGACGTGACACACGGCCGAAAGTAGAGGGTACTCAGTGAGGATCGCACTCACTACAGTTGTAATGATTCTAGCGAGACGAGCTTGCTAACCATTATTTATACCACGCCGATGTGCCCTTAGCAATTATATACGACCGTTAATTTTTTTTCGGCAGAATGAATCGGGAGGAGATCTAAGTGTGTAATATTCAAAACAAATGCCAAATCATCTCTTGCAGATGCAAATTAACCTTCAAAAACAAAAGGTTTGCTCCATGATATTGATCATTGTGCCCTACACACAAGATGCTCAATAGAAGAAACATCGATATATAAATTGACATCATTTTTGCCCCCCCCCCCACACACACATACATATATATATTGGTTACGGTCATATCACGTTGAATACACCGGTTCTCGCTCGATCACCGAAGTTAAGCAACGTTAAGCCTGGTCAGTACTAGATGGGTGACCGTTTGGGAATACCAAGTGCTGTAAGCGATTATTGACGGATGTGCGTTGTGGTGCTGTGAAAATCGGCTCGGAAAGAGAAATCGGTGCGCCGAGTTCGATTTCCAGTCAAACACTGTGCATTCACTTACGCACTAGTGCCCTTGGAAAAGGTATTAATCCGCCCCTTCCCTCCAGGTATGGGTTAAATATCTGTTCATGAGATCCGTGGCAAACTTCTGCACCGGTTGTTTTTTATCAGCAGTTCCAAAAAGTGTGGATGGTGCTACACAAGCCTTCACCACTTTAAACAATTCTTTGTGTGGTAGTCTAACTAAATTAGACGCTCATATATATGAGATTCTTACTATACTCGTGTCGAAAAACCTTCCACGAATCTACGAAGAAGGGGAAAAATGGTTTTTAAAAAAAGAAAGAACTAAGTACAAGGGCCAGCTTTCCCTGACGATCCGTTTAGGTGAAACCTACGTAGGTCTGTCTGGCTTACTAGGTATTTTTACTTATATATATATATATATATATATATAAGTAAAAAATACCTGGTGAGCCAGACGGATACATATATTGCTTAAACATTATTTTTAGCGGATACTCATATGAGTATTCATTAAAAACAGTATTTAAATAAATAAATTAAAAATATGTCGGATTTTTTTTTTAATCATATCACCCCGAGCAAGGCGGTAACGCTACTAATGTGCAGGGGGCTACGTAAGAGTGCAAAGATTGGAAAAGCCGGAAACCACATCCTGAACAGGGAACAAGGGATGAGCCTCTACACCCGTACAATAGACGTGGGTGGAGTGTGAACCGGGCGATAGTTTAGTTTATCTACTCCAATTGAGAAAAACCATTTTCTAAAAAAAAAAGAACTTTTACGTTATGATACGAAACGGTGCAGATGCGTGTATCGGGAAAAACGAGTGTTCAAAAGCACTATTCGCATTTTGTTTGATCAGGACGTCCTACGTAGCCAAACGGGTCGGATGACAGTTTCCTTCCAAATTCGACACGGGGGTGGTTGGGTGGGGGGAACACATGGACAAACCGAAAAACATAACTATTTCAACCCACATATTAATAATTTTCGACATAAACAAATAATTATAAAGAGAAGATACAAATTAAATATTAACGGCGTTTTAAAAAAGGCACTCATTCTCTTCCTTTCATTAATCACGAGAACGGTCCCCACCCATTCTCGTGTGTTAATATTAACCCTCTAGGGCCATGCGTATCATATTTGATACAGTATTTCCCTATAAGGAAACATTTGGTATTTCCCTATAAGGAAACATTTGGTATTCATTGACTGAGCAGTCAGTACTGCTTTCATTTGAAATTTATAAAATATTTCTCTTAAAAAATTTTTCAGGAAAATATTTCTTTCAAGGCTTGTTTTCATACTGTATCAAATATGATACGAATGGCCCTAGAGGGTTAATAATATAATATGATTAAGGCTTCTACTTGTCATAAAGTGGGGGATCAGTTCTATATTGTTATGAAGTAATAAACAGATCCCCCACTAATATGATACGAATGGCCCTAGAGGGTTAATTATTGTGTGTACTTTTTCTACAGGTTAGGGTTGCATTTTATTTTTTGTTTTTATTCGTACATGAATTTGAATTTTATTACCCTTTCAATATAGTGAATAGGAATTTGAAAAGATTTTCTTTAAATTTCAGAAGGACAAATCGACCAAATATTTACGACTAAATCTAAATTCCAGTGTGCACTTTGATGAATTTTTGTACCATATCTACTGGTTAAATGCAGGTATGTTTTTTTATCTGGTCCTCCTCAAATAACCCCCTATCTTTGGAGAGTGTATTTACCGTTGCAATGTTTGAAAATTCAACTTATATTTCATTTCAGACCACACCTCACAACTATAATGATCTATATTAGGACTTACTATCTACCAGACGCCAACGTGAATAAAATTAAGTGTTCTTCTTTCAAGTTTCCGTCTTTTGTAGCTCTTAGCAATGTTTGTCTTTACTAATCTCTGTTCTCTCAAACATAAGCTCGATTAGGAGATTTTTAAAAAATAGCATTTATTCTCGTGAGATGTTGGTCTGGGTGTGACACTGCCACCCGGCTGGCCAGTTGGTTCGGTCGCTCGCTGGTTCGGGAACGGATTCCGCAGCGATGATGTCGAAACGGTACCAATTATGTCGACGCTTTCGTGCCGCTGCTGCTGGTCGTGATGATCTCGTCACAGAAGCTGGTCCTCAAGACGTCTATTACAACAACGGACCACTGCCCACGTTGTGATTTGATCTCAAAAAGCCGCGTTGTGCAAATTCAGTGGCCGTCTTTCCACCAGACCCAATTCGGGCATTTGTGTACACTTGTGGTTAAAAATAAATACGGCACCAAATCACTTCCAGTCATTGAACCTCGCTGGAACAAAGGGGAGATTCTTTCTTGAAAATAGGCGACATACAAATCAGTACAAACGACCTTCAGACAGTGAATAGAGTAGCCATTCCCGTTTTACACACTCTCGTTCCACAGTTCACGTTTGAACACATTGTTTTGATAGATGCTTTGTCTTTATATTCTCTACCCCAGATGTATAACCCGGATATAAGAGACCATGATATAAGAGGCTCGGATATAAGAGAAACCCGTATACGAGATAGATTTTCTCTGGTCCAAAATTAGAGCCTGTGGTAATGTATATAAAACAGACCAAACCCTTATATAAGAGTATTTTATTCGGTCCCGATAACTCTCTTATATCAGGGTTACACTGTACAATCTACGTGTTGAGGTACGATGTTAATTTTGAAAGTTTTCATATTGTATCTTCCGTGCTCCTTTCAAAACTTTACATTTAATTTGTGCTGAAAAGATTATTCACCTGGAAATATATTTTAAATATTTAATCCCACACCAGAATGTAGGGTTATTATAAAAGTGTGCTTGCATCAAGATCTTATAGCGGGTTATCCATTCTTTTCCAGTTTATAGTGGAGAGTCCGTTCTTGTGATAGGTAGATGTGTATAGTTGCAGATTGACGGAATTTGGCCTCGTTGTAGATAGCCCACTATAAGTCATAAAATCAAGAAAAGCAAACTGAGTTGAAAAATAACATTTTATATATACACATATCAATTAAGGTTTTTACAATTAAAGTAGTACTTGAAGTATAGGTCCAACGGACGTTAAAATGTTCATGGCAATAAAATGCTGAAAAGAGAATAAATGCTTAGGAATGTGGGAGCGTTGTAAGTAAGGAATGTCTTTGATGTATTCGCTCCTTAGGTCAGTAAGTAGTTTTGAGACAGTGAAAGATGAGGGGGAAGGGAGGCTAGGATAGTAAGTCGCTTGACTTAGGTCAAGAGGATACTGATTACACTCCTCTCTCTCGAGTCTGTCTGTCTATGCTTTCTGTATCGGCTTTTTATTTCGACCTTTTATTTCGACCTTTTATTTCGACCTTTTGGATCGCAGGTGATTATTTGGTTTATACATACATATCCGTATTTGATTCTGGGCTTCCCATTGGCCGATAAATAAAATTCGCGTAGGCTCGCGAACTAGAAATTTAATATTTAATTAATTTTTATTTTTCAACCGGAACATCTGTAACTGGAAAAAAACTGAGTTATAAAATTGTAAAAATAATTAAAAAATACTTTGATATGTTTCTATCGCTTACTGAAAATTTAATTGAGTGTTTACATCAAGACGCTTCGAATATCAGTTTGAAAAAAATGTGTGTCGAGTAGGGGTAGGGAGAAATCTTTGTTTCCATGTAAGCAGTCGTTTTTATCCAACGCCGATAGATTATTGTTGAGTTCTCATAAAACCTTCTAAAAAATGTTGGATTATCTACTAAGACCATCGCATGACGAGCAACCAGAGCTGAGGAAGCGTGTATCAAAAACTTAATCTGAACGTTTCTTAAAAAAAAAAAAAAAGTTAAACTCGCGTTGACTGACTCTTCCTTTTCAGATCGCTACTATTGGGACATGTACGACCCGGATAATATTTCAGATGCAACTCACGCTTTGGCTAATATTCTGACATTTGCCAGAATCTCGTACGTACTGCCGGCGAGTTCAACTCTGGGACCATTGCAGATTTCACTTGGCAGAATGATCAAGGTAAACAAGTCTTACAAATTCTTTTCTAGTCTTGAACATTTTTTAAACACTTTGTCTTTAATTGTGTGACTGACTTTTACGCTTTTGAATGTCTGGCATTTTCGCTCCTATTTCTTATTTCCTTATTTGTGGCTTTCCTCATATGTCTGATTTTATATATATCTAATATATATATATATATATATATATAATTTTTTTTTTTTTTTTTTTTTTTTTTTTAATCATTTCACCCCGAGCAAGGCAGAAACGCCACTGATGTGCAGGGGGTTACATAAATGTAGAAAGATTAATTAGAAAAGAGTGAGGAGTACAAGCTAGTTAGAAAGGAACAATAGAAAGCTGAGAAAGCAGGTGCAATGACAGATACATGGGCGGAGAGAACGTGAAGATTATACAGGGGAGGGGAGAGAGCTAGAGTCCAGTGGTTAGTAGGTGAGTATTAACTTTGCTTTTAAATTTCTGGAGGTCGTAGCCGTCAGGAAAGCAAGAATACGAGAGTGAGTTCCACAGGCGGGAAGTGCGAGAGAGGAAGCTGCAGGAGTAGAATTGTCATCTGCGTTTGGCTAACCTGACTGTGAGTGGGTGGGACCCAGTTGCCAGTCTGGTTGCACGGGTAAACACCTGTTGAGGAGGCATCAGTGACTTAAGCTCATCCGAGCAGAAGCCATGAAAGTATTTATAGAAGAGACAGAGGGAGGCCACATTTCGACGATGGGAAAGTGGCTGCAGACGAGTCGCCAGATCAGTACCTATCACATTACAGACTCTCCTTTGGAGCTTGTCAAGAACACTGAGGAGAACGGCAGGGGCACCTGACCATAAATGGCAGCAGTACTCCATGCACGGACGGATGGTTGACTTGTATATATGCAGGATGGATTCAGGTGGAAAAAACATCCTGGATCGACATAGTGGCCCAATCTTCTTAGCAGTAGATTTTGCTATGGATTCAATATAGTGCTTCCATTTGAGGTCTGAGGACAGGGTAAGTCCGAGGAGGCGTAGTGTATTACTCTCCGGGAGAATCATCTGGTCCATGCTTATGGGAGGCATAAGAGGTTGCCTGTAATGGTTGACAGACAACAGCTTGGTCTTAGAGGAATTGAAGTTGACAAGCCACTTCTTGCCCCAGTTCACCACAGAGTGTAGATCCCGCTCAAGGTCAGCAGCGAGATTATGTCTGTCCGCCACGACAGGTTTCTTACTGAAGCGGGAGTATATTGTAGTGTCATCTGCGTAGATGCCTACTTGGGACTTGATCTCATCTGGGAGGTCGTTGATGAAAATAAGGAAGAGCGTTGGGCCCAGGGTAGAGCCTTGTGGGACACCAGCATTCGTGCTGTAGGACGAAGAGGCACGCCCATTCAGAACGACCTTCATTTTGCGGTTATTTAAGAAAGATTGGATTAGGTCAAGCAGGCGACCGGTAATACCATAACCGCGTAGTTTGCATAGGAGGCCAGGGTGCCAAACCCTGTCGAAAGCCTTGGAGATATCCAGAGCAACCGCGCGAGCCTCGTCAGACTCATCAAGGGCCTGTAGCATGTACTCCGTTACAGTTGTTAGCAGGTCGGCTGTGGACCTGTATATAAATCTTGTAAAATAAAGACGGATGCTGACGATGGTTCGCCTGAAATAGGCCTGTACTTCCGATTCACCATGAAAGAACGTGTCTGTCTTAATTTTTCTTATATTTGCTCTATATGTATTTATATGCTTAGAGCGCACATTTTTGTCCTGATCTTGACTGTCGTGTTCAACAACCGGTTCACTAGGGGTGCGGTCACGCTGTTGAGAAAAGGCAAAAATGTTGGGAGGGAACTAGATGGTTACAGGCCTATAACTCTGCTAAACACAGAGTTGAAGATTTTGGCCAAGATCCTGACGAATCGTTTGCAGCTAGTTGCAGAGTCTCTGTTGGGACCTAAACAGACTTGTGCTGTGAGGGGACGAACAATTTAGAGCAACTTGCATTTGATCCGCACGATCATTGACCATGGGTTCCTGCCGCTGGTTTAGTCTCCTGTATCAATCCCCCACGGCCGTGGTACAGGTGAACGGAAAGTTGTCGAGCGCTTTTGTCTAGGTCGGTCCGACGGGGTTGTCCACTGTCGTCCTTACTTTGTTTTGGCGTTGGAACCCCTGCTTCGCCGGCTAATGGACAGGACGTGCAGTCCGGCCCTACGTAGAATTGCTGTCCCTGGTGGAGCTCGAGCCAGGGTTTCTGCGTACGCCGATGACGTCACTACTTTCGTGTTCTCCCGGAGTAACATTGAGCTGATACAGAAGGCGTTTGAATGGTACGAACAGGTAACAGGAGCAAAGATTAACCGCGACAAGTCTTCCGGCTTGCGGTTAGGTACCTGGAAGGGTGCTACCCTCCCGGGGGCCTTCAACTGGACGGACGGCCCTGTCCGCTTTCTTGGAGTGTGGTTTGGGCCCGACCTCCAGTTGGAGAAAAATTGGTTTGAAGTACAGGCAAAGGTCGGCGCGTCGGTCGAGATATGGCGTCGAAGGAATTTGTCCTTAAAGGGTTTCGCTGAGGCGTGTGTTACATACGTCTTTCCCATTATCCTTTACCGGCTGTCTGTACTTCCACTTTGTGAGGGGCGTGAGAAGGCGATCGTGTGTTTGCTATTCTCCCTTTTGTGGAGAGGACGCAAACATCACGTCGACAAACGTGTCTGTTACCAACGTCCGTCTCATGGGGGTCTGGGAATGCCGCACTTGCCGAGTCACAGGCTCGCTTCAAGGGTGGTTTTTCTCAGACGTGCGTTATTGGAAGACTCGTTGCTAACGGGGATAGTGAGGGACATGTTCCCTAGCCTTACAATCACTCTCCCGGTCTCGAGGCGGTGCCGTAAGCCTCGGGGGCGATCGAGTTTTCTCCTCGAATGTCTGGCGGCCTTAGGGCCATTCCTCGGTCCAGTGATCTTTCTCGGCCTAGGAAAGTCTTCTGTCAGGGATTAGTGGCGGGTGTCGCGAAGGATACACTACGCGAGCTGCTCGACATGTCGGAGGAAGGTATTTTCTTATTGGTCTTGGGCGCAACTCTGAGTTTTCACTTACCTGGCGATCGGCTCGGAATCAGTTGTCTCTCAATGACGCGGCCCGATTGTGAACGCTGTGACCTTGGTTTAAAGGAGACGTCTGCGCACGCCTTCTACCATTGTTCTCGGGTTCACCCTCTATGGAACCGTGTCGGCGAGTTGACTGCTCGTATCGCGCCGCGTGAGCTCGTGCTCATTGATCGTGCATACGCCTGTGACAATGTGTTGCCCTCGTTTTCGGGAGTGAAGCGAATGGTGTTTCTGTCGCTACTGGCCACGGCTCGAATGGTGATATGGACGACGTGACTGGAGGAAGTCTTGCGGGGTGGCCGACTTTCACATCAGGATCTGATCCGATATTTTGAGCATCAACTTAAAATGAAGATTAGATCTGATTGGAAATGGTTGACCTCGACAGGCTTTAGCGAAAGTTGGGTAAATGTGAGCCTGGTTCGCGTGAACGGAGCTAACCTTGATTTTCTCTTTTAGGTCTACTAGTCACATCGGGGTGGATTCCTTTGAAACCCTCCCCTGGTTAAGGTAGTTCCTTTTTGTGTACCTAGTTAATGGGAATTAATGTGAGTCCTAGCCTGTCCCCGGCATTGTCTTTATGATCCAGGTCGAGTTTTTACTTTTTGTCCCGTTTTATCTCGTCTGGGTCAAGATTATATTCTCCCTATCCATTTTATTTTCTCCTCTCCACTCCCTGTAGGAAGAGTGCCTCTTGATTTTGTCCTATAGGCAGTCTATAGCTGCCTCTTTGTCTTGTGGGTTGGATGGGCCCAACTAACTTCATGGGTTCTGTTTGTACCTTTTGTTTTTTTTAAAAAAAATGTTTTGGGAATTTTTACCAGGCCTCTCTCCACATATCATTTTCATGTTATAATTTTAAATATATTTGTGTATTTTATGCTCATTTGGGTTTTTATGTCCCTGGTATGTTTGAGGTATTTTGGTATATGAAGGATTGAATGCTGATGGACAAATTCTTGTGGATGAGAAAATTGTAAAGTATGTTTGGGTCGTGAGTCTGATTAGCTAGGTATAGGATACCAGCCTGAGTTTTTGCCCACCCCCCCTATCGGCTTTGTGCCATAATTGTATCTTTACAATAAATAAATAACCAGCTTTCCTTGACGATCCGTTTAGGTGAAACCTAGATAGGTTGTCTGGCTCTCTAAGTATTCTTTATTTATACCGCTCTACCTAAGTATTTTTTGTTAGTTGATTGCACGTGTCGGTTTTTTTCTTTGGGATACGTGCTGACTCGGTCTGATCTCTTATGACTGATGTTCATATACTTAGCACTTTCTTTTTTAAAACCATTTTTCCCTTCTTCGTAGATACGTGGAAGGTTTTTCGACACCAGTTATTATCTCTTTTATATATGTATATATAATCTAAAAGAAATTTTAGATATTCTACAATTTCATGTTGAATATCTAAAAAGTTTTCTAGATTATATTACTCTGTTAAATTAAATAAATTTAACATTGAGTTCTTTTGAGTTCGTCTTTATCGGAATTTACCTGATTTAAATACCAAATATTCTATGTTTATATATATATATATATATATATATATGTGTGTGTGTGTGTATAACGCCTTTTGGTGACTTTTATATTTGTGTGAAGTTTATTTTGGGTGACTTTTATATTTGTGTGAAGTTTATTTTGGGTGACTTTTATATTTGTGTGAAGTTTATTTTGGGTGACTTTTATATTTGTGTGAAGTTTATTTTGGGTGACTTTTATATTTGTGTGAAGTTTATTTTGGGTGACTTTTATATTTGTGTGAAGTTTATTTTGGGTGACTTTTATATTTGTGTGAAGTTTATTTTGGGTGACTTTTATATTTGTGTGAAGTTTATTTTATTTTTAACGCCGTTTAAGTGTTTGCTTTTCATCGTCTCTCATGCTTATTGATATCTTGTGGCTTTATTTCAAAGTGGTTTTTTTCTTCTAACGCTTTTGAGTTATTTTTTTGCCACGCCTTTGACTTTTTAACAACATATTTACTCATAACTTTACGTTTTTAAGTATTTGCGATTTTTTTTACATGTTTTTAATGCTTTTTACGCCTTTCTAATCTTTTATGCTTATTTTTTTACGTCTTCTTGACACTTGTCGATTTTTGCATCTTAATTTTTGTGTGACTTTGACTTCAAAATGTATTTAATCTTTTATGCCTTTGGCTTTTTAAGCCCATGTAACGTCGGTCAAATTTTCCGAGGCGCAAAAATGTCTTAGGCACCTCCACTAAATCGCTGGAAAACAGCATAGTATGCAGAAAAAGGCCCCAAACTTAATAGAACTTTTGACATCAAAATGCTTAAATATTATGAATAGGAAAGATCCAAGTATTTTTTTAATTATTTTTTAAAAAGAGTTTTTAATCTTAACACATTCGAAATTTTGGTAAAAATATTTTTTCGTTAGCAGGTAACCAAATCGTTACCAGAGTTTACAATGGAAAATGTAATATTACGTAACCCCCTTTTTTTCCTCAAAAATAGCCGAAACATTTTTAAAAAGATTTCAATGAATATAATTTCTGTTTGAAATACACCAGAGTATTTTGCTTACTGGAATTTGTAAATTTAATCATTTAGCTTTCAATTAAAACTAAAATAAGTTTTTTAAAAAATTTAATTTAAAAGTTATTTAACAAAAATGAGTGAAGGTACTTACCAGTAGAATATAACATTTTACGCGTTCATGATTTTTAGGCTTGCCATTTTTATGACATTTTTTTCTTTTTCACTTTTGATTCGAGTGTGATCTTTTTGAAACCTGCTTTTGTAACTTTTTACCTCATCTTCGACTTCACGCTTTTGTGACTTCAAAGACAAAATGTCGGCTGGGGCTTCAGAATACGCCGACTGCACTTCTACAGAGAGGTAGAAGCTCCCAACGAGGTATCCTGGGTATAAACTACACCCGGGTCCTAGGTTCGATGATAAACTGCATCCGGTAGCAAGGAACTTAGAATTTTAAGGAGCCTGGAACCACCTCTTAATTTCAGTTCCTAGGTTCTCCTTGACCCTGGGTGGTAGAACCTGTTAAGGTCCCAGCTATAGACAAATAGTTAACCTCCAAACTGGGTTCAAAACACTATGAAAGTATAAAAATAGATTTTTATAATGAAAATTCTAGCAATATTTTTTTTTTTTTGAGAGGAAAATATTACCAGCAACATATTTATGAAGAAAAAATATATATCAGTCATACTTCTGACTTTCGACAAAACCCTCTTTACAAAAAATGTCAACGAAAACTGATCTACAAACTCTATTCATGCTATTTCTACATTATTCGGACTGTTGTCCTCATCTTCATTGCCATGTTTACGACGTTTCGGCCGTTGTACTATCCGGCCTTCTTCAGGTGCTAGGAATTTCGAACCGAACCATTTATTTCGGTCACTGGGGTATATTATTCTCATTCCATGTGCAATGCCACTTCCGGTATTTATGTAGTTATCTCCCTTGAGCTTAACTCTCTAAGTTATTTGTTCATCACCACTGCTGTATTTTGAAACTTTTTAACTTATTGTCTCAGTAACTGTTTTCCTTCTTTTTTTTTTTTACTAGAGCTCATACTGCAATCTTTGAAGTTAATGATTTTCTTCAGCACTCCGTATTGCTGGTTCTCATATTGTATTCATTCCTATGCTTGTCTGGCTTAAGAGATGTAGCTTAGTGTGTGCGCCGATTCCTTAAGTTTACGTAGTTTTCAATGGTGTTCTCTATCAGTTATTTCAACTTTATCTCATAGAGAGTGGTGATCCCCTTTCTCCCTCCATATGTGGTCAGCTCCGCCTGATTTTTCTGTCTCCTCTCGTGTTACGGTCTTGCGATGTTCTTGCGACCTTACCTTAAGGGGGTGGCCCGTTTCTCCTGTATATTTCTTTCCCCAGCTACATGGAATGACGTACACACAGTCCTTCGTCATGTTCTCCTCTATTGTAGTTTTTACTCAGGGGAGAGGGATCTTCGAAGTGTACAACAAATTTCGAAGATCGTCCTGATATTATATGGACTGTAGGGTTTGATACATTCACACCCACACACATGATCATTCAGCGTTCACGTGATAACCCTAGTTTCCCGCGCTAACGATGCCAATAAAGCCGGGGAGCGTCACGTGTTCGACCAGTTAGGATTCTGTCCCGGGAAGAACAGACATGTTTATCACCTAGCTCGCACAAACACACGCGCACTAATTGCGGGTAGCAATTAGGGGCGCAAATTTTTATTTCTCACCAGCATGCACACACACAGTACCAAAAAAAAAAACTCCAATTGGAAACAGACATTAACAGTATGTACATTAACTTTATTCAAACTGAACTTGATTCAATTTAACCTTCTACCGAACATTTACGTTTCTCTCCAGACAAAGGGAAAGAACTTTTCTTTCCTTATTTGATTTGCATGCTTTCAACTCTATGTAACCTTTGTTAATATATTGTTGTTCTGGTTACTTTCGCCTTTTCGTGTTTCCTTATTTCCTGCTCTTTCATGTCGCAAGTTACGCCGAGTCGACTCCTAAATATAAATTAGTAATGGACACTTCGTCCTCTACATGGACCACCGATCCTTTGTATTTTCTCCAATAATCCCTTCACATAGAGTTGTCAGACTGAGGCTATTTTCTGAGAGTTATCCTCATGCACTTTCCTTTCCAGAGAACCTTTTCAAAATCCAAGACCAGAAGACGTTTTCTAAAAAAGAAAATTCATCTAAAGCAACCGAACATTATAAAAATAAATAAAGTCCCACTTTTTAAAAATAACCCACAGAAGTTGCTATGCCGTTTCACAAAACTCAGACTTTTTAGTTATTTTACGCGTTTAAACGTTTTTCACGCCTTGCTGTAACTTTTAATGTCTTTGTGTATCTTTTTAAGCTTTATCAAAACGACATCATTTGTGAAACTCCCATGCCTTGTCTTTTTACGCCTTTTAAACTTTGACATTATTTTAAGGAGGCTTACGACCATATCACGTTGAAACACCGGTCTGCTCACTTGATTTAAATTCATTTTAAACCTTAGACATCGTGAATTAATAAAGGTACCTATATTTATCAGAGAGAGAAAACCAGGATAGTAAACTTTAATGTGCAACAGTTCTGAATTGCACTTCAAGTTCAAATAGCACTTCCAATTCTAGTCGTTTTATATTCGTTTATACACAAATATCATTGGAAAATGTATGAATCCATTTTTCTCACCCTCACCATGGGTTAATTAGTAAGGGTTGTATTAGTAAACCGTTATCTCTAAAAAAAAAAAAAAATTACAATCTAAAAATATTTTTTGGCTTTAAATAACTTAAAAAGGTTTAATCCATAAAAATTTTCATATTTTTTTTACTTCAAAACCGCGTAATATAGACATTTTTTATGCATGTGACATTTTCCTAACGGCAATGCCTTTTTTCTTAACACGAGATGTTTTGATTTTCACTTCTCAGTTATTTTAACCCCGTGACTTATTTGCGTTATGGTGCATTGGATATCGGCTCAGAACAAGAAAGTTATTAATGTCTCTTCTCCATCTAGCTATGGGTTAAATGGCAGGGCAGATTGGGTTCTGTAGAATTGGTTGGCAACCAGTCTACTGCCGAAAGTAATGGCAGCTTTCTAAAGTAATGGAAAATCTTCTGTTCTGTGAGTCATGTGTCGAAAGAGACATGATCGCCCAAGTGTGTATCACGTATGCCACTTAACTGACTTATTTGCCCCCTTTTTTGCCTTATATTTAACTTACCTTTTCATATTTATAGCATTTAAGGCCCCTATGAGGATTTGGGTGACTAATTTTTTTAGTGACATTTTTTAATACCTTCTCTTTGCGACAATATTTACATTGTTCGGACTATTGTCTTCATCTTTATCATTTTTACGACGTTCCGGCCGTTGTACGCTCCGGCCTTCTTGAGGTGCTAGGAATTTCAAACCGAACTCTTTATTATGATCAGCGCAGTATCTCATTCTCATTTCATGTGTGATGCCACTTCTGGTAACCGTGTAGTTATCTCCCTTTAACTATCTAAGTTATGTTCACCACTGCTGTAGCCTGGTATTGAACTCAGACCTATTTGGGTCAAGTCATTGGAATTAACCAACGTCTATATCTACTGATAAATCCGACTTTACACACTCTTATACCAATTCAGGACATAAAATACACTTATAAATAACTAATTAACCAATAGGAAACCTTTTTACTTAGCTAATTGGCTTAAATATTTTTGCCATATGCGGACATAGTTAAGGACCAAATTGATATATCTTAATTATTGACCAACCAGAAGACAATAAGTATATTCAAAGTTGAATCTATTCTTGGTTGTCAAAATTATTAAATACGTGTGATTTTTGCCTTTTCTCTTCAGCGGGCCACGAGTTGTCTGACCAGACGTCTCGTCCGGAAGACCTGTATATTTTTTCTCTCTCTTTCTCTCTCTCATATATATATATATATATATATATATATATATATATATATGCTGCGTTTTTTATTCCCTTCTTTCTCAGGTACTGACAACAAACAAAAAAGAGGAACAAAGGTAATTCATATCCGTTTTCATTTCACACTCAAGACGAACTTTTATCCGTGACATCAGATTTGTCTTGTCTTCACAAAAGAAAGGCAAACGAAGAGATAACCTCAGTGATATCATTTTTGCTTATTTTTTTTCTTTTTTCACACACAAAAAAAATTCATCTAACTTTAAAAAGAGACTGAAATCTTAAAACACAAAAATTTATGTCAATCTTCTTGATAAATAAATTTACTCTTATTTGTACAAACAAAATAGTTTTATCTTTTGTTCATCGTTCTGGCACTTTCAAATGTAGTGGGCTCGGTTATCTTTGGTCAGTCAGTTAAGTGCCGTACGTGAAACACGCTCGGGTGATCATGTCTCAAAAGAGACTGACTGGGCAGAAGATTATCCTGCGGTAGACTGGTTGCCAGCCAAGGCTATAGAACCCAATCTGTCCTGTTATTTAACCCAGAACTGGAGGGAAGAGATGGATTAATACCTTTCCCAAGGGTATTTGCGCGTAAGTGAATGCAAGGAATTCAAGTAGAATTCGAACTCGGCTCCTCGATTTCTCGTTCCAGGCCTATATCCAATGCACCACATTGGTACAAAACCATTTCGCAACTCTAACCCGTTACCTCTTACAACCTTTGGGCCTCGGTGCAGAGTAATATTTTATGTCGATGGTAACTTAGTAAGAATTCAAAATGATTATTATTACTACATTGAATTAAACTCAAAATAACGGACTTTGCCAGCTGAATTTACTTTCAAGCAAAGAAATGGGCAATTGATATAAAATATTTTTTGTTTACCTTCTAGGAAATCGCCAAGTTTCTCATCCTTTTCTCTCTGATCCTGTTAGCCTATATACTTGGCTTGCAGAATCTTTTTTGGTATTATGGAGTCCATGAAAAAATCGAAATCGTCCCCAGGAATCTGGATGTGAGTGCACGAGAGAACTTTGGAAAGTAAGTAAAATATGTGAACGATTAGTGTAAAATGTCATAAAGCCATTTCTGACCTTAGGTCTCTGGTTGGGACCCGGAAGGAAATGTGTATACAACAGAAATCAAAAGGAATAATAAATAAATATTAAGAATAAATATATAAATGGAAAAAAAAAAAAGAAAAGTAAAATGAGCTACCTGGGTTCGCTCCTCCGTATTGTCTATCGAGGAGAATATAAATTCTTTGTGAACAGCTGTCTAAAAAGTATGGAAAAGAAAATCCCTGTATATTCAATAATGAATTGTAACGGGTCTATTTTTTTTCTAGACAAATCACAGTCGATCCAAATAACCGTTCTTTGTATTTACAAAAGTAAGGTTGTTTTGACATAATGAAAATGGTTTGAAGGACATTTTAAATTTATAATCAGAATGTGACTTGCACAGAGCTGAGAATATGGACCACCCCTCGGAAGAACTATTCACTCGCGAAACTGCAGGCCCGAATGTGATGGCACACTTAGGCAAGTTATCACGTCGACCTTTTCTAATGGACGCTGGGATATGCTAAGTAATTTACTTTTCCAGAAGTTGAGTGGGTCATACCTATGTTGTCAGCTTCACACTAAAATTTAAAGAAATTATAGAATTAATTCTAAAAATAGATAGGCCATCTTCATGAACAGATTTCTACATAGGTCGAGAAGAGATCGGACGTCGCACTCTATTCAAAGATTTTACTTTCACCGATCAAGTTCTGAGAAGTGGGGGGGTGAGATAATAAGTTTTAGCTTATTCTAGTATTTCTACTAATTTTTCTTTTTTCTGTTTCTTTCTCTTCTCCTCTTTGTTTCGTTTTTTTTATGCCTTTCCTTTCCTTTTCTCTCTCTTGTCGATACCGTTGCTAACACAGTGAAAGCTGAACTCACTACAGAAGCAAATTGATGTGAGAATTGTTTGTTAATGATAACGCCATGGTTGGCACAATTGAAAAGTTAGCGTCGACCAATGTGTGTGTGTTATCGTGAACATTTAAACATTACATGCTGCAATTTAAACATTTTTAGATTCTATTTTTATGTACGATTATCAAGAAAACTACTTTTTTTTTCTGAAAAAGCAGGCTTTCGTAGGTAATTTTTTTTCTCTTCTCGTAAGCAAAACTAGATGAATTTCAGACACCCAAGCTAAAATCTGAAATAACGAAGACCATTTTAGTTCTTAAGACTTACGAAAATTGTCTTTGGCCAAAAATCAATAAAATAAACAATGTTTAAACTTCTTGCCCACAAAAAAAAAAAAATGTCAAAAGGTCGTTTATTTCCTTGGCGCTTCTGTTACTGACTCCCTCGGCAATATGTTTGTTTTAAAAAGCAATGATTAGAATTTTAATAAAACCTAAACTTTATGAAAGTGAATTTATACATTTTTTTATTCTTGAGAATTAACAAAAGATATTAAACTCTATTTATTAAATTGAATAAAAAATACTTGTTTTCATAATCTATATCTCTAAAAGTGACGTGGGTGGGGACGTTGTGTAAGTATTTGTTTGATAGATTTGACTTGGTGTCTGTATTTTGCGGTCTAGCTCGACGGGAGTTGCGCTCAAATGTAGATCAAAATCTTAGAACGCTAACGACACCTTGAATTCTTTAGAAAACTAAAATTAGAGGTAGAAAAATATATACTATCACCTCACAAAGTCGGGGATCAGTTTATGTATTGATTATAATACAGAATTCATCACTTTATGTTGCCCCCCCCCTAATCCAATAGAGACATTCTACATTATCTATATCTATAAAAATGACGAGGGTGGACGTTGTGTAAGTATTTGCCATGTAAATTTATCATGTGTTTTTTATTCTTATTGTCCCCTAAACTACCCGAGTGAAAAGAGGCCTAAACTGCTAGTTATTTATGGTAAGTAATAATTGTTGCTTTATAGATTTTCAAAATTTTGATAATTTTGTAATATTTTATAAATTTTTGAATAAAAAGATTTCTTTTCAAATTTATTTCTTCATAAAAAGGTAAAATAAATATTTTGTTCACATTTATAATTCTGTAACAAAAACAAAAAAAAATTGCTGAGGGTACCAAGTGTATAGTGGCAGGGTCAAGAGAATTACTGTTCTTTGACACACATTTTTAATATTTGAGATGTTTTTTTATGATCAGCAGTTTGTCTTTTTTTTTTCTTTTACTTGTTCTTTTTTTTTTTTTTACTTTTTTTTCCTTGTTCTTTTCTTTTTTATTTCTTCTTTTTTGTTTTTTTTACTTGTTCTTTTTTTTACTTGTTTTTTTTTTATTGTTCTTTTGTTTTTTTTTACTTGTTCTTTTTTTTTACTTTTTTTCCTTGTTCTTTTTTTTTCCTTTGTTCTTTTCTTTTTTATTTCTTCTTTTTTGTTTTTTTTTACTTGTTTTTTTTTATTGTTCTTTTGTTTTTTTTTACTTGTTCTTTTTTTTTACTTTGTTCTTTTTTTTTTACTTTGTTCTTTTTTTTTTCCTTTGTTCTTTTTTTTTCCTTTGTTCTTTTTTTTTTCCTTTGTTCTTTTCTTTTTCCTTTGTTCTTTTCTTTTTTATTTCTTTTCTTCTTTTTTTTACTTGTTCTTTTTTTTACTTGTTTTTTTTATTGTTCTTTTGTTTTTTTTATTGTTCTTTTGTTTTTTTTTTACTTGTTCTTTTGTGTTTTTTTTTACTTTTTTTTCCTTGTTCTTTTTTTTTTTCCTTTGTTCTTTTCTTTTTTATTTCTTCTTTTTTGTTTTTTTTTACTTGTTTTTTTTTTAAATTGTTCTTTTGTTTTGTTTTTTTCCAGTTTCATTAAAACATTTCGAACGCTTTTCTGGTCACTGTATGGACGTGGTGATGCCCATGTCGTATTATTGGGAAAATTCCAGAATACCTTCACTGAAGACGTCGGCTATTTCATCTTTGGTCTCTACAACATCACCATGGTTACCGTTCTGATCAATATGCTCATCGCGATGATGACAAGAATTTTTGATAACATTACAGTAAGTTAAAATTCGCGAAAATCTGTAATCTTTGTGTTAGAGAGGATAACAAAATTTCGCCCTCCTTAAATACAGATAATAAAAATTAAGAGGTAAACACTCATAGCTCAATTAACCAATCTCAAATCTTTCACAGCCAGAATGTAAGAAAAGAAATAAACAATGGAACCAAAATTTTGTAGTCAAACAGCGGACACTACATGTGGAGATATAGAATATTTATTATTTATTTGAACATTATTTTTTAATGGCTACTCGTATTTGAGTAAAAACATAACCGTTTGTGTTGAGTTTTCTTTATATACAAATTTCGGCAGTAGGAGAAACAAACTGCCTCCTCAAAATCAAATAGTTTCATTTGATTTTTTGGGGTTTGATGAGGCAGTTTATTTCCACAACTGCTGAAACAAATTCTGGATTTATGAGCGTTTTAATTATGTGTCGAGTTTTTTTTTTTATATATATATATTTCTCTGGATAATATTCATTGAGCTTTCTATTTTTATCTATTTAATATTTTATATTAGATAAATTGTTGGATTATCCTCTCCATTTTTAAGGATTTATCATTACTTCAAATATATATATATATATATATATATATATGTGTATAGGAAAAACTGCTAAAAAAGTTGTAAGTTTAAAAATGTATTTTTTTGACAGTATTTATTTCTATTATTATATATAATAGAAATAAATACTGTCAAAAAAAATACATTTTTAAACTTACAACTTTTTTAGTTTTTCCTATACATAAGACAGTATACGTGGATCATCATTATGATATATATATATATTAAACATATACTGTTAAATATAAGAGACAATGAATGTCTATTATGTTTAATCGTGAGCCGTTCTAAACATCGTATTTTGGCTTCAAAAGCAAAAATTCTCGAACATTTGGATAATTTTTTATTAAGTTGGTTCTAAGCTTTCGGCTCATATGAGCCATCTTCAGAGAGGTTACAAGGACGTTAACATAAAAACATCCACCACAAAAGACAATTTTATCTTGTGTTGACATAAAACTTTGCTAAGCAACGATAGCAGTTACCAAATAGAAAACACAGTTCGTAAATTTGTAATGCGGTTCTATGACGTCACACCGCGTGAGAGCTCGAAATGATAACAGAACCATATATTTAAATGCAATGTAATGTTATGACCAGATTTAAACGTGATTTTAAGTGCGGGTTGTTAGAACGGCTCATGATTAAACATAATAGACATTCATATTTAAAAAATTATCTGCTGCCTTGATACACTATATATATATACACACACACACACACTCTTTGTCTCACACACATTTCTTTTGCTAGACAGGCATACAAATGTACAAAAACATGCATATTCCTGTCCCTCTTTGTCTCTATTTGCCCCGTGAGTATTTGATTTTCCAAGCCCTCCTTTCTCATTAAGTGTCCCAGAATTTTCAACTGTCTCTTCTTGATAAGTAAGTTTCCTTTGTTTCTATTCTCTCTAAAAACTTGTCGTTGCTCACATTTTGAATCCGTGGTATCCTCAGCATCCTTCTGTAGAATCACATTTCTGTTGCTTCAAGTCTTTTCTTCATCCTTTTCTTCATCCGTCCAATATTCGCTGCCATTTAGGAGGATGGGATGGACATTGCATAACAGTCCAGTAATTTTTTGTTTTAAAAAAGAAAATCTTTCCTGCCTCTCAATACTCTACTTAGAATGCAGATAAATGCACGGTATTTGTTTCTGAAATGATCTTTATTTCTCCAAAAAACAAAGATTTAATCATATTATTCAAGTGGCATAAACGCAGCGATAGACCGCAGGATGATGTCGAATGAGTTGACATCATTGGGTAGATGTCTTCTACACATGAACTCAGGCCAGGTAAGTCTCAAGAGTGTGTCTTGCCGTTCCTCGGTGACGATTGTTCCACCACTTTGCTGATCCCCACAGACATTCAATATTCTGAATGTGGACACCTGTAGCTGCATCAAAAATACTTAAAAAGGATGATTAATGTTGAAATTTTAGAAGCTAGCCTCTTCCAGTTCCATGGTCTTTATAAAAAAAAATGGCGACACAAGTATCAAAAATCTTCCACATATTCCAATGATTAAATTAGACACATCTCTGACAGGGTATTTCTGACAATATCATTTTCTTATCTTAATTGACTGAGACTATGATAGGGGGGGTATTTTTGGTTTGATCCACTCCTCAAAATCTGACCAAACATTGGAATTTATTTTGGTATCTTTTCTTGGATGAACCAATAATATTTTCACAGACCCCCCTCTTTTATTTACTTGTTCTAAATACACACACACACACACACACTATATATATATATATATATATATATATATATATATATATATATATATATATATGTGTATGACGAGGTTTTAGAGAGAAGGAAAACAAAAAGAAAACTTATACTTAACATCAGGAAGATACAGTTGAAGTTTCTGAGACATGTAATGAGGATAGAGAGCTTGAATTTGATACTTACAGGGCAGATAGAGGGAAAGAGAGACAGGGGAAACAGCCCATGGTGTACTTGATGGGCTTAAGCATGTAGATGTCTCTCTCTCCCTCTATCTGCTCCATGAGCATTAGATTCTTCAAGCCTTTTCTTACTTATTACGCGCCCTAGAAATTTCACCTGCCTGTTTCTGGTGTTAAGTGTAACTTTCCTTTTTGTTTCCATTCACTCCAAAACGTCATTATATATATATATATATATATATTATATATTAGTCATCCACATACAAGCCTGTTTTGCTGTATCACAGTTCATCAGTGTGACTAGACGCATCCACTTGCTTCTGGCCGGGATCGAAACTCGACCGATTTGATGTCAGTCGGAGTCGCTACCTCCGTAAGCCATTGGCGCATGGAATAAGAAAAGGGTAATTTATGCATGTTGTATATAAGCAGTGTATACACACGCCAGTCTGAAGAGTCACGCATATAGCAGAAGTGGAAACTGTTTTAAAAATTTTCTTCTCTAGAGAACTTAATCGTAATGAGAGCATAATACTGTTAAATATAAGAGACAATGAATGTCTATTATGTTTAATCATGAGCTGTTCTAAACATTGTATTTTGGCTTTAATTTCAGGTGAAAGTATGGACAAAAATTGTCCAACATTTGGATATTTTTTTTATTATGCTGGTTCTAAGCTTTCGGCTCACATGAGCCATCTTCAGAGAGGTTAGAATCAGCATAATAATAAAAATATCCAAATGTTGGACATTTTTTGTGTTTATTTTCACCTGAAATTAAAGCCAAAATACGATGCTTAGAATGAATCATGTTTAAACTTAATAGACCTTCATTGTCCGTTATATTTAACAGTATATGTTTAGGAAATTATCTGCTGCCTCGATACATTAAATAAATTAAATCTTTCAAAAAGTTAAGACATGGTATTAACCGACATAATTATTTAAATTTGTTTGAACATTATTTTTAATGGATACTCATATTTGAGTGGATAATTTTTTTTCCATAATTAAACTATGTATGTATGTATGTAATCGCCACTGGTCTGAACATTCGAGAAATCTTGTTAGGAAATCTTCCATCAGAATTCGAACCTGCAACTCCTATATACCCAGAAGACGCCTTGATCTGACGCGTCTTAATCATATGAAGTGGGCCCTCATTTTTTTCTTATTTCTCTAATTAATATACAGATTGTTGTATAACCTGGCATTTTTCCTCTCCCATCTCCCTTTCTATCTAACCTCACCCCCACCCTCTCTACTTTCTCTGCCTTTTCCCTTTTCTATCCCCCCACTCTCTCTCTCACAGCATGGAACCACCTTTTAACTGCTGTTGTTCCCAGGTCCACCCTGACCCGAAGTGGTAGCATCTGTTAGGGTCCCAGCTCTGGGCAAATAGTTACCCCCCACCCACCCAACCTGGGGTTAAGGCACTATGAAAGTATAAAAAAAATATACATTTTTCAAGAAAGAAAAAAAAAACTTATTGCTATAATACATTGTTGAAGGAAAAAATATTACGTCATACATTTTTGAATACAAAACTAAAAGACATCTTAAAATAAAGTTTCACCAAAATCTGACTAAATCAACTTTCTTACTATAACCAAACATTTAAAAATAAAAAATATCCTAAAACCCAACTTTTTTGGCATTAAATAACCCACATTAAACAGCCAGTTAAGTGCCATCCATGATACATGCTTTAGGCGATCATGTCTCGAAAGAGACATGACTGACTGGGCAGAAGATTATCCCGCAGTATGTTGCCATTGCTTTCTGCGGCAGACTGGTTGCCGACCAAGGCTATAGAACTCAATCTGTCCTATTATTTAACCCCAAACTGGATGGAAGAGACGGATTAATACCTTTCCCAAGGGTATTTGTGTGTAAGTAAATGCAAGGAATCCAAATTCGAACTCATCTCCCTGATTTGTCATTCCGATATCCGCTACACCACAATGCACATCCACATTAAACAACTCACTCAATAGTCTTTCCTCCAATTCTCTCTCTTCAATTGTATAGCTGTCATATCAGCATCACGTCTTATTTGAAAGTCTGATAAACCATTCGTTATCTATATTGCGGCCTTAGCCAAGTTTGGTACCCTGGCACAGTTTGTAGCGAAATTCATAGTCTTGTTAAATAGCTGAATACTTGATGCTTCGCCAGGGCTACCAAGGGTGTTTTTATTGACACCAACACTAGATGGGTTGCCTCCAGGCTCCATCCTGTTATTTAACCCATAACTGGAGGGAAGTGATGGATTAATACCTTTCCCAAGGGTAACCAGTGCTGTGAATGCAGAGTATTCAACTGGAATATGAACTTGGCTCACCGATTTCTCTTTCCAAGCCGACATCCACTGCACCACAACGCACATTCGTCACTGAACGCTTACAGCGCCTGGTATTCCCAAGCGGTCACCCATCTAAGTACTGACCAGGCTCAACATTGCTTAACTTCGGTGATCAAGCGAGACCCGGTGTATTCAACGTGATATGGCCGTAAGTATATCATGATAAACCATTAAAGGGTTTGTAATTTAACAAATGACTTTCATTTTAAATGGATGACATCTTTACTCTCCAAAATTGAACTGGGATTTCCCTTTTCTGAAGATCTGAAGAGATTGGTTTCCATTTTTTTTTTCCTTCTTCAGGAATATGCTGACTGCGAATGGAAATACGCACGCACGTTGCTTTTTATGGAATATATTGGTGAAGGTTCTACGCTTCCGGTTCCGTTTAATATGCTTGGAGTTCCACGTTTTCTCTTCACACTCCTTCAATATTTGGTGACCTATTGTAAAAGTGGAAGCATTGACTTGGAAGCAAAACGAACCATTTCATCAAAGGATGCAAACGTTAACAGCTGTTACATGGTAAGTAGTTATTTTTTTTTTTTTTTGTTCAGTGCAGAAACGATGGTGAGACTTTAAACGATTTTAAAAATTGATTCATTCTGTTATTATTAGAGATTTTGACTTGTCTCTACAGCATAACATCTCTCCTCTACACCAGCAAGTGTTTGTCCCAGGAAAGAGTACGTGTTGATTTTCTTGATACCAACAGTCAGATGCAATGTCAGGCTATCTGTTGGGGTTTGGCACTTGAATTCATTCTACCAAAGACTTTCTCATGATTGGGTTTGGCTGCAAGGTAACACACGCTGGAAATCATATTTTTCAAAATTTACAATCTGTTACGTCGGGTAACAGAATTATGTTAAATAATACAAAACAACGTAATAGTATAAAAGTAGGTGTATTGACAGGAAAGAGAAGTATTTACAAGAGGTGAGGATTAGTAGAATACAGAACAAGGTAATTAGTATACAGTATCGTCATAGAGACGTGAGAGATTGACTGCACATATACAAATCTACCATCCGCCCGTGTATTGAATATTGCTGCCATATCTGGTCGGGTGCCCCTGCTGCTCTCCTTGGGCTTCTTGACAAAATACAAAGGAGGATCTGTAACGTGGTTGATACTGACTTGGCAGACCGGCTGCAGCCGCTCTCACACCGGCGTGATGTAGCTTCCCTGTGCCTCTTCTACAAGTACTTTCATGGCTTCTGCTCCGATGAGCTTAGATCACTGGTGCCGCCCAAGCACGAATTTACACGAGATACTAGATTAGCAACTAGGTCCCACCCTTTTACCGTTAAACAAATAAGATGTAACCGTAAATTCTACTCCAACAGCTTCTTTTCTTGCGCTTCCCGCCTGTGGAACTCCCTTCCACAAGTCTGCTTTCCCGACAGTTACAATCTCCAGGTGTTTAAATGTAGGGTCAATAGACACCTCCTATCACACTAACTCCCAACTATTCTCACAACACTCTCATCTACCCAACCCTCATTCTCGGTATCCTCACCCGCCTATCACCCACCCTCTGTTATTTCCTATATTTAACCAGCCTTTCTCCACTCTACATAGCCCCCTGCACAGTAGTGGCAGTGACATGCCTTGCTCGGGGTGAAACGCTTATAAAAAAAAAAAAAAAAATACCAGAAATACCCGACTGACTCGCTCACTCGACTTCCTTCCTCGAGGTATAATCACTACTATTTTATATAGTGATTCGAATAGTCCATTTCCATGGAAAGGTGGAGAGCACCCCAACACAAACTCATGCTAAAGAATCTATTTTGTTTAATCTGGAAGTGAATGCAGTTAAGTCATTGCAATGAATTGCTGGAGCTAATGCAGTAGGTGAAAGCATGTGCCACAAAAGGTTGGTGAAATTTCTGAGATTTGAAAACCTCAGAATGTAGAAATAGATCAATTGGGGCTTTTTAAGGAAGAGCTCCTTAATAATTTAATGGGACTATATGTAGCCAGTACAGTGATAACACAGTATTGTCGAGTGAAGGCCTTCCAACTCTAAAAAGAATGGCTAGAGCAGCAGGTTACCCTGATGGATTGTCCTGTTGACAGGGCTTTCTCTGCAGGGGGTAAATGTCTCCCAACAATAGATCCCAGTGATTGAGGGTTTTCAGAATTGGGCTATACTCCTAAGCACCAACACACCACTTTAACTCATACTTGAGCTAGACAGGAGGTTAGAGAGGCTTAATTCAACTATCTTGCTGACCATGTCAAGATCCAAGTCAGATGAAGAAAAAAAAACAAAATGCGCTCATATTTACCATATTGCAGGAGACCTTTCTAAAAAAAAAAAAAAAAAAACCAAAAAACTGACATCTTCTTAAAGGATATAAGACTTATCACAAAAGAAATGTATTAACAATAAAAAATAGGCTAAATGGGGGCACTTCAATATTGGCTAAAAAAAATCAATACCCTCATGAAAAACTACAATTAAACACAAATCTACAGACTTTGGCAGTAAAAGCTTCAATTTATCGAACAACAACCATATGTTCAATAATTACTCCTTCAAAGCACAGACTGAAAAAGACAGGGTAAGTGGCGAACTAGCCACTCCTTTTCTACTAATGGAAGATTTTAATGCACAAAGTAAAATGTGGGGCTGTAGGAACCCCAATCAAACTGGTAGAACTATAGAATCTCTACTAGAATCTTCTCATCCATGTATCTTTAATAACTAATGCACATATACCTACACCCAAGTACTGGATCAACATTAACTATTGACCTAATCATATGCTTTCAATAAAAAGTTCATGACCAATGTGGTAGTGACCATTCACCTATTTTCTTAAATATAAGCAAACTTATATTTGAAGAAAGGAATTCAAAATGTCAACTACACAAAGCTAACTGGTAAAAATTCAATTGACTCTGCCCATCCTAAACCAATATGGAAATTCTTAATGAACCAGAAAAATAGCCTCCTTTGCAAACTATGACAAAAGTAAGAGTTCATAAACAAAAATAAAAACTCTACAAGCGGTTCAGATAAAATTCATTACCAATTTTTAAAATCTCCATCAGAAAAGTCTCTTTTAATACTTTTCCGGATTATCAATGATATATGTTCAAATTTCCAAAATTGTGGCTTGACAGTGTCATCATTCCAATTTCTAATCCCAGCAAAGACCATTCCAATCTAACAAACTACCAACCCATTGCACTCAAGGTGCATTTGCAAGACAATGGATGGAATGGTATATGCTTAAGGGAAACAGTTTCTTATCTAGCTACCAAAACAGACTTTTGGAAGAATCAAGGAACCAATGATCAACTTGTATGCCTAGAATCCTGTATTTGTGATGGCTTTGGTCATCATGTCGTATCAATATTCTTCAATCTTGAAAAAGCCTACAATACCACATAAAAATATGGTATCCCAATAGACAAGCACAAAATGGGGGCAGGGGAAGAATGGCTATATTCATCCAAAACTTCCTATCAAACTTGAACGTTCAACAAATGGAAACACATCAGACACATACAAGCAGGAGGCAGGAGTACCTCAAGGTAGCATTTTATCATGTACAATATTTATTCTCAAAATAAATAGTATTTTAATAATACTATTTATTTTGAGAATATTAACCATTAATGCAGAAATTGAAAAATCCCTATATGCTGTACACTCTGAATTGTCTATATCTAGGATGAGGCATTGTAACTATTTACATTGTCTTCATCTTTATTGTCATATGACATTTCAGCCTTTGTACACTCCGACCATCTTCAGGTGATGTTGAAATTTCAAACTGAACCCTTTATTTCATCAACCAGGATAAAGTATTCTACTTTCATGCCTTTTCCAGTTATCTCAGTTTTAGTTATTTCCCTTGAATAACTCAATTCTTCAAGTTTTATCTCTGCTGAGGCAAGGTATTGAACTCACAACTCTCTGGGTCAAGTTACTTTTACCTATTGAGCCATATGCCCCTGGTGACATCAGTCTATGAATTTTGGCAATTTATAAAACTAATGCAATGATTCTCAACCAGTGCTATGACACACTAGTGTACCACACGATGCTCTTTGTAGATGACCTCTCAATATTATATTCGTTTTCAAACATGCCTTCCCTTGAAAACTATGTACAAACATATTTAAACAAGACAGAAAAAAGTACAAATCAAATTGTGTCTAAAACAAAAACTGTTTCTATGCATTTCTGCAAAAAGTGCCAACCATCTCAATCCTGAATTAAAGCTAAAAAGACACTTAATTCTCATAGTCCAACAAATAAAATATCTACAAATCATACTAGATAGCCAAGTAAACTTCAAGGCACACATTAATTAGCTTAAACAAAAATAACAAAATGCTCTGAAGCTTCTAAAAATAATATCAAAATTGAATTGGGGTGGCAACCAAAAAGTAATGATTGGAATACACAGTACTGTGCAAACGTATTAGGACAAGAACTATTTAATCTTTTATGAGGCATATTGAGAGAAAATAAACAATTTAATTAAAATAATTTTACTTGATTTACTCAACAAATGCTTTTAAAAATACTTGTTACAAAATAAATTTAATATAACAGCCTTTTGCTTTGATCACAGCCTTCATTCTGTCAAGCATTGACATCACAAGCTTCATCAAGGTATGTATTGATATATCCTGCCAAGCAGCATGTATTTGTTCCCAAAGTGTGTCTTGCAAAGTAACATTAGATTTATCAGTTTGAGAGGGAAAAAAGAAAAAAAAGTCAGTCATATCCAAGGATAATAGAATAATGAGTAGTTTCAAAATATCTTGTTTAATAGAAAATAGGAAAAATTAGATATAACTTCTTTTTAATACATTTCTTATGCACCTAGTTTTAAATAATCAATATTTATTAGCAATTTACTTGGCTTTTCATCCTGTATTTGAATTTCAGTGAGGTTTTTAGGAAAATCACCCCTGTCCTAATACTTTTGCACACTACCGGTAGTGAGCAAAAGTGTTAGGACAGGGGTGATTTTAAACTTTATTTTGATGCCTCATAAAAGATAAAATAGTTCTTGTCCTAATATTTTTGCACAGTACTGTATAGGTCACATATCAGATCAAAATTAGACTATAGATGCATTATTTAGTGTGCCACATGTCAATCCTGTCGTAAAAAACCACAAACTGTATAAAATCAAGGACAGAGATTGAGTTTTGGTATTTTTTGGACCTCACCTATGCAAAGCCTCTATAAAGAAGCCAATGAACCACTTGTATTTCTGAGACGAGGGGAAAAGGTTTATTCCTCCAATATTCACAAAAAATTAAAATCCAGTCCCAGTAACTTAGCATATTAAAAAACATGAACCTCAATATATCCAGTGCTATAGAAATAAACCAACAGCCATCCCTTTACTTGCACTTAGAATTAATGAAGCCCTCGAACAAATAAACAAAAGGTCCTGATAATGTAACAGCAGTCATAATAAACAAGGTAGCTCTATGGACAATATCGAAACCTCACCTAGAACTAACATGAAACCATCAACAAAAGTACGTATAGAGAATTAAGAGACAAATATTCTGACTATAAAATACTAGCAGTATAGCCCGGCGTTGCTCGGGAGTAATTAAAGCTTTAAAACTAATCCATGGTCCTGGAGCTCAGACTCAGCCTAAAGAATATTTGTGTGAAGTTTGGTGAGAATCAGATAAAAATTGTGGATTTGTATAAAGGACATACAGACAGATAAACAGACACTCACACAAACATCTTGCCTTTTATTTTTATATAGATATATATAATATCGATTTTTCTGCACTATTGTAAGAACTGCAACCTTGAAATTTCTGAATATCGTTTCTTATATCTTTGTCTATGAGTGTATCAAATTTTATTAAAATCAGACCACTCCTTCTATAACCCGATTTTTTTTTTTTCGATTATCAATATTTATCGGGGGCACCTCGACACAAAACCTAGTTAGGAACATTCGCAGACGTTTATAGTACAACTGTGTAAATTTTCAAGAAAATCGGTTCAGCCGTTTCGGAGTCAATCAAATGGACACACACACACACACACACACACACACACACACAAAAAGTTTCATTTATAATTAAGTTTAGATTCTGCACAGAAAGATTAAAATTCCTAGATAGAATAAGCGCAGCATCCCCAACACATTAGGCTACCAAATAGTGCATCCATCTATACAGCTAAAGTAAAAGCCATTAAAATGGCATTTAAAATGATAGAAAATTTCAAGGGAGTGGAAGTTTATCATATTCTCAGACTCCCTATCTAGTTCAACTGCAATTAAAGAAAAGAACCCAAATCATTCTTATATTCAAAAACTCCTAAGAACTTGTCAGTTAATAAAGCACAAAAATAATATTGGTTTGGATTCCTAGCCATGTAAGCATCAAGGGAAATCATGAAGCTGATAAACTGAGAAAAGAGGCAATGAAAATAACCAACATCAAACTCTCACGTACAGATTATAAAAATAAAATGGTAAGCAATTTGGAACATGTTCCCAAACAATAAATTAAATGAACATCAGTTGACAATAAGAAAAGATAATATACATCCACTGGCTTATTATGGACAAGATATAGCGCTCAAGAGAATAAGAGAATTGGACAGACACATGGTTGCTCAAGGCAGAAAGTACCCCTCAATGTAGCCGCTGCAATCAATTTCTCACCATCAAGCATATTTTGATAGAATGCAAAAAGTCCCCCAAAATACATAGCAACTATTATCAAGCATGAAATAGTAATATGCTTTTCAAAAATGTACCTACTGTACTCAGGACATAAGGAAACAAAAATACTTCCAGCTTCTATAGAAAATAGTGCTTGGACTAAAAAGAAAATTTTTTTTTTTTTTTTTTTTTTTTGAGAAAAAAAAATATTACCAGCAATACATTTGACTCTCAATGAAACCTAATATGCAAATTTATTTCTTGCAAAGAATACATATTCTAGTCCTACAAATCTATTGTAAAAAATTTTGTCAACATTAAAGCCATTTTGGTTAAACAAACCAAGACAACCCCTCTGATGAAATCAACAAACGTATTTAGCTTGAAGGCTTGCCTTGGTCACAGAGGACAAACTTGCCCAAGGCAGGCTATGCATAAATGTGCACCTCTCTAGTGCTCCATTGTGCAGCAAACCTACAACCACACCCGATCATTGAATTGATGATCATTTTACAGAAGGTGTCACATTTGCAAAAATGAATGAATTCATTTGCTCTAATTTTTTGACTAACACATTGAACCTGAAAATCTTTTATCTGGGTATGAATGACAACACTTGTCATCATAATACAAACACGACTCAGGAAATGATCAAAAAGTCCAGTCTTCTCCAGATGTTCTTGCAGATGTGCCATCTTCTCCCAGATGTTCTACACTGTCTGGTTTGCAGTTTCAGAAAATTCACAGAAAAATAATTTTTCTTTTATCATTTTCAAGAAAGGTGACATTAAGTCATAGAAAATATTTAAATTTTTTTTTAATACTAATGTTCATCTTTTTACAAGGCACAAGAGCCACTCAAGGTAAAGGAATAAAGAAGGAATTTGTTGTATGAGCAGTAAGAATATGATTCACAATTTATATGGATACATGGAAAAGATAACTTAATCTTAACATGATCAGAAAAACATAACTGAATAAGGACGCTACAAATTCTTCTAACTCACATTTATTCAATTATTAGAATATTTTGCATGAAACTTAAATTTTTTTCTATTCCGTTATTGATAATCAAAAGTTGATTGAAAACATTAAGAAATACCTTTCTGTTGATATTCGTATTATTTATATTGTTAGGCCTATTGTCCTCATTTTTATCTTCATATTCACAATGTTTTGGCCAAACATAGATCTGAATACAACATGAGAACCAGTAATACTTTACTGCTAGATAAAAACAATAACAACAAATTGTAATATGAGGTTTGGTTAAAAAAAAATAGTTACTGAGATATCAGGTCAGTGTTTCTCAATGTTTTTAAGCAATGGCACACCTATGAGCAAATGAAAATATCACGGCATACTGAGCAAAATTTTTAAAGGGTATACATTTCAATGTTATGAAATAATACCAGAGATTAAAAAAAAATACAAACAGAAATATGATCTTACTTTGAATATTAAATCAATATTAAACCCTAAGTATTTAAAATAACATAATCAAAGAATAGTAAAAAGAGGTATTTGAAAAAAGTTTATATATTCATTTATTCAAATACTAACACTGTATCATTACTACATACACATACATATGCTGTGACAATATTGTGAGGTACACTAAAGAGCATCGTGTGGTACACTAGTGTGTCATAGCACTGGTTGAGAATCATTGCATTAGTTTTATAAATTGCCAAAATTCATAGACTGATGTCACCAGGGGCATATGGCTCAATAGGTAAAAGTAACTTGACCCAGAGAGTTGTGAGTTCAATACCTTGCCTCAGCAGAGATAAAACTTGAAGAATTGAGTTATTCAAGGGAAATAACTAAAACTGAGATAACTGGAAAAGGCATGAAAGTAGAACACTTTATCCTGGTTGACGAAATAAAGGGTTCAGTTTGAAATTTCAACATCACCTGAAGATGGTCGGAGTGTACAAAGGCTGAAATGTCATATGACAATAAAGATGAAGACAAGAGTCTGAACAATATAAATAGTTACAATGCCTCATCCTAGATATAGACAAATCAGAGCGTATAACAGCCAAAACAGTTGCGAATGTGGCCATAAGGATGAGGACAGCAGCAGTTGCGAATGTGGCCATAAAGATCCTTTTTCTTGATTTCATTTTAATTTGATTACAATGAATATCTTGTTAAAATTCTGTTGAAACATCATTTTGTTTTGTTTTTTTGTTAAAGATGATAGTTTTGTTTCAATTTTCTTAAGGATTTATATGTAAAGTAAAAATTACAGTTGCTAAGGAAGACCAAACAGCAACCAATGAAGTCAATGAATTGGAAAATTTTTCTGTGAAATTTCTTTAAAATATTAACAATGAGTGTACATGCACTTTTTCTTGTGAAGACAATTTCAGAATTAATTTTAGTTTTTGAAGCCTTAATTTTTCCAGATTTCTGAAAGTAGCTTCTTTGATGCAAACCAATATTTACAAGATGTCAATCCAAAGGTGGAGGAATTGACTTACGAAGTAAGTGATAGATTTTGATTTCATATTTATTCTTTTATATATATATATATATATATATATATATAAATTGGCCAAAGAAATTAATAAAGATGATTTAGTTTTAAATTGTCTTCTGTCGTTATTAGTTTTCTTTTACCAAATTCATACTAGTGAAATGTCCTAGACGCAACCTCTTCTTACCACATGATTTTATTTTTTGAAATGATTCTTGTCAGTCTGGTGACATTTCTGGATACTATTGTTTGTCTGGAGTCAATTGATACATTTAATTTTTTTTTGTCAGCAGTTCATTTATTTTAATTTCTCACCCAAATGCAATTACATTTTAAGTTTAGAAAACAGATCTCTATGAGACCTGAAGAAATTTGCTTTACAGTACAAAATGTCAATCTCTTTGCAACTGTATTGAGAGAGAGGTGGTGGGGGGAAGTCTGTATTTGACATTCATTCTCCTCATAAGCCTGCATTGATAGCAATCTCATTTTAAGTTCATATACAAGTTGCATTACTTAAGGACTCTGTCTTTGTTTACTGAAACTTACAGAAAAATTTATGCCAAATTTTTTTTTTTTTTTTTTTACTATTTATTTTATCCTCTCTTACATTACTCATTAAGTCCTGGACCTGACATATAAATGGCACCACTAATAGAAAATCCATATGATTTTTCTGAAGTATTAACTTTCAAATGACACTTGACAAAATTTGGGCCTAATCAGATAATTAGTTTACAAATTACAGTTATTTAAGTGAAGTTACTGTTGCAAATTTTATGTGAATTTCGTATGCTGATAAAGCATTGCTTTTTGATGGGAGGGGAGGAATACTGTTCAAGCAAAGAAATGGCTTGATAACTGTTCCTTGGACTTTGCCTCATCGGAAACAAAGGTTAAGAGGTGGTGTGCTGACTTTAAAGGCAGTTGTACAGACAAAAATGATGCTGAATGCTTAAGTCGCCCAAAATTGGCAGTTGTCCTGGGAAACACCGAAAAAAATTGACAAGCTCGTTTTGGCCAATCATAAATTGAAGATGCGTGAGATAGCAGAGGAGTTGAACATATCGGAAGGCAATGTATTCACCATTTTGCACGAATGTTTGTCAATGAGAAAGCTATGTACAAATTGGGTGCTGCGTTTACTCTAGTGGTCAAAAACAATAATGCATCAACAATTCAGAGAGTTGTTTGTAACCATTTAAATGCAACAAGGGTTTTTTGCATAAATATATGACAATGATCTACTATTTCACTCCGGTGTCAAATCGACAGTCAGCTGAGTGGACAGCAGCAGGTGAAAGCCATCCAAAGCAACCGAAGATGCAACCATCAGCAGGTTAAATTTTGGTCTCCATGTTTTGGGATGTGCAAGGTATTTTGTTAATTGATTACCTTGAGAAGGGAAGAACCATCAATAGTAAATATTATATATTATTGGTGCATTTAAAGGAAGAAATTGCCAAAAAATGTTCAAAAATAAAGAAGAAAAGAGTGATCTTTCATGAAGACAATGCACTGTGACAAGTCAATTGCAACGATGGCAAAACTACATGAATTGCACTTCAAATTTCTTCCGTATCCACCCTATTCTCAAGATCTGCCCCCCCCCCACGACTACTGGTTGTTTGCAGACCTCAAAAGAATGCTCCACGGAAAGAGATTTGGCTCCAATGAAGAAGTGATATCAAAAACTGAGTCGTATTTTAAGGCCAAAGACAAATTGCTCTACAAAAAGGTATTGAATTGTTAGAGAAGCATTGGAATCAGTGAGTCACCCTAGAAGGAGACGATGTTGATGAATAAAGTCAAACTTTTTTGCCTAAAAGTTGGCTTTATTAGTTAGGCCCAGGATTTATTGAGCAATGTGTTATTATAAGTGTGTGTGACCAAAAAAAAAAAAAAATATATATATATATATATATATATATATACCCCCCTTCTGTCACACTCATGGAGAGAGGGAGACAATAGGGAGGCAATTTCCCTTTACTACCAGCTATTAAACTCTACTTGCTGTGTAATTGCTTTGTAACAGTGCCTTTTTTTATTTGAATTTAATTATTTTTGTTTTGTTGTTTAGTTTTTATGGTATATCAACCTTGGTGGGTTATTTATTGCCAACTAAATTTTATTTAATTATTGCTGGTAATACCTTTTTCTTTCAACAATTTATTGTTGTTTTTATATAAGTTTTGTGTCTAGTAATACTTTTTTTCTTTTCGAGTATCAAGATTCATTGGGATTTGTTTTTTTTAAGGGCAGGGTCCCCAAGTCCTACCCTGTTATTTAACCCAAAACTGGAGGGAAGGGATGGATTAATACCTTTCCCAAGGGTACCAGTGCTTAATTGAATGCAGGGTATTCAACTGGAATTTGAACTTGGCTCACCGATTTCTCTTTCCAAGCCGATATCCACTGCACCACAACGCACATCCATCACTAAACGCTTACAGCACATGGTATTCCCAAGCAGTCACCCATCTAAGTACTGACTAGGCTCAACGTTGCTTAACTTTGGTGATCGAGTGAGAACTGGTGTATTTAACATGATATGGCCAACAAGCCTTTTGTTTTGTAATAATTATGGCGTGGGGTAGTAAAGAAATATATATAATCTCCTCTCTATTATGATAAAGACTGATGTGTGTTGTATATATTTCTTTGTCTTTTTTTTTTTTTTTTTTTTTTTTAAATTTAATATTTGTGTTGGTTATTTTAATTTGTCTTTCAGGTTGTCATGGTTCAAGTGATTCAACGTTATATCTTGGATGTCCAAAGACAAAATGAAGTGACTGAAGGTATGTTGTTGCATTAAGGATTTAAAAACACATTATTGATGACCAGTTATTTGATGCTACTTAATCTTCTCTGTGCCGTGTCACTTTAGGACACGAGCAATCATGGCCCTCCACTCCACAAATTTTCCTTCTTTAGTAGGTCTTAAATTTTTGTTTTTCTGTCAACCATTTACATAAACTTGTTAATTAGGGTATGTGCCGCTTTCCTAAGCCTGTTTTGCCTTCAATATGTCATGTGAGTGTCAAATTTTCTAAGCCCTCTTTCCCTTTTGCTGACAATGATATATTGTCTTCCTATAACTGACATTTATTCTTTTCTTCTCACTTTCCTTTAATAGTTCCCGTCGTTTTGTTTGTGACTATCAATACTGTCATTGATATTTATTGCATATAAGTTGATGTTTGTAACGTTTGATTAAATTTAGAAATTAATGTAATATTTGCTGAATGCCTTGTTTGTGATCATGTGTACACACAGATGTATGTTGTAATGCAGTAAATGTTGGTTCAGAATGAGAAATTAGAGAGTTAAGTTTGAATTGCAGTTGCAATTACTTATGCGCAAATATCCTTTGGAAAGGCATGAATCTGTTGCTTCCCCTGCTAGCTATAGATTAAATACAACAGATTGATTCTTTAGCCTTGGTTGGTAACCAGTCTATTGCAGAATATAATGACAATGTTCTGCTCAGTCAGTAATGTCTCTTTTGAGACATGATTGCCCAAGCATAACTGACTGTACCCACAGAAAAATTAAATGAATCAATGAATTTTTTTCTTTTATTATTCAATAATTTCAAGGGGAATTGGTCCCCCCCCCCACCACCACATGGTCATTGCTACTTGCTATCTGCTGAGTTTGTTAAGATGTAATTAGTAGCTGATTTGAAAAATGATGTACAATCTGTTGTTAACTGGGGCAAAGAATGGCTTGTTAATTTGAATGCCTCTAAAACAAAACTGCTTTCTATTAATCATCTTAAAACACTTTTATTAGCTAAACCTGTAGCAGTTCATCGGGCTCAATATGAAGGGGAAAGATTATATTGGATCAGTTGTTTAGTCTGTTGCTAGGGAAGTTGGTTCGCTGTGTCCTGCTTCACAGATTCTAGAGAGGTACAGTGTATCAGTTGTCAATGGTTTGAATATTGCTGCCACATATGATCTGGTGCTGCTGCTATATATTTAAAGAATCTTGATAAAATTTAAAGAATCTGCAATATTACTAGTCCTGACCAGGCCTTTTAGCTTCAGCCTCTTTCCTAGAGTCTGTACTGTAGCTTTGCCTGTTCCTTTTCTATAAATACTTTTTCTACCAGGGTATGTAGACTTTCATTAGCTTCAGCCTCTTTCCTAGAGTCTGTACTGTAGCTTTGCCTGTTCCTTTTCTATAAATACTTTTTCTACCAGGGTATGTAGACTTTCATTAGCTTCAGCCTCTTTCCTAGAGTCTGTACTGTAGCTTTGCCTGTTCCTTTTCTATAAATACTTTTTCTACCAGGGTATGTAGACTTTCATTAGCTTCAGCCTCTTTCCTAGAGTCTGTACTGTAGCTTTGCCTGTTCCTTTTCTATAAATACTTTTTCTACCAGGGTATGTAGACTTTCATTAGCTTCAGCCTCTTTCCTAGAGTCTGTACTGTAGCTTTGCCTGTTCCTTTTCTATAAATACTTTTTCTACCAGGGTATGTAGACTTTCAATTTAAATGCAGAAGTAAATTGGTGGCAAGATCTTATCAATTTACGGTTGAATTGACTAAATACAACCACACGTTCTATGCTACAGTTTCTTAAATCGCTTGTGGAACTATATTGCTTCTTATTTCCAACCAAGTTTAAATTCAAACTTTTAAAGATCAATTATTATCTTCTGTCTTTTATGATTATTTTTTTCTCATTCTGTACTACTGAGTAACAACC